>CM050167.1:199798695-200998695 GCA_027410445.1 Discoglossus pictus
CAAAGTATTTTAACATTTGAATAATTATTTTGTTATGTAATTAATTTCAAACGATATTTTAACATCACTTATACAGTTCCTCTAGTTGAAATGTGTGCATTCTGATATTAACAGCTTGGCAACAAATCGCTCATCTCCATTTTATTTTAAAAGACCACCGTGGTCAAAGTTTTTTCTCTATGGTCTATTGAAAAACTTGACATAATAATAGGAAAAACTATATATATATATATATATCCTTTACATTTTGCAACTTTTACATTTTTCTTTATTATAAAAGGTTCCGTTTAAGCTTTCTTGCCTGCTGATGTATGCTACCCTCTCAGATCAGAGGGTGTGTCCCTGTAAACTCATAAGATTAAAAAACATTGTCTGCTATTTCGGAACTGGATCGCGCTTTGGAGTGAGACCAGACTGATATACTACAGGATATTTCTCCCTGTGAAGGGCACAAGTGAGCTAAAAGAGGTTGCTCTCTGAGTAGGTAACCAGACCTATAGAAATAAACTACTTAGGTGTTGCTCGTTCAGATGAGCAGGTCTGACTGTTGTTCTAAACTAAGAAGATGTCCTTTAGTCCTGATTAAAACACTGGCAGTTGTAATTGTCACATTCCCACTGTGCAGACAGAAACCTCCCACACATTAAGAATGTCTTCACCAACCTCAGGAGGTTCATCTTCTAAAACCCAAATAGTAGGTAGGACAGCAGCATGAATGCATATACAGGGTAATACATGATTCTATTGTTTTCCTTTACATTGTAAAAATATGTTGTACATTTTCTATTGCAGTTCTTCAAAGCAATATATTTTTAAAATGTGACCACAGTGGACCTTCAAGCTAAAGTATTTACAGTTTGCAAAATCCTCAGGCAGTCTTAATTAACTTATGTTATTGATTGAAACCGGTTAAAATAAAATATTTAGACTCATAGGATACTACAGCTGGTATAATAATGTTGTACTATTTAAGTGCCCTCACTCTGGTGTCAGTCTGCAAGTCAGCATGTGAGTTTAAAATTATTTTTCAATAACATCTTGATGCACAGATTGTCTTCCTTTTAGGCTGCATTTATTTCCATTATAATATGTACTAGTAACTTGCCCATGATAAATGACGGCATCACATGTTATCTTCAATTGTCTGCGCCTCTCTCTGTGCTGCGCCTCTCTATTGTGTATGTAAAGTGGTAGTAATCTTTCAACAGAACCAAAGAGAGGTTTTCTTTGAATCCACGGTTCATCCCACACCCGAGTGGACCATTCCTTTCTGCACGTGTCATTTCATCCTATATGTACAATAGTTCTCAGTACAGAAATGTCTCAGATTCCCATGTTATTCCACTGAGCATATTTACTAAAGAGACTTGTTTAAACCGTATAATAATTGAAGATGCCGGATCTCACATTTATTCCAAACGAGCAGTACTGCACTCTCACGTGTCCCAGTCCTCGTTGTGCCCTATCTCCCCCACACACTGTACACTTAGCATTCTGTGCCCTACCCCCACAGTGTGCTTTATGGATTAACTCTGTACCCCGCCACCTCCATGTGGTGCCCTATACCCTCCCTATCCTTTGCTCTCACCAGTTTCACTCCACCTCATGCCTCTATTGCCCCTTCATCTCTACAGCTGGCCAGTCTGTGGCAGACTCCCATACAGCCCATTGTACAGATCAAATACAAATATATTAGGTACCATACCACTGATGAGAAGAGGCAACATGCAGCACATATTGCAAGAAGGTTGTAGACAGCAGATCCAACAATCGTGCTAATTCCAATATCTCCCTTTGTGACAAACACTCCTAAATAATACCAGAAATAAAAGACATTTAAACATGCTGCAGGGAAAATAATAAATAATAGCTAATGTAGAACAGATACACATTCTTTAGGTCTTATTTAGCAATTGCAAATTGATTCAGTACTTGTTAAAAACAAGAGGTTAAGCTTCCCATGTACAGAAAAGTATGGGAATCAAGCATGCAATATAAGAAACAAATTCAAGGTTTATGTTTGAGTCAGATTTGGATTTACCATAGAGTAGTTAAAAAAACAAACTATGTTCTAGATTTTTTTTAGTCTTTAACATTTTAAGCTGACTGGAGAATGAGCCTATTCGCTCTAATCTTAAACAACATTTATGTTCTTTATCTTCCTATTGTATAAAAAAAAAATCAGTGATGGATACTTGAAGGGCCAATTTAAGTGCATGTTACATCTAAACCATTGTTGTGCACATATAACATCCGGCTTACAAATAGTATTGAAGGGGAATAAAGCAAGATATAGCAAAGAAAAATGCTTTAAGGGACAAGAAAGAGGTAGGTTAGGTGCGAGAAAGGAAAAATAGATTGTGTGGTGATACACTGCATCATAATTGGAATGGCTCCTTCCCCAAAAAATATTCACTCAAACCATTACCTAGAAATACGGTGACAAGTTCTGGGGCTGAACTCCCAATTGCCATGAACGTTGCTCCGGCGACATCCTGGGTCAGACCTAGGCCTTTAAATGCAATGATGCAAAGTTACAATTAATGTTTTAAATAATTAGCATGTGTACATGTATAGGTTCACTCATGTAGTATGTCATAGTATGTTGTAATGTTAAGAAGTCAATTATTCTTTACAAAAATGTCAAGGTTGAGAATTCATATTTTTATGGTTAAAAAAAAAAAAAAAAGGTCGACAGAAGGAATTTTATATTGTGATTTGGAAAACGTGCGACTCCGGAAAGGACCACCCATGTAACCAATAGCTTATTTAAATACTGGTAGTTTCATTTGAGACATGATAATACAATGGAGACTTGGAATATTTGCATCCACAACAACCCCTACTCTATGCACTTTCCAGTTTTTATAGATAGATTAAAAAAAAAATATATATATATTATTATTATTTTTTATTAGAAAAAAGCCATCCCCCTGTGAGGTGGTTTTGTAGATAAGAAAAAAGAATGGAGCAGAATCTACAAATTTCCATAAATACATTATTCATACAATGCCAAAAAATATAAGAAAAACAAACAAACAACAAGCAGCAGCCCATTTCCCCTTGTCACTAGAGGTACATACAGAAGAATGCCTTGTGTACTGGGCAGCAGTTATTTATCTGGTAAGAAAACATTGAAAGAGAACAGTGAAAGCAAAAAAGGAGATGCAAGAAGAGTGGCTTGTCCCATCATTCACTAACAAACATCAACCTCAGATGTTTCAATTTACATTTGTGTCCCGAAGTGGGACTGCTTCCTTACACAGTTTTTCTTTAAGGAGACGCTGATCTCTTGTACTTACGGTCACTGATGATTTCCAAAGAAGGGAGGAAATAGTCATCACATACAATCGCCACCGCCAGGAACATGTAGAGTATGATAATGAAGTGAATAATAATCCCTCCATCTTTTCTCTCCTGATCTGTAAAAAATCCTTTAGGAAATTCTGATGCTGGTGATGGGATACAGAGCGTTTCATTCTCTGTGAAAGGAATATAAACAAGCATTCAGTCTGGAAAAGTCTATTTTTTAATATCAACACACAATTTAGTATATCTGTACAACTTTGATACATCGATGTTGTTAATCACAAAAGCTCTGTATCTGCAAACTTATTTAGTTTGATTAAGATACTGGCATGGAAAGAGAGGAAGGTGCAGAAGCAAAATTAATAAATGTGTGAAAGAGAAAGAAGCATTACAGCTTTACACCAGGAGCATGAGGTGGTAAAACAACAACTGCTAATGTATCTGCTTCTGTTATGCATTGTAAAGTAGTATTCAGTGTGATACAGTGAAGTGACCATCTAGAATGCAGTGTAAGGCAGCTTTGTGGCCCCAGGCCCTTGTTTTTGCTTTTCTCATATGCACAAAGGATGTGCTAGCTATATTTATTTTTTGCTCATTTTACACACACTTTGTTAGGACTGTACTGATGTTTCATATTTTAATGGTGTAAATGTTGCATGAGGTGGCTTTTATAATAGTTTAGGGTTAAAGGTTTTTCCAGTTAGAGCCTTGACATGACTAATATGGGATAGAAGTGTTGGGCCATATTCCACTAGCTGCCCGCAAATGCGTCAAACCCATACTTTTTGCTGCATATAATTTTTACACACACACACACACACACACACACATTTATATAAATAAAAGCTGCTCTGTACCACCAGAGAGGCTTCAAAAGCATATAGGATAGTGGTTATTAATTAAACAAGAATTGACTAAGTACAGTGGATATAAAAAGTCTACACACCCGTTAAAATGTCAGGTTTTTGTGCTGTAAAAAAATGACAAAGAAATAATTTCAGAACTTTTTCCACCTTTAATGTGACCTATAAACTGTACAACTCAATTGAAAAAATAACGGAAAATCTTTTAGGTGGAGGGAAGAAAAAAATAAATAAATAAATAATGTGGTTGCATAAATCTGCACACCCTCTTATAACTGGGGATGTATCTCTGTTCAGAATTAAGCAATCACATTCCAAATCATGTTAAATAGGATCAGCATACACCTGCCATCATTTAACCCCAAATAAAGTTCAGCTGCTCTAGTTGGTCTTTCCTGAAATTTTCTTAGTCGCATCCCACAGCAAAAGCCATGGTCCACAGAGAGCTTCCAAAGCATCAGAGGGATCTCATTGTTAAAAGGTATCAGTCAGGAGAAGGGTACAAAAGAATTTCCAAGGCATTAGATATACCATGGAACACAGCAAGTGGAGAAAATATGGCACATCAGTGACATTACCAAGAACTGGAGCTCCCTCCAAAATTGATGAAAAGACGAGAAGAAAACTGGTCTGGGAGGCTACCAAGAGGCCTACAGCAACATTAAAGGAGCTGCAGGAATATCTGGCAAGTACTGTCTGTGTGGTACATGAGACAACAATCTCCCGTATTCTTCATATGTCTGGGCTATGGGGTAGAGTGGCAAGATGAAAGCCTTTTCTTACGAAGAAAAACATCCAAGCCAGGCTACCTTTTGCAAAAACACATCTGAAGTCTCCCAAAAGCATGTGGGAAAAGGTGTTATGGTCTGATAAAACCAAGGTTGAACTTTTTGGCCATAATTCCAAAAGATATGTTTGGAGCAAAAACAACACTGCACATCACCAAAACAACACCATACCCACAGTGAAGCATGGTGGTGGCAGCATCATGCTTTGGGGCTGTTTTTCTTCAGCTGGAACTGGGGCCTTATGTAATATAGAGGGAATTATGAACAGTTCCAAATACCAGTCAATATTGGCACAAAACCTTCAGGCTTCTGCTAGAAAGCTGAACATGAAGAGGAACTTCATCTTTCAGCATGACATCGACCCAAAGCATACATCTAAATCAACAAAGGAATGGCTTCAAGAAGAAGATTAAAGTTTTGGAATGGCCCAGCCAGAGCCCAGACCTGAATCCGATTGAAAATCTGTGGGGTGATCGGAAGAGGGCTGTGCACAGGAGATGCCCTCGCAATCTGACAGATTTGGAGTGTTTTTGCAAAGAAGAGTGGGCCAATCTTGCCAAGTCAAAATGTGCCATGCCGATAGTCTTTGTGGGTATGAGTCTGAGTGCTGTAATAAAATCAAAAGGTGCTTCAACAAAGTATTAGTTTAAGGGTGTCCATACTTATGCAACCATATTATTTAATTTTTTATATTTTTTCTTCCCACTACCTAAAAGATTTCAGTTTGTTTTTCAATTGAGTTGTACAGTTTATAGGTCACATGAAAGGTGGAAAAAGTTCTGAAATTATTTATCTTTGTCTCATTTTTTTTACAGCCCAGAAACCGGACATTTTAACAGGGGTGTGTAGACTTTTTATATCCACTGTATATGCATTTTAGTTATTACTAGTATAGCCTTTGAATCTCTCCCACAAATATCTGCCTTGGTGGTGGGGATCTGCCACAGCTGGTGAATTGTCTCAAGTGTCCAATCAATGAATGAATGGATCAGGCTTGAGGCAAGCAACTGAAGGGTGGAGCAATTCGTTTTTTTTATTCTGTGCAAGTGGTGTAAAAGTGATAATTGTTACAAGTGTTAATTCTGGGATTTAAATGCCTGTGTTCATTGCCAAAGAAATGCAACTATCCAACAGGAACTAACTTTACATAACCGGTTTAACTGTAGGTCAAGGGGCTGGACCTCCAATTGTGAAATTATCATACAACACACAGACAATAGAAGTTGCCTTTTCTACCTGACACCCCGCTGGTAATCAAACACCAAATGTTTTTTTCAACATACAAGCCTCAGGAGGTGAGTTTGCCTTATGGACACAGTGCAGGGATTAACATTTACTTAAAGATGCTGGAGGCAAGTAAATGTGAGAGTTATTCTTTTAGCTATGCTGACACCTACACACCTTTTGGCTGATCATTTTGTGAATGATCTACCATTTGCAGATGTAATTTACCCCTGGCAACAAGGATCACTGGACATAAAGGTCAAATTTGATTGCCTGGAACAATCCTCAAGGTGTGGCTATAATTAGATACAAGTAGTAGTTTTATCTATGGGAAATTGAAGAGGGCCAGGTAGAATAGTCTAGACCAGGGATGGGCAAGTTTGGTCCTGGACATACATGTCTGGATTTAAAGATATCCCAACTGCACACAGGTGGGTCAATCACTTCTTCAGTGATCCTGATGGACTCACTTGCGCACAGAAAGGATATATTCAAATACAGGCTTGTGTGTGGCTCTCCAGGACCGAACTTGCTCACCCCTGTTCTAGACATTTTTGCATGCACACCCTCATATACATTAGTCTAATAGACATAATTTCAGATGCCTCTCACATGTATATCTCATGCTTTGCAAACCTTTCCATCTCAAGTTTTCTATAGGGTATCTGGAGTCAGATGTAAGGTACCTGTTGGTATTTACTGAAAGGCCTGACAGGATATTATTGTTATAATCCTGGTACTGTACCTACACAGTTTGTTTTGTTGTATAAACTCCCAAAAAATAAGAGAGAACACCAGGCATTTTGGTTTGAACCAAAACCTACTGCATTGCAAGCAAGTTCTCTACCATCTGAACGGTCTACTTGTTTGTACATAGTGTAAAGAAGCTATAGCAATGATTGTTTTTTTCAATCACACATACAACAGGTTCTAGTACCTAGGTTGATGTGGCGCGCATATATATATTATTATTATTATTTTTTTTTTTTTAATACAAGTGGTGATTAACACATCTCTATAAATCTGTCTGGCAAGAAAATCACTCTGAGTATTCTAATTTACCATCAAATGTTACTAAAATGTCAGAAATTACACTGTATCCACACTCTTTAGGTAATAAACTGTGCATATCTATACCAAATAAATGACAAATAGCCTGTGGTATTACAAGTGCTAGCCAATATCATACATTAGGTTGGTAACAAAAGACTTGTATAAGACTCCCAATTGCAGAGCACTAAACACTGCCCCAGCACATAACTCAATGAGGGTCTGCACAAAAATACCTTCAGCTCAAGAGGTCCTATGTCTCAAATGCAGAGACCCCCTATCCGAAGGGACTTGGTGCACCCCACAAGCTATAATTCCCTGAGAGTAGCAACAACAAAAATGCTACCATATAGGACAATCCAAAGAGCCACATACATATAGGGTTCACCGAAGGTTTCATAGGGATCAATATAATAATCACATCTCAAATGCAAATCCAAATGCCCAATGTCTCATCTCAGAGAACTATCTGAAGGGCTATGGTTTGCCCCACAAGCAAACTGAAGTGCCCTATAATAACAGTGATGTAGCAAAATCCAGTCAAAGATATGGCTAGCCAAATGTATGAAACACTGCAATATATATTAAAAACAACACACACAGCTAAAATCAAAAAGAATTTTAGCTTTTAAAAAATCCCTATTGAGTCAATGAGCACTCCAAGGATGAATCGACTGCATAATAAAGTTGATTATAAAACCCAATTGGTAAAGTCAATATGCTTAATAATTCAAAAACATTCTCTCGTAGTAATAATGTCAACATGACGGCTTGTTTCACCTATTTGCCATATACAGTCGTTGACAGAGGCGAAATGGAGTTATGGGATCTATCCCGTTGTGTATGCGCAAGAGATCACCAGCACTGACAGCTGCAGTGCAGCAAGTAGCTGCCAGATAGCCCCCTCTGACATGGTGAACCTCAACGGCGCTGAATCGACAGGGAGGCCATCGCTATGTTCGGTGCGGGCACTCGGCCCTCGAGGGCACCATATAGCTCAAGGCCTCTTCTGTCAAAGCGCATTATATGCAATGTGCAGCAGTATTCCAAAAATCGACAGCGCCATCTAGTGGATGGCGGCGACACTGCTGCCCCCAATCTTTTGTGTAAGGGAAGAGGGAAAGGAGTTATGTGCTGGGGCAGTGTTCAGACCTTTAAAGAGGAGTTGTATACAAGTGTTTTGTTATCAACCTTATGTATGATATTGGCTAGTCCTTGTGATTCCACACATGTTCCTTCACAGGCTATTTGTCATTTATTTTGTATATATACTGTATACACTGTTTATACAGTATGGATACAGTGTAATTTCTAACATTTAGTAACATTTGATTGTAGATTAAAATCCTCAAAGTGATTTTCTTGCCAGCGCTGTGTACATCACTGCTTGTATTCAAATTATTTTATGCACCCCATTTTATAAATACTATTAGATACTTATTAAATACGAATACAATTCAGATTTTTATTTTGTTTATTGGTTAGCATAAAAGAGTGTTAGGCACTGGAAGTGGTTTAAGGACTTATCTTTTTGTTTGTAGACAAAAATAACAAACAAGAAATGTAGTTAAAATAAGCATAGAAATAAAATGTGTAAATAAATTCCATAAAAAAAAAAATATTGCTCTGACACATGACTTAAAAAACATTTGTTTAATTCTGTAACCTAATATATTTAATCTTTTCTTTTGTAAGCCAATACAAGAAGCAAAAAATATAATATAAAAAGGAAAAAAATGTTAATGCATAAATTAATAAATGGATCATTATATAAATCGCTCTATTTACTTTAGTTGTTGGCTATGTGCACCATGAGAAATTAGAGTGAAATAACCAAGAAACTAGCGTATCATTAAGTGGAAAGTGTGAAAAATTAGTTGTGTAATTATTATTATTTACTGCCCCATTATTAAACTATTTAGCAGAACATATGTTGTATGGCATCAAACAACCAGCAAATAATGCACATACCACCTCACAATAAACAAAAAGATTGTTCTAGTCTTTAGACTTTCCTTATACATGATGTGTGTGTATAATGTATATTGAACCAAGCGGCCCTGTTACCTTGTTGTGCTGAAGGGACTTGTGTACCTCAATGATGCTGTGAGCTATACCATGTAGGGTCACCCAAGATGGGCAGGTCAGAACAGAGAGGTCAGACAAATCAGGGACCTCTGGAGAAGGAACTGGCAACCCGCTCCAGTATTTGCCATGAAAACCTTATGGATAAGCACAACATGAGACAAGGCATGCTGTGGTCCATAAGGTCATAGAGTCAGACACGACTGAAAAACATTGCGCTCCCCTCTTGCGCTGTGTTTACATTATACCTTACATCACTGTAAATTATAATAACTTATTTAACAAGAACAGAAATAGAAGTCTTTAAAGATTCTTCAGTTCTGTTACTGAATACACCTTACAGTGGTGTATTTCTGAATAGGCCAAGAAGGACCAGGCCTAGGGTGGCATCTTCAAGGTAAAGCAAGCTGCCTCACTTTTCCAGTGTAGTGAAATGCAATAGGGTTGCCTATGAAATACCAAAATGTTCTGTCTTATTATACCTGACACCATATGGTATACTCTACACGTTCATCAACATGCATACAATAACTTATGGTTGAGTGGCAATTTTATGAAGGTGACACAGCAAGAGGAAAGGAAGATGAGTAATTTGTGCACAAATCTGAATGCACTTTTGCTTTAAAGGGCCAAGTTTACATTAGCAACGGTTGAGATGCACAGTATTACACAATTGGGATCTTTCCTTTTTTCTGCCCTTCAGCAGTAGCAGCCAGAGGCCCCTAGGTGGCACAGCTGAAAATTTCTTAAATTTATTGTTAGTGTGAGTATTAGATTTAGGGTGTTAGGGTAGTGGCAGATGATAAGTTTTAACATAGTAAGCCTCAAGAATACAATTTAAAATCATGACCCTAACTTACAAAGCCCTCATCAATAACGCTCTCTTTCATGAATCAGCCAGGGGCCATCTTGGATTTGGAACTGTTATCTGCCACATGTTATTGAACAGAAGGTTTTGGGCTCCCAGAGCCACTGTTATAATGTTATATATTCAGGGCAGAGTCCCACTGTTATTGTTATGCATTCAGAGAAGAGGCAGTTTACCACGTCACCACTAATAAAGTCGCCATAACGCATTAAGTGGACTGACGTGGGAAGTACTGCCTCAACTCATAACATGTGGGTTATAAAATGTTGTAGTGGTAATATCTGTAAATATATTGTATTGTAATGTGGGAGCCATGTTGTGTGCAGTCATCCATATTGGGTCTGATACAGATAGTAACCTGAGCAGATCACCCATCTGCCTTCCAGCTATCACCTAAAGTAAACACTTGAAGTGATAGCAAGGCCAGAACCAAAGGGGTCTGTACAGACATTGAGGCACCTTAACCCCATGGGGTCTTCAGCCCAATATCAGGGTCATAGTACAGGAGCAAATAGGTGTTTCTCCCTTGAGAACCAGAGACCAAGTGAATTAGGTAGCCACACCTAATGGGCGGCCCATGTGAGGGGTCTGGAAGTTCCCAGAGCTTACCTCTAGTCCATTGACCAGAGGTAATCAAGTTACTCTGGAGATTACCCCATTGGCCAAGAGGAAGATGAGGGTTGGACAAGGGGGTAGCCACTCCCTGTACTGGTTTTGTGAGTTGTTTAAATACTGTGTGTTTCCAAAATAAAGTTGTTCTTAATTTTCATACTTTGTCTAAGCATGTATTATTGACCCAGAGGCATATGCTTGTAGAGGAGCTCGTTCTGACTCCCTACCAAGGTGCTCCCAGGTAGACTACCAAAAGCAAGCTGGGACTTATGCCTTTGTACCGACAAAGACTGTCCATAGGTCTAGAGTCACCCAAACTTAGGTCTAAACCCACTGGGAATACTAGGATACTCTAAATCCCATCATCATAGTAGGTTGTGACACTCTCATCTCCAAATACCCCCCCACCTGCCCTCTTCGTTTTGCTAATGACCTTCTTCTTTCTACAACTCTTGTCACCTCCTCTCACTCCTGCCTCCAGGACTTTTCTCATGCTGCCCCTAGTCTCTGGAACTCCTTGCCTCGCTCCACCAGATTATCCTCTTGCCTCAAAACATTTAAAACTTCACTTAAAACGCATCTCTTTAAAGAAGCGTATCCCCTTCCACCGTAACACACCTATCACCTCTCTCTCCCTCTTTTACCACTCACTATACCTAAGATTGTAAGTCTGCGAGTTTCTATCCTAAGTACTTTGGGAATTCACCATGGACATTGGATTCCTAGCTCAAAGACAGGGCCCTCCTTCCTTCGCTAAATGTTAATCTGTATTTATCATTGTCTGAACTTATGTACAGCGCTACGGAATATGTTGGCTTGTTATAAATAAACTATAATAATAGTAACGTAATAGTGCAGTCAGCCACTATTTTACTGTGTAGAGCTTATCATCTGCCACATCCCTAACCCCTAAATCTAACTCTAATCCTAACACTAGGTAATTGAACAACTTTTTGGATGTGCCACCTGGTGGCCACTGGCCACCACTGCAACAGGAAAAGTCCCACATTTATTAAAATTAAGTTTAATGAAACAGAAGAGTAAATATATAGACTTTTCTTTCAATGGGACTTCATGGAATTTATGCAAGCAGTGTGAAAACATTTTTTGCAAGCCTAATTACAATGTTATTTTTACCAGCGTAATAAATGTAAAAATATTTACAAAAATTACTCAGATATATTATTATAAAATTTCAACCTTTAATAAGCACATTATCATTTGACTGTTATTTAAGGAATTTCATTTTCCTAAAATAAAATAAGATCTTTGAAGAGTTTGCTTAATAAAGACAATTGCATGTGATTATTGATAAGCCCACGGGGCATTCATTTTGGCACAGTTGACTTCAGAAAACAAGGCTTGAAATGACCAAACCCAGGCAACTGCACAGAAAAATAATAAAAAGGCTTAATAATAATTAGTCTGCAGAATCTCTTATTTAAGTAACTTTTCAACACTCTTCTTGTGTTGGCTTCAATCTTATTCCATCTGTTGCATTACTTCAAAGGACACAGTAACGCTTTGGTAACATTTCCCTACTATGCATCATTATAAACAACTTTCTACATTTCCTGTAATAAAGTATCTTCAGCGAGAAAGCTCAAAAGACCACCTTTTAAGACTGTTTATAAATAGAGAAATTAATCTTGTCCTAATTTCATCACTTGTGTTTTTATCTATCAATGGATGCAAGGAAAGCTTTGGAGGATTTGTTAGATTTCACAGCCTCAGAAGCTTGCACCAGTAGATGCAAGCACAGCTTTCCAGACGTGAAAAAACACCTTCATGGATGCCCCCAGGGACCAAAACATATATAAAAAAGATTTTTTTCTAAATAAAAACTACAACAAAGGCCTTATTGTTGGAAACATATTGCTAAGTACTATTACTATACACTGTACATAATTGTAATAAGGAGTTTTATGCCAGAGACAAGACAATCACATGCTTGTGTCATAGTAAAAAAAAGTTTTGAGGAGTGGCTCATCCAAGACACTGCGAGGAGGAACCATTTTCCCTCAGTAATCTCGCTATAGATCTTTTTTATTTTTATTTCAGTTAATATTAAAAATTGTTATACTGATCTTAGTATGTTTTTTTCTCATTATTAAAGTGCTACAGGGACCATTTAAAATGTTAACATCTAAAAAAGTTTGTTTGGGAGTTATTGCTCAGATATGGGAAGGGGAAACAGCTTTACACAAAGTGGAACGAATTTGTAGAGAGCTTTCTGCCATACACATTCATGGCCTTATCTACCGGATATCTACAGTTTTACTCAAGTGCAAAATGCCAAAATCAGCAGGTGGAGAAGGTGGTAAAATCCCCATAGATAGAAACACCAATATGGTGTCATGTAAGAGCCAAAAGTACCTTCTAGTCTGTACACTATCTACTTAAACAATCCCGGGTAATCACTTTAATTTTTAATTCTACCATTTAAAAAAATTAAACATAATTTTAAATTAAAGTAACAATATAACCTCAAGGAAACATATGAAATATGAAATATTATACATATGTTCTACTGTGTATAATACACATTCCTAAATAAAAAAAAAAGATAGATATTTGTTGTATGTCAAGTTATTTCATTGCCCCTGTACAGATAAATGAACAGATTTTAAAAATACTAAAAAGGTGTGCAGCATGGGAAAATATGAAAAAGAAAAGAAAAATGTGATTAACACAGAACTGAAGATCACGCCAAGCTTTGAGACTCTCTGCTGAAACGTCTTGAACATTGGAACCGATTTTTCAATCTTCTAATTAATGCAACACATTAGTACTATTTAATAAGGGTAAAGACTGTAATGGGGTGCTGTAGTGGAAACAGAACATATGTATGCAGTGTGAAGCACATTGCAGCCCATGCAATGCTTAGTAAATAAGCCCCTATAACTTAAATTAGGTTGTTTTGTTTTATTATATCTAACTACACACCTGTATTTCTTTAAGACCCTGCCAAAATCAATGTTTGCATAATTGCATCTGTACTTCTCTGCCAGCAGCAAAGCCATTTTGTAAAAGGGAATGTAACTATTTAGTAGAATCACTTTAAAATACAGATACCCTGGTATGAACCATCAGTGGGGACAGTGACACCTAAGCCGCAGAATATTGATTAATTAAGGACTGGACATTTCTCAGGAGCCTCTTAAAGTTTGTACTTCTGGCTCCTAAATCATTTTCCTATATTGTATGAATGGCTCATAGAAAGAATCTTCCTGGCTTCTATACATGTTCAAGTTTCGTAAGGGTTAGATATTTTTGTCCACCATTAGGTATAATAATAACACCCTCTCCCAATACTGACCTATATCCCTCCGGACTCGGTGCTTCCCAGTCACCTGGAATGAAGTCACCAAGCTGACCACCCCACAGAGCAGTAAGAAGAAGGCAAAGCTCCCCAGCACAGCCCCACGGCGCCTCTTCTTCTTCCCACCTTCACCCAAAGCAGCTCTCTCCATGGCTATACTCCGCTGAGTGCCCTGAGCTGAGGGAGGAGGCCACATTAATCCACATCATGTGAGACTGTGTTCCATCCACATGAACCAATTAACCCTCCCATGGGTGATTACTAGCCTTAATCACATCCAAAAATGAGATGGCCAAAAAAAAAAAAAAGAGGTCAAGCAGGAATTTCTCACGAGGCCTTCCTAAAAAAAAGTATTGAACAGCCAAACTTACTTGAAGCGTAGTCACAAGATGTTTGAGGAGCTTCCTGTGCCCTCTATGTTATTTTACCAGGGGGCTTATAAAACCATCCACATAAGACACATCTATTCTGTCAACTCTGGAATGCTTTTCATTTTTAAAGCTTATTTTTAATGAGTTTTTTTCACATTCTGTCATAAAATGAGCTATTAATTAAGTCTAACTATTGGGGCTGCTCTTTGCCATCTGGTAAATTGCTTTTTTGCACCTATGACTTGTAAAGCAACAGATATCTAGGTTTTTTTTTTGTTTAAATGCTATTAATATTATCCGGTGACTTTCTTTGGATTTGACAGAAGTAGGTAATGAAATGCAAATTTTAATCCTTTCAGAATGAACGACTGAATTTGGAAGAGGGGATTTCCCTATAGTGGAATACATTAAATGCTAATGTATCTGTTTGTGCTCACAAAATGGACTGTAAAAAGAGTTGTAAAATGAAAATAAATGCACTAATTTAGGTAAGTAAAAAAATAAATATATTCAGTTGGATTAGATAAGTAAAAGTGTTTTTTTTTTTAAGTTTGGTGTTAGCAGGCTTATGAGACCCCTGTAGTCTTATATTTAAAATATCCTCTGTTAAAGAACTACACTTAAAAATAGGCAAATAAAATACAACCTATAATGCATTGCCTTTTGTATACAATTATATTGCAGTGGAATCACCCATTTTGGTTTGTACTCATCAGTTTTCTGAGGTGGGAGGAGACTTTGAATGCACAGGAAGTTTCTATATGTACACTGGGAATGTGGCAGCTAAGACTGTCTGTGTTTTCAACAGGAATGGAGAGCACTGTAAATATTAATTGGTTATAAGAGCTTATGCTTTTCTAATCTTAAATTTTTGATGGACTAGATGTACTAATTGGTGAAGTGATGTATAATTCTTGAAGAATCTCTCTATTCCTGTATTCCTTAAAGGGACGTTCAATTTATCAATGCTGCTCTACATCATCAAACACCTAATTGAAAACCAAATGAAAGAATGTTGTGAATTACTAAAATGTATATGTATTTCACAGTTTTATAAGAATTCTTTATATAACCCAGTTTTTCATTCAACACCCCACCGCCATTGCAGTTTCTGAAAGGACCAATAATCACAAGCTCCCTGCAAATGCACTCTGTTTGCTGCAGTAGGGAAACAATCATCTTTGTTTTTTACAGACATACTAACCAAATAGAAATAAGAAAAATAAATGTATTATTGCAGTAAAGAGAGCATGTATAGGGAATCTTGTACCTTATCGGGTGTTCAGTACTTGATATATTCCCAGCATTTACCCCTCATAAGCTCAATATATAAAATTCAAAGCAAGTAAACCATTTGAGTGTCTAAAAAACGTAAAATTCTAACACAGTTAAAATAAAAAAAAAAGTAAAAAGGCTTTGGATCTATCCCGTTGTAAATTCGCCAGCACTGACAGCTGCAGTGCCAGCAAGTAGCCACTGCTGATATTTCACACAAGTTGTAACCTTAATAGGTTACCCTCACCCTAACCCTCACCGTAACCCTGAAAGTTTACCTAACCATAACTCTATCGTATGGGCACTGAAAATCGGCAGCGCCACCTAGCGGTTGGTCAACGGCACTGTTGATGCCACTGCTGGTGAATTTTGGAAAATTTCAAGAGGGAGAGACAAAGGTTTTTACAGCCTATTCACTCGATTTTGGTAGCTCATGACGTTATAAGGAAGTATGATTTCAGAGTCACTTTATAATTTGACATTTGTGATAAATCTCTTACACTTCAACCCCTAACTGGATATTGGACAATGTGCTTTATACATGAATGTATATGAATATAGAGCACTTTTTAAGTTCTGAGGTAGTGAAGTCCATAATGTGTAATATCATTATATAGTATTATGAATCTATACTCACGCAATTTGCATTTGGATTTGAAAAGATGAATATGATACAAAACATATATAATGTCATGTTTTTATTTCTGGGTATTTCCATGCATTCATTTTTTATAATAGCAGAACTGTTTCCTTTCAGCTCCCTCATACTAAGTGAGTATAGATTTTGAGGTATTTCTTGTTGGTCACATGCTTGGTGGTGGATGGATTGGGAACAAATGAAGGAGCTATGTGCAGAGCTGACTGGCATCTTTTAAAACTTCCTACCAACCTAGAATCCAGCGACACTACAATTATTTCACACTGTGGTTATGTTAAATGGACATGGAAGGTTTCTGGATTTTAATATACCTATATATTATCTTTTATGCACTTTGAGGACACAGAGGGCGGCCCAGTAGTGTCCTATGACCCGGCAGAGCCTGGGTGCGTTTTCTCCGACGCTGGAGCCGCCGTAGTGATGCAAGGGGGCGGGAGTAGGCCTCCTTGATTTGGTACGCTCCAAGTCAACCCCCTCCCCTGCGGTCTCTCAGGCACAGTCTCTGGTGGCTAGTGGCCTGGGGGATTTGGCGGAGGCTAACTCCTCAGGCAGAACTGCAAGGCAGCGTGGGCCTAGAGCTTGCAGTTCCGCAGAGGAAAGGGTGAAGTTGCTGCCCGCTGCCATGGGGGATGGTTTGGTCATTCAGCAACCATCTGGGTGTGAGAGGTGCAGGTCACATTGACCATACCACGCCTTTAGGACCACTGCTAAGCCAGTTAATTCTCTCCGACACTCCTACACCCCCCAAACCTCACACTCGCAGTAAGGGCGAGTCACAATAAAAGTAGGAATGGTAACAAAAACCCAGCCGTCCCGCCTAGGGATTTTGTGTGTGCGAATGACAGCAATGCTACTGCTACTGCCAGCAGCAGGGCAGGAGTGGACCGGCCACCGGTACAGCTGTGTTTTGTAGAAGGCGCATGGATATAGAGCAATAGATGATCAGGGTCAACGAAGTGGTGCAGGTACCAAGGGCAAAAGGCCCGGCGAGAACCAGGAAAGCCACTTCCAGGTACAGTCCGCTTTCTTTCAGTTTCGCAGAAAAAACACAGAAAGTGGTCACGGTCCCACACACTCCGCCACGTCCAAGGGTAGTCATACCCTTAGTTGCCCATAGTCCATCACGGACAGTAGCAGCACCAATTGACATCCCATCCTTAGAAGGACTTGGTCTGGGAGACTTAAGGGATCCCGGGGGCTTTGTAGATGAGAACAACTTATACCCGAGGATAATGACTGGGCCCCCCGCCCCACTGGCTAGTGATCGTTCTTCTTGCCTTCCCAGGAGATTTAGGGATTGGTCCAGATCCCGTTGCCGAAGGTTGTGCACTTGCAGTTATGCATGTTCTGGTTCCGAATGTGAGGCAAGGAGATTGAGACCGCAACCGCTGCCTACACAGGACACACGTGGTACCGGTCAAGTGCAGCCAATGGTGATGGCCCCCCCGGAAACAGGTGTGATGGCGTTTGGCAAACAGTTAAGCACATCTAACACCGACAACGCAAGGTTGGGGGGCCAGGACACATTACGGGCGGCTCTTAGCGGTGTGAAAGGTGAACATAAGGTCATGCTTTGGAGGGGGGGGCAAGCGGGGGAACATCACCTGCATCCGGGACAAGCGGCAGACAGATTTGCTATGCCTACAATGAAGGCATATGCAGGTGGGCGCCCAATTGTAGTTTTTGGCACACCTGCTCCATCTGTGGGGGCAAGCATGCATTGGCAAAATGCAGCAAGCCAAAGGATAATGGAAAGCCCAGCAAACAAGCTGCAAAATGGCAGGACGCCGGTGTTGCTAGCCGCAATGTTCCCGTGGCTAGAACGCTATGGTAAGCGAAAGAGGAAGGACTCGGCAGCACAGCTGCTGAGGGAGGGGTTCTTGGATGGCTTTGTGACAAAGGATTCGCCTGCGGTCATCCACCGAACCTAAAATCGGTATTGGAGTACCCAGGGGTGGTTAGGGAAAAAGTAAGCAAGAAGGTACTGTAGGCTTGGGCAGAATGGCAGGCCCATTCGTGTCACCCCCATTGCCTCACCTTAGGATCTCGCCTCTGGGGGTAGTGCCAAAAAGAGGGGCCGGGGAAGTTACGGCTTATACATCGCCTGTCCTACCCCTGTGGTGCTTTGGTAAATGATGGTATTGACAGGGATCTGTAATCCAAATCATATGCCTTCTTCGACGGGTGGTGAGCGTGGTGGTGGGGGGGGCAGGGCGTGGATGGCAAAGGTTGACATTGAGTCAGAGTTTCACCTTCTTCCGGTCCACCCAAACAGCCACCACTTGTTAGGGTTTATTTCGAGGATGGGTATTATGTGGACCTCTGCTTACCAATAGGGTGGTCGATATCCTTCGCATACTCCGAAACGTTCAGCACGTTTTTGCAATGGATCATGTGTGAGAAATCGGGCATTACTAGCATGGTACATTACCTGGATGATTTCTTGTTTGTGGGTCCAGTGGGGCATGATACCTGTCAGTTTCTGCTTAGAATGTTTTAATTGATTGCGGCGGTATTTGGAGTTACGTTGGCCCAGGAAAAAACAGAGGGCCCTGTTACAACGCTAACATTTATTGGCATTCAGATTTACTCAGTAAAGATGGAATGTAGCTTGCCAAGAGATAAAGTGGCAGACCTCCAGGCGGATTTGGCAGCTTTGGCGCAAACTAGGAGGGTTACTCTAAGGAGACTGCAGTCTATACTGGAGAAGCTGAACTTTGTATGCCGTATCATGCTGATGGGTAGGAAATTTGGTTGGCTATGGCAGGCATGAAGCGACCACACCATTTAATTAAGTTATCGGCCGCAATGAGAGAGGATGTTAGGGTCTGGCTGGCGTTTCTAAATGAGTTTAATGGGAAGACACTCAACGACGGGCATTGTCTATTAACAATTTACAGCTCTATACGGATGCATCGGGTGCATGCGGTTTCTGGGCTTACTTCAATGGGAGCTGGTGCTTGTGTCAGTGGCCTGGTGATTGGGTGGAAGCGGGTTTGACGAAGAACCTGGCATTGCTGGAGATGTTCCCTATTGTGGTTGCACTGCATAATTGGGGCAGTAGGCTAAGGGAAGGGCAAATCATCTTCTTCACTGGCAATATGTCAGTGGTGCATGCCATTAACGGCAATACAGCAGTGTCAACACGGGTAGTGTGGCTGATTAGGCACCTGGTCTTGGTTTGCCTTCGATTGAACACATGGGTTAGGGCTAGGCATGTTCCCAGCTGTAAAAATGGGATTGCTAATGCCCTTTCTTCGCTTGGCGCCGGAAGTGGAGCAGCAGGGTTCTGACATTCCGACGGAACTAGCGGCGCTTGTAAGGCAATCTCTAGCGCTGGCCATGTGGAATGCTTATAAGAAGGTCTGGTTGAAGTGGCAAGATCTGGTGGAACTTGCGGGAGGTGCCAATTTGGAGGACAGGATGACAGGCATCTTGTTATGGTACTTACTCCGCTGTAAAAGCGAAAGGTGTTCCAAAGCTGCAGTGGGTCAGCAGGTGGCGGCACTGGCCTTCATGTTTAAGCTGGCCGGGTTGGTGGACCTGACAAAGAAGTTTTTGGTTAATAGCGTGATTGGTGGTATGTTCAAAGGTGAAGCATTACAGGACAAGAGGTGCCCCATCACGTTTGCTTTGTTGCTCCGTATTGGGTCCACGCTGGGTGACTTGTGTAGCTCTCCCTTCGAAAAACCCAGCTTTTTCTCTGGCCTTTTTTGGAGCATTCCAAATAGGGGAACTGGTATCAGCTAGCAGGTGAGGTGCAGGGGGCTTACAGCTAGTAGATGTCTGCCTATGCCAAGAAAGTGTGGTGATTTGGCTCCGTCGGTCAAAAACAGACCAGGAGGGCATAGGAAAGGAAATCATATTGAACAAAGTGGGTTCCGAGTGTTGCCCCGTTGAGTGTATTGATAAATATCTCAGGCAAAGACCACACTACCCAGGCACTCTACTAATTCACGAGAACGTCCTTGCCCTCTCCCTCTTCCAATTCTCTCAGGTCCTGAAGGGCTGTCTACAGGGCCTTGAGTTTGATAGGGCCGATTTCGGCACACATTCATTTCGTATTGGGGCTGCCACAGTAGCAGCAGGCTTGGGGCTACTGGAAGAAATGGTGAGGATAATTGGGAGGTGGGAATAGAGATGTTACTTGAGGTATGTAAGAACCACGGCGGACGTGTATAAATTGTTTCATATCTGTTACAGGCTCCAAACAACAGCTCTGGGTCGTTGGCCACTCCTATTCATTTCGGGCTCAGAGGTTCGCAGCAGTTTCGCTGGACGGTCTGCAACTGGGCGTTCCCGAAGATGTTATGGAAGTGCAGTGGGCGGGTAGACGTGGCCTGAGGTGGTTGGAAGTGAACAGGTTGATTAACCAGTATGTGCAGCGTTTTGGTAACCCAACAATTTTGATTTAGGGGTTGTTCCTATGAATTGTTTAGTCAGGGACATTAAGATGGATTTATCTGGCTGGTGGGAGAGATTCCCGAAAATTATGGTTATCTGGTCGGAGATCATTAGGAGAAAGGTTTGGCCTACAGCCAGGGATCCCATTCGCCTTGATAAAGCTTGCATTAAGGTAAATAAGATGGTGACCACTTTTGTCTGGAGGATATGATTCCTGGCGTTGCGCTATTTGGAGTTTGAGGATAAATCTGAGGATGATTGGTTCAAGTCCAATGGGGTGCATTTAACCGAGATCGGGCTTAAACTAATGATGCTGTAGTTTAGGGAGGGTATTAAGTGTGCCAGAGCTTTGTTGTGGGGGATCACAGCCCTGGGAGGGATCCCGTTGCTGCTCTGTGGCGGATGGGGGAGTTGCCCGGCTCAGTAGGTAAGAAAAAGGGTCGTGCCCCGACCTCAGGGGTGTGGTACAGTTGCGAGTAGGTGGGCCCCATGGATGCGGGTCCAGGGGCAAGAGGTTACTTCCGCTGTCTGGGCTCCTCCCTCTTCATTTGGTAATTATGTCAATTTGTTATTTAATAAAGCTGTGGCCCTTTGTTTTTTTCAAATTATTGTCTGTCTGGTTATTTTAGTGGCTTATCTAATCTCCAAGTGCCAATGGATCCTGCTGGGGTCATAGTCCCTATATGGGAATACCCACTAGAGCGTATGCAGACACATATTCTGAAGAGTTAGATCATGCTGCTCAACAGCATAAGGCTCAACACGCCGCTGAGATGTGGACCCTGATTGGTTAGGACACCATGTTGCACACCCAGCCCTACAGAGACTGTATCTGCATACGCTGCAGTGGGCAGACATATGAAGGAAGTATTTGTTTGATTTTAGGAACAGAGCATTGAATTACTTCTTAATAAAACCTTGAATTATAATTATAGTACACACCTATGAAGAGAAGATGATGATAATGTACACAATTATTTTACAAAGTTTAAATAAATAAAATGTAAAATTGTAACTATTGTATTCAATTTTGCTGTTATGACATGTGCATAATTTGCCTTTTAGTCTTAGAAACCTGGACAGAATGGAGGAACCTTGGATATAGATAACATTTATATTGAGTTCTGTGGATAGACTGCCACTTGACAATGGAGTTGAAATAGAAGAGTAAACCCCAGTATGATAGAAACATAGATCTGATGGCATATAAGAACCAAAAACGCCAATTGGGACTGCCCATTCTATCTACCTAAGAGTTTGGCTTATTTTAGGATATCCTCATGCATACTTACATTTCTTAAGTTTTGTTTGATTCTACAATTTCCACTGGAAAGCTAATCCACTCATCTACTACTCTTTCATTAAAGTAGTAATTTCTCGCAATACCCCTAAATCTTCCAGCTTCATCCCTTTGAAATTATTAAATCCTTTGATATATTTGAAGATTTCTATCATATCAGCTCTCTCCCTTCTGTGTCCTCTAGTATATATATATATATATTCATATATATATATATATAATTTAGGTCATGAAGTCTTCCCTTGCAGGTTCTGTCTTTTAGCAGGTGTTTATTGAATTGTTTCTGATGTATTGATGTCCTTTTGAAGACCCTGTCTAGTGACATAAGACCTGTTGTGCAAGCATTGCCTTGCAGTTACAGAACTCATATGAGACTCATATGAGCTGGTCTGCATGTCTGTGGTCAAGTTACCGGTGAGTGCATTGCACACAAGTCACCGGTGAGTGTATTGTACACAAGTCACCGGTGAGTGTATTGCACACAAGTTACCGGTGAGTGCATTGCACACAAGTTACCGGTGAGTGCATTGCACACAAGTCACCGGTGAGTGTATTGTACACAAGTCACCGGTGAGTGCATTGCACACAAGTTACCGGTGAGTGCATTGTACACAAGTCACCGGTGAGTGTATTGCACACAAGTTACCGGTGAGTGTATTGCACACAAGTTACCGGTGAGTGCATTGCACACAAGTCACCGGTGAGTGTATTGTACACAAGTTACCGGTGAGTGTATTGCACACAAGTTACCGGTGAGTGCATTGTACACAAGTCACCGGTGAGTGTATTGCACACAAGTTACCGGTGAGTGTATTGCACACAAGTTACCGGTGAGTGCATTGCACACAAGTCACCGGTGAGTGTATTGTACACAAGTCACCGGTGAGTGTATTGCACACAAGTTACCGGTGAGTGTATTGCACACAAGTTACCGGTGAGTGCATTGCACACAAGTCACCGGTGAGTGTATTGTACACAAGTTACCGGTGAGTGTATTGCACACAAGTTACCGGTGAGTGCATTGTACACAAGTCACCGGTGAGTGTATTGCACACAAGTTACCGGTGAGTGTATTGCACACAAGTTACCGGTGAGTGTATTGTACACAAGTTACCGGTGAGTGCATTGTACACAAGTCACCGGTGAGTGTATTGCACACAAGTTACCGGTGAGTGTATTGCACACAAGTTACCGGTGAGTGTATTGCACACAAGTTACCGGTGAGTGTATTGTACACAAGTCACCGGTGAGTGCATTGTACACAAGCTAAAGTCTCGAAATGTTCATAGTCTTGGGAATAAGCTTCCAGAACTAATTCCAGTAATGACTAGAGGTAATTTGGATTTGGTGGCTATAACGGAATCTTGGTAAAATGAATCACATGATAAAACCACATACACACGCACATCAAGCTACATATGACTCAAGCAGAATCCAGGAATTTAAACATTTCTTTATGAATGTTGCTATGTTCACATAGCTGCTAATATATTAGTTTGTTATATATTTGTGTTACAAGCCTGATCCTTTCCCAAGTACAGTACTCCATTAATAGTTTTTCAGTGTACCTTATTGTATGGAATATGCAATAAAAGATTAAATATAATATTTCCTTTAACTGAATTTGGCTAAATAATCATGCTCACTTAAAATGGGCGGGGGTAATATACTAACAGCCTCATTAAATTGTGATTCAGCAAATTTTAAAGGGCTCTATATAAGCACAGAGCATATCTTTTTAAAGAAGTTTTTAGCTAGTGATCTTCTATCCAAAAGCAAGGTCTTCACTAACTAAAAACGTGTGTAAAAAAATATGCTCTGTGCTTAAATAGAGCCCTTTAAAATTTACCGAATCGCAATTTAACAAGGCTTTAAGTGTTATTTATTTTATTTACAGGGGGTGCATAGAAATACATAGAAAAGTACAATGTGTTACTGTTCACCTTTGACTAGTATTCATATTTCCATCAACGTTCAAATTACCATACATAAATATACAGCAAAAGTACAGGATTTTATACCTGGGACCTTTAAAATGCTACTCTAATGGTTCGGATTTCAACATTTTAATTGATAATATAAGTTTATTAAAGGCACATGTAACACAAAATGGATATTTTGTGCATTTAATAGTCGCTGTTCTGCATTTTAGTAGATTTTATTTAACATAAAGTTTAAGACACTTTTTGCTAGTAATTTCAATATTTTTAGTTAGCTTTGTTAATTTATGGCATTATCAGTTAGCCAGAAATGATTTCCCTAGTGAAGTGAATCCAATGCAAAAATAAATATTTTTTTGTTTATAGGATAATTTGTACATGTTTGGACAAATATTTAGCTTTATTGTTTTGCCAATGTAAACAGCTAGGCTTATCTAAGTACTTAGACTTGAATATGGTGCAATTAATATAAAATGTATGTAAAGGCACGTTCCGAGACCACAGAATAATTATGAGACAGATGGTAAACTTCACTGAACATTTCACTGGCCATATGCCATGTCTTGCTTTGTCAACACTTGTTAAAAGGTAATGATTAGTAAAATTATTAGCAAATTTTCCATGGTTTCTATTGTCTTTGCTATAGATATATCTAGAGGTCTCTAATGTTGTGCACAAATAAATCTAATTTTCTGGACCTACATAGATGTTGATATATGAAGTTGAAACAACTATTCACATAATCAAGGTAGTCCTCTAACTGTCCCAGTAATATTCAAGAAGTCCGCCATGACCTTCAGCAATCTTCAAGTATGGGAACCACTGATTTTAATATCTTATTTTTATATCTGCTATGTGGGAGCGAATGGTAATGTGTTCGCTATGGAAAACAAGGAAGTAGCAAAACATAACATTTAAAGGGACAACGAGGACGCAGAACTAGAATTGATAATGGGCATTTTTTGTGATATTAAAAGTGTCCATTGCTGTCTTGTAAAAACCTACTCCCTTCTGTTGTTACAACTTCCAAGGCTCATATCTGCCTGAAGGGCAGGTAAGCAAAGTAAATTCTATTTTAGGTTAATTTTTTTATGTATTTAGTGTTAGTGACCATGGGGGTCCTTGTGGACCACCATGGGTGGTTAAGGTCCATGCAAGACCAATATGGTTCAATGTAGTGGTAGGAAGGGTGCCATGGGGATCTTGGAGGACCACCATTGCACATGGGGGTCCATAAGGACCCAGTGGTTATAGTATAATATACTATAGGACCATCATGGTTATACTTTAGATGGGGGAATCCCGTGGGATACCCAGGCTCGTTGGGTAGCATGTAGTGCGTGTGTGGGGGATGGGGGGTTGTCCTAGGGATACACCGCTCATAGAAGGCAGTGGCTCAGTAGTATCTATTATCATTTAACACCTTCCCTGCCATGGGCAGGGGTTTATATAGAAAGGGGTACGGGAGTATGCCAGGGCTAGTGCAGTGTGTTCGCTTCAGTGGCTACAGTCCAACAGCTATATGTCACTGTGAGGTTAGAGAAATCATTATGCCTTATCCAGCTGTAAAGGAGTTAAGGCACCCAAACTGAAATGACAATCAGTGCACCTGGAGAGGACTGGCTTTTTTACAAAGAGTGAGACAGTACAGCGTGGTCTGAGAGGTACGAGGTGAGGTGATCTGAACTATTTGAATAAAACCGATTCTATAAGAGAGGCGCTAAACAGCCAGGTGTCTTTATTAGATTGTCAAGTAAGAAGATTGCAAGCATTACATCAGAGCAAAGCTGCAAACAGAGGTGTCTGCGGTGCCCAAGAAACCCAGAGATGGAGGGAAGCAGTCTGCTTGAACTACTAAACAAGGTACCAGACAAATAAAATCTTCTATTTGGCGTTCTAGTATGAGGGATTGCCTCTTATCAGTTTTTTATTTCCATACTTTCTTCCAATTATTCCTGTACCTGGGACCAGATTTTTTGCAATTCCTGAACCATTTGGTCAGGATCTGGTATCTTGGATGTAGCTGGAACAGGTTGCGTATATATCACAGTACTTCTTGGAATGGAGGTATCGTGATAGAATCCTGGAATAGGGAGTTCTGAGCAAATTGTGTCAAACGAAGAAGTGGTTCCCTGTTGTCTTGTTGCTCTGCAATATATAACTGTAGGTATTGATCAAAGGCTTGGCTGACTGTTTCAGATAATAATATAGAGAATAAAAATTCTCATTGAGGTAAACAATGACATGCTCTTGGCTGTCTAGGAAGATGCAATACAAATGTCTGGAGCATTGTAGATACCAAATTGCATTACGCAGTACTCCAAGTGCCCAGAACCAGTTTAAAAGTGGTTTTCCACTAGTCAACCCCCCTTGATGAGAATAAGAATGCGTACCCCTCAAGCTTGGTGAAGAGTGTAGACCACTGAAGATAGTCTCTGTGATCAGAGGTAATGTATACCAGTTATTTATTGTGATCTTATTTAGGCCTCTGTGGTCAATGTTGAGACAGAGCACCCTATTCTTCTTTTGTATTAAGACAAACCCTGCTCCTGAAAGAGAAGTGCATTTCCTGACTTTTTCCAAATTTACAGAGGATGGCCACTAGATGAGGTGATCCTTGGTAATAAGGTCAATGTTGCAATCATAGGGTCAATGTGGTGGGAGAAATTCAGCCTTTTTTGAATCAAATACATCCAAAAAACTGTGATAGCATGTAGGAATATTAGGAATATGATGTATATAGATGGAGGGATAAGAGTCCAAAAGTAACACAATGCATGGGAGCAAGACATTGCTTATGGAACTAGATACTCCAGCTTTTGATTATGGCTTGATAGGAGTGAAGGGAGCCATGACAACAACAATGGTTAATTTTACTGGTTCCGATGTATGGTTAACAAGCCCAGATTCCAGTGGTTGGCTGTCTATTTGAAGTTCTTCTGAGTTTTTTGGTGTGTTTTTTTTTTGACAGCTTGAGGATTGTTGTTGTCCAGTCGTTCAGTCGCATCTGACTCATTGTTTCAATGACCTCATCTTTCCATCTCCCCCTCTGCCATCCCCTTCTTCATGTGCCTTCAATCTTTCCCAGACTCAGAGTCTTCACTAGGGAATCCTGTCATTTTATAATATGGCCAAAGTATTTGAGCTATTGCCACATGAGCATTCCTTCAATGTTTGGCTTGATTTCCTGAAGTATTGATTAACTGGATCTTCAGCAGTTCATGAGACGCTACGCAGTTTTCTCCAACAACACAATTCAAAGGTGTCAATTTTCTTCTTTATGGTCCAGCTTTCACATTTGCATGTTACTACTGGGAATACCATAGTTCTAACTTTGCCTTGGTTGATAGTGGTATCTCTTTACTTGTAATTAGCTTGTCCAGACTTGCCATAGCTTTCCTCCCAAGAAGTAAAAGTCCTTTAATTTAATGGCTACAGTCACCAGAGGTCTTGAAACCTAGGAAAATAAAATCGGTCACTGCCTCCACTTCTTCCCTATTTGCCAGGAACTCAGACTTCTTTTTGCTGTCATCTTAATTTTTTTTAATATTGAGCAGCAGACCAGCTTTTGCACTCTCTTTTTTCCATCCTCATCAATAGGCTCTTTAGTTCCTCCTCTTTAGTTCCTCCTCGCTTTCAGCCATCAGAGTAGTATTATCAAGACCCACTCTCTGGCTGGGGTCTGTTGATCAGATTTGGGTGACTCTGGACTTTTGGATTACAGGAACATCATGTTTCAGCCCTTGGGTTAGACTGAGCAATATTGACAGTAAGTCTGATGAATCTTACTGCAAGCATATGTCCCCGGGTAAATAATACATCTACACGCCACGTCTTGATGAAAATTATGAACAACGTTTTATTTTGGAACAACATATTTAAAACATTTCACACACACACAGTGGAGGGAGTGGATCAACCTTTCCTCTTTCTCTGGCCAATAGGGTAACCTCCAGAGTAACCTAATTACCTCTGTCCAATGTAACAGAGGTAGGCTATGGGAACCACCAGACCCCTCCCATGGGCCACCCCCAGGAGTGGCTATTAAGCTCATTCTAACCCAGACTCTCCCCGTGGAAACTTCCTGTTTGAGCTCCTAGGCCCCCCATTGTTATCTAGGTGCCTGGCTGTCTGGCAAATCTTTTTGTTTATACTAAGGACCATATGGCCAACTCCTGACTGAGAGTTTATACAATGGGGAATGGTTAACTAAATACAATCACTCCCTAATACAATATACAACATAATACTAACATATAATCACCCATAACACAATATACAGATGGCGGCGATTTGGTATATAACAGTCCCTCCTGGTAGGCACAACTAGTGGCCAACTTGAGTTATGACAACTGCCCCCCCAAGTGTAGCATGAGAACATCAAGGGTCCATGATTTTCTCAGCTACGCTGATACTCATAGCTCCAGTTGGCGTGATAATCCATCTGCATTTTGATGGAGTTTACCCCTACGATGCTGTATTTGAAAATTGAATGTCTGTAGTGCCAGGCTCCATCTTAGCAAACGTCCATTTTCTCCGGCTACCTTAGACAACCAGCACAAGGGGTTATGGTCGGTGGTCACAGTGAATGGTCGTCCATATAAATAATGTGGAAGTTTGCGCAAAGCCCAAATTACGGCCAAACATTCCTTCTCCACAGTAGCATAGGCCGTTTCACGCTGCAACAATTTCCTGCTCAAATACGCCACAGGATGCTCCACTCCTTGATCATCTGTCTGGCTTAGCACAGCCCCTATGCCATACATGGGGGCATCTGTCTGGACCACAAAGGGTCGGTTATAGTCCGGGGCAGCCAATACTGGGGAACAAGTCAGAGCTTCCTTGAGGTTCTCGAATGCAGTTTGACACGCAGTAGTCCATGTCACTTCCCTGGGCAATTTCTTTTTGGTCAAATCGGTCAGTGGCTTGGCTGTAGTGCTGAAATCAGGAATGAACTTGCGGTAATACCCAGTGATGCCCAAGAAAGCTAGTACCTGCTTTTTAGTCTTAGGGATAGGCCAAGCTGCAATACTCTCTACTTTGGCTGGTTCTGGCCTTAACTTCCCACTACCTACCCAGTGACCCAAGTACTGCACCTCTGCCTTTGCCCACTGGCACTTATCTGGTCTTATGGTCAACTTGACTTGCTTAATGGCCTGCATAATTCTAGCAATATGTTCTATATGCTCCTCCCAGGTCTGACTAAAGATGGCTATATCGTCCAAGTAAGCCTGAGCATACTCCTGGTGCCCATGTAACAATTTGTCTACCAGTCGCTGGAAGGTAGAAGGGGCATTTTTCATCCCAAAAGGCATTACCTTAAATTGGTATAGTCCAAAGGGGGTGACAAATGCGGACTTCTCCCTAGCTGACTCTTCCAAAGGGATCTGCCAATATCCCTTGGAGAGATCCAGCGTGGTTAAATACTTGGCAGTACCTAATCAGTCCAACAACTCGTCCATGCATGGAACAGGGTAGGCATCCGTTTTTGTTTTATCATTCAGCCTACGATAATCCACGCAGAAGCGAGTTGTGCCATCTTTTTTGGGTACCAATACGACAGGAGATGTCCATGGACTACTGGATTCTTCAATAACCCCTAATTGTAACATCTTGCGTAATTCTGCTTGTATGCTTGCCCTAACAGCTTCAGGGACTCGGTATGGGTGTTGTTTTAATGGGCCACATTCCCCTGTCACCACTACATGAGCTGCTAGGGGGGTACATCCAGGGTCATTAGTAAATAAGGGTTTGAAGGGTTTTAGTTTGCCTAAAAGCTGCTCCTGCTGCTCTGTGCTTAGGTTTTTGGCCTGGTGAAGGCCTTCTTCTAGCGTTTTCTGCTCTGCCTTTTGCAACATGTCTGGTATCTGTCCTTCCTCTGGGTCATCCTCTGTGGCCCTGCAAATGGCTAACATATGAGCTGCTCGCTTTACATATGCTTTTAAGCGATTAATGTGGGCCACCCTGGTAACCACTCTCTCTGGATCTACCATAACCACATATGACTTGTTGCCCAGTTTTTTGCTAATTGTATAAGGTCCCTTCCACAAAAACTGTAACTTATCCTGGGGCTGAGGTTCCAACATGAGCACCTCCATCCCCTCCTCCAGTTCCCTGTCACTGGTTCCTGCCTTGTAGTATCTCCTATCTCTCTCTTGCGCTTTACGCATATTGCTCCTCACAATTCCAGCCAACCTAGCCATATTTTCCCTGAAAGCTAATACATAGGTAGCCACTGGTACAGGGTGGTGACTATACTCCCCTTCCCACGTCTCCCTGATCACGCTCAAGGGTCCTCTCACCGGCCTACCATATAGAAGTTCAAAAGGGGAATACCCTGTAGATTCCTGAGGTACCTCTCGGTAGGCAAAGAGCAGACAAGGCAACAATCGTTCCCAGTCTGGCTCCTGATCAGTAAAAGTACGGATCATGTGTTTGAGTGTCCCATTGAAGCGCTCACAGAGGCCATTGGTTTGGGGATGGTAGGGGGAAGCTGTAATGTGTCTTATGCCACACATGGACCATAACTGTTCGGTCACTTTGGCCATAAATTGGGGCCCTCGTCAGACAAAATTTCCTGAAGAAACCCTGTCCTTGTAAAGATAGTCATTAATGCCCCTGCCACCTTAGGAGCTAAGATACTGGATAAAACCACCGCCTCAGGATACCTGGTGGCATAATCTACCATGGTGAGAATAAATTTCTTGCCGGTCTTGCTAACCCTAGCTAGTGGCCCAACAATGTCTATGGCTACCCTTTGAAATGGTATCTCCATCACAGGGAGTGACTGTAGGGGAGCTCTGCTATTTTTTTTTAAACGGCTGGGTCCTTTGGCACGCATCACAGGATCGACAGTACTCTTTTACATCCTGATTTAATCCAGGCCAAAAAAATACCTCTACTACCCTACACAGAGTTTTCTTCTGTCCCAAATGCCCTCCCAGAGGAATCTCATGGGCTATTTGTAATACCTTGCCTCTATACTGTTGTGGGACCACTAACTGCTTTTGTGGTTCCCTTTCTACCTCATCCTTCCCAGGCACCTTGATTCTGTACAACAACCCCTGTTCCCATACAAAACTATCTAGATCATCCACTGATTTGCCCTGGGCGGCCCTGTCCCTTACCCCTGCTAAAGTTTCATCTTCCTGCAATGCTATTCTAAGTTCTTCCCCCTTTGCCCAGCCTAAGGTCAATGTCGTAGCCAGCAAGTCACTTACCCTGGGTTCTGGGTATTCCGTCTGGTCCTGGTTCATCCTGCATCCATTGGCTCTGGTTTGAGCTCTTGTTAAGGGCTGTACATACTGGCTCACCATGTGACCCAAATCGTTCCCTAGCAAAACATCCGCAGGCAGGTTATCCATAACTCCTACCTCTGTAGATTTACTTCCAGTGCCCCAGTCCAATTGAATGCGAGCCATGGGAATGGGAAATTGTTTTCCCCCAGCAACCATAACCCACATTTGCCTCTGTATGCAGTCTGAGGTGCGCACCCACTTAGGTAGAACTACAGTGACTGCGGATCCTGAGTCACGGTAACCTACAGCCCTGTGACCCCGCACCCAGACTGGTTGTCTGTGCTGTTCCCCGGAGTCCTTCTGTGCTCTCCTCACCGTGTGGATCCCATGGCACCAACCCTCTGCTTCTGGCTCCCAGGGAGCTGTGTTGGGAGGTCCTGCTCCAGCATCCCATTCCCCCAGGTAATTCACTGCAGGCTGTCCTCTCTGATGCCTCTGAAGCTGAGGACAATCTCTTGCTATGTGGCCCTGCTGGTTGCACTCTCTATTGGGAAATCTGGGTTCTGGGTGTGCTCTGGGAACAGGTCCTGACTTGATACCCCGCTGTCCATATGCGTTCTGAGGCTGCGCCCAGGGCACATGGCTGGGCGCATTGCGTGCAATAGGGGCCTGTCGTGTTGTCCCCAAGTCTCTTGAGCCCCGGTCTGTATGCCCATTCGAGTTGGTAATCTGGGGAACTCTCTTAGTTCTGGTACTAACAAAATGGTCGGCCAAGCTAGCTGCCTGGTCCCCATCTACTGGCTTCTGATCCTGCAGCCAATCCCTTAATTCTGGTGCGCAAAGTTGCAGAAATTGCTCCATTAGCACCACCTCCAAAATTTGTTCTGCTGTGGTGGCCCCTTGTGTAGACCACCACTGAGTGCAGGCACGCCTTAGTTTACACATTACCTCAACATGAGTGTCCTCTGGTCCCTTGGTAGTGCCTCTGAATCTGGCCAAAAAAGTTGCAGGGGTTACAGCATATCTGCCTAGTAACACTGTACATAAATGGTTGTAATCCATGGCTAGATGTGGAGGAAGGGCCTGACAGGCTGCGCTGGCCTTTCCAGTCAACTTGGTCAATAGTAACTTGGCCCATTCTTCAGGAGGTATATCCTGTACCTTACATTGTTGCTCAAACTCTTGGATAAATCCGTCAATGCTGTCTTTATCATCCTGGAACTGTTTAAAATTCTGATATGCCAGTTTGACTCTTACTGGCATCTCTGCAGGGTTGACCCAAGCTGAGCTTGGACACTCACCCCTGTACGTTCTTCCTGTATTTGCTGCTTTATTAGGTTCAGTCCTTTAATTGCCTCTTCCATTGTTATCTCCCCGGGGAAAAACTCCCTGGCTTCACTGAACCTGCGTCTTGCCTCCTTTAGGATATCATCTGGCTGTCCTTCTTCCTGCTGAGATCTTGGGGTCCTTGGTAGTGTGCTTATCCCCTCACCCAACTCCTCTTGTTCCAGCTGTTCTGCATCATACCTTCTCAAGGCTGCTATCACATCTGCTGGTTGGTCCCTTTTCTTCCGGGTAATTCCTTTTAGTTTCTGCGCCTTTCTCAGTTCTGCTGAGGACATGTCCTCATACTGCTGTTCCATCCTCAGCCCTTTCCTCTAGAGTCTCCAACCACTTGCCACCAGTTATCAAGACCCACTCTCTGGCTGGGGTCTGTTGATCGGATTTGGGTGACTCTGGACTTTTGGATTACAGGAACATCATGTCTCAGCCCTTGGGTTAGACTGAGCAATATTGACAGTAAGTCTGATGAATCTTACTGCAAGCATATGTCCCCGGGTAAATAATACATCTACACGCCACGTCTTGATGAAAATTATGAACAACGTTTTATTTTGGAACAACATATTTAAAACATTTCACACACACACAGTGGAGGGAGTGGATCAACCTTTCCCCTTTCTCTGGCCAATAGGGTAACCTCCAGAGTAACCTAATTACCTCTGTCCAATGTAACAGAGGTAGGCTATGGGAACCACCAGACCCCTCCCATGGGCCACCCCCAGGCGTGGCTATTAAGCTCATTCTAACCCAGACTCTCCCTGTGGAAACTTCCTGTTTGAGCTCCTAGGCCCCCCATTGTTATCTAGGTGCCTGGCTGTCTGGCAAATCTTTTTGTTTATACTAAGAACCATATGGCCAACTCCTGACTGAGAGTTTATACAATGGGGAATGGTTAACTAAATACAATCACTCCCTAATACAATATACAACATAATACTAACATATAATCACCCATAACACAATATACAGATGGCGGCGATTGGTATATAACAGTCCCTCCTGGTAGGCACAACTAGTGGCCAACTTGAGTTATGACAAGTATCATCTGCATATGTGAATATATTTCTCCAAGCAATATTAATTATGGCTTTGCAATGCAGTCTCACTCCTGTCCAGGCTTGAACCATTCGGTTGTTCCATGTTCAGTTCTGACTGCGGCTTCTTGGTCCACATACAGAGTCCTCAGGAGGCAGATAAGATTGTCTCTTTAACTGACTTAGTGGTAATCCCGAGCGTGGCTCGGGGTTATTCGTCAGTACCTAAAGCGGTAACCCCGAGCCACGTTCAGGATCACTTGCATTCGTCTTCCGGGTTCCTTTCCCTGTGGGGGCACTGACATGGCCAGGGCGGTTAAGAACTTGGATCTTATGGGTTTCAGCTGGGTCATGCACGCGCACGTCCCAGCGGCATTGAGTGGCAGGAAAGTGATTTACCTGGCAAAAGAGCAGCCTTAATACACATATGGCAAATACCTGTTTTTTAATGTGTATAAGTAAATGAAGTGACCTCTGCCAAAGACAGTTGGACTTTTAGATTATTTAAGATATATAACAATATTATTATTGATGTGAAGGTCCAGAACAAATGGGTCAGAGGTCCTCGGTCAGACCCTGTCAGGTCCAGTCTTATTTGTGGGTAATGGGCTGATCTGTACAATGGCATCTCTTAGTGCTGTGCATGGCAGGTCCCTCTGGCAGTGACGGGGGCGCCCCCCTAACCCCCCGGCTTGCCTTGGTTCATAGTTGTAATGTTCCATGTTCCTATGCTGAATCATTCTTTGCAGCAAAGCTCTTTTCTTTACCCTCCAGTCATATCCGCAGCATGACATCCTGTCAACTTTGGCCCAACCCCTTCATTAGATCTGGTGCTACTCAACCTTTCGTCTTCCCTAGTAATGTGGTAGGCACCCTCAGACCTGAGGGGTTCATCTTCTGGTGTAGGCAGCTTGAGTTCGTTTTTGAGACTAAAACTAGGATAACAGGTTGAAACAGATTCAGCAGGGGATGCAACGGCAGAGAGGACTTCACCAAGGCACTTGCTAAGGGATTGAATGGTGTTGGTCAGGGTAGTCAATACTTTCTCCTGGTCTAAACAAGCCTGATGAGAACTTAGGAGCTGCCTTTGAGCCATGAGTGCTCTTGGTACTTCAGCTGCATCAATGTCTTGTAATATAAACCACAGGAGAAAGAAGCTGGTAGCCACAGGGAACAGGTCAAGTGGTTAGCCACAGGAGTCTGGAGGCTAATGCTTGTAGCCACATACATGCTGTCATGTCTATCACTATATAGGATAGATTGTGAGCTTTTGTGTCAAGTGCACCAACTCAATTTCAAACGGTTTATATAAGTGGATAACTACCATTTTTATACAGTACATCAGTGTATGGCTGGCACTGTAGATGTACAGTACAAAGTAAAGTGTAAACATAAAATTACAAATAACTACAATATAAAGTACCTGAATGATAAAAAAAAAATCAAATTCATTTTACTATATAGCCTCTCAAGCACATTCAATACAAAGTTTATTTTTTTCTCCCTAAAATTACCTGAAAGAGGTATGGGGATGTTAGATAAATTGAAATAATTTTACTGTTCGTACAGAATAACATTATTCTCAAAGGCAGACAGGCAACTTTTAGAATGGGGCAAGAAGAATAAGCTCTATTTTGGTAGATGTGTGCCCAGGTACCCTGTTGCTTGGAATGATATATTAACAGCAACATTGTTTAGGATTTATCTAGACTGACACAGACATTTGACAGTATGTTGGCAGTGTTAAGGATAATGGGGATAACTTGATAAGGGGCAGAGTGGCTTACTTTAAATATAGCACTGTGATGACACGGGGGTGTCTGACAGCAGAATTGTGATGTTCAGTCGTGTCCGACTCTCCGTAACTCCATGGACCAAAGCATGCCACGTGCATCTCTCAGTCACTGCCCCTCTGAGCTCCATCAAGTTCATGTTCATTGCTTAGGTGACCTTATCTATCCATCTCCGCCGTCCCCTTCTTCTTGTGCCTTCAATCTTTCCCAGCATCAGAGTATTTTCTAGGGTATCCTGCCGTCCAATAATATGGCCAAAATATTTGAGAATACACATCCATATAATATACTACATTTGATATACAGTGAAAACACATTGATAATCCTATAGCTTGCTGTAAATAAGTGACCCCTTGTGTAAAACAGGTGATATGCACTGGAGAGTGATCCTGCTACTTGGGGTACTGTCCCTTAATCCTACAGTATGTGCCGAGATTTAGTCTGCTCCAGTTGCATCTGCCACTGTCAGAGATTACTTAACCTATGTATTCAGTGTATTCACTATAGCAAGGTTTAAATGCCTGGTTCGTAGTAGTTTAAAATTATGAGGTCTCAATGTGGCCAGCATGAGGAACCCCAATGTCAGGGCAGACGGGTGTATTTATTTTGTTTACTTGTTCAAGGATCATTTTCTACATGCCAGCATATATTGTATGTGACTTCTTAGCTCATTAATATCTTTTATCAGCTCACCTCAATTCATTGCTCCTTTTTTTTGCATGCAAGGCTGGAAGGTAGCGGAGTCAGGAGAGATGGATTCCACGTGCTATCAGATGTTTGGGGTGACTGTCTTATACCATAAAACACCTTATACCAGCATCCACCTAAATAGTCTTAATGATAGGAACGTTTTGGACAAACATATTAAGATATGTATACTAGTCCACATCTGAGTACTGGACTTGTTGGAACTGAAATTGTTGCAATAAAGAGTTTTTACTAGCTCAAAACAAACAGCAACAGAGTTACTTAACAGGATTGATATTAGTGGATAGTAGACACCACAACACTTCCACACAGATGGATAGTAGTTACGTAACAACACTGGCATAGGCAGGCTGCATATGTACAGCCACTTCAGCATAGGTTGTAGGTACATGGAACGACTCTAATCAGTGGATGTCAAGCAGGTACATGGTAGGGCTGGCAGCAACAGAAAGCGGGGAGAGTGAACAACAAACTCAGTGAACACTTAGAGTAGGTACGAGACAGGTGTCAGTCAAGAGCTTAAAGGGCCAGTTACCTGACGATAAGTGCTCTTTATAGTGTGAAAGAGCACAATATTTTATGTTAAAATTATCTGTTTTTTCTTCTTTATTTACACTTATCACAGTTAAAAAACAAGAGTTTTAGGCCTGTTCACAATTGTATGATTAATTACATCTGCCAACAACTGCCGTTGTAGCACTGGTGCAGAGAATGAGTTATATTTTTTTCTTGCCATTCAGGAATCCTACTGCCCAGAAGTTAACCCACAAGTAACTTATTTCAAAGATCCTAACACTCCTTTCTTTGCACAGATGAATTCATAAAGGGTTAACTGTAGTTTTCCTCTGCTCTCTGCACTGGAGCTTGCAGCTGGCAGCTTGCCAGTGACACATGTAAACATACACATTTAATCAATACATATCTCAGTGAAAAAAGAATGGATTTTTTTTTAAACCTGCTGTTAAGAGAAGGGCGAGTGTATGTGACAGGCTCAGTGTATGTATGTGTCAGGCTCAGTATGTGTGTGTGAGAGGGTGAGTGTGTGTGGCAGGCTCAGTGTACGTGTGTGGCAGGCTCAGTGTATATGTGTGACAGTGTGAGTGTGTGTGACAGGCTCAGTGTGTTATATCTGCTCCTTTTTCAGTATGTAAATCTGCACCTGTGTACAGCGTGTAAGAACACGGCCCATCTGATGTGCTCTACGCAAGAACACCGCCAGCCACTTTGGGAGAAGAAGACTGGGATGCAGCACAGTCAAAGCAGGGGACGGACATCTCCAGCGGACAGTTACAGAGGTGGTTACATAGTTACATAGGGCCTCATTCAATTGTGATTTGGCTAATTGAATAGGGCTCTATATAAGCACAGAGCCTATTTTCTTACAGAAGTTTTTAGTTAGTGAAGATCTTGCTTTTGGATAGAAGTTCACTGAATAAAAACTTCTGTAAAAAAACATGCTGTGTGATTATATAAAGCACTATTCAATTTTCCAAATTGCAATTGAATGAGGCCCATAGTATTTAAGGTAGAAAAAAGACTTTCAGTACATCAAGTTCAACCTTTTAAGATCTCCTCTGATCTGCAATATGCGGATTAACTATTAATGAATTAGTTGTATAAAAAAAAAGGTTAGTGTCCTCATTTTTTTTAAAATCCATCACGGCGGGGGTGGGGGGTTGTTGCATTTTGGATTTGGGGGCATGAAGGGTGGGTGGGCGGGCGGAAAATTATTTTACTGTTAGGGGTCACCACAACTTAGGAAACTTTATCAAGGGGTCACGGCATTAGAAAGGTTGAGAACCACTGCTCTAGATGCTTGCACTTAATTCCAGGCATGCCGTTTATTTAAATTGTGCAAATAGCATATGATCATGCTAGAACCAAAGGAGACAGGGGTAGGCTGCAAGATGGCATCTGTGCTGTTGTGACAGAGATGTAAGTATGAGTGTAGGAATGCTGATAATGTACTATATTGAAGGGCCCGTAGGCCACCTCAGGCTTGCCTGGGGTTGGAAGGAGGGACCACCTGACCTGGCAGGACCTGGGAGGGGCAGGAGGTGGCTAGCTGGGGGAGGTGGAGCCATTATAGGCTTTTGCCGCCAATTTCCACCAGTTTGCCCCCAGCTAGCCATGGCAGCAGATGCCCACCCATCCCTAAAGTATTGTTGTTAAAGTGATGTATATGTTGTACTGTTAATAAAAAAAAGATGAATAGTAAGTTGTGGATTATGTTGTTTATTGTCTGAAGTACTCGTTGTTGTGGATGTATCATTAAGTATATATTATATGGTATCAAAAGTTTTTTTTTTTTGTCACAGCGGCGGGTGGTGAGGGGAGTTGCCGGGACAGTGGAAAATGGGGGAGATCCTACCCTACGGTGGTACGGATGTTCCAACACGGTAGGCCCTGGATGAGGCTTCAGAACGTAGGGTGTACTGTCTCTGTCCAGGCTCCTCCCCTCGGGTTATGTTTATTTATTTATCGTTATGGTTATTACATCATGTTGTGTTTACCAATAAACGCTGTGGCCAGTTATCTCCCAAGAAGTGGTCTGTGTCTAATTTTATATTCAATGGTTGATGGGGTATAAATTCTTATATGCACATACCAACTGGGCTTTGCTTAGGTCAAGTGAAAGCATATCAAAATGCTACAACTAACTACATACAAGATCCCTTGTGTCAATCCAAGGGATCTTCATAACCTAAAATATATTTGAATTAGATGTTGTTGACAATTGAACCATGAGGTCCTTAAGTCTGTCTTAATGACAGTGCTCCTTTAGAGAAAGCATCATCTCATATGTGCAACTGCAATATTGTAATAAAGCAAAGGGATCTGATCAATATTAATTGAATGGCTATCCCCATGAGAACTTGCTGTTATATGTTTGAACAGTGGTGTAAAAAAACAAAACAATATGCTTATGTATGTGAAGAAATATCAAAAACATTGATATATATGAATGCCTTCTTTCACTCACCATCTAAAAGAATAATCAAATTACTATACTTTTTGCTTGTTTCCCGAGTGTTTCATTAATAAGATTACAATAGTGCTGAAACTATAAAAAAGTAATATGTGTTCTCTGGAGTTTTGTGTGTTTTAGGTATCAGAGGTCTAATTACCAGAATTTTAACATACGAAGTAAACTAAGAAACTGAAACACAGCCATAATAATAGAAGTGACTTGAAATCCCTCCTCAGATGGATGGATGCTCCCTTGATTCTACAGTGAGATGTTTTCTTACTGGACAGCAGGGAAATGTTCTTGTTTTCATGTCTGGACAAGTCCAGCCATCCTCATGAGGACTTCACTTATCATCTTGGCAGTAACAACATGATTCTCTGGTAAGTTAATGATACAAAGCTAATTAGTTCACTGTTTAGTAGTAACAACAGTACTGTGTCAATGATGATTTATGCAGATGGTCTTTAAAATTACAGTATGTGCTTCAGTCACTAGAAAATTATTCACTGCTTCATGTAAGCCTCAGCTCCTTGTTTATTTTTATACACATTTTTAAATGTATATTTCTTACATTTTGCACATCAAAATATCCCCTAAAGTAAAAATAATTGTAGAATAATATACATATACTAAATGCATTACTCATTTAGTGCACAGTTAAGCAATTATTTATCATTGTGAAAATGTGTTTTTAGTCAAATGTTAGCATATTCTATGGTTTCAGTTCACTGCACTTTTAATATGTACCCAATTTGGTATTTGTTAAAAGCACATGGAAGGAATTATTTATTTTGTCACATCAGAAAGAGGGTATTGATAATGTGTTAGTATTTTTTGTTTTTCCAAATTACGTTCTCAGAACACAAAAACGTATTCAGGTTTCTAACTGCTGTAGGATTCTTGCCCTTTACCGATAAGATCTACATATTAAAGTATGCGCGCTATATTTCCTGTTAATTTGAATGAAGTTTAAACAGGTTTCACTTTTTAATAACAAAAAACTACTTTTCTATTGTTTAAAACATGCTCTATTAAATGTGTGAAAAAACTATTGTGTTCCATGTCCCACTGGATATCTAAATAACTTTCAACCACATGCATCTGATATAATGCAACAGTATTTTTTAAATCGGAATACGTGTATTTATATGCATTTTAATCATTTTAAATAGAATATTGTTTAGTTAACTTCCCTCTGTGTTTTTCTTTTCAAAAGCTATTTAACATCTTTTGGAAGTCAAGGTCATATTTGAAGCTGTGATGGGAAATCTGCAGATTACATATAACAATGTAAGTGATTAAAATTGTAAGCTCTTATTTCATATTTATGTTACAGCTATAAGAAGTAATGTGAAACAAGATCCAAATAAGAATTATGACTCTGCAATGTCAGATCACAATACATATATGGTTTAATTATACAGTGCTATGTATGAGTATTCGCCCTGTGCAGTTTTTTTTTTCTTCATTTTTATATAGTATTTATTTTCCATTTACACAATGTATAAAAACATAGACATGATACAAAAACATACATGACAAATATTGCAATAAGTGTAAACAAGTAAATTGTATCCATTACATACAAATGCATACAATTCAATTCATAGTTCAATTTGGAAGAGCTATAGAATATGAGGGAACAGGTGGGCAAAAGTTAAATATTCAGAGGGAGAATGAAGGGGAATATACTCGGCAGGGTCTAATAGAGGTTATCAACAATCTTTCAGGATGACCTCTAGGGCCAAAGGGCCCATTTTGCAACTATATTTTTATATCTCTTCGGTTCTATATGGATATAGTCCATTTCAATTTGTTTGTTCCTTTCTGTCAATGCTTTGATTTCTAACCAAGAAGGAACTTTGGGATTTTTCCATTTTACTGATACAGGATATTTTGCTATTGAGAGAGAGTGTTAATTATAATACCTCTAAATGTATGTTCTAAGGATTCCAAACCAATGTGGAAGAGAATTGAGCATTTTTTTGCTTACAGTTCGTAATTGTAGACAGTTGGGATATACGTTCCTCCCAGAATGTTTGAATTGTAGGGCAAAACCACCACATATGTTCGTGGGTGCCACTATCGTTACATCCTCTCCAACATTCACCGCCTGTAGCTTGAGGAGCCCATTTAGCTATGGTGTGAGGGGTCATATACCACCTTTGTGTTACGTTAAAGTAGGTTTCCCTTAATGTAATACAGGTTAAATAATGCTTTGTTAATTTGAAGGCTTTATGCCATGCAACAGTTTCCAAATTCAAGCATAAGGACTGATCCCAACTTAGCATTCTATTGGTCTTATTGTTAGATTTTAAGTTCTTGATTACTGTAATGCAATTAGAAATAGATTTTTTACTCTCATCAATTGCTAGATTTTCAAAGTCTGAGGGTTCCCTGTTAGGGAGGCTGGATAAACCGGTTTTATGTAAGATATTTTTTATTCTGAGGTATTGAAACCACTGGTCTCCCGGAAGAGCGTTTTCCTGTACTAACAATTGAAAGGATTTCAATTTAGAGTTTCTGTACAGATCACCAACCAAAGTTAAACCCATGTGGGCCCATTCTAGGTTTTTTAACTTATCTATTGGGTGTAATACCTTTAAGAGAGTAATAGGAGAGACAACTTTAATAAGATTTAATTGTTTATTTATTGTGTGCCATTGAGAGTTCAAAGATTTGACCACAAGGGGTAACTTTCTTTTTATCTACTTCCTTATTCCATATGAGTCCTTCTAGTTTTTTTTTTATTAATGGAGAATTTTAAACTGTGAGTTAACACTATTGCATTATAGTAGTCAAATACGTTAGGAGAAGAAAACCCCCCTTTGGCAAAGTCTCTTGAATCTATGTTTCTAGTTATGAGTATATTTCTCCATTATTCTTTGAAATTTTCTAAGTTGATATTGCGGGAACTTTAAGGGAATGCACCTCATGATATAAATTAGTTTCGTAAGAATCGACATTTTAATTGAAGCAATTCTGCCAGTCCAAGAGAAATTGTGTTTCTTCCACTCTGTTAACATACTAGAGATTTTTAGATAAAGCAAATATAGATTTACTTTAATAAGGTCTTTTAGATTAGAAGGAAACACATTCCCCAAGTGTGAAAAGGAATTTATTTCCCAATTATACCGAAATTTGTCCTTCAAGATTTTAAGGGTACTCCTATCCATATTAAGGGGGGCTCTTCAGATTTAGCGACATTCATTTTATAGTACAAGACAAAGCTATATTGGCTAATTATCTCCTGTAACCCCAACAATGATTGTAGTGGCTCTATTAGCGTTATCACCAAATCATCCGCAAAAACTGTGACCTTACTCTATACCAGATTGGTGGGTATCCCCCTAATTCCCCCTGAACTTCTATTTTTTTTCCACTAGAGGTTCCATGACTAATGCAAAGATCAAGGGGGATAGGGGGTACCCCTGCCTAGTACCATTAGAAATCGTAAATCCCTCAAAACAAAAATCGATCCCAGTAACATAAGCACTAGTATTAGAGTACAGAGCCTTGACTGCGTGGCTTCCGAACCTGCCCATGCCAAATTTATCCATGATGGCCTCTATAAATTCCCAGTTGACCCTATCAAACGCTTTTTCTGCGTCTATAGATAGGGTAATAACTTATTATTACTTTTTTTTCTAGAAAATGCAAGTAGATCAATCAGCTTATGGACGTTATCTGGCACCTGTCTATTTTTGATGAAAACTGTTTGATCTAAATTTGTTAGATTACCAATAAACGTATTCAGTCTAGCAGCTAATATAGAGGCGTATATTTTAATAACATGGATAATGGGCGATAGTTCATTACATTCGATGTATCCTTATCGGATTTAGGTATAGCTATTATTGATTCATGAAGAGTCTCTAAAGGTGCCTTACCTTGATCTTTTATTTCATTGAACATTGATTTTAAAAGTCCAATGATCTCTTTTTTGAATACTCTATAAACAATCATGTATCTCTTTCTCTGTTATATCTTCTTCCAAATTTATCAACTGATCAGGTTATAACTTAGGGAGGTTTATTCCTTTCAAAAATTCCCAAATCTGGGCCTTGGTCGGCTTGAAGAAATTAAGATTCCCTTCCAAATTATATAGAGACTTTACCAACGTCTGAAGGGTTTAAAAGTGTTTTACCATTTTTATCAATTAATGTGTCTATTCTTTTAGTAAAGTTGTTCCTATTAATTTGATTAGCCAACATTTTCCCGGGCTTATTGCTAAAGTGATTAAGTTTCTGTTAGTATAACCATATTTTATTATTGACTACCTTTTGAAGGATTTTTTTTTAATCTGTGCTTGTAACTGAGATTTTTTTTTATAGAAAGCTCCTTATTATTTAAATCTTATTTAGCTGTTGTGTTTCACTTAATTCAATATAAAGATTCTTCAGAGATTTGCCACAAGTTTTTAACCTATGAATTGACCATGACTTAAGAATACCCCTGATCACAGCTTTATGTGAGTTCCAAAGTATTGACCTGGAAGAGACTGACTTCCCATTTAACTCAAAGAATTGGACAATTTATGTTCTTAATTTAACTTCATCCGCTTTTAATTTAAAGAGAGTGGAGTCTATTTTAAGCGTGCTATTTGTATATGATGTCTTTGTATTATTTATGACTAGAGTAATACACGCATGGTCAGAAATAGTAATTGGATACATTTTGGTTAGGGCAGTTTTGGATAATTTCTTGATACGTTCAAATATAGTCAATCTTTGAATATCCCTGGTGTCTAGATGAGAAAAATGGGAAGTCAGTCTCTTCAGAGTGAAATACTATCCAACTATCATATAATTGATATTTTCTCATACTTGTATTGACATTTTTTGCTGTTCTTTCTATCTGTTTATCTATAGTTCTTTTTTTTAATCAGTTTTCTATCCTTCAGGGGATCGCTAATAAAATTAAAATCTCCACATACAACTAAGAGTCCTTTCTTGATTTTGGGAACATTTTTTTAAATTTTATTGAGTAATCTATTTTAGCCAAAATTTGAAACATAAATATTTGCAATTTATTGTATGTTGTTAATTGTGCCTTCTTTATTGATCTCTCTATATACTTCTTTTATGTCATTCCTTTTATTGAAAAGAATAGCTACACCTTTGGTCTTAGTTTTGCCACTAGCAAAAATTCTTTGATTGTATATTTTTTGGGATAAACACGGTTCTCAATTATTTATAAAATGTGTCTCCTGTAAGCACGCAACATCTATGTTTTCCTTCTGCAGGAAATTCTTTGTTGCGTGCCTTTTGAACAGAGTATTTAGTCCATTGATATTGTATGAAACAAATTTCAAGGCCATAGACAATTGTCCAAAATTGCTACAGAATCTCTGGAATAAAACATCAGTGGCATAAATACTTCCACTATCTCGTTGTTGTCAAAGTCTGACCCCCCCCCGAGTCCACCTCCAGCTCATACACTTATAGGTCTTACACAGTGACTTTTCCCTCTTTTACTTGGAAAATATTTGGAGATACAACATAGTTCTTCCAAATTATTTGTGATACAATTCAATATTTGTGAAATATGATAAATATACAAAAACATAAAAATAACCGCTGCCAAGTCAGTAAGAAACATAATTACCTCTACAGCAGCTATATCTCTTAACAGTAGACATATATTTTGGGATACTGTGATTTAAGTAGTTATATTTAGTGTTTTTCCTTTTATCATGCATCTTTTCTTCCTCCTTCCCTTGCCTCTCCCCTCCCCCTTCTCTTCCCTTTCTTTATCCTCCCCTTCCCTTCTCTTCTCCTTTACTTCTCTTCTTTCCCTTCCCTTATTTCTCTACCCTTCCGTTCATTCCTTTCTCTTACTCCTCATCACATTCTCTATCACTTTAGTGGAAGAGGTTTCTTTCTACGTTAGATAAAAGGGAAGGGTGAAACAATAAAAAGGGGAAGAAATCTACAATAGAAGGCTTATTCCAACACAGTAATGTAAACACTAAAGCAAATCATGTCATACTTTTTAGAACAAGCCATATTGAAAACAGAAGGGGCATATATATATTGTGTCAAAATCATCCAAAATCTCTCAAATTAAAGCTCTTAAGTATTTGTAATGGGTCTTTGGGATAAAGCAGCCCACTTGAATCTTACAAACAGCCAAGACAATATCGGCTGTTTGCCCCATGATGTTTTTGTAGTGTTACAATCTGGAATTGAATTAATATTTGTACCATTTGATTTAACATACTTAAGACTTTGAAAGTGCAAAACATTTTGTTTATTGTGGCATAAAGTTAATTGAACAAAAAAAACAGACATATGATGGTTGCATTAGTAGTCATCCAATGAGTCTATACAGTGGAACCTCTATATTAGTCAGCACTGTATTCATCATATTCTATATTTGTCTAATTTGTCAGAAAAAAAATGCTTTGATGTTTGTCCAAAAATCTGATATGGTCCTGAAAAATCTGTATTAATGACAAAGAACCACGGTTAAAACTTTGAGTGGTTTGGGGTAGGTCTCTTCCAGCTGTGCACATCACAATCCTGCAATTATGCAAATCTTCTTACCTCAATGGCTCAAACTTTGTCAGGTTGTTGGTGGACTGTAGATGAACAACAGTTATCAAGTCTTGCCACAGATAACACAGGCCAACACACATATTGGTGCCTTAAATGTTAGACCAGTTTCTGGTTATATTTGACCTGCTGATTCTAAAAATGGCACCAGGTTTCCCCTATCAGCTCTAATTTTTGTGATACAGAACATATGCCATATACCACTTTATGGTTTATGATACAAACTTTCCAGTCATTCGACACACAAGAAGGTCCTCTTGAAAGACTGAGACTTTAAGACTGAGAGTTGGAACTGCCAGCACAATCCCGCATAAGATTCCAACAATAGTCTACCATCATGTGTGCATCCCATCTTTCTTTTTATCTGGCTTACATTTTTTTACATCTTGGTGAAATCTTTCACCTTGCTCTTTGCTTAAGTCACCAAGGTTCTCTGGAAAGCGATCTAAGTGACTGTGCCGATAATGGACTTTAACATTCATGTTGTAATGAAAGAGCATATCCTCTACTATTTGTGTGTAGTTGTCTGCCTTCTTGTTACCAAGAAAGTGTTTCAAAACAAGAACAAATTAAGATCAGGAACATGAATCATTTAATTCATTGATGCTATGAAATGTGGGCCATTTATAAGTAATCTGACTTGTGGACCATCCAAAATTCCTGCCTTCAGTTTTTCCATGGTAAGACCAGGTAATTTATGTGCCATGTATTCAATGCACAAACCGTCAAAGCCTTGACAAAATGTTTCCTCAGGTCTAGATTTATATGTATTGGTGGCAGTATGAGTCTATCTCTTACTATCAAAGGTTCATTGATCACATTTTGTCCTCCAACCAACATATAATCCCTCAGAGGCCAATCTCTTAATTGCCCAATGTTCATGTTTGGCTACTACTATCCCATATCTATGTCTAAGAAACTAGAACTGATGAGGTCTATCCAATGCAATTTTCTGAATCAGCGCCCCAAATACCCCCAGGAACAGGCCTGTTTATCAAATGGGTTGTAGAGCTGGTATTTGACTGGGTTCTTGTTTTTAAACAACTTTCTGAAGGTAGCTGGTTACAGAAGTCATGTATGGGTTTCACAGCAATAAAGCCTTTTTAGTTTTTTTTATTCATAAATAATTTTGAAAAATATGTAATCTTTTTTTCCACGGTTACATTATAGACTGTTTTGTGTAGATAACCAACTTAAAATCCCATATCTTAGATTCACAAAGCAAAAATATCTCATAGCGAGTGATTTGGGAACAAGAACATTTCTGTTAGTTGAGCAAAGACTTTATTTGCAGCATATGACCAAATTATGCTTATATATGAGATGAAATATTATTTTTAACCATTATAAATAGCCACAGTTTTGAATGAATGTAAGTATGGAAATAGTTTTTTTGAAAAGTGAGATTTTATTGAGTTGAAATAAACTTTTGGAATGGTATATATAGTACAATTTTATAAAAATATTTTTCTAGGCATCGGGCACGTCTCTGCGGAATTTCACTAGGTTTTGAAAACAAAGCATTGTCAGATTTAGTAGATTACATACGTACATTTTGTTAAATGTGCAAAGCTTGCAGAAGGATTAATGAAGTCACTTTAAAGGTGAATGTGAATTCTGACAGAACAAAAACTTGAAATGTCAAAGCAGAAGACAAACAGTGTCAATATTTGTAATAATGACCCTGTGATATACTTTATCAAACCACAGTTTTTATTTCATATTACACACTTCGGTAGAAGAGCAGAAATTGAGTTGACTTCCAGGATGAAATACCTGAATTAAACTATGAGACTTAAAGAAAAATATTTCACTTGGTTTACATCTATCTTATTGCCCTCAATTCCCCCATATGCCTGAGTTGTTGTATTAAACTGATTAATTAACATAATTTATAGTGTTTACCCAAAATGTGAACAGATTTATATCTTTACAGTACTGAAACTATAATATTTATTTTTGAAAATGTTACCATGGGTAAAGTTCACTAAAGATACAGGTATAAAACTTATATATAGTTATAAACTATATTAACCTTCTAAACCAAATTTTCTAAACTTGTTTTGAATCACTGAATTTAATTTAAAGGGACTGTCACCCCAAAATGAAGTTTTCTTTAGTTTATTCTTAGAGAGCATGACAAGCTATATATATTGTGTTATCCAATTTTTTTATCAATCCTGGTAAATTCCATGTTGTTGTTGCTGTATTTATATGAAAATGAGCAACCAATTCATATTAATTATCAGCTTTGGTGTGCTAATCAGGATTACAGTGTGTTTGTCTGTCTATGTAGTGGCCAAAAGAAAGACCTGCAATGTTATCTGACAATTAGCATTCTTGGCCGCACATTAGCATGGGTGGGGGTTGGAAAATACAATGTATAGTACAATTATTTATCTTTGTTGTTCAATCATGTCCGACTCTCCATAACCCTATGGACTACAGCACACCAAACGCATCAAGTACAATATAAATATCAGCTTCCTTTTGGGCTGACAGCATTTTTTGGCTACATACTTGCATACCTTTTAAATACTGTTTTATGGAACTGTACAACTTTAAATGTAAGTTTCATACTATTAAAATTCATAAATGCAGCAAAAGGGAGGCTTTTAATGGTTTCTTAAAAAAAATGCTTCTTCCTGAAGGTCTTGCATACATCAAAAAGTGTGAGCGTATATACAGCATGTCTTGCCTTGTTTCTGAGCAAATACAGAGGAAGATAACAACCATACTATATGAATCCACTGGACTGAAGTAGAATATGGAGCATTCAGGTCAGAATGGGAAAATAGTAGATATAGGCAACTCTGCGTCTGGGGCAGACAGCAAGCTTGGCAATGCATGTCAACTGGAAAGGAAAACAGGAAGCCTGTGGTTACAGGCAATGAGGTAAGGCGTTGGGGCAGAGTAAACAATGGTCAGGGTCTAAATTCAGGTTCAGATACAGAATACTCAGCGATCACAAATGTAGGAACAAGATTGTCACACCCTGATAGCGATTCCATATTGGTGGAGGAGACATCACTATTTCAAGTGGCAATTTTAGTAAAGACAGAGGGAGCAAAGGGTGACACCTGTCGTTTGGAGGTGTGAAATGCATGACTTCTTATACTTTCCATTCACCAAAACAGAATTTATCCTGTTATGTGCACGCACGGCACGGGAAGCCTCCTGGTGCCGGGCGGGCTTGCGTTCCACGTCCTGATGTACTCATTAAGCCCCTAACCCTGTAACCCTAACCCCCAACACCCCTTGGCGGCCCTAACCCCCTACACCCGTTTCCGGCCCTACCCCTAACCCCCTACACCCCTTGCTGGCCCTAACCCTAACCTCCTAACCCTCTTAGTCTAAGCCTAACCCCCTAAAAGTATCTTCCTAAGTCCCAAACCCTAACCCCTTACACCACTTACCAGCCCTAACCCTAACCTTCTAACCCTAACCCGAAAACCCCTAATCACTTACTGGGCACTTACAGACAGCTACATCAGGACATCCATGCGCGCTACCCAGCACTGAAGCGTGTGTGCACATAACAGGATAGGTCCCCAAAACGCATCAGCATGCATGTCAGTACTACCTTTGTGGATTTTGGGATTTAGTCTCCTCTCTGTTTGTGTTTCTCTTGTGCTTAATATTCAAAGAAAGTTCCTGTAGTATGTGCTTAAAGGGATACTGCAAAGTACGCACATTTTTAAATCATAATAAAGTACCATGTAAAAATATTTAAATATAATTTTGTTACATTTCAGTTTAATTACTTATATTTTTTATTATTTCTGCTCTAAAGTAGTTATCCGTGTTTGGCTCTTTTTACCTTTTCCTTCCCTTCCTCAGTGCCGGCTCACAAGCTATTTGCTCTTGTTCCTTGAAGTGTCAGTATCCTAAAGTAAACACTGCACAAGGCTAATGATGTTTTTGTGTATGAGCCAGTACTAAGGTTGGGACAGGAGTAGGTTAAAGTATAATAGATGGAAGCCCAGCAGCATATTTACCTTTTATGATGCCCTAGGCATGCTCCAATTTGCTTTCCCCAATGACCCTACTCCTTCTTTCCTCTTGCTCGTCAGATCACACAGATAGAATTGTCAATGCATATAGACATTTCTATGCATATTTTATGACATTGCATTGGTAACTTCAGACAGCCTGCTGTCCCCTGAAAAAATGTTGCCCTAGACCTGGGCCTCGTCGGCCTAGGCTGAAACACACCTATATGAATGCCTATCCCAGAGAAATCAATAAAGCATGTAAGTAAATATATTGAGATTTAACCAAATAGTATTCAAAGGCGTACTTTATCGTGTTTATGCTACATTTCAAAATAAATGTGCCTGCATTACAGTATCCATTTTAATAGTGTATTAATAGGTTGAGCCAATTAAGTATTTAAATTAGGTATGTTAAAATATTCAGCTGATGGGAGTAAAATCCCCAAATCCAAGTGATAAAATAGAACCCCAACAGCCCATGTCTACGGCATTGCAATGCTTGCTGTTTTTACTACCCCTAACACCTAAAATCCAAAGATACCTTTCCTTCTGGCAAATATTACTTGGTAAACAAAAACATTTTTAATGCTGATATTAGTTTATGCAAATTAGTTAAAGGTATATGAAATGTTTTGGGAATTTACTAGGTATGTAATATATCTGTGTATTTATTTACTTGTATGCCCTTTGTTTTATTAAGAAGCAATTAACTGCCTAAAATCAAACATATAGGCCCTGAGTGGGTCTTATACTTATGGAGGCACTGACTCTGTAGTGTTTGATGTGCAGAATAGTGTCTTAGCCTATCAGGGACCAAGTCTTGGTGACATGTTACAGCATGTTTCTGAGACGTGGTCCCTGACAGGCTAAGACACTATTCTGCACCTCAAACACCATAGAATTATGCATAGTAAAATCCAGAAACTTTCCACATCCCTTTAAAGGTCAACCGTGGTCATATTTTGTTTTTGCGTGGTCCGCAAGTTTTGTGTCCGACGGAACTCGCGATGGGCTTCGGCGCTGATTGCAGTTAAGTCCCACGGGCCATGCGATGAGTGCCTGCGGTGTCATCTCCAGCACTGAAATGAGCGCCTTCGTCCCGCGGGCCTCCACCCCCGCAACTGCAGTTGTGGCCTGCAATGAGAGCCTTTGGCTAAGTCCCGCGAGCCCCGCAACGGGACAACAACTCGCAGTACGACAACTATATACATGATTAAAATCATATGATAGTACATCAATGAATTTCACATACATGAGTAAAATAAGCATCAGTAAATGGTACAGTGTATATTTTAAAAGTACTTGATAAGTGATATTGTACTATGTAAGTAAAACATTATGTATACTTTATACGCCTTGTCTTTTTTCACGTTTTTGATTATAATAATAATCGCAACTATAAAGAATAAAAGCAACAAATAAGAGTATAATACTAAGAGAGCTATGAGTGCAAAATGTCTAACTCATTGTAATATATAAGTGAAATACATCCTCCCAGTAGGGGAAAAGAAGCAAGGAGGGTAATGGAAAAATAGTTTTGAAGCTCTACATTTGAAAATATGCAACATGTGATTAGAATGTAAAATTAATACCATAGCCTCTAATGTATTAACTTTTTATATGCAAGTATGCTACTGTGGAATCTGACATTTTCTCTTGTGGGAGAAGACTTTGAAAATGCAGCAAGTATGTATCTGCTCAGTGGGAAGTGGCCAGTGTTCTCAGCAGGACTATAGGGAAGCTCATTAGTTTGCAAGGACCAGAGAAAGTAGAAGGCAGCAGCAGGCAAGGAAACAAACTTGAGCCACACTGTAAATAATAATTGCATATAAATGCTGCAAGATGTAAAGGCTGTGTTTATTTTTTGTTATGTAAAAATATGTTGCTCATCATCATGTTTAGTTAATCAGAACACCATATACAAATTGACCACAGTGGTCCTATAATCTTGTGACGCAACAGGCAATGGTAACAGGTGCACAATGTTGTAGTTGGATGAAACGGTAAGTTAGATTTAGCCATGCATAGTTCCAGTAGACCATTTTGTCTATAAAGCAAATTAAAGAGAAAGTGAGAGAGGGGATCTGATGCTTTAGTTAATAATCTGATGATTAGAGAAATATTGAAAAGCTTTCCGCTTGGATTCCCTCAAGAGTTTACTTCATCAGTATTTGGAGCAAATTGGTTGGCAGTGAAAGCAGATGTCAGGGAACCTTGAGATTTCACCAAACAATATATATTTAATAATAAATTGCAGAAGCTTAGGAAAACATGACTTGTTCAGTATACTGACATTTTGTTTGGTACGGGAACATCTGCTTTAACATTAATTATTCTACTTTACAATTTCATAGTACATAATATTCTAAAACTTAAGTATGTGTATTACTTGCAGTAAAACATTATTTTAATACGTTTGCCCTGGTATAATAGTTGTGTTCACTCTCTACACTTTTCTGACACATAAGATTAACTTCTAGCCTTAGGCCAATCTGTCAAAGGAATGGGGGATAACTCCTGATGTGACAGATTTGCCAGAGGCTAAAGTTTGAAACACGATGGGTATTGCATTTTGCACAGAAACAATCTCTGCTCGCCGAAGAGAGCTATTACAGGATCAGCTGAACAGAAGTCACTGACGTGCCATACACGGTTCACATCTAAAACTCTCCCACAGCCACAGTTTTTTAATAATCTTCCTCTGTAGAGAACAGGAGTACTGTCATAACACCTGGGAGGCTTTAGATAGCTGAAGGTCAAATGAAGCGGCACATTTTTTTATGTACTTTACTGCAAGTCGGCTCACTATTGCTACTGTGAGATGTGAAGTGGCAGAAAAATAGCTATTATCATGTTTATGCCATTATTCATTTTAAATGTGTATTTTTATTGCATGTGAATAGGAATACACAGGAAAATTTTGAAGATTCATATCATTAACACACTATTATTTCTACAGAATGAAAAGTTCTTCTTGATCTTTTGTATTTTGGAGTAGGGAACAGGAAACTTCCCGTGGAGGTTAACTCCCAGGATGTGGAAGGCTATGCACTATCTCTGACACATTTATACTCTGTCAGGCCTACTTGCTCTGTCTTTTTTTTTGTTTTATGCTGCATACTGTTAGACATTCTCTGTAAGACACATGGGGCCTCATTCAATTGCAATACAGCCAATTGAATATGGCTCTATATAAGCACAGAGCATATATTTTTGTTACATAAGTTTTTAGTTAGTGAACTTCTATCCAAAAGCAAGGTCTTCACTAACTAAAAATATGCTCTTTGCTTATGTAGAGCACTATTCAATTGACCAAATGCAATTAAATGAGGCCCATGGTCTCAAAATGTCTTATTTTTCAGTCACCACACAGTAAGTGGTGTAAGTTCTCCAGCTTTTCTTTTTTCTGGTCCCAAATAGTTTATAATACATAATAATGGGTGCCAATTGGGATTGTACCTATTTGTCATGTCAGTTTTTATACCCATTGTGAGTCTGTCACAATGGGAATGGCAGACATATTCATGGTATTAAAGGGACTTGGCACAATTTTTTCTTTGTTTTATTTTATCAAATAAAGGTCTCAGAGCATAAAACTTATTCAGAAATGTAACTGCTGTTGGGCATTGCCCTCTGCAAACCGATGAGATCTAAAGACTGGTCTCTGTATTTTCTGTTAGTTTCACTGAAGCTTAAACAGGTTTTACTTAATATATTTTCATGCAAAAAACAACTTTCTAATGTTTAAAATAGGCTATTTGAATTCCTTGAAATCTTCACTATGGGATTAGAGGAGAACAATTCTTAGTAAAGTGACATGGAACACAACTGTTTTTTTGTGTGTGGGAGATGACAAACCAGTAGAAGACTGAAGAAAGTGACTGTGTGTTGTGTAAATTGAACCAGAAGGTCAGTTGGTATCAGAAAGTAGTAGGTGTGAGGGCGATAGGCCTCCTTGAAAAGGTTAATTTGTAAAGAAAAAGATCTGAAAGCTAGAGGAGGGTCTGATAGAGTGAGGGAGTTCCAAATGGCAGGAGTGTCACTGGAGTCCTGTAGGTAGAGTCAGAGAAGGTAATTGGAGAGGAGGAAATGAGCAGATCCTCAGCAGATCATATAGGGCGATTCAGGGTATACTTGGATATGAGAGAAGATATGTAGGATGGAGTGTTGTAAGAACTACAATTTAGAATTTCCTTCTGTAGGATTTGGGGAGCCTGTGGAGAGACTGACAGCTATGGGACAGAGATAAAGTGGTGAGTAAGGTAGATGATATACTTTTGATGACAGGATAGAGTTACAATAGTCAAGATAAGGTGAACGAGCATATTATATTTTTTTTAATGTCTGGCATATGAAGCAGCAAATCCTCAGGATGTCAACATTTTTTGCATGGAAAAATATAAAAATAAACATTAACAAACTCACTGTGATGTTTGCAATATCTCTTGAGCTTGCAAGCAGTTGCTTTTTTGAGTTAACACCCCTGGTATCTCTGCTATAATTCACACAAAAAAAATGTTTTGGACAATCACAGGCAGCTAATACATTTTAATACATTGTAACAATCAGTGATGGCAGTTTGTGCATGAATGGGATGTGTAGTCCCCCTGCAGAAGGGACCAGGCACTGATCTGTAGATCTCTGCATTGAGCTGCTGAAGGCCTGAATGTTAGTAAGGGGTTCAAATCCATACCCAAATGCAGTATGTCTATTGGGAGGTTCACTGTGCCAGCTCAGTGTTAGATTAGAAAGAGGTAAAAATAGAGAAATGTACTACTTTCAGCAGAGCGGGCACACTTTTGTAGGTAACGTTGTTGTGCCAGTGCTTGAAACAAGTAGGGTGGGGGTCTACTGGTATGGTAGGAGTAGTAGCCTGATGCTGGGATTGTGGGGGATATGAGACTGAGCAGAGATGGGTAAAGGGAGTTTCTCTTACTGTGAATGGGAGAATTCATTTATTGTAAGAAATCAAATGAGGAAGTGAGAAAGAAATTTCAAAGCTGTGGGTGTGTCAAGCTTGTCATTGACGGTGCTGATTTCTTCTAGAATATTAGTGGCGCGTCATAATGTAAAATGCTCAAGGAATTGAGAGGGTTGATAGGGTGGACAATAGCTAACTGCAGCACACAGAGAAACTGGTGAGAAGAGGCACATTTTATGAGCCTCAAAAGAGGAAAGAACAAGAGTTGTGCAGTGAGAGATTCACCAAGTGAACACCATGACCTAAGCAAGGCCCATTTGGTAGGTGCATATAAGAATTTATACCCCATCACCCATTGAATATAAAATTAGACACAGATTAGACACAGACCATTTCTTGGGAGATAACTGGCCACAGCGTTTATTGGTAAACACAACATGATGTAATAACCATAACGATAAATACATAAATAAACATAACCCCGAGGGGAGGAGCCTGGACAGAGACAGTACACCCTACGCCCAGAAGCCTCATCCAGGGCCTACCGTGTTGGAACATCCGTACCACCGTAGGGTAGGATCTCCCATTTTCCACTGTCCCGGCAACTCCCCTCACCACCCGCCGCTGTGACAAAATAAACAAACGTCTGATACCATATAATATACACTTCAATGATACATCTACCACAATGAATACATAGACAACAACTTAATACACAGCTGCTTTTTTTTTTTTTTTTTTTTACAGTACAATATATACAACACGTTAACAACAATACTCTAGGGATGGGTGGGTGGGCATCTGCTCCCATGGCTAGCTGGGGGCGGACAGGAGGAAATTGGCGCCAAACGCCTACATTGCTCCACCTCCCTCAGCTAGCCACCTCCCCGCCCCTACCTGGGCCTGCCATGTCAGGTGGCCCCTCCCCCCCAACCCCAGGCAAGCCTGAGGTGGGCTACGGGCCCTTCATGACCTAAGCAAGGCCCATTTGGTAGGTGCATATAAGAATTTATACCCCATCTCCCATTGAATATAAAATTAGACACAGATTAGACACAGACCATTTCTTGGGAGATAACTGGCCACAGCGTTTATTGGTAAACACAACATGATGTAATAACCATAACGATAAATACATAAATAAACATAACCCCGAGGGGAGGAGCCTGGACAGAGACAGTACACCCTACGCCCAGAAGCCTCATCCAGGGCCTACCGTGATGGAACATCCGTACCACCGTAGGGTAGGATCTCCCCCATTTTCCACTGTCCCGGCGACTCCCCTCACCACCCGCCACAGAGAAGATCGCATAATACCTTTGCGGATTCGACTCCCCCCACCAACAAAAAAACACCATGGCCAGCCACATACCCTCCTAAAACCTCACTCCACTCTCCACCTCTGCTCATGATCCATCCGCGCCGGGGCCACGCCCAGCTCTGGGCCAAGACCGATAACCAAGGACACTCACCCGCATGGTCTGCTTTACTAATAGCCCATGCTATTTCCGCCCGATACCTTCCAATTCTCAAGACCATCTTCTCCAAAAGCCCATAGGGCTGTTACTGCATCTGCTTCTGCACCAAGCGAGTGGGCAGCAAGTTCCATGCGGAATATGCCCAAATACTGCTGGCAATCTCCAACGTCGTAGAATCACTCATAGAGAACCTGTCCCATTTCATCAAGGGAAGGTGCAAACCAACTTCGTGATTGGCTGAACCAAGAGAGCCGTAATCCAGGAAGGGGGAGCAATCAGCGTGCCCAACACACTGTAACTACCTCCTTATCCCACCTGCTCAACTTGGCTGTCGCTGCCACATGGTCACGTGATCACCCTGGATCGCCAGACCAGTCACCTGAGGTCGACATACCTTGTCTGTTTACCAACCAACCTCCTGCTACCATCCGACCAGCGGAAAGAGATGGCCGCACAGAAACGCAAGGATTTAAACTTGTCACAGACCTCTTTCCATAACCGCAGTAACCAGCCATATGGTCATACCTGAGGTCTCCCCACCTTGCCTGTATATTAACCAAACTCTCACTACCGGCACACCAGCGGGAAGGAGAGATGGCTGCACAGCCCGCAAGGCTTATCACAGACCTCCTTCCTGAACAGTGGTATCTCCGGCCCTTCGGAAAAGGCTACCAGTCGCCTGCTGTCCCTTTGCCATACCTCCTGTTCACCTTTACGATCACCCTTTGGATCCCAAGACCAGGCACCTGAGGTCGCCCTCCCTGCCTGTATACTAACCAAACTCTCACTACCGGCACACCAGCGAGAAGGAGAGATGGCTGCACAGCCCGCAAGGCTTTGCCCTTATCACAGACCTCCTTCCCGAACAGTGGTATCTCCGGCCCTTGGGAAAAGGCTACCCGTCGCCTGCTGTCCCTTTGCCATACCTCCTGTTCGCCTTTATTCCTTGCTCTCTCCTACCATTCCTTCTACAGGACCCAGTAACCCAGCTTGACTTCCGATGGGCCACACTACTACTTGCACCCCACCAACCTTTGGGGGGGGGACTCCTCCTCTGAGCCTGGGGGAAACCTAGCACCCCCAACCCTGCCAATGCCCACGTTCGTGCCCAGTGCCCAACTGTCCATCCTCCCACCTCGGCCAGCAGTTTGAGGCTCGCTCCTAATCAGGAACCATTCTCCCTCCTGTCTACTTAACCTGGTACCTTCATAACACTATATGCTCCACCATCTGTACTGAGCACCCGGGTTTCAACCACATAGCCCTGAACAAGCAACCACATACTGAGGGATCGCCTACGCTCCCACCGTATTTACTGCACCCTCTAGATAATGCCCATTTTGATCCACTGCCAACCAGCTGTGTATATCTCTATAAAGATCTACGAAGCCAAGTACCTTACAGCACTAACACCATCCCAAATAACTTATGATACCGACCCAACTGACCCACTCGTAATACAACCGCAGGGATGAAAGGAGTAACAGCCCTTGTTGCATATAACCCATATCTACTCCTCAGTTCGCACGTTGTCTAACGCAGTACCACGAGTTGATAATATCCCGGAACTCACATGAAAAGCATATGATACCCTCTGCCTTATGACTAATACCGGATGCTATGCAATAGCGCCCCTCCGGCAAGACCCCTAAGACTTTATCTAAACAGAGCCAGACAATCCCTTATACATATCTCCATTCCCATACAACGACACATGTGAAAGACCCACTGAACCCTAACCCTGCTACCCTCCCACGGCTCAATCGTGGTTTCCAATCTAGCGTCTCGCGGCAAAACCCACACTAGTTCTAACCAGACCGACCAGGGGCCCGACGCCGCTCCCCTGATGCCGTTACGGACAGATTTGAAAAACAAGTCTAGGGCATATCACCAATCTGGGCATGTACTTGCTGCCCGCTCCCCATACCTGTCAAGAGGATGTGTAATACCTGCTCACGACTGTTTGAGCGGCATATCGACGTGTCACACCCTACTAAACTAATACCCGTAGATTTATGCCTGTAGTCCCACCCTAATTAACCCACTGATGGCCCCCTCTTCGGCACACTTGTGTCCATTTTTTGGGCTAAGTAACCTGTAGTACATCAGTCTGGTCTCACTGAAAGAGTGACCCCGCACTAAACCACCATCTGATGGGATAAACAGCACAACAAAAACAACCCAGCTTGGTCCTATGCTTCCTTACCCTATACCCAAGGCCCTGCGTCTTTTGGACAACGTAAACCACAGTGAAACAATGTCTACCTGAGGGAAAATTGCTGCAAAATGATAAAAAATAACCCTAAACAGCACCCGGAACCATCAGCCACCGAACGTCGGTTATATAACCTCCTAAAATTACACCCAAGAGGAGATACCTTTAAGCTTGATCCTCCTCGCAAAGAAAATATGGACCCTCCGATTCTGAACCACCACAGCAAGCTGAAATGCTGCAGCAGAAACCAACCATATTGGAGGAGAAAACCACGATCAATAGAACCATGAGCCCTAATCCGGCCGACGGACCAAGTGGCCTACAAGACCGAGGGACTTATGTCCCCTCCGACAAGCATCAGATGTACCGCCTAGAACGGGAACATAGTAATACACTGTTAACAAGCTGCAAACATTCCCACGTACCTATTATAAACCTATCTAGCATATGACAACTGCCTATATAACCTTACCCCTGACAAGCAAGCCTCGCCTGGACCCCATACCCGACTGTTATGACAGTACCAATACCCGGCTTAAGTCAATAAAGCCCTGTGACTAAATCTAACCCTGTGTCTAGCTTAATCTAGGAGAACACCATCAAGCGGAATTGGCCCTATAACACCTAAGGCCTCTCTGCCTGCATCCCCGCCCTGGTAACCTGATATAGGCTTATGGCTCATGTGCCAGGCAGCTCCATAATGGCGGTAAGTCGACCTTGCTTAAAGCAAGCTACTGAAAGCCCCGTACCTGGTGCCGTATTACCCTGTAACCTGCCCTATCCGTAATGGAAAATAATCATACGCAATAACCATATTACAGATGGTAGCCATGGAACACGGATATCCCTGAATCAATACTATATATATATAACTGACCGGCATATAATAGATACTGGTACCCTCACACATCAATAATATGGACTGCAACCTACACTGTAGTTCCCCAGATAGCCTAGAGATGACCGCCGCAAGCGAGAGCAGCAGGGGCCAGGACTCCAATATGACATAAACCCCATGAATAGATGATATCTAACAAAGAATATAAATGGCACTGCTATCAAATACTAAATATCAGTCCCCGCATATACCTATCTATCACGCTATAGTGGAAATAAAAAACATAAACCTAACCTAGGCCTGAATACAATACCATAGATAAACAGAATAAACTGCCTGCTGCAGGGCATGAACCAGCAGCCCCCAGACATTAGAGTCTGGAGCCAAAAAAAACCAGAGCCCCAAAGACTCTACACACTAACTCACTATAGAAATCTAAGGGTGGCTTACAAATGAACAGCAGGCAGCTGCACCAGAGGGGTAACACACCGGTCTAGGAACACAAAGTATAACATAACTAGACTTCACTATGAATGACCATACACCTCGAGAAAAGAGGGGAAAGACCCCCCCAGCTCCCTAACCACGCCTGACGGGCATGCATGCCACGCCGCCGTACGCTAATATACATATAATAATAAATGCAAAAAACAGTACTACTCAGTGTCACCAGTAAATACAAAATCCTCTTGGAACTAAGCTTATTCAGTATAGATAGACATTCTGTCACTAGAAATTCCCCATGAGTTCCATAGACTAGATACCCATTTAACCTGAAAAGGAATAGAAGAGAATAAACAAAATGTCACATACTCTTCCTTCCTGTGGTCAGGTAGGGAGAAATTGTACAAGGCTAATCCCCATGGCCGCCCACTCTAACACAGAGCTAACTAGGGACATGGAAGGTAGAACATGACAACTAGGGAGGCAAATGCAGAGTTCAAACCTACTGAATAAACCCCCTTTGGGGGGGGGGGGGAGACAGGGCCCTAATTTAAAGCATAGTCCTGAATTATCCAGACCTATGAGTAAGGAGGGGGGAGTATACACAACTCATAGGGGATTATAGGGGCTTATATATAACTTATAGGAGGGGGTTGGTTACTCCTAGGGGGTAGTACTCATAGGGGAGGGGTGATTACAGGGGATTATATTTTACTTATAGGACTCAGGGGGGTGGGTGTGTGATTCTGGCGCGCCCGTGTGCACACTAGCGTGACAGGCGCCTCTGATCCGGCCCCCCCTGCCTACACTGCACCCAAAGCTTCCAGGCAACATATCCACGTCCCAGCGTGGGACAGACCTGCCAGGAATTATTAATTACTCATAGGGGGGGGGGGGTTACTCATGGGGGGAGGGCTGCCCGTGTGCACTCTAGCGTGACAGGCGCCTCTGATCCGGCCCCCGCTGCCAAAGACCTGGGGACAGACCTACCAGGATGACTGGGATATCCCCAGCACCGGCACCCAGGTCCTGCGCACGCGCGAGGGCCACCCAGGATACCGGGACAGCCAGCTGAGCCAGCTACCGGACCCCCGATTGCCCCCAGCACTCCTCTCCGTGCTCCCTCCGCTGGGCCAGCACCCCGGAGGCCACTGCGCCGAACCAGCAGGAGCTACAACAGCAGCACCTCTGCTCCCATGGCTAGCTGGGGGCGGACTGGAGGAAATTGGCGCCAAACGCCTACATTGCTCCACCTCCCTCAGCTAGCCACCTCCCCGCCCCTACCCGGGCCTGCCATGTCAGGTGGCCCCTCCCCCCAAACCCCAGGCAAGCCTGAGGTGGGCTACGGGCCCTTCAGGAAGCCTGCTCCAACTCCCTGGATTTCCCTGAGTCTCAGGCTATGTGTGGAAATAGTGACTTAGGGAAACATGAATGGCTGACTTCTATGGGGATAGATAGTTGTGAAATCCACTATAATAATTAATGATGCATGTGTAACGCCTGCGTGGTGTGTTGTGAGCGGTCACACGCAGTCGTTACTGTTGTTAAACTGTGGAATTGATAACCCCCGCATGAGCCACAAAGCAAGAGAGAGCACAGAGAGAGAGAGAGAGAGGACATACAAAGAAACAGATCGCAGAGAGAGAAAGAAGGTGCAGAGAGAGAAACCACAGACAACTGAAGATAACGTATCATACCGTCATTTATGACGGGCAATTAACTAGAAGACAATAAAATGTAATGTGTAGAATTCATACTACACTTTATATCCTGGGATTAAAATGCTTGGAAAATAAATAAAATTACTTTGTGAACTAGTTTATAGGAATAAGTATTCAATCAACTTTTGATTTCATGATATATGCAGTAGCTTTAATGGAAAATATAAAGTTTACAATCAGTCACTAATAACAATAAATATTGCAATTTTATGTTTCTCTACACGTAAAAATAGAACATTTCACATACTATTCCCTAAAGGGAAAATAGGTATCTAATTAAAAGCACGTTTACAGTGAGAAATGCTTATAATATTACTGTATTTTTGTTAAGATGTGTGTGTGTATATATATATATATATATATATATATATATATACACACACACAGTGTCTTGCAAAAGTATTCACCCCCCTTGGCATTTTTCATGTTTTGTTGCCTCACAATCTGGAATTAACATGGATTGTTTGAGGATTTGCATCATTTAATTTACAGAACATGCCCACAACTTTGAAGATATACATTTTTTTTATTGTGAAGCAAACGACAAATAGGACAAAATAACAGAAAAAGTAATTGTGCATAACCATTCACCCCTCTAAAGTCAATACTCTGTAGAGCCACCTTTTGCAGCAATCACAGCTCCAAGTTGCTTTGGATAAGTCTCTATGAGCTTGCCACATTTTACCACTGTGAGTTTTGCCCATTTTCTCCTTGCAAAAGTGCTCAAGCTCCTTCAAGTTGGATGGTTTGCGCTTGTGAACAGCAATCTTTAAGTCTAACCACAGATTTTCTATTGGATTGAGGTCTGGGCTTTGACTAGGTCATTCCAACACATTTACATGTTTCCCCTTAAACCACTCAAGTGTTGCTTTAGCAATGTGTTTGGGGTCATTGTCCTGCTGGAAGGTGAACCTCCGTCCTAGCCTCAAAACACGCACAGAGTCGTACAGGTTTTGCTCCACAATATCCCCTGTATTTAGCATCATCCATCTTTCCCTTACATTTTAGTCTCATCAGACCAGAGCACCTTCCTCCATACATTTTGGGAGTCTCCCAAAACGTGCCATTTTGTTTTTTGCTGAAAGTAATGGTTTTTATTTCACTTTATCATTTCACTAATAATGTGACTTCTGAAGGTAATTGGTTGCGCCTTTTTATGGGCTTCATAACAAAGGGGGTGAATACATACGTACATGCCAATATTCGGTTTTCTATTTCTAAAAAATAGTTTTATGTATATATTTTCTCATTTTACTTCACTAACTTAGACTATTGTGTTCTGATTCATCACATAAGTTTCAGATTAACAAAACATTGAACTTAAGGCTGAAATGGGGGCCCAGGGTGCTCAAAAACATTTTTTGCCTCTCCTTTTTTTTGCACTGGGGCCCTCCATTCACTAGCTCCGCCACTGCTTAGGGGAATGCAGTACAGAGTCTGCAGGCGTTTTTTTCCCCCCCTAAGTTCTACACTAATTCAAATCATTCACTCGCCTAGATTACAGCACTCTGCTCAGAGCTGTAAATCCCGCTATGTAGCCGCAACATATATCTGTTCAGGGAGCAGCCAAACCAAGATGAGATGGTCCTAGGAGCCAATAGGAAATGTGAACATCATAAATCTTACAATGAGTGGGATGTGCAGGAACAACTGCCAATAACTAGCTACAGCAAGGGAACAAGGATATATATATATATATATATATATATATATATATATATATATATATATATATATATATAAAAGTTATTTTTTTTTTTTATTAATACATTTTGATATTAAAAATATGTGGCTATTGTATTTATAGGTTAAATAAATAAAGATGTGTTTATTTTGTGTCAAAATGTGATATATTTATAGACAATGCATTAGAGCAGTGCTCCTCAACCTTTTCGGACCTTGCGTGTTATTTCAGCGCCAGCCAGCGCCAGCAGCTGAACTGCAACTGGACGCTAGATGGCGCTGTGACTTATTCAGTCAGCTGGAGCTGATTGCAAAAGGCACAGCTCCATCTAGCGTCCAGTTGCTGTTCTGCTGATGGTGCTGGCTGGTGCTGAAATAACACGCAATGTCCTTGTGAAATGTGAGTGTGTATATGTGTGTGTGTATATATATATATATATATATATATATATATATATATCCCGGGCTTCAAAATTATACACAATGGGGCCATATGTGGTGCACGGGCTGGCCACCACTGTGTTGTACCTACTATTATGGGACCTTGCGTGTTAGTCCCATGCCAGGCACCGGCAGCAGGACACTGCGCTCATGGCTTAAATCTGCGACAGCGCCATCTAGCGGCCAGTTGCAGTTTTACTGCTGGCGCTGGATGGTGCTGGACTAACACGCAAGGTCCCTATTATGCTATGGGCGCGGCGACACACATAGCATTGGCACACAGCACACTGGTGTTCCATGGCACACCAGTTGCAGAGCTCTGCATTATAGTATTTTTATTCATAGGCAGTGTGACTTTGTGACGTGTATTAACCCCTTGAGTACTGGGTAGTTTGTTACCCTGTATTTTGTATCATAAAACGGCCTTAATACCAACATAACAATATTTTTTTAATTACACATATGCTGATATTGATTGTTAAGTGTCAAATAATGTAGAAATGTCCTAATTTTGGAGTGCTTTTTATTGTATACTGTCACTTTAAATGCTTCTTGGAGACTCAGCAAAGACCATTTGCGAGTGGTGCTTGGTACACGTAAATTTTTCTTCTGCATTTTCAGTTGGGGCAGTGCCCTGATTTGTGAGTGATCCATAAAATCTTATGAGCATAGGTTTGAGTGTTAAAGTGTCAGGGAGTAACTTGTAATTTATTGTCAGTGCAAAACTCAATGGAGATGTATGCCTTGCTTTTCGGCTTTGTCATGAAGTTCACTGATACCAGTGACCCATAGCAGTTTGCTCGCAATGTTTTTAGGGATGGGGGATTAGCATAGCTAGGTAGCGTTTACTCTTCACTTAGGGCACTCACAATTGCTTTTACAGGGATTAGCATAGGGCCCATGGTCTTCAGTCTCTTTTTGAAAAAGTCCAAATTAGGGTCCTCTCTTATTGAGAGTGGTAGAGAATGCCAGAATCTTGGTGAAGATTCTAGGAATGGTTAGTAGATTTTCTGCGGCAGAAGTTGGAATGTAAGGAGCGAGGAGCTAATTCGGATTGGTGAGGCCTTCATCATGTAGAGCTTCAAATTTCAGCAGGTCAAGTTTGAAACTTATACTGTACTGTGTTTCACAAGGAGCCAGTGTATGGCATGGAGGACAAGTGTTCTGAGCAGTGTTTTCCATAATAACTGAAAGCAATGTAGCTGTTTATTTGACAGTCCTAGATATAGGCAGTTGCATTAGCCCAGTTGTGACAATATATCAAGTGCTTTATCCTGGCTATGCTCTTCAAATGGAAAACACAAGGATTTGATCACAGCTGAAACTTGATATTTTAGTGTCAGAACAGAATCTAAAACAACCCGAATGCTGCACACTTGTTCAGTTTTTAACAGCTGGCAGTCCCTGAAGGCTCACTCCTGTTTGGTCCAAGGAAGCTGCTGCCATCTGACCCATCCAGAAGTACGTTTTTTTGGGGTTCAGTCTCAGCCAATTCCTACTGATCCAATCTTGGAGCTCTTCAAGACCTCTATTAGGAGCAAAGGTTGGATGTTCTGCATCTGGGTCAAAAGAACAGATAGATCTATGTGCCATCAGCATTACAATGGTAGTTGAGGGCAGGTTTTCTGATGATCTCTCCCAGTAGTTGCATATACACAGCAACTAACACTGAGAATGAAAAAGAGCCTTGTAGACCAGACATGACAGGGGCATGTATTTAGATGAGTATGCACCTGTAGAAACCCTCTGTTACCTGTCAGTGAGAAAATATTTAAACCAGCTGATGACAATGCCACCCAGTCCACAGTAGTTCTTCAGCTCCTCTATTAATAATCCATGATCAACTGAGTCATATGCTGTATAGGGGTCAAGGAGAATTGATATTGAATAGTCATACCTGGGCTTTTTCTGTGCTATTTCTTATTCTGAACAATGACTTTAATGCAGTGGTTCCCAACCTTTCTAGTGCCGTGAGCCCTTGATAAAATTTCCCAAGTTGTGGTGACCACTAACAGTAAAATTATTTTCCGTCCCTCCTCACCCCCCCAACACCCCACCCACCCTTCATGCCCACAAAACCCTGCTCACACCCTTCATGTCACCCCAACACCTTCCCTTTATGCCCCCCTTCTGATTAGTGCTTTTTATATGGTGATTAGTGCACTTCATATGGTAGTTAATGCCCCACAGATGGTGATTAGTCTAATCACCATATGGGGGACATTAACCACCATATGAGGGTACTAATCACCATATGAAGGCATTAACCACCCAATGAGTGGACTAATCACTATACAAGGGTCACGATTCACCATATGAGACGCACTAATGATCAGTGCCCCTCATATGGTGATTAGTGCTCCTCATATGGTGATTAGTGCTCCTCATATGGTGAGTAGTCTAATCATCATATGGGTGGCATCAACCATCATATGAGGGCACTAATCACCATATGAGGAGCAGTATTCACCACATATGGTGTCATTAAATTGGTCAGAATAATTATATTGCACACTACCAGCAGCTATACTAATTATGAAATAGATCTGCTGGGATGCTTGTTCTGGCACTGCACTGATCTGATCCTTTCCCTCTAGCAGGCTGTTAACCCCCTGCTTCCAAGATCAAGCTCCTTACAAGCATAAGTATGGAAAAAAGATGGCTGAGGTGTTCCTCCGCGCAGCATTGTTTCTTCCTCCTGTGCCATCCCTATCAATATGACTCCCGGGATGCTCCGCCCCCCTTGCTACGCTACTGTAGGCGATTCCTGGAAAATTATCATTTGACACCGAAAGGGGTTGCGACCCCCTGGCTGAGAACCCCTGCTTTAATTGATCATAGAGGTCCTGCTTTTGCAGAGGAATTTTAAGTGGCCCTCAGCTACTTTTCCAATATTTTTTTCTAAAAAGGGAAGATTTGAAACAGCAGTTTACCATGCAGTCTGGAGCTAAAGATGTTTTTGAGAAGTGATCTGACAATTGCTTCCTTGAATGCCTGATTAAATAGAGGAAACCTTCTCTTTGAAATACTGTGCACACTCAGAGCATTGTGATTGGAATAATGTATTATTCTTTAGACAGGCTGGCTTGCCAAACCTTTCCACAGTGCAGAATAACTATGCTGGTCTGTTTTCTGCCACCTTCTTCTTGCGGTCATGATGTTATGGTATCTTTTGAGATGGTCCGCTAGCTTTACCTTGTTCTTAGATTTCTGAGTTCTCCTCAGAAGCTATTCAGTACTACGCCCCTTTCTTCTTAATCCTTTGTCATCAAACCAGGTGGAGTATTTGCGCAATGCAAGGGGCCATAGTCAGGTGCTATGCTGCCCACTGCAGCAGTCACAGTTTTAATATAATAGTTGTCAAAAGTGCAAGGATCATGACAAGCACAGGAAAGAGATCAAGTTTGTTTTTTAGTCCATGTGATGACAGTCCTCAAAGTTGGGCAGGCCAGGTGACAGGGTCTATTGTTATGCATTAGGTTTTAAAACCACCTTGGAACACAAGGTCAAGTGTATGACTCTTTTTATGAGTGGTATCTTCAGTTACCTGCCTGAGGCCCAAGCCATCCATTCAGCAGATGAGGGCTTGACCATGCTGTGACAGGTTATCTTGAACCAAAGCATTAAAGTTTAACAAGATAAGCCACCTGGTGTGTTCTAGAACTAAGCTTGCAACAGGATCTGTGATTTCTTGCACAAACGTATTTACACAATGGACTCTGTATCTAAGGCCTTTAGTACTCAGGGCGAATATGTACAAAAAATGACTGACTTGTACCTACAGAGTTCAAGCAAGTCTTGATGAATATTGCCACTCCTCCTCACCTCCTGCCCTGTCATGGACAGCGAAGACATTAGTATTGTGGTGGTACAGCAGATTCTAATATGGATGATGATTTTTCATTTAGACAGGACTCTGTGATAAATGCTAATTGTGTTGATTCAGTCAGGTCTGCAATAACAGCTGTCTTTTATTTCTAACTAGTGACTTGCCCGTCAAAAAATGACGGCAATGAGATGTGTATGTTTGGAAAGTTGTTTAGTTATTAATATATGTTGTTGACACTTGTAAGGTTTTAGTTATGATGAAATAAGTTCTATTGTGATATTAATGTTTATTTTTGTAAAATGTTCTTTTGTTGAACATTTAAATGTTAAATCATTTTGTGTTAAAAGTATTAACATTTCAATGTAAGAACAGTTGAACTTAAAATTAATCAGTATTGTAAACTTGAGGTAATGTTTTTTTAACATGCACGTTCTATCTCAAGAATTGTTAACTTAAATATACATTGAATCCAGAGGAAGGCAAACAGTAAAAACCCTCCTTGAAATGTAGCCAATTGTATCAGAGAGGGAAAAAAAAAATTCCTTCCAGACCCCATTAACTGGCGATCAGATTACTCCCTGGATTAATATTTAACATAAAAGACAACATTTACATTGTGACTTAAAACGGGGTTGAGCTCTTAACATGAACTTTGTAATATGTCTAAGTAAGGAACTTGAAAGTATATTTTTTGAAATTTGAACTTTCTTATCTGTCTAAGTAAGGAACTTGAAAATATATTTTTCAAACTTGTAACATTAGAAACAGTAACATAGTTAATTAACATTTTAATATAATTTGTGAAAATAATGCAAGGCAAGTGTTTTCTGAGGCTAATCATCCGTAAACAGTACTTCCATTAATTATGACTGAATTGTTTATTGATTTGTATTTTTCAATGGTTGACCTTTGTTTGTTGCTGTAGTAATTGTTTTAAATCGCACATACTGTATAGTTGGTCTGTGGAAAAGTGGTTCTCTAAAAAGAGAACTCAAGAACTTAAACTTGTTGCACTCTGTGTAAGCACTGTTCTGTATGTGTTTGACACTTTAATGTAGTTTAACAAGAAAATATTGTTTTTGTAAATGTAATTTCTGTTGCGTAATAATGACCTTTTGAAGGGAACGGACATTTATGTGTATTTGTTTTAAAAATTTGGTGGTATATTGTGGTTTTTTATATTTTTGCATTTGCTTTTAAATTTGTTTTGCATGGCTTTTGTTTGTTTAATGAAAAGTTAAAGTACTTCATAGTAGACAATGTTTTTAGTAAAAATACGTCCATCTTCTAATAAATCACCTTGACTTTCATTCTTTTCAATGTAAACTTTAATAGCCTGTGGATGTTTGCACCGTGATAACGTACAATTGGCCATGTGCAAATACTGGTTGTTCTAAGAAAATACCCACAGATTTGAACGTTTGTCCTTGTGATTTATTAATGGTCATGGCAAATGCCATAATGATGGGAAAATGTCTTCTTTGAAGTATAAAAGGGAGACTACTTTCACTTGGTGCTAAATCTATTCTTGGTATGAAAACTCTCTCTCCTTTATGGGTACCAGTTAAAATTTCAGCATCTATGAAATGGTCCTTTAATTGTTGAACAATTAATCTTGTCCCATTGCATAGGCCTCTTTTGGGGTTAATATTTCGCAGTAACATGACAATTGCACCTTTCTTTAGCTGCAAAATATGTGGTGGCATTCCAGAAGGAGTTAGTGAGTTTATGAATTCAGTGGAAAAGTTTGCCTGACTTTCATTGTCATCAGCAAGTACAGAATCAGCACTGTGATAATTTATTTGTGGTGCATTAATTTTTTTTTAAGATTTCATTATTGAGGATTAATGCATCCTTATTTTTACACGTTAGTATGACTTGGTTGGCAAGCTCTGAATATTCCTGTTTATTTATGCTACCTTCAAATATAGCCGATATAAGATCTTGGTGACAAATCATATGAGGTGGGATGTGCACAGTGTCGTCAGGTAAATTTGTTTTTTTTTCTATTCTGCCTTCTCCAATTTTAATAAGGCAATCATTGAAATCAGTTTGGCCTTCTGATCTCATATTTTGTTGCAGATGAAGATGGGTAAAATTTTTCTATAATGTGCTTGACTTTATACACGTTCGGATAATGTCAGTTCGATTTCCATGTACAGCGACAGGTAATGTTTGTCTAAAACCGCCACCTAACAACATTACCTTTCCACCAAATGGAAAAGTATTATCCATGACTTCACGAAGCAAACGGTCAATATATTGGAGGGTATAGCATGACATATTTGTGGCCTCATCTATTATAAATTATTTACTTTTTTTCAATTTTTTTGCTTGTAATGATGTCATGCGAATATCTGACACAGAGGTTTCTAAAATAGGCACTGGCAGTTTAAAGCCACTATGTACAGTTCTTCCACCTTCTAACAAAAGTGCAGCAATTCCAGTAGTGGCAAACGGCAGTGCTATTTGACCTTGTGCTCGTACAAAACTCATTAATAAATTATATAGATACGTTTTTCCTGATCCACCAGGTCCATCAAGATACAAATAACGCTCTTTGACCATGTCATCATCTATTGCATTTTTAATGGCATTAAATGCTTGCAATTGTAACGTATTTAAAGTTGCAAGTCTTTCTTCTGTTCTTTGTACTTGTAGTTGAATGTCATAGTCTTCAAAGTTTATGTCATCTATAAGACCTGGATCAGGCAAATTAAAACTTGCACAACTTAATCCATGAGTTAAAAATACTTCTTGGATTTCCATTAACGCTTTTAAGTGTGCAATAGGTTCATTGTATTGTTGCATAAAGTCTTCAGCCATGTTACTTTTAAATGTGTCCCACAAAGCTACTGCATTTGGAGCATTTGAGAAAATACAAATAAATGCAAATTGTTCTCTCATCTGCCGTGGCATTTGACATTGTGCTGCTTCTTCTAGACATCTTTCCCATTATGTATCATCAGCTAGTAAGTTTCTATGTCTTGCAGCCAATTGGAAGGATTCATATACTATGTCATTAACAGTTCTTAAGTGTGTGCTCCAGGAACATTTAAAAGTAATATTCGTAAGCAGAAACGTTCAAGATCTCTTGGACTAACTGTGTAAATTCTTGGGATTATTTTATTTCCTCTGCTTTTTCTAGGTCTCCATAATCCATTCACAAAAACATAGTTATATGGAATTTCAATATATAAGAATTGTGTTGCTTCTGAAGCTGTCGAATTTAATTCAAACCATGCAGTTAGTGTAGTGTGACGATGTTCACTTTGGGCCAATGCATTACTTTCATTTCCAGCATGGAAATACACTAAATGTCTTTGTGGCAAATGTACTGCTAATCTATATACTGCATGTGATCTATCATGCATTTAAAATTTTAAAAGGCGCCACATAGCTTCTGGTGCACTTACATAGCGAGCATCTACATGAGATGCAAGTTCATCATGTACTAACTATTAGGGTTGTCTGCACTTTTGACTACTACAGTAGCTGCATCATAGCCTTTGTAAATATATTTGTACACATGTTTAATGGATTTGATGGAAGTGCAGGCTTCTACATTAATGTGTGCGTTATACTTCATGAGTAAATGTGGATTGTAGAGTACTACATATCTATTGTCAACTTTTTTGCCACGAATAATGGCACTATCTCCTTCTCTTCTTTTATAAAGTAGATAGCCATCACAATTGGCATAGGTTTTGTCTCTATAATCTTTTGGAAAATCTTTGGAACATTTATTATTTTCCATACATGGTGATTGTGGATTAAGCTCACCACAGGGTCCATGAATCCTGCGATGAGTAACAATCTCATATAGTCTACCATATAGTCCTGGATCTGGTAGTTCAGCAACAATGACTGCATCCACTTTGTCAGAAGTATCTAATTTATCTTTTTCTTGAAGTATTATGATAAGATGTGCATGTGGAAGGCCTCTTTTTTGAAATTCAATGGTATATACATAAGCAAGACATTTGCCAAATAAGTGACTTATAGTGATGTCACGTATTAATTCATTTAATTTAATCTTAAAAACTCTGGCTACTAAATCTGATCTATCGGAAGGACTTTGTCCAAGAAGTAAATTTTGTGTAATTTCTGGCCATTGGGGATTACATGTAAATGTAAGAAATAAATCGGGTTTGCCAAATTTGGTGACAATTGCCATGGCATCATTGTATCTTTCTCTCATATTTCGAGGAGATCCTTGAAAGGAAGATGGTAAAATGATGGCTTTGCCAGCTGTCATGTCTCTGCTTGTAGCCACCTCAGCAACATAGTCCATTAGTCCACAATATTGTTCAACACATAGTTTATCTTGTTGATGTTTTATAAAGTTTAAATTATTGGCCTCAACTTGCAAATATGAATCAATAATCCATTGTTGTGTTAGTTTTCCACCACATAAAATTGGATTAAATGTATTTCGAATGGCAATTTGAGCTTCTTTAAATTCAAGCATAGAAACATTATTTCGGATTCTGGCTTTAGCATTTGGGTAACTGTGAAGTGTTAATTTTGGTTGCCAACCTGCTTCTCCGTGTGGGAAAAAAATGGGATATGTCATTGGATCTAAATTTGGACTTAAGATACTGATATTAATGAATTTCTGGGATATATTCTAATGTCTCTTTGAAATGGTGGTTCTCCTTCATCATTTGATGTTGGCAAGTTATAATGACGTTTATCAGTAAGTCTATCTCTTTTAAGCCCCATATTGACCTTTGGGATTGGTAATTGATGTCTTTGTGCATGAAGTTGTTGCTCATTTTCTACTTCTGCCATTTTTTATAAGCTTTAGTGTAGGGGTTATTGGCCATAATGTTATCTAGCTCTATAAAAACACTGGGTAAGCATTTTTTTATTTTCTTGCAGCTGCATACGTTGGTCAACCGCTTCCATTGTATCTAGGACATATAGTTGAGCAAATTTTCTTTGCTCTCCTTCCTCTGGATGTAAATGTGAAGTCAGATGGTAAATTTGGCCTTGGACTTTAAAACAGTAAGGACCATGTCCTGGTACATTAGCAGCTAATGTTGCCCCCATAGATGCAAAGGATATGGCACTATTGTAGGATCTTATGTTTGTCTTAAAATTCTTGTAGTTTGGAAAAGTAGGCTCAGTCATAATGTTTTGTAAATAGATTGGAAATTCTTTCTTTCTGGAAGTCTGATCTTGCCTTTTTGACAGCAACTAATAAATTGTCCATCTCTGGGTCTCTCCTGTTTAAAATAATAAGCCTCACAAAACTGACATTGAGTATTCATGTCCCCACAATTATGAACCTCTACTGCTAAAGACTTGAGTAAAGGACAATTTGCAAAGCATATATCAATTTCATTTTCAAATTCATCAGGTGAAATGTCATGTGATGTTTCAGGAACAGGTTCTAAATGCTTTGTTTTTTTGGTGGCTTTTTTGGTATATCTTTTATTGGTTTAGGTAAAATGTCATGTAATGTTTCAGGAAGAGGTTCTAAATGCTTTGTTTTTTGGGTGGCTTTTTTTGGTATATCTTTGATTTTTTCAGGTAAAATGTCATCTGATGTTTCAGGAACAGGTTCTAAATGCTTTGTTTGCTTTTTTTGGTGTATCTTTAATTTAAGCAGGTGATAGTCTTTTGCTTGCAATTCGTTTGCGTTCTTTTTCTCGTCGAATTTCCTTCTGCTCCGGTGTCTACTGGCTGGCCAATCTCTGTTGTCGTTCTCTAGCTTGCCGTCTTATCTTTTCTTGTTTGCTCTCGTTATCAGCCATGTTAATCTGAAAAAAAAATAATGTATCATTAGTTTATTTTGAGATGTTAAGTTTGTTTTTTAATTATTTTATTATCAACAGTTTGTTTCTATGTGATTGTAGTTCATTGTAGCGGTACTTCCTTTCTATTGTTAAATAAGTGTTTTTTATTTTTTTGCTTTTACTTTGTGTCGTAGGTTGTAATTTTTGCTTTACATGCATAGCACACTCAAGGTAATTACACTATAGCTGCTTCTAGATGTAGTAGGTGTATAGTGTTAATTGAAATCCATATTTTTTTAGGTTTGTTAATTTATTTTTTTGTTGTACTTTTGGCTTATAGGCATAGTAGAGGGCAGAAATTAGTCTTTGTAATTTATCGTACAGGGGATTGTTATAATAGTATTTTTAGATTTTATTTAAAGGCTTATATGTTGGGGCTGTGAAAATGTTTCTATTGTTGTTTTTTGGGTGTTAGTACTATTTGTTGTAGTATTGTATTTTATGTGTGTGGCTAGGTTTAATGCTTAATATTGTACATTAGGACTGGTAATTGAGAATAAAAAATGTAATTTAGTCTGTGTTTTGAGACTTTTGTGGACTATGCTGTTTTCTGTTTCTTTTTTTTTGGCTAGATTGAAGTTTGGATTTACTGTTAAACATTATTGTCTGTAAAAGACAAATAAGAGGTAAATGAGAAATGTGTCAGTTATATTTTGGTAAAGGTTATAGTTAGTGGTTGTTATTGTTTGTTTTATTTTTTCTGTTGACATGGATGCAGAGCAAACATGTTTATTTAGTTTTCTCTTTTTTTACTTGTTATACTGTACCTTGGTTGAAGTGTGATTTCAAGCAGAATCTTTGTTGGTCCGCTGTTCAAAGTCTTCATCCGATGCTCTTCACTTGTAAAAGAAAAAGTAAAATGTTATTTTATTTTAATGTATTTGTAATGAATAGCATATTTCATTGTTTTGGTATATTGTATCTGTTATGGTGAATTTTACTGCTATGCTGTTTTTTGTGCAACCTTTTAAAATACTTTAATTGTATTTGTATATTACAGTTATCCTTTTTTTTTTACTGTAATTATTAATGTTTTTACTATTTTGGATCTGATCACAATGTTTTTAGCATTATCCTGTTTTGTGTCCACCACTTTTGGTATGCTTATTTAGGCTTCTTTGTAAGGCTTATAGGTTCTTAAACAGTAAAGAAGAATATTAATTAACTTTTCTATCTGTGTGATTTTTGGTACAATCCTGTTTAGTGTCAACCATATTTTGCATACTTTATTTGCTTAATAAGTCCTCTATTTTGGATATGATCACAATGTTTTTAGCATTATCCTGTTTTGTGTCCACCACTTTTGGTATGCTTATTTAGGCTTCTTTGTAAGGCTTATATGTTCTTAAACAGTAAAGAAGAATATTAATTAACTTTTTTATCTGTTTCTGTGATTTTTGGTACAATCCAGTTTTGTGTCCACCATATTTTGCATACTTTATTTCCTTAATTAGTCTTGTATTTTGGATATGCTCACAATGTTTTTAGCATTATTCTGTTTTGTGTCCACTTTTGGTATGCTTATTTAGGCTTCTTTGTAAGGCTTATAGGTTCTTAAACAGTAAAGAAGAATATTAATTAACTTTTCTATCTGTGTAATTTTTGGTACAATCCTGTTTAGTGTCCACCATATTTTGCATACTTTATTTCCTTAATTAGTCCTCTATTTTGGATATGATCACAATGTTTTTAGCATTATCCTGTTTTGTGTCCACCACTTTTGGTATGCCTATTTAGGCTTCTTTGTAAGGCTTATAGGTTCCACCATATTTTGCATACTTTATTTGCTTAATTAGACTTCTTTATGAGTATTAAATGATGTTGAACAGTAAAAATGAATATTCACTGCCTTTTCTATATCATGGTAGGCTTTTTTGTTTTATCCTGTTTTGTGTTCACCACTTTTTGGTTGCTGCATTTGGCTTGTGGGTGATAGTTGGAGTTTATTTTACAGTAAAGAGGAGGAATACTTTTGTTTTATGTATGTTGTTAATGTTTCGGATGCTATCCTGTTTTGTGACCACCTCATTTTTTTTTCTCCAAAACTGTCTTTCTTTCTAAATTGTATAGGTGTTTTTGAAGTTTGTTGAACTGTGTTATTTTAGTCTTTATTAAATTTGTATTTTTTTAATTTTTTTTTACTTTTAATTTTTCTATTGGCGGCCATTAAACATATATATTTCCTTTTTTTTTCCTACTTGGTATACTATTCCTTGATTGAAGTGTTGTTCTTGTCCGAATGACAGAGGGTCCCCTCCTGCCAATCTTAATCCTCCAGTCTTCGTGTAGTGTCTGTTTGAAAACAAAAGTTAAATGGTTAATTGTATATTTCTTCTTTTTGATTTAGCAAAGCATGGTCTTTTTCAACATGTAATGTATTTTTTCTATCTTACCTCTTCTTCTTTCTTTGTGTTCTTTAAAAGCCATTCTCTTTCACAGTCCAGGGTGCAAATTCTTGAGTGACGCTGTTGATGCAGAGTCTGTTTGAATAGTGAAAAAAAGGGCAAAGATTCAGCTTCAGGTTACTTATCTATTAGTGTCATATTATTTTTTGCTATGAGTTGCAGTAAATTAATGTCATTTAAATATACTTGTTTCATTAGTTTGAGTTAACATTAGTTTGTTGTAGGGCCTATACACATAAATGTGCGTGTCACATGTCACTATACAGGATACACATATATGTGCGTGTGACATGTCACTATACATGAATCACATTTTTATTGTTAAAGTTGTTTTTTTTTGTTTTTTTTTGCTGTCTTGGTAATAAAATGTAATATATTATAGCTTACCTCTCAGTTTACCTCTCAGTTGTAATTTGCACAGTGTAAAGTAGGAAATTAGGAAATAATTATCTTCTCAAGTAACAGCAGCAGTTAACTATCCAGTCACTTTGTTCATCACCTGAGTAGAAATGTTGAATTTTCTGGAAAGTAGGCAGTATTTATAAACTTTGAGGTGCCTCAGACCGTTAGAACGCAATACGCATGCGCTATTTGTGTTCCAGCTTACAATTTGCGTTCCATCCGCCATTTTATGCATAGTAGTTTTCAAAATGGTGGTTAATATCAGTGTGGTACGTGCCGCATAGTATGTGTTCCGTACCTCGTAAAGTTGACTGTAGCGTTGTTTCAGTTTTGCGAGTATTGTTGCGTCTGTAGCCTCGTTTTCATTTTGTTCAGCGGCCATTTTTTCTCTCGCTTAGGTGATTTTCAGTAGTTTAAACTAGTTTTTTTGGACTTAAATGGACGTGTAAATTCACTTTTCGAGGTGCTGGATGCCCCCCCCATTGCTGTTAAGTAAGCTTTTTATGTGTTCGTTGTGTTTATTTATTGTGTTTCTAATGTTTTCATGTGCGCCGTTTTCGGCCGTTTTTTTGCGTGTTTGGAATGGGTCGTAGCGCGTCACGTATTTTTTTGCGAGGGACGCAGTTGTCTAAGTCGTGCGTGTGTGTGTTTTATTTTTTCTAAGTCGTGCGTATGTGTGTTTTTAACCGCGTGTGTGGCGCTTTTGAGCCTCCACCTCCGCATTTGCGAGGGTTCGCATTTGCAGACAAACACAGCCGACGTTGGAGCCTCCACCTTCCGCAAATGCGGCCCCTCACTTCGCGCTGGTCTGCATTTCCGGAGCGAACTGCATCCCTTGCTTCGCCCGCAAGCGTGAGCAACGGCTCGTATGCTCGCAACTATATATGTGATGGACATTTTTTTCGTTACATAACACACTGCTTACAGGCTAGGCTTGGAGGCTTTAGGTAATGCTCTAGATTTTTAAAGAGGGGACATCTGGGACTGGTAACTAATAGGAAGATCCTCAAGTTATTTTCCTCAAGTTTTTTATTCCACCCCAGCATCCTCTGTGTTTTCTGAAGGATTAGTACAGATTTTAAAGTAAGCAAGGGGTGTCCTAATTGGGGCTTTGCCCAGGCCTTGCCTTATGGCATATAATATACTCAGTATAGCAGTACATTTGTTCAGCACTGAGAGAGAGCTAATAGTCTGGACATCCTGCTGTTTTTACAAGCACAAGGAATAGCACAGAGATAGACAAGCATGCCTGGCTAGGTGCACAATGTAGCTGATTGCAGGTGTTAAGAGTTCTTTGGAGTGCCAATATCAACATTGGATGTGGATTATAGGCAGAATGGCTAGCAGTAGATTTGAGGCCTTTGTTTTATTCTATTATTATCCCACTCAAAACTTGTACATATTGAATTTAGAGTTTATAAGCATTTGGACAGCAGATCCAAAGCAGTATGAACTATCCCTAGTACCTTGTCCTCTTTTGAAGAGACCTTTAGCTGCCAGTGTGACTTATTTTGGGACCAGTGATGTGACTACCGTAAATCAACCCTCCTTAGATCTCTGAGCAGCAATGTAATCCGTTGGCTCGAGTTGGGTCCAAGTGTGTAATGGTTGAATAAAAGTCAGATACTTTAATATTTTTTGTGCTCTTTGAAATTGGATGAATTAAATGAATAACTTTTATGGAGAAGTTTGGGAGCATAAAAAGTGTGAGGCAGCCATCTTGGGCATGCAAATTAAGTAGGTCTCATTAACAGACATGTTTGCCTCATACATCTATATTCCTGCACACTGGCTGAAAGGGACAAGCACAAGGACTATTATATATTTAAAGTGTTTTTTTCAACTAGGATTTTCATTAAATAAAGAAACAAACTGTGAAGTATCAATTAAGTTTTTCAGTTTTTCAGATGTAACAGAAATGCTTTCCATGGTCTTTTAATCCTGGAGAATATGTAAGCTAGTGAATGGGTTTGCAGAGTATAACAGCAGATAGGGAATGAAATGAATAAGCATAGCAGAAGAATTGACTGGAGCGGGAAGAGTTGAATTAACGGAGGCCAGTTGGGAGTAATCGAAATTGGACATAATTGAGTGAATTAAGCAGAATCAAGAACTTGAAGATATTGATCCTGGAACAGAGATGTGATTGAGGAGTTGTCAAGATAAGGGTGATGTCAGGTGCTAGATCTTTGGTAGAAAGAGCAATTGTTAAGAGTTTCAACTATCCAGACGATCTTTCATAGATAGTTGTTTACAAAATTTGGGGACAGATCTAGCTCTGGTGAGAAGAAAGGTCTGGGTGTATTTTGCTTAGAGACTGAACAGTGCTAGAACCATATAAGCGCAGTGTTGTAGAAGTCCAGGAGCTTTTTTTGCTGTGAAACGGTTGTTTTAGATCTATCGTTACAACTCTGACTTGTAACTATAAGCAGAGGGAAAATGAAAGAATCACAGCTTAAAGAGAAACAAGTGGGGTGTGCCATGAAGGCTGTGGTAGTCCCACAATATGAATTGAGATAACCTGTCTCTCTCCCACCACATGATAGTACTAATTTTCTTATTTTCAACTAAAGTTGCTGGAAGCACTTTCTTAGAGAATAATATAAGATATATATCATCTAACCCTTCAATGCTTTTATGAAAGTATGATTATTATGTTTTACTGTTCAGTGCACATTTGGTGTGACAGTAATTATTAAGTCCATACCCCATATGCTGTATAAATACTTTATGTGTTTACAGTTTTTGATGCCTAGTTTTTCTTTTTCTTTTGAGCTTTTCTATTATGTGTGCAAGGTTGAACAAAAAATAGTTCTTTTTGGAAAAAGGAATTAAACTGAATTTTTTATAGCTCACCAGGGAAAGTTAAACAGTCACATCTGAACCCTTAGATACCTTCAGTTCATGAGGCAATGCAATTCTAGATGAAACTATGGAATGTCACATTTTCTTCAAATATGTACTTAAATATTGATCTATTTTTTTATGTTTTTTTTTTCTGCCTAGGGCTACAAGTAGCTTTGGACATGAGATATTTCCAGATTCAGATATTTACTCTGGCTGAATTAGGAGATACAGTCATTTTCGAAAGCAAGCATTCATATCAGGGAAATAGATTTAGCAATTCTGCAGGGAATACATTTAGCAAACCAACATGATAAATAAGTTTCCCGTCCGCATTTCTGTATAAAAGCTTCACTTTAAATGACATGATATTTTTAGATTTATCATTTCCTTCTTCTCAATGTGAGACTTCCTTGCGGTTTTAAAGATTTACTGATGCATTGAAAGCTCATAACTAGGCCTTTCTTAGATCGCTGTACCAGATGAACTTTGGAAATGCTAGATAACAACTAGAAATCTATAAAAATTAGGATGTCAGTTTTGAAGGATCTTATCGACTAACACCACCTACAGTGGAATAATAAATACGGCTGATTTACTGCCAGAGATAGAAGGAAGTTCACTGTGAAGGTAACGTGGCCACAAGAGACTGTTTAGAAAAGTTAATGACGTGCCCTGCTATGCCCTTCCACTTTCTTTGTAATTCCATTTTCAGGCACTGGTTTAAATCAGATTCTCAAGACAACATCTTTAAGGATGACCTTCTTTACAATACCAATGCAATACATAAACAAAGAAATATAGTAATTTAAGTCTGTTTCCAAGAATGTTATCTTAAAGGACCACTGTAGTGCCATATCTGCAATATGCTATTTTTTAAAGGGAAAAAACAACTAAATACAACTTTTCAACCAAGTACCAATGTAGTATACATATAATATGCTCTTTTGAATAAAAAAATAAATTATAGTCCCCAAAAATGTTTTTACTACACAAAAAATACAACATTTTAATTAAATAAGCTTTTAATCAAGTTATAAAATAGATAAAAAAAAAAAAAAAACTTGAGCCATACATTAGTAGGGTTAAGGATGTTAGGTATTCTGCCAGAAAAAAACTAAAAAATAATAACAAAATATATAGGTTTCTTTTCATTGTTTGATGTGTCCTGTTAAGCATGTTGTAAACCAAAAATGAAACTTAAAGGATTACTTTAGTGGTGTTATAAAGGACTGTCTAAATAATAATTAAATAATGCTTCATGAGAAATGATTTTTTTTTCTCTGTTTTTTAAACAGTGAATTACTTTGTTGAAATCCTGCCCCAAGCTATATAAGCTTCAGATCTCTCTACCCTCTGCATAATGTGTTGTCTCTGGAGTAGGAGCCACTCAGGGAGAAGTGCCAAAACCGTTTGAGACCACCCTGTAAAACACACATTAGTAGCAGCCAGTAGTGTAACATGAGCTGTTAGCAATGCACACAAGTACACTTTCTAGTCACCCCACTATCATACTGCAAGTATAGTATGTCTGTTGGAGGAGCATTTTCCCTGGGTGACTCCCACTCCAGAGACAATACATTAAACAATGGGGTGGAGAGATAAAAGCTCATAATAACTGGAGGTTTACTTAAAAATAGTAATGGATGTAGTAATTAATTATTTAATTGCACAGTAAAAGGTTAATAAAGTTTTTTTTTGTATTACACCCTACCTAACTATTCTGTATACAAACCCTAAAGTGGGCCTTTATTTGCTACTTACATTTGCTCATTAAAGAGCTGTAAGTATCTATTTCACCACTTGTTATTCAAAAAATGTGTTTTTGTAAGGTCAATGACAAAGCCATCTGTAAATAAAATGGTTTAAAAACAAATGTTACCTGTCTGGTTTGGTGGGTCAGTTTGCCTGGAAGCCACTGAAGTCAAATGGATGCCTTGTATTTGAGCTTTAGTACACGTAATATTTTTGATGTTATGATGTAAAGTCTGATTAGAAGATGAATTTTGTGTGAAAGTCTAATGGAGTAACTAGTAATCTTTCGGCAGAGCAAAAATCAATGAAAAAGCTTGCTGTAATTTTCAGCTCCGGCTTGACGCTGTCACTTGTAGCAGTTCTCTCGCTGTATTTCAGGGATCAGTGATTAGCATAACTAGATAGTTTTACTTTGCTTTTAAACATGGTATAATCTGCGATATAGGGGATTAGAATAGGGCCCCATGTTGGTCAGCATCCAGTCAAACTGTCATTAGGAGCGAAGATATACAGCTATACATAAAGTAAGTTAAAAACTTATGAGCCAGGAATAAAATGTGAGGATACATGACAGCCTTGTACATAGTGACATGAAGTTCTTTTGTGGGGCAAGTGTGAGTGATCTGCTATATGTCAGAGAGGAAGATGGATTTTGTGCCAAGGAAAAGTGACAGGATTTCCCACTCCAGAGAAGAGGATATAGTTTGCATGTAAATCATCTGTAGGCCATGAGAGGTTTCAGGGGCACAATAAAAAATGTTCATATATGCACAAAAATGGAAAATAAATCCAAATCGGCAATTCGCACATCTCTGATTATTACAATACTGAATGTATTGTCAAATGCGCAGCTAACATACATTTGTGACACAAGATAGTCTGCAGCACCATGATAATCACACTGATGGTGCTGTGAATCTTACTATGACATGTAGGTGGCAGCCTATTCTTGCTGTCTGCAAGCAGGATAAAGCTGTTTGTATTTTCTTCAATAGATTTTGAACCACTGTTTTAAGTATTCATGGCATTTATCTGATTTATTTCATAATTTATTTGAACAGAGCCGAAATAACTGCTAGCACAATCAACTTCACTTACCTTTCAGTGTAGAAAATCACATTGTTGTGGAATATGAATATTTCCCAAATGTGATTTACTGCATGAGGAAACAAATTCAATATTTTAACTTTTATAATAAAAATTAACATTTAATAAGATTAAAGGAATCACGCACACAGAAGTCCCCTTTTTCCCTGAAGTACATTTTTTAAAAGGAGGAAAGTAAAAGTAAGCAGTGTAGATCAGTACTAAATGTTGTTATTATTCTACAATTATGTTCTCTGTACCTTTGTGATATAGCTTTGAATTATAGCAATGGGGTGAAGGATCATGAGGCCAGCAGCCTGCTTTAAATCGCAAGTTCGGTGCGATGGAATAGGGTGCGCATATGCACTAAAATGTCTATATGCTGTAACTCTTCCTAACACACTGTGTATACAAAAATACAATTAATTATACGTAGGGGAAAGGAGGAGGAGTAACTGAATCGTAAAAATCTGAATAGACTTATGTCAGCAGAAAAACCTAAATGCACTCCAGTTCTAATAAAACTATGGTAAGGTGTCATTTCATCTTTTTAAAATATATAAACAGGTAATCTGATTATGGATACACTTTGGTTCATATACCCTTCATATGTAGAATGTATAGCCTCTGCTTATATTGAAGTCATTGATTTATTTAAGGGAATTCCAAGTTTTTCTCAGGCATCTTACTTTTGTTTCTATTCTAAGAATCAATTTTCCATTTGGCTCATTATTTAGTTTTCTTACATTTACCATCTGTCTGACCTGGACTATAGCTCTAATTCCACCAACAGTATGCTTTCAAAAGTCCTGTGTTCCCAATCAATCATACTTAATTTAGATTTGCAAAATTAATCAGGTCCTTTTCCTGTAGTATATTATAAGGATGTATAGGGGCAGTATAATAATAATAATAATACAGTAATACCTAGGTTCTTGTCCTTAATCCGTTCTGGATGGCAGGATGCAAATCAAACAAGCATTTCCCATAGGAATCAATGTAAATTTAAATAATCCGTTCCGGACCCCCAAATTTTCACATTTTATTTAGAACTGATGGTCTTGTTTTGGGTACAAAACTTTAAAACTAAACAGGCATCATACAAAGAATTTAACTTTACTTTAACTGTAAAGAGATCAAATAACAGATACTTTTACTTCACTTTAAATGTACAATAATGAGAGGACTCGAGGGACTAATAGGATGGTGGCAATGTAGTGGAGGAAAAGGAGGAGACAGGTTATTGCTTGGAAGGAGAGTGCTGTTCCATTAAAACATCAGGCACTTGCACAGGGGATTTTGCACTTTATATCTCTTAACACCATTGCACCCTGCTGGTGACTGTGCTGTAGGCAGTTTCACTAGAAACCTATCAAGGGAAACTTGCTTCTGGCTTTGTTTCAAAATGTTTCTGAAGTGAGATATTGCTTGATTAGTAAACAAGTCTACAATGTGGCTTGCTTGTGCTTTGTTATGGTGATAGTGTTTGTACGATCTGCTTCTTCAAGGGGGCTTGATATGAACCTAGTTCAAACCTACCCCAGCAGAATCATGTAGTTCCTGTTTTCTGTGGCACAAAAGATGGCTTCTGAAGAGGGCAAGGTCCAAAAGGTACAGGCAGAGAATACAGGATACAGGTTACTAGTGGCCCATAGCAAGACCACTCCCCAAGTCAGGATACAACATACAGAAATAGTCTCACACTGTGGACATGTGAAAACTATATCTGAACCTTTATTGAATGATCAAAACAACATATTTATACTCTCCAATACCACACCCGTGTGAACATTTGTGTATGTGTGATGTAAGCCCATCTGGCTTGCAACCTTGGGCTATCAAAGCTCTTGAAATCAAATTCACCAGATATCTATAGCTGGCTAGTGAAAAAATCCTTGATGGTAAACTCAGGTGTTTGCTTAGGACTACTTGAACTACATACATCTGTCTTGACTCGAGGTCTGTATGTGTGAGGGTGCAATGATCCGTAGCTAACTTCTAAGCAATTCCACATATGTTCTATATAACATTTTCACTCTTATAATATATTATAACTAGGATACTTAATAACCATGTACAGGCAACATATAATCACATATAATAGTTGTCAAACTGCGAATCTTCGTCACGCTTTGTGAGCTCGTAGAACTGCGTCCCTCCCCCTTCACTCATGGGACAAAAAAAGCCCCAGAAAAGCGCCACTTTGCAAAAAACACGCTGCGGCACTTAGAATTTTTTTTTTTACAACCTGCAGGACTTAGAAAAAGAACACTAACATGTAAAGTGAAAATACGGACTTACACAAAAGAAAATATGACCCGCTGGGACTTAGAAAAAATAATAATAAGAGATCACAAAAATATGAACATAACGGCCGAAACGCGAACACCAAAAAACACAAAAAACAATGAAAATTAAAAAAAACTAAAATTACAAAAACATCACACACAGCACAGGGGGACACCCAGGACCTCTGGGGGTGAGGCGAATGAAAGTCGATTTTACGCAGTCTCGCCACTTCAATATTGCCTAAGCGAGAAAAAAATGGCAGCGCAAAAAAAATGAAAACGAGGCTCAACGACCCCAAAGCACAGAAAACGCTGACAAGGACGTATGACTTTTAATTATGACCCGCAGAACTTAGAAAAAAAAATACGAGGTTGCAAAAATACAAAGTTAACGGCCAAAATGTGTACATTCAAAAACAACACAAAACAATACAAAATACAGATAAAACAAAAAACAAACAAAAAAAAAAAACACACACAGAGCATGGGGGGACAGCCATGACATCTGCCAGTAAGGTTGCATGCTAATTAAGGTCCAATTTAATGAGTTTAGAAAATTTAAAATTGCCTAAGTGAGGAAAAAAATGGTGGACGAAAAAAAATGAAAACAAGGCTACACGACCCCGAAATGCGCAAAACACCGCCAGGCACGTACGACTTTCGCCAGGGACAAACGAGGTACAAAAATACACACTTAGGAAGCACAGAATATGCGCGCGACCCGCGTAGCACATAGACAATCGACGCCATTTTACAACACTAACACATTACGAATCTAAAACTATTTACACAACAAAACCAACGGTTTGCCCTCGCGCACCTAGCATATTTCTAATGCACAGCTGGGACATTGATGACATTTTATCCTCAGAGCAGCAACCGGACAACTGTACATTGTATGCTGCAGGAAAATAAAAAATAGATACTGAGCTCTTCAGGCTATTGATTGCTGGATATATCAATTACAAATAGGTAAAGTATATTCATTTATTAAGTAAATAATTAATAATTATACAAAATAAATTGATATATATATCTGTCTTTGTCATGAGAGCCGAAGGCGCTCATACAACCAAAAGTAAACGAAAGGAGCGGCTCGCTATGAGCGGCGAAGGCGCTCAGCTCGCAATGGACGCCAAAGGTCCTCAGAGTATAAAAAGCTTTACATTGTGTGTCAAACAGCATTGTCATGGCTTAAAATGTTATTGCCCTGTCATTTTTGACGGCAAGTCGCTAGTAAAATATATTCCCAATGCAACAATTTCATGCTCCCTTGGCCATATTCATAATTACTGGCAATATCAGTCCTTAAACACTGAAATTATGACAGTGTTTAACCAAATCTTGCAAACTAGCCCATTTAGCACATACTTCTTTGAGTGCAATAGGTGCTTCTTCCCTTCCCTCTTCTTCACCTGAAGAAGAACGTTCCTCAACCACTATCTGTTGTTGCTCCCTCTGAAGTTTCCTCAGTGCTGAGCTCTTGTCTTTGCTCCTCCCCAATTCTTCAATGTCCTTGGTACTGACCTCCAGGCCCATGGACTTGCCCATGAAACACAATGTCCTCCACTAATGGGCTAGGTTCAGCCTCTAAGTTTTCTTGGAGTTACAGCTGCTGGACACAATTTCCTCCAGTCGCAGTTCATGCTCTTGAGAGAGACTGCACGCCAGTCTCTCTCAACCTTCTTATCTATCAGAGTGACACAGTGGAGGATATTAAAATGGTCCTTCCAGAACTCTGTCAGTGTCAATTGAGTATCCAAGGTTACCTCAAAGCACCTCTAGAAGAGGGCCTTGGTATACAGTCTCTTACAGTTTGAGAAGGCCTGCTGTCTATGGGCTGGATTAGAGGAGCTGTGATAGGGGGCAAGAACTTCATTGTTACACAATTAAAGTCCTCCAGCAAGTTGTCCTCCAAGCCTGGAGGATGAGCAGGAGCATTGTCCATTATCAACAGGGCCCTCTGAGGCAGTTCTTTCTCCTCCAACTATTGCTTGACAGTGGGGCCAAACACTTTGTAAATCTGTTCGATGAAGAACTAACTATATGATCTCAGTGACTATGTCCTCTATTCTATGCAGTGTGTAAGAACTTCTGTAAGGCTGACTTGTACTTTCAGAAGTTTTTAAACAAAAATTTGCCGGGCTATTCAATGGCTTCCACAAAAAATAATTCCAATAAATGTACTGACTTGTACCAGGGGGGTTTGCCAGGGCCAAAGCTGTCTATCGTGCTTGCAGCCTGCCTAAAGTATACCTGTAGTAGACCAGTCTTTATAGCAGTTCTACAGAACGTTACCCACTAACTAACGTGAACACGATACACTAGCCCCAATATCCTCCCAAATCCATATCTATGTATATAAACCCATTACTGTGGTAGAGAAGGGGTCAAATAATAAAAAAAGACAAATGTCTATGACTCTAAACCCACTATGAGCGAAGACTGAGGACCAGGGTATTGAGGATCTTCACTGGAGGGTCGTCAAAGGGGGTGTAACTATAACTTGTAATAATTTATTTTGGTTGTGTCTGTTTTCTTTTCTTTTCTTTTTTTTTACCTGTACTTATTTTTTATAGTAGTTTTTATTTGATGTAAATATTTTTATTTTATTTTATATAATTATTTGTTATTTTATTGTATTTATTTATTTAGTGTTAGGAATTATGGGGACTATGGGGGTCTGTGTAGACCTGCAAGGGAGGTTAGTGTCCATGGGGTTCCTTAATACTATCCCTATGGTAGTATTTAGAGTCCCATAGGAGTCCATAGGAGCCCCCCATAGTAGAACGTTAGATAGGGATTACCATGGGGGTCCATAGGGTACCCCATGGTTATAGTTTAGTATAGGGGTAATGTTAGGTCCCATGAAGATCCATAGGATACCCCATGGTTATAATTTAATATACCATATGTGTCCTTTTTCACGGGCCACATGGTAACAGGTTAATTGTAGGTGTCATGGGACTCCATGTGTATGGTTGGTTAGAAGCCCCATAGGAATCATTAGGGTCCACAACTAGGTTAATGGACCACAGATATTTATGGGGGAATCCCAGGGGATACTCAGTCTCATAGGGGGTAGTGGTAGGGGGAATTAGCCTCTCAATTGGGAAATCAAGCTTCAAATCCAACACATTGAAGGTATTAGCTTATATCATTCTGGGATGCATATGATAGTGATTAAGAAAATGGTTATGGGGCTTAAGATGTTATGGACATTTCAAGCACTCGGATGGAATTTCTCTGGAGTTAGATGCAGTAGCTCAGTAACGTTTTTCCAAGTGAACTTTTTCTTATAGGTGGCATGGAGTAGAGGCCCATGTGTCCCAGTAAACAAAATAAAACATTGGTAAAAGAAACATATTTCTTTTGCCCATCTACACATTACACCCCACTCCTGCCTAGTGTTATCACTACTTGTCTGTGTATGGGTGTCTGCTTGCCAAACATAACTGTGCAAAAGCAGCAGCTATTAATATATCAATGCAGTCAAAAAAATGTATTTAATTTCCATTAAATTACACATCATTTATTTATTTTACAATTACTAGAATTTATTCTGTCCTTTATAACATTCAACTTTTTTATTATTTCATTTTTATAGTTGTGACCGTAGCAAAACAAAATAAAGACAGTGGGAAGTATATTAATAAGAAGAATTATATACCGTAATTTGTAAACTAGGGACCCTTTTAGTGAAATACTCCTATACAGCATTGTAGTTTGTCTATGAGTAAACCTTTGTCTGATAGTATATTTATGCCTCTGACTCCAGCATAGGGTGGCATATTTTCAGCAGACAGCAAGTTGCTTTGAGGTGCTGTATGATTAAATAATGTATTCATAGGCACAGATGTTTGTATATTTAGTGACATCTATTTGTAAGCGTTCCTGGCCTACTGTATATATACATTAACACACACGCATATGGGAAAAGAGTAGCAGTAATTGAAGCATTCTAGGAAGGGGTGGAAGGCACCATAAAACCTAAATACATCTCTACTGTGTACAACCCCCTATACCAGTAGAGCAGGACCTCTTTGTTTATTTGTACTCATATACAGTGACTTCATGTTCCCTCTCATACAGAGATCTCCTCTTTTTATTTGATTTTCTGGATGTCAGGTCATTATCTAAATTGCATCTCAACAGGAAAAACATTTTGCATGGCATTAAAGTTGTTTTTGTTCTGTTCTGCCTGTATATGAAAAAAATAAGGAAATATATTATGGTTGATTAATAAGATCCCTTTGAGTTTTCCTCCCAAGGTGAGAGGGTACATCACCTAAGGTCTGGCTACTTTATTGGTTCATAGGACATGAGATTTCTTGCAAAGAGATATACGGCTAGCTGTAGCATCATCATGCACCTATGCTAGTGAAGACAGATTAGACCTGTCAGCAGTTGCAGATGTTAATTTGTGTCTTATAATTCTTCAGGCTCTTGCCAGTGATAACATCTCATTTTAGAAGATATCGCTTGCTGTCTGCAGTAGCTTGAAAATGCTGTACTGTATGAGTCAAGAAAACAACGGTTATGAAGTAAAAGAAAGTGTTTCAGTTTAGTAACCATTTATATAAATTGTAGAATGCTTTACACACTCTGTGTGCACTTAAAGGAAAGTTGAAAGCAGGAAAATGCTTTAGATGTCTCTCTATCAGTATATTGTTAGATGCTGGATGTTTGTAAAGTATGTAACATGCTATTAGCATTTTTAAAGAAAAACCCTATTTTTAGCACACTTTACTTCCCATATTTGACCCAAAACTTTTATTTAAAATACTGTAATGCTTACCATGGATATGATAACAAACAATTATGTTTGTTTAAGTCTGCAAACATTTAGCTCAATTAGCAACTCTTGTAAGGCTGACTTTACACTACTAGTGCTTTTACCAGCTAATTTGTGAAGCTGTTACATGACTCCCGCAAAATAAGTCAAGTAAAATGTACTACCCAAGAGGTTTTGTAGCTGTCTAGCTCTAAAGTGCTCTTGCAGCCTGCCTAAAGTATATCTGTAGGAGCCTCTGTGTCTGAAACTCAGTGGTTTTTATAGCAACACCACAGCATGGTACCCGCGGACTAACGTTACCACACTGCACAAGCCCTAGCATCCTTCCACCCGTATCTATCCATCTTTCCATACACATTAAACCCCACCCATGGCAGGAAATAAGAATAAAAAGTAAATGCAAGGATTAATGGTCCCCTCTTCCCCCATACACTTCTGATTTGGGGTGGGGGTCCACTAACCCCTCATTAACCCCTTATCAACTCCCACCCACACTACATACATTTTTAGTGCCTCATGAGGTCCCAATGGACCCCCCTATACCCTATTCCCTGTGAGGCCCTCATTGGACCCCCAAGGACCCTGTTGCTATCTAGCAAGTGGATACAATAGACCCCTAATACTTAATCTGTTGACCCCTATAGAACCTAATTTTAACCTCATAGCATGGGGGTCCCTGTGAACCCCTATGCTGTTCTCACCTTTAACCATAGGGATCCATATGGACCTCCATGTCACCTATCATTAAACCCTTATCATGGGTGTTCCGTTGGACCTCCATGGTATGCTAATCTACCACCATAGGGGTCCTTTTGGACCCCCATATTACCTAACTCTACCTCCTGAGCTATATACCCTAAACTAAACATGAAAATAACTGCAATGTAACTACCCTTTAGAATGTAAGTTACCCTTTAGAATGTAAGTTTGCGAGTTTTAATCTTGTGAGGTGCTTTAGGGAAAGCACAGTGTATATCAGATTTAAAGCTCAATAACAGGGTCTTCCATTATTTTCATTGTGGGGTATTGTTTATACTTGTACCTAACCCCTGTATTGCGCTGCAGAATATGTTGGCAGGTTATAAAAAAAAGGATAATAATAATGTAAATAAAAAATATTGCAGAAAAAAAACATTACAGAAACACAATTAAAATAATATAATTACATAAATTACAGAAGAAAAAATACACAAAATAAAAAAATAAAGCAAATATAGTTTCCCATCCTTGGGTGATCCTTCAATGATGATTAGTGGCACCCTTGTCCTCAATCTTCAATTTTGGATAAGAAGGAACTTCCTTGCTGATAGAAGAAATTGGTCCTCTTCTTTCATAAGTGAAGTAAAAACAAAAAATTACTAATACCAACACCAAATAATGGCTTTTAGCAGCACCATTGTTTTTTATGGGGTCTTGAGTCCTACAATATATGGACCAGGAACTACCAGATGTGCAAGGCGGGTGCAACAGATGAAGAGGACCAAGAGATCAAATTGGAAATGTCTGCAGCAAGAGAGTTCCAAAAAAACATTTACTTCTGCTTCATAGACTATTCTAAAGCCTTTGACTGTGTCGACCAAGAAACCACGGTCAGAACCGAACATGGGACAACAGAATGGTTCAAGATCATAAAATTAGTGTGACAAGGTTGTATATTGTCACCTTATTTATTCAACTTATATGCAGAGTACATCATGTTTAAGGCTGGACTGGATGAATCCAAAGCCAGAATCAATATTGCTGGAAGGAATATCAACAACCTCAGATACGTCGATGATACTACTCTGATGGCTGAAATTGAGGAGGAACTAAAGGACTTATTGATGAGGGTAAAAGAAGAGAATGCAAAAGTTGGCCTGCTGCTCAACGTTAAAAAGACAAAGATCATGGCAAACGTCAATCTCACTTCCTGGCAAATGGACGGAGAAGAAGTGGAAGCAGTGACGGATTTTATTTTCCTTGAATCCAAGATCTCTGCAGATGGTGACTGTAGTCATATAATTAAAATACATTTTGCTTCTAGGGAGGAAAGCTATGGCGAGCTTGGACAAGCTAGTAAAAAGTAAAGATGTTAAACTATCAACAAAGGTCTGCATAGTTTGATCTATGGTATTTCCGGTAGTAACATACGCATGTGAGAGCTGGAGCATAAAGAAGTCTGAGCGCTGAAGAATTGACGCCTTTTGAATTGTGGTGTTGGAGAAGACTGCTTAGAGTCTCTTGAACTGAAAGAAGATCCAATAAATCAATACTTCAGGAAATCAAGACAAACTGTTCACTAGAAGGAATGATCATGAGGCTAAAGTTCAAATATTTTTGCCATATCATGAGATGGCAGGATTCCCTAGAAAAGACTCTGATGCTGGGAAAGATTGAAGGCGCAAGAAGAAGAGGACGACAGAGGAGGAGATGGATCGATGAGGTCACTGAAGCAATGAACCTGAACTCGATGGAGCTCAGAGGGGCAGTGACTGAGAGATGCACCTGGCATGCTGTGGTCCATAGAGTCACAGAGAGTCTGACGCGACCGAATGACTTAACAACAACAACAAGGCTTCGGATTGGTTGAAATATGCCATAATAAGCCATATTTCAGCCAGTCAGAATGATCTAAGTCTGATCGTTTGCTAAGTAGATAATCAGAAAACGCTGTTGTTCCTTTTCTGATTGGTTAGGATTTGGACCAGTCAGAATGCAGTGATCGAAATGTATGCATTCATATTGGTTAGTCTTAACCAATCAGAGAGTTTTTTCCCCTATGCTGATTGGTAAAGTAGGAAACAATAAAAATAATCTGTAATAAAGGAGTTGCCCTTATCTGATTGGTTGTTGATTCCTTATGAATAATAATAATAATAATAACAATACTATAGTGGCTCATATGTGGTAATAATAATACAGAATAATACTGTAACGATGATAATAATAATACACCTGTACTGTGATAATAAGTTACAGAAACTATTTTTATTTAAAACAAACAGAAAATAAAAACAAACTCATACAAGAAAAGCACTGGAAGCCCCTCTTAAGTATAGGATATCTTTAATTCAGGTTGTCTGTAACCATGTGTTTTTAGCATTTTTCAGCAAGAACTATTTGTTCAATATTCAGGAGATAGAAAAGCCCAGAGAAGAGGTGAATGGCCACATTGGTGAATATTTGAAAACGATGGACAGAGTAACTGAAATAATTAGGTCTATCTGATTATTATATTCACAGTTATTCTGTGTGTTAAATCACACTATTATTATCCATAAAAATATTAGTTATGATTATGATAATAATTACTCATATCTCAGACTCTGAGATATTGTTTCCCACGGATACAATAAATATATTCAAGAGGCTCTATAGATTAATGGTTACAATATTTATTAGAAATACAATTATTACATTACATTAACAATGCATGACCTATGATAATACTATGAACAACACATCTCTTAATATCTTAGCAGAAAGTCGTTTTACCATTATAATGTACTGGCTATGGTGTAGTGTATTATGTCCATGTGTGTGTGTACATTACCAGCACCCAGAGAGTCACAGGAAGAAAGAGGCCGACCCCTTCTTGTTCTATTCCTTATATTTAGTATTAGAAGGCCACACCCATACTCATGTTCTTTGGCTCTTACTGGTCAGTTTAGGTTTACATGTCTACACAAAGCCACCTGACTGGTCAGCTGCACACACAAAGAGTTCTTCCAGCCACATGGTAATACTGGATGTTTCCGGTTCTAGTTACACACCCACCCATGCGTTCTCAAGAATACCATATAAGGTCTTCTGCTAATTCTCTGAATAAAGCTGGGATTAGTGAAGACCAGCGCCATCATGTGTTCATTCTGCAAATCCATCCACTACTCAGAGTGTACATCCAAGTAGTGGAGAAAAGAAGAATATTGATAGCCTTTCAGCCTTATTTTAAAGCTGGTAATTATTTCCCTATTTCTGAGCAAGGCGTGTTGCAACAGTAACTAAAATGACCACTTAATTCAGCAGCACAATTTGCAAGATCTCTTGAAAGCATTTTGAAATAAGCTTTGTATTTTTCAAATATGTGCATTTTTCACTGAAAAATCAAATCAAATCTGTGTTTTAACCCATCAGCTTCATTGCTGCAACCAATCAGGTTGCAGGGGTGTATGCTCCATTCAAGTCAATGGTAAGACTATGTCAGACTGCTTACATTTCAAGTTTCAAAGGAATAAGATTCTATTTTTTCAGATATAAACCAAATATAACTATTGTTGATATTGTTTTTTACCCTCATGTACATTTATTTATCTACAGTTTTTAAACATGCCACCTATTTCAGCAGTACTAAAATACTAGATACTAGTCCTGAGGCACTCTTCATGATTTTGCATCTGCGGTGGCCATATTGAAACTAGACCAGTTGATACAACGCCTAAAATTACATGGGAAACTATGAGCCTCATTCAATTGAAAAAAAGTAATACTTACGTTTGTGGGCCTGCTGCGGGCCCTGATTTAAGGTGCTATTCAATTGGCCGGGCTTGCAAGTTAGGCGCCGGTCACGAGAATCGGAAACCATCCTATTGATAGTAGCATCTGCAGGCTTGAACCTGATTGCGGACGCAAGCCCCTAACTTGTGGTTCAACCCTGACAAATCAGAGCACTTTAAATGCAAATATAAAATCAATACAGCACTGTAAAGCACTGTAAATGATTGGGAACACAATGGGTGACATTATAATTTAAAGCACAACATTCTCAAGCTCGCACATTGTCAAAATATAATACTTTATTTCATGTTTAATTTCCGTCCAAAGTCCTACGGGCTTGAATGACCTCCATATTTAAACTAGACCAGTTGATATAACACCTAAAATTACAGTGGATATAAAAAGTCTACACACCCCTGTTAAAATGTCAGGTTTCTGTGCTGTAAAAAAATGGGACAAAGATAAATCATTTCAGAACTTTTTCCACCTTTAATGTGACCTATAAACTGTACAACTCAATTTAAAAACAAACTGAAATCTTTTAGGTAGAGGGAAGAAAAAATATAAAAATAAAATAATATGGTTGCATAAGTATGCACACCTTTAAACTAATACTTTGTTGAAGTACCTTTTGATTTTATTATAGCACTCAGTCTTTTTAGGTATGAGTCTATCAGCATGGCACATTTTGACTTGGCAAGATTTGCCCACTCTTCTTTGCAAAAACACTCCAAATCTGTCAGATTGCGAGGGCATCTCCTGTGCACAGCCCTCTTCAGATCACCCCACAGATTTTCAATCGGATTCAGGTCTGGGCTCTGGCTGGGCCATTCCAAAACTTTAATCTTCTTCTGGTGAAGCCATTCCTTTGTTGATTTGGATGTATGCTTTGGGTCGTTGTCATGCTGAAAGATGAAGTTCCTCTTCATGTTCAGCTTTCTAGCAGAAGCCTGAAGGTTTTGTGCCAATATTGACTGGTATTTGGAACTGTTCATAACTCCCTTAACTAAGGCCCCGGTTCCAGCTAAAGAAAAACAACCCCAAAGCATGATGCTGCCGCCACCATGCTTTAATGTGGGTATGGTGTTCTTTTGGTGATGTGCAGTGTTGTTTTTGCACCAAACATATCTTTTGGAATAATGGCCAAAAAGTTCAACCTTGGTTTCATCAGACCATAACACCTTTTCCCACATGCTTTTGGGAGACTTCAGATGTGTTTTTGCAAAATGTAGCCTGGCTTGGATGTTTTTCTTCGAAAGAAAAGGCTTTCGTCTTGCCACTCTACCCCATAGCCCAGACATATGAAGAATACGGGAGATTGTTGTCACATGTACCACACAGCCAGTACTTGCCAGATATTCCTGCAGCTCCTTTAATGTTGCTGTAGGCCTCTTGGTAGCCTCCCAGACCAGTTTTCTTCTTGTCTTTTCATCAATTTTGGAGGGAGCTCCTGTTCTTGGTAATGTCACTGATGTGCCATATTTTCTCCACTTGATGATGACTGTCTTCACTCTGTTCCATGGTATATCTAATGACTTGGAAATTCTTTTGTACCCTTCTCCTGACTGATACCTTTTAACAATGAGATCCCTCTGATGCTTTGGAAGCTACCTGTGGACCGTGGCTTTTGCTGTGGGATGCGACTAAGAAAATTTCAGGAAAGACAAACTAGAGCAGCTGAACTTTATTTGGGGTTAATCAGAGGCACTTTAAATGATGGCCTGTGTATGCTGACTCCTATTTAAGACGATTTGGAATGTGATTGCTCAATTCTGAACACAGCTACATCCCCAGTTATAAGAGGGTGTGCAGACTTATGCAATCACATTATTTTTATATTTTATTTTTCTTCCCTCCACCTAAAGGATTTCAGTTTGTTTTTCAATTGAGTTGTACAGTTTATAGGTCACATTAAAGATGGAAAACGTTCTGAAATGATTTATCTTTGTCTAATTTTTTTACAGCACAGAAACCTGACATTTTAACAGGGGTGTGTAGACTTTTTATATCCACTGTACATGGGTAACTATAAGCCTCATTCAATTGAGGATCGTAAGTCCAAAAAAGTAGGACTTACGTTTGTGGGCCTGCTGCGGGCCCTGATTTAAGGTGCTATTCAATTGGCCGGGCCTGCAAGTTACGCGCCGGTCGCGAGAATCGGAAACCATCCTATTGATAGTAGCATCTGCAGGCTTGAACCTGATTGCGGACGCAAGCCCCTAACTCGTGGTTCAACCCTGACAAATCAGAGCACTTTAAATGCAAATATAAAATCAATACAGCACTGTAAAGCACTGTAAATGATGGGGATCACAACCGGTGATATTATAATTAAAAGCACAACATTCTCAAGATCGCACATCACCAAAATATAATACTTTATTTCATGTTTAATTTCCGTCCAAAGTCCTACGGGCTTGAATGACCTCCAAGCCCCTAACTCGTTATTCAAGTCCATAGGACTTCAATTAAATATGGAGGTTGGATACCAAAGTCCTATGGGCTTGGAGGTTGAAGCCCGTAGGACTTTGGCAGAAACTTGAACATGACATAAAGTATTTATTTATGCTGATTTGCGAGTTTGAGAATGTTGTGCTATTAATTCTAAGACCTAACATCACATTCACTTTTATTAAAAGTACAGTATTGCTTTTTTATTTGCTTTTAAAATGCTATGACTTGTAAGTAAGCCCTTTGCGAGACCTCCTTGGTACCATTAACCTGTGGTTCAAGTTTAGTTATTTACGGGCTTGACAAAGTGGTGAGCGAGGGAGAATTGGAGCAATTGAATAGTGATTTGCGATTTTAACAATCGCGACTCTTGGGGCCGTGAAAGATCAAAGGCTTTTAAGGGAAGTAACTTGCGATTTGATAAATCGCAGCTCGCAGCCGTATCTCGATCAAAGTCTTCCAACGGAAGGCAATTGAATAGCAAAGTAGCTTGCTCTGTCTACTTGCAAACCCGGATCTCTGAAAAGGAGCAATTGAATGAGGCTCTATGTAAGCCACTCAGTTAATATATGTAAACAAAACATAACAAAACATAAATAATGGCAGAAATGACCTAAGACAGACAACACCATGAAAGCCATGCTATCAAATCACGTTAATCTGCTTTTCACACTTTGTCAGAGGATGTAAAATGTACAGAAGTTTTGTACTTAATGTACATTTGGGACAGGATATGAATATATGATGAGCAATATTAGAATTGCTGATTTTTCAAAGAAACTCCATTAGTAACATTTTGATATTCTCACTGGAAGCGACAGTGGAACGTTTATCGAGGACACTTTAAATTCAGCTCAAATACTGTAAAGTACACGATGATGGGGAAGTAAAATATGGGCTGGGAATTTTTTTTTAATCAGATAACTTGTTAAAACATTCTGTAATCAAGGACTTTTACAGTGCCATACATAACCATTAACCACACTTTTCTCTTTATGGCTACATTTTTTCCATATTACTTTAGAATAGCAGTGGAACTACTCATAATCAAAAAAAGTGTCTCTTGATTTCCTTGTACAATCAAGTTTAGCCCAATCAATATATTTCCCTGAATACTATTCAATGGGCTCTGAACAAGTAACCTTTCAAGACATGGCAATATATGATTTTCTGAGTTTGCCTAGAACTAAAACGATACATATGGCTGATAGGAATACAAATAAGCTAGTTTGGCTTTATCATTTAAAGAATAGTTATTAATAAAAAGCAAAGAAAAAGGAAACACAATTTAACTTCATGACTTCTAACATTGATATGAAAAAATGTATCAATTTGTTGCAAACTCTTAATGGATATTTTCATTGCTGTGCTTATATTGCTTTAAAATATGCATGACTTTATTACAATTAAATGGGATTTTGTGTAATGTAACCTTGTAGGTCATGGGGGAGCAACACAAACATTACATATAATCAGAGAGAACTTATCAGATGAAGACATTTTGGACAATAGTTTGGATGCTTTCAATAAATGATGATACCTAGATTTGAAAATTCTTCTTCTTTATGATTTTTTTTCATTAAATGGTCATTTTCCAACAACTATATGTCCTATATCCAGGAGACAGATTTGATAAGACAAGGGGTCAATCATTTGAAAATGAGGAACATTGGAATTAATGGATTCACGCACCATTTTCCTTGCAAATAGGTGCATTGGTCACTCAACTCAAATTACTCCTTGCCATGTTTCATGACCACCATTTAACCTTCATCTCATGACTTTGCTGTTAGTTGACTCTCATATGGCCCTGATCCATACAGTGTGCTATAAAGAATCCGTCAGATATATTGTTGTTAGTGTGTCCCTGAGGAGGAGAAAAAGATAGGGGTTAGGAGAGAATAAAGACAGAGTAGAGCCGGGTGAATGAACAATAGACAGTGATAAGAGGCAGCAGAAATTAAAAAGAAAAAGGAATTAAGATAGTGGATTTACAAAGTAAGGCATAATAAGCAAGTTGAATCATTAAGAGAATGCTGTGGAAGATAAAAAAGTACAAATGCAGTAATTAGAGTGAAAATAGTGACTGATTAAAAAGAGTGTGTAATGCAAAAATATAGATAAGTGTACTTAAGGAGCACAAAATAAAGCATTATGGTTGAGAGATGAGGAAAATTCAAAGTCAAAAGATAGAAATTGTCTTAAACCTGATATGCCTCATTCATCTATTTTTGCCTTTTAATCCTAAAGACTTATCCTGCAAATTAATTTAGGTAATTATTTTGCCATTAGCTTGAAAAACCAAAACCAAGACAAATTCAATTTTTTTAAACAGATCCTCCATTTGAATATTATGTATGGTATAATCATAATAACGCAGGAGAGTTTGAAAATAAGGCTTGGATCTTAACTCTGGCCACATGTTAAAATGTTAGTGCTTTTTAGATTAATATACTGTATTACTGGAATAAGCTATGAAAGGATCAGCTATTTTTTTGTTTTTTTTTGTTGCTCATTTGTTTCCAACTCTCCATGATCTCATGGACCGGAACACACAAGGAAATCTTTATGGCCATGGTCATGCTGATCCACTTGGTATCAATGGCAGAGATACTGGAGTGTGCTGCCACAGTATACAGCTCCTGGTATTCATGGGTGGTCTCCCATCCAAATACTGACCAGGCCCAACCCTGTTTGGCTTCTGTGTGGTGTGACCTTTTGGTTCCCAGATTGCAGTGGTGAAAGCACCAAATCCTAACCACTGGACCACTAGGGAACCCATAGATCAGCTATAGTTAAGATTTATATATTTTCTTTCATTAAGACATTATTCAGCAAGTATGCGGCAAGTGGTTCGGATTTGTTATTTACCAAAGCCAGCAAGCTTTATTGCTGAGTTTGTTCCCACAAACTGAGTAACAGAATGGATACTGATGGCTTTTTTGACTGTTTATTGCACGGGACAGCCAAATAGGTTCCCCTGTACCACTTTATTGCCCAATTTCTGTGATAGTATTTTCAAAGTACCTTTTCACAATGCTAAACAGGCTTTGAGAACAGGCTTATCTTTATAGTATAATATGGATTCTCTTTTTCAAATATCATTATCCTGAAAAGGTCTTGTAGCTTTCTCCAAATTAACATAGAATGTGGAAAGATTGCGTTGACTCGTGAGAAAGCAGTTGCTTTAGTGAATATAGCACTTTCTAGTTAATAGCTGTAAGTAGCCACTTAAATGAGCCACTTACTAAAACAGCTATACTGTTTCTCCTTAAACACATCCATAAATAAAATGTAAATATTGGCTTAATTATATCACTATCATACTAATTACATGTAGGATCATTTAAACCTTGAGATTCTCTGGGATTCTTTAAATATGGCCAAGTAAGAGTGTTTCTGCTGTTGTATAAACATTAGTTTAGGTTTGGTTTATTTGAGTTTACTCTTCACATTACATACCTATCATAAATGTTTTTAGCACTTTGTATTTATCTACTGTTGTATTCTAAATGAATGCATCCAAATGACATGCTCTCTAAGTGATACCCATATGTCAAAGACACCCTTAAAAAATGATGATACAAATGTTTGAAAAATGTGAGTCTGGCTAAGAATGTAATCAGGCAAGGAAAATGTCCTTAAGCTTACTTTTTATAAAAAACAAAAACATTTTGATGCTGGTCCCTGGAGACAATCATTATACTATGGTAACGGTTGAATGAGAACTCTGTTTACATTACAGTAGGAGCAAGACTTGCAATGTACCTTGCGACTGCCTGCTTCTGAGCATGTGCTGGGGGAAAGAGGTTGGAGCCAAATACTAAAAACTCTTATATTTTAACAACCAGCTACCTCCCCCCCACCTCCTTCCACACATAGATAAATAAGCACACATCCTCAACCTCCAAGATGGCAGGGTGTGATGAGGTCAAACACGATAGAACTTATTATATGCAGTCCGAGATTTTAAAAATGAATATGCTCTCCAAATATACATAACTATTTTTTCTAGTTTGTCACACACTTCAGAAATATGTATTTTCCCCTTACTACCATGGTCCTTTAAGCACTGCTGTTAGAAATATTATTTAGTATCATAAATGTTTTTAACTAATTATGAAGCAGCTTTCAATGTTCACACTTTATAATTTCCTTATGAAACTTGCATTTTCTCTAAATAATGCCTTCCTGACCTTATGTGAATAGTCTTCCCATTTTCTGGCTCTATCTTTCTGGGAGAGAAGTAGGTTACTTTGTATTTTTTTTTGTAATGTGATCCAATATATATGATAATTTGTGTTATGTACCAAGATCTAACTCTGATACAATTTATATATTATAATTCAGTGAATGAATGAATAAATAAATAAATTATATGTCTGCCATCATTCCTGCTTCCTGTTCTGAAATGTGCCAGCCAAATGTTTGGCAAAAACTGAATATTTCTAAATATCATTACCTTAATATATCCTCCTGCTATAAGGTTACTTATGTGAAAGAATGCAAATTCAACTTGTGTCTATTACTTTTTTTTTAGAAAGTTAAAATATTTTGTTTTTGTTTAATTATTGTTTAGATTTTGTTGAATGAATGCTGTCTCCACCTATAGAATTCACACAATGTTCATATCAAGCACTGAACTATTTGGAAGCTAAATAGAGTTTAATTATTCTATCAGCTCTCCATGATCAAGATAATCAAGGATCCGTATTGTTTACATATATACGTACACATATTTTAATATACTGGGCTTAAAATTGTGTTGGAAATATTTTTAAATAAATACACGTATATGCCAGTCAAAGGAGAGGTAGGATCTTGATCCCACATACAATCCAGTATTGTGATCAGTGAGAATGTTTCCCCTAGGAGACAATTATCAATGTTTCAGTTTTTTTTTTTTTGCTTTCCACTAGTCCACAAGCCTGGATTTGAAGATATCCTTTCTGTGCACAGGTAAGTCGATGAGGATGTCTGAAGAAGCAATTGATTTACCTGTGTGCAGCAGGGATTTCCAGGACCCAACTTGTGCACCCCTGCTTTAGACCAAATCACAATTCACATATTATAAAGATTTGTTGTTCAGTTGCTCAGTGTTGTCCAACTCTCTGTGGCCCTATGGACCTCGGTATGCCATGCACAGCTACTCTAGGCTCCCTCAAGCTCGTGTTCATTGCTTCAATGACGTCATCTATCTCTCGCCTCTGCAGTCCCCTTCTATGTCTACTCATGATATGGCCAAAATATTTGAGAGTCAGCCTTATGATCATACCTTCCAGTTAACAGTTTGGCTTTTCCTGTAGTATTGATTGATTGGACCTTTTTCAGTCCAAGGGACTCAATGGCGTCAATTCTACAGAACTCAGCCTTCTTTATGGTCCAGGTCTCAAATCTGTGTGTTACTGTATATAGAATATTGAGATCTAAAAAGGTTGAATTTAATGCACTAAAACATTTCTTTCCAATCACAGTAACTAAGGTATGTAGCTATGAAAAAAATATCAATAATGGAACTTTATAGAGTGAATGAGGTATTCAGAGAACAGACACTGTTTAACTTATTTAGGAAGATGCGTCAGGAAGAGTATATAGTGTATTTACTAAGGCAGACATCCAATAAAAAGGTCCTGACACGTTATGTTTCAGAAACTGTCCGGCATACCTGCTAAGAGAAATATAACAGCACTAGAATATTGCCCGTCAAAAAATGACGGCAATGAAATTGTAAGTGAGCTAATGCTGTTTGGTGTATGGTAATCAAGTAAATAATACATTAATAAAGTAATATATTTTACCTATTTTCAATTAATATATGCAGGAAGCATTGTGCTGAAGAGCTGGCAATCTGTTTTGATGTTGCTGTAGCATAGAATGTGTGTTTTCAGTGCTGTGGAGCTGCTGTGTAAGTGTCATGAATGTGTGCAGTGTAATAGTGTGCGTGCGCGAGGCAAATCCATTAGCGTAGCTGTGTACTTCCGTATTGTATAAGTTATTGTTCTAAAATGGAGGCTAATGTGTGGTATGCGGCTGTGGCTGATTTACCGTCCTATGTTTCGGATGTCGTCCAACTTTTTCGGAATATCCGTAGCTGTTTGGTGGTGTTTTGCGTGTTTAGGGACCTTTAGCCTCGTTTTCGTTTTGTTCGGCGGTCATTTTTTCTCTTGCTTAGGTGATTTTCGGGTGTCTAAACTCCGAAATTTGGAGTTGAATCGAGGTGTAACTTCACTTGCAGAGGTCCTGGGTGCACCACCTTGCTGTGGATAACCTTTTTATGTGTTTGTTGTGTGTATTTATTGTGTTTGTAATGTTTTTGGGGTCGTGCGGGTTGCATCCTTGTTTTCGAATCTCGTATGTCTTTTTCGGGTAATCCGTAGGTGTTTGGTGGTGTTTTGCGTCTTTAGACTGCTGTAGCATCGTTTTTGTTTTTTTCAGCTGCCATTTTTTCTCTCGCTTCAGTTTTCGAGGTCCTGGGTGCCCCACCCCTTTGCTGTAGGTAAGCTTTTTATGTATTTGTTGTGTGTATTTATTGTGGTTTTCATGTTTTCATGTGCGCAGGTTTCGGACGTTTTTTGCAAGGTCATAATGGGTCGTAACGTGTCTCGTATTTTGCTTTCGTAACTACGTAAATTTTGCGAGGTCTGCAGTTGTCGGCAAGGAGCGCCTTCGGTGCTCCTTGCCAGCAACTGCTGCCCTTGCTTTGCGAGGGCCGCGGGCTCGCTATACGAGCCCGCACGCGTTAGCAACAGCCTGCTTGCTCACAACTATATATGTGATATAGCCCTTTCTGTGTGTATGAAAATAAACCTCTGTGACACTGCACTGGCAACTCAGACACCATGTTGTTCCCTGAAACTACATTTCCTAGGCCTGGGCCTTGTTGGGATACAGAAAAATACACTATCAATTTTAAGTTTGCCGTAAGAATATAGTTTGACAAACACAAAAGATCCATATGATCATTCATACTCAATCTGATCCGTACAATACAATACATCTTTACAAACATTTTGAAACTTTGAAAAAATTCTCCGAATCATGAATTCTGAAACTTACATTTTATGATTTCCTAGAGCTAATGTGTTTATCTATAAGTGTAAGTTACACGTCTAATTATATTAACAGTTATTAATAGACAAATATGAAAATGCTTGTCTCCGCATGGCTCTGCATGAAAACAACAAATTTATATAGCAACCTATCCAAATTCAGTTTGGCTGAAATTCAATAATTGTTTTAATATATTATGAACACATACAACTAGCGAAACATAAGATCTGAGATGCAAAACATAATTAATTCTCTAATAAAGATTATAAAAAGGTTATAAAAACACTAACATAACTATTTTTGTATATGTGCATTTCTTATCAGTTAGACACTAACATGTTCATCTTTATACCACTCTTTATGCCACTTTTGTTTTTATTGCAAAAGTACCTGTACTCTTATCTGGATCAAACAGTGTATGCACTTGTCATGTTAAACCTATTTTTTTAGTTTACCATAATTAATATTAACATGTAGTAGTAAAGGAAATCTTTAGCCAGAAAATATAATTTTAAATATAGTTTTCCTTGTTTATGGCCACTGCTGTATACTTTACTTCCTCTCTCATTGTCTTTAGCACTGAGTGGAAGATTTAATCTGTGATAACCTTGATTAGTAAGGCTTGAATAATGTTACCATAATTGAAATCTTTGATGACAGCCCTGATGGAGGCGAAGCCTGTAATAAAGTACTGTGGTGCCTGCTTCTCTTTATTCCCCAAAGGAGCTTAGCCCTGTCTTCCCTTCTCTGGGCCAGCACATATGACAGCTCTGAGCATTGTCCACAGAGAATACCCCTTTGGTCTGTGAGTTTTGGACATTATGTGGCTAACCTCTTTTTATACTGATCAATGTAAAAAATGCATGATATTGGTAGATATATTTGTAAATGTTATTTTGTAATTCATTTTCACAATCTGCTACTTCAATTGGACTTGGTAAGAACCTATTTCAAACCTATCCAGCAGAATCGTGCGGTCCTTGTACACCTCTGATAGCAGAAGATGGACCATACACAGGAACCACGCCCAAGAGATTACTTCCACAGACCAGTATATCAGGAACACCATATAATCCCTTAGAATTAGGATCAATGCACAGAATGACACTTACACCTTGTCTATGTAAGTACAGATACCACTGTCATATCTTTTATTAATTGGCACATTTTATAAAATTTTCTGGCACACAGGCTGGCCAATCAGTAAGCCTCATCCCTAAATAATAGGCTACCCCTTGCTTATCAGAAAACCCTGTACCTCTGATGAGATCAGATATTTAATGTCATCCTGTTGATTATATTTAGGTGGGCTGAGTGAGTTATCACCAGATAACAACATTGTAACATAATAGGCTGGTACAATAGCCTGCAGACTAGCTAATATGTTTATTTACACAATTCCTATAACATGAAACATAATACATAAACCAAAATATAATCATATTTTAACCATAGGAACTAAGAAATACATAACCATAATAATAAAAGCAGGGTAACTCTGGCCAGTCAGGCCCAGGCCATAGTGTAAAACAGTCCAGTCAGGCCCTGGGCATGACATTCATATACTGTGAACCAATTATTGTCTGCAAGGACAGGTCTAAGAGGGCCATTATACAATGAACACAATGGTATTGAAGACCTCCTGCTGAGTGTTGTGGAGAAATACAAATATCCATACATTATTTAGTGTATGTATATAGCATTTATCACTTTTGTAGCATTTGTGATATTTAGCTAGATGTAAGCTCTGAACCAGTACTTTTCCATTGCAGGACATAAGCTAAGAAACAGCCAATTCTGCTTTTACTTAATTCATTGTTTTTTTATTCTATAACTGTAAACAAGTCCTTCTTCCCATAATAAAAAATATTCTAGAGACTGGACTCAAGGTTAACAACATGTTATTGATTGCTCAGAAGTGTACAATACGGAGGTGATGTGCGCAATGATATAGTCAAGGATAATTATGATAAACAAACTGGACCTATGCGCACAAGTTTGCAATAATGGAATGATATACGCAGTCCATGCTTTCAGCCGTGATCTGTACATGTCTACTAATATAAATCATTGTTTATTGGTCTAGAGATGGGTATTGGTAGGATGTACCATTTCCTATATGTGGGAAATACTTTAAATACTTGTGCTGTTTATGTTTTGTCTTCAGTCAGCAGCAGACATTGTAACTTTTTTTCTGTTGCTAATCCACGCATGTCCTAAATAAACTGTAGAAAATAAGAGGCCTCTGTGTTTTGGTATCGTGACTGGGTTTAGGAATAGAAAGTCGGTTTGTGGATATGTTTTTCGACAACATGAGTCATTAAGTTAGCTGGCCTTCTTGCCTTAATTACATTATTTATAAGTGTCAGTAACATGTTTAATTATATTAACAGTTATTAATAGACAAAAATGAAAATTCTTGTCTCATCATGAGTCTGTATGAAAACAACAGATGTATATAGCAACCTATCCAAGTCCTGTTTGGCTGAAATTCAATAACAGAACTTGTTTTAATATAGTCCAAAGACATACAACTTGCAAAATATAAGTTCTGAGCTGCAAAACATAATTAATTCTCTAATAAAGATTATGATACCCCTTGGCTTTGTTGTTTCCAGCCCAGGGCTGGCCCTGTGAATACCCTTTGTGCCTGTGATCCAATTATTGTAGAGATGAGTGGAGAGGTGGGGAGGAGGAGAAGAGGAGGAAAGAGAGGAGAGAGAGGTGCCCATGGGGAGTAGTTGTGGGGAGCAGGAGAGAAGTGGTGTAGAGGAGTAGGTGGAAGATGTGAAGGAGGAGTAGGAGGCGGAGGAGGAGCACCAGTCACACATAGGAGAGGGACAGAGGGGAAGGGGCCTGATCCCGGGGGGGGGGGGGGGGTAGTTTGGGGGAGGGACAGGCCTCAGGGACAGGTCAGGGAGATGAGGATCCCTGTCCACAGTCGGGAGGGCAAGAGGCTAAGGGCAAGCACAGAGCTCACAATTATACGCATCCCTGTGATTCTTGCAGGGGGAGGGAAGTTAGACCAGGCCCTCAGGCTCAGACATGGAAGGAGATAGCGGATAAGGTTACAGCAGTAGGCACATAGGCAAGGGATGTGAGGTCTGTCAAGCACCGGTTTGACGACATCAGGGCCAAGGTGAGGAGGATGATGGCCAAGGAGGACAAGAACCATACTGTGACCTATAATGAGTGGGAGAGGGTTGCCAGCGACCTTCTGAGACAGGTGTCCGCCGCTGCAGCTCAGGCCTTCTGGCCCAGTAAGACCCAACCTCCATGTCAGGTGAATATCAGATACACCAACATGCCACTACATGTGCATCACACACACTACACATGTACATGATGACCAACAAGGACACTGACATGTCAGCTCCATGGAATTAACAAGGGATAGATGGATGCGTCATTAAATCCATAAAGCTGACAAATCACTGGGCACAACAACAGTAATCAAGCAATAGAGAGTCCATTTATTGGTGTGCCCACTGCAGCCTATACAGTTACAGAGTGCAGCCAGAATCATGATAGCGCTAGGAGCCAAGAATGATCAAGACCATGAACCAAAGAATAGATTACATCTAGCAAATGATAATCTGAGTTGCAATTAGGAGTATCATCCAGGTTCAAGTCTAGATCTCAGATAGTTGGTAATGCACACAAAACAATGTATTATTCATCCTACTTAAGACATATACCTCTCTTTTCTCTCTGTCAGCAACAAGGAGGTTCAGCTCAGGTGGAGAGCCAGAGGCGGGGGTGTCGGCTCCATCGGAGCAGGAAGTGGAGGAACAAGCCCCTGACCGGTGCAGGGGGATGAAGAAAGAAGACGACCAAAGGGCCCTGTCTTGGAGGAGGAGGATGTCATACGGCTAGTGGGATCACCATCAGGACCACCGGCAACACCACCGGGATTCGACCCCACTATCCCCCTCCTCCAAAGACTGAGCATATCACCAAGGCCCTTCAAATGGAGCGATGATGCCAGCAGCCAGCCACCACCTCCCCTCCCCACAGCAGTGCGCTGGACCGGCTGCCACCACCACCACCGGGCCCACCCACACCACCGCCAGTTTTGCCCCAGGCTCCAGCTGGACCCCAGACCCGCCCCGCTCAGATACCGCCACCTCCTCATCTGGCCATGCCCCACGCACCTCCATCCACCACACCAAGCCAGACTGCGCAGGTGGAGTTGATCTGGAGATCCATTCCAGCATCTCCGCTAATCATGCGGAGGTAGTGCGCAGCCTGGCAAGACGTAAAAGGGAGGAGAGGAGGCCGGGCTGCTCAGGATTGGGGCGGACCTCATTCCAGGGAGTCACCACAGAGGCCAAAAGAAGCGCTCTGGTCCCCAGCCCCCCTACTCCACCCTGGAGGCATCCCCCGTCCCCTCCTCTTCTCCCACCATGCCTCCACCACCGCCACTGCAGGTCCCGCTGCCTCCCATGAAGGGTTGCATCCCCTGATCCCCCACCACCACCAGCAGGGAGACGGCGGCCGGCCATGGGGGTTAGTGGCCCTGTGCCTAGGCAGAGGAGGACATAGGGAATGCACATATGTTTGGGCCTTCTCAACAGCACTCCTCAGTGACAATCTATTGGTCACAATGTTAACCTAATCTAGCCTGGGTACAGAGTCTTGGATCTTCGCCTATGTGATGGTGATATTTTGTATGTAGATGGCTACCTCCCCTCACATGGTCCATGATCCTCTTCTCTGTGGACACGTAGGGTTCTGTTGAACATCTCACCAATTGATGGTCACTGAGGAATGCTGTTGAGAAGAGATTCTGCAGTCCCTATGATTTCTAAGGCCTTATTCTGTAGGTTGTATCTTTTTATTTTTTTTATTTTTTTATCTTAGGTACAATTCAGGTCAATGAAGGCATCTCCTGCATCTGCAAGCTTTATGAAGGAAATTTAGGAGGTGTAAGGTTTTCCCAGTGCCTGTCACCCCTTAACATGTAGCTCCCACAATCTTAAAGCTATTATATAGCCAGAAATCTAAGACATGATTGTTGTTAGCTTAAATGTAGACTAATAACGCTATGGCAGTGGACTTGCAATGTCTCACAATGGCATGTTAATGACAACCAGCATTAATATATACACTAGTGAAGCTTGTGATCCTGACCTCAATATGAGTCTGAGAACAGATCCTTGGGTCTGATGTAAGTAACATTGAATCTGGCTGCTGACCTTTGTGTACTCTCCGTATTAATGGGTATTTTTCCATATTGCTGATTATCCAAAGACCTAGCTAATAGTTAGTAATGCTTGCAGATGGGAATCAGTTGAGTTGGTATATTGTTACGGTTACAGTATTATGCACTGTACTGTACATGCATGTTTATTTTTTTATTTTTTTTATCCTTCTACTCCTTTTTTTAGCTGACCATTTTTTTTCAGATTTTTGTTTTTTTTCACCACAAGATATGTGTGAAACTGGATTGGATTACACAGTCCAGAGGTTGAATCGTCTGTTTCATTTAGCAGATCGAGACAAATTGTAAGTGCTATGCACATTAATGGTTTCTTCAATTAAATGGAGTGATTTGTGATGATCCTTTTTTTCATCAGATTCCAGTTGCAGTGGTGTAGTGACTACATGTGACCCTGGTAGGTGCTATGCATTATGCTTATTCTAGACTATCACATTACCCCCTGTAGGTATCCCCTTTTTACCACAAGCCTCTTGCTCTCCCGGGATCCGCCCACACCACACCCATGATATTAATGCCCAGTCTTGACCATGTCTGATTGTGCTCTGTGTATGAAATAAAGCTTTGTTATACCGTTCTAACCGTGTCAGTGTATTTTCAATGGTTGGGGTTATAGGAAATACATACATACATCACATATGTGTCACATTCCTATATATGTAAACTAATGAGCCCTAGTTACTATGCAATAGATCAATACATATAACAATAATAATAGTCATAATAGCATTAGATATCATATAATAATATATATCATATATAATCAACATAAAGTGTTAATACACATGCAAATGCCCAATTAATAATATTGTGGAGTATCAACATTCCCCTGAGGGCCTGTTAACAATATGACAGGTGATACTGGAGTGAGTTGCCAGTTCCTTCTCCAATGGACTGTGATATGTCTGACCTCTCTGCTATCACCTGCCCACCTACACTGGACCTACATGGTATAGCTCACAGGTACACAAGCCCCTTCACCACCACCACCACATAGCAATCCACAAGAGGACCAGGGGAACAGACACCACACTAATGTAAATTGACGAATAGCAAAACATAATGAGTGGTCACCAAATGGGAATGGGCAAACATTCTATCCTAGAATGGATATAGCGGAAATTACTCTGATGAAGGTGAGTTGGCTTTTGAACCATGTGCCTCTGCACAGCCTCCATGTTTTTTTGGGGCCCTTCCTGATGGGTTAGAGTAGATTAGTGTGGTGTATAGTCCCCTGGTCCCATTGTAGATTGCTAAGTGGTGGCGGTGAAGGGGCTTGTGTACCTGAATGAAGCTGGGAGCTATACCATGTAGGGCCAGTGTAGGTGGGAAAGGTGATAGCAGAGAGGTCAAGCAAATCACAGTCCACTAGAGAAGGAACTGGCAACCCACTCCAGTATCTTTGGCATGCAAACCCTGTGGATATGCACAGACAGAGACATTAGTAGGTGTGCTGCAGTCCATAGGGTCACAGAGAGTCAGATACAACTGAGGAACTGAACAACCATATGTGAAATGTTTCCCTGGTATTTGATATATGCCATGTGGCAGTGTAATTTAGCCACTATTTGTTGTCCCAATGTAGATGTGATGAGTGATATTTATATAAGATGATCTTTGTATTTTTAGGGTCCACATTAGAGGCTCTGTGAGTGTGAAAGGGTTAATATGTCAGCCATTTGCATGTATTTGTGTTGCAATTTAATGAGGTAGTGTGTCTTTAATAGCTTTCAGCATGTTGCAGCATGGCTTTTCATGTTGGCATATGCATGACCATTACAACCTATGTGGAAAATAAAATTGTATTTTTTTTGCAATATTTGATATTTGGGAGTTATTGTGCATGTAATTGTAATGTCTTCCATTGCTTTCCCATGTTTTAAAGTGCATTGGTGTCTTTATATTGTGATTTGCAGTGTTACAAATTAGTCTGTAAACCCTTTATGGGTCCCAAGTTTTGGGCCAGCTATTTGGCATTTGTGGGCTTGATTGCGGATGTGGTGATGAGCAATTTTTGCTATTGAATTGCGATTATCGATTTTCGCGATTGGAAATCTTGCTGCCTTGAAAGATCAAAGGCTTTTGGAGGCTTTAAGTTACGAGTGTAACCATCAATATTTTTTCAAGGCTGTAACTCATAAGCTGTTTGAAGACCCCAAAAAGACGAATGAATAGCAAATTAACTTGCGACCTCACTTACAGGCTACCGGATCGCCCAAATCCTCAATTGAATGGGTGCCATATTGTCTGAAAAGCAAGTATATGTGAACTCAACCTACAATGTTATGCTTTCTTTGTAATATTCAACTCATCATTAAATTCTTCTGATTCTGTAATGTTTTTTTTCCAAAACATTGCTTTTATTAGTTTATTTTGTGCATCAGATAATATCTAAGGAAGCTCAGTGCTTTGAACAAAAATGTGAACAGTACAATAAAGCTGTCCTCAATTAGGTGGATCTTCTGTTTATAGCCGTTTAATGTTTATGAATTTAGCAGTCTAGTGCTTTGTAAAGCAACCATTTTCACAAGATATTAGAACTAGATTGCCTTATTCTTTAAGTAAGGATCAGTAAAGTTAAATATTTCAAAAGTTATCTAGCTACTAACTCCACTCTACAGAGGTTTGGCTCTCCCCTATTTGTTGCCTCTGCTCTTTCTTTCTCTCTGTCAGTTAAATTTACTAGTGGTATAGATGGCTCAACTTGGTATTATATATGTATTTCAAATCTATCATATTTGGGACCTTTGATGTTAATTAGAAGAGAAGCAACAGTTGGGGTTGTGGTGCCCTGGGGAGGACATTTATGGTATTTGAGAGTGATTCTGGATTGGGTTACTGGGTGGTGAGAAGAGATTTGGAGATCTTTCTATTTTCTTGTTTTTGGATAGTTATGAGGGATTGTAGGTTGGGTGGTCTTTGAGAGATATTCTCTAAGCTGTCTTCTGTGTTGAGATGTGTTGTGATGGACTGTGATGCAGCCTAAACCTACATTGTATCCCATAACAGTAATTTCCTAGTAATCGCTCAGTGCATCTGAAATTATCACAACCCATAGTGGTCGTGAAATATTATGGGTATATTAAGAGTGTTTTGCATGTAAACCACTAAGAAGGATTTTCATCAGAGTATTCACTGAAGTATTTCTCTCCTCTCACTTCAGTGTAGCTATTCAACTTTATTGGGAATAATATATATAACATATTTATATTAATATATATATTTATTATGAATGTATTTATTAAATATATTTTTCATGAATTATATGTTTTATACAGTGCATGATTCATATTTAAATGGAGGTCACAAGACTTCATTGAAGTACACAAGTCCCTTCTAGATTGCTACCTTGTCGTGGTGAAGGGGCTTCTGTACTTCAATGAAGCTGTGAGCTAGGGTTACCCAAGATGGGCAGGTCATGGCAGAGAGGTCAGCCAAATCACAATCCACTGGAGAAGGAAACTGCAACCCACTCCAGTAATGTTGCTTAGATAACTTTATGGACCGGCAAAACCAGAGACATAACAATATGGCACTGGAAGTTGAGCTCCTCAGGTCAGAAGGTGCCTACCAAATTACTGAGGAAGAGCAGAGGGCAAGAACAAGTAACACCAGATCTAATCAAGTGATTGGGCCAAAGCCGAAAAGACACCCAGCTGCATATGTGTCTGGAGGGGAAAGGAAAGTCTGCTGCTGCTGCTGCAAAAAAAAAAATAAGCATGGTAACCTGGAATGTTAGAACTATGAGCCAAGGCAACTAGATGTGGTCAAGAATGAAATGACAAGGTTAGTTAGTGAATTTTAATGGACTGCTATGGGACATTTAACATCAGACAACCACCAGATCTTCTACTGTGGTCAATAATCCCTCCGAAGAAAAGGAGTAGCCTGTATAGACAATCCAAGGGTGGCCAAAGCAGTGATCGGTTACAACCCAATAAATGACAGAATGATTTCACTTTGCATTGAAGGCAAGCCATTTAACATCACAGTGATCCAAGTCTACGAGCTAACCATGGATGATGAAGAGGCTGAAGTTGTCCAGTCCTACAAAGATATTCAACACATCATATATAAAATACCATAAAAAGATGTTACTATCATCATTGGAGATTGGAAGGCTAAAGTAGGATATAACAGGCAAGTTGGACCTTGGGGTACACAAAAAAGCACGTCACAGATTAGTAGAATTCTGTCAAGAAAATTCTCTGGTCATAGCAAACACCCTCTTCCTACAGCCTCCAAGACACATGGACATCACCAGATGGACAATATAGAAATCAGATTGACTATATACTTTGCAGCCAAAGATGATGGATCTCTATACAGTCAGCAAAAACAAGACCTGGAGCGGACTGTGGCTCAGACCACAAGCTTCTTATTGCAAAGTTCAGGAGTAAACTGAAGAAAAGAGAGACAAGCATCAGACCATGCAGATATTAAATAAATAATATCCCTTGTGAATATGCAGTGGAAATAAAGAATAGATTTTAGGGACTAGACATGGAAGATAGAATGCCTGAAGAACTTTGGACCTAAGTTTGCAACATTATCCTGGAAACAGCAACAAAGAATATCCATAAAAGAAAGAAAACTAAGAAGTAAAGAAGTAGCCCAGAAAAGAAGGAAAGTGAAAGGTAGTGGAGATAGGAAAATATTGGTCCAACTGAATGCAGAATTCCAGAGGATAGCAAGAAGAGACAAGGAGACTTTCTACAATGAGCGATGTAGAGAGATTGAACAAGATAACAGAATGTGTAAGTCACAAGATACCTTCAAGACAATTGGGGATCTCAAAAGCACCTTTCATGCCAAAGTGGACGTAAAAAAAGACAAAAATGCTAGGGACTTAACAGAAGAAGATCAGATAAGGAAGAGGTGGCAGGAATACACCGAAGATCTATACAGGAAGTATCTTTACAGCAGTGATGACCTCAATAGTTTGTCTTATGAGCTGGAGCCAGATATCTTGGAGAGTGAAGTGAGATGGTCCCTAGGATTTCTTGCTGATAATAAAGCTGCAGGATGTGATGGAATCCCAGTTGTACTATTCAAAATTCTACAAGATGGTGCTGTGAAAGTGTTACTTGCCTTATGCCAACACATTTAACAAAAACTCAACAATGACCAATAGATTGGAAAAGGTCAGTCTACATCCAAATCCCCAAAAAGGCAGTGCCAAAGAGTGCTCCAATTAATAAACATTGCACTCATTTCACATGCCAGCAAGGTAATGCGTAAGATCCTACAAGCTCGACTCTAAGAATTTGTGGACCAGGAACTACCAGATGTGCAAGCCGGGTTCCACAGAGGAAGAGGCACAAGAGATCAAATTGCCAATGTCCGATGGATAAGCTAGTGAGTTCCAGAAAAGCATTTACTCCTGCTTAATTATACTATTAGCCTTTGACTGTGTGGATCACAACAAAATATGGCAAGTTCTTAGAGATAGGAGTACCAGATCATCTCATTCGACTCCTGAAGAATCTGTATGTGAACCAAGAAGCCACGGTCAGAACTAAACATGGGACAGAAAGGTTCACGATTGGAAAAGGAGTATGACAAGGTTGTATATTGTCACATTATTGATTCAACTTATATGCAGAGTACATCATGCGTAAGGCTGGACTGGATGAATCCAAAGCCAGAATCGATATTGCTGGAAGAAATATCAACAACCTCAGATACCCCATGATACTACTTTAATTCCTAAAAGTGAAGAGGGACTAAAGGACTTTTTGATGAGGGTAAAAGAAGAGCGTGCAAAAACTGGCCTTCTGCTCAACGTTAAAAAAACAAAGATCATGGCAAACGGCAATCTCATTTCTTGGCAAATAGATGGGAAAGAAGTGGAGGCAGTGACAGATTTTATTTTCCTGGGAGCTAAGATCTCTCCAGATGTTGACTGTAGCCATGAAGATAAAAAAAGTTTGCTTCTAGGGAGGAAGGCTGTGGCAAGCTTGGACAAGCTAGTAAAAAGTAAAGTATTAAACTATAAACAAAGGTCTGCATAGTTCAAACTATGGTATTCCCAGCAGTAACATAGGGATGTGAGAGCTGGAACATAAAGACTGAAGCTTAAATATTTTGGTCATATCATGATAAGACAGGATTCCTTAGAGAAGACTCTGATGGTGGGAAAGATTTAAGGCTCAAGAAGAATTGGACAACAGAGGCAGAGATGGATAGAAAAGGTAATTGAAGCAGTGAACATGAACTTGATGGAGCTCAGAGGGGCTGTGACTGAGAGATTTACCTGGCGAGCTGTGGTCCATAGAGTCACAGAGAGTCGGACAAGACTGGATGACTAAACAACATCACAAATATATATAACATCATGAGGTGTATAAAAGTATAATTCAATAAAAAACACATTGATTACTTTTTAGTATTTATTGTGGCAAAATATTTTATTTATTGGTATATTTCCTGTAACATGTAAAACTGTAAAACGGGACCACTACAGTTCAAGAAAAAATAAATTTGGTTGTCAGGTATGTACTAAATTAATTAACAAAATTAGCAGCTGTGCAAGCCATGGACATAAAACATTTTGGAAAATTTGAATGTTTGAGGACTCTGTTTATCAGTGGAGGGATGGGGAGGAGGGAAGAGAAAGCCTTTATTAATATAACTGTGTAAACTGATATTGGCCCAGAAGTGAACTCTTTACTTCAGGAAATGCACCCATATCTCATCAGGAATGTAAACTCCTTCTTCTCACACACACAGCTTCCACCTACATATCATGAATTCCATTAGAGCCCAGCAGAGCCATCAAAATATTTTTTTTTTATTAAACTAGCTATATAATATTAGTTAGACTCTTTAGACATTTTCAAACATTTATTTATTATTATTATTATTATTATTATTATTATTATTATTAACTTATTTGTAACGCGCCAACATATTCCGTGGAGCTGATTTATAATTTTGCATTTGTTCTTTAACCCCTTTTCATATCCACACATGCAAATATGCTGTTGTGACTAGTGTGGTCATGCTGGGGTTGATCTGATTTATATACAATTTACTGCACTGAGATTGAATGTTAAATCCTCACTGCACAATGCTGTCCCTTGAATTCTCCTCTGAGAAAACCTATCCATAAAATCTGCTCAGGAACAGCTCATTGCTGATATCTGTCTGTGAGTAACCCTTGAACTAGTGGTGAGGTTGGATCTTGATATGAAACGTGAAATACAAACATCAATTAGAGAAAGGGAAGGCTGCGTAAATGTATCTTATCGTGTCTATATTACAGGTCAATCTGACATTGAAGTGGATAGCATCACACCAGATGCAAAAGGTATGTTATCAGCAAATTAAAGTTACATCCAGTTACCCGCTGAGTAATAAAACTATTCCTTAGTGAAGAGATACCCTTCAAACATTGATTTAACTTTGTAACTGTGAGAGCAGGATCTTGATGAAATATAAAGTGCTTCTTTTTTTTGTGTGTAGTGTGATAAAATAGGCTCGATAAGGATTGTCATCTGCAATGTGCCTGATAACAGCACTATATGATAATTATATATTTTTTATGCAGGAACACAATATAAATTAGACTGTATTTAACAAGTAGCCTGGTGTATATGCTGCAGTTTGACACCTGCTTTGTTCCATCTTAATGTGCCAATTGTTTCTTTTTAAGTCATAAGCATTTCATGTGAAATGGGGTTACTGCATCCATCATAACATCTTCATCTCTGCAAAATCCAAGTTTGCGGAGTACAGGGCTACAGTGTATTGAAAAAATACCCTGCTGGTATATTTAAAAAGCCATACAGTCGATCTGCTAAATAATACATTTTTATGCATTTTGTTACAATTTAAAACTGTGCTGCTTTACATTCTTTATACAGTGCACATATACCATGGGTGCATTTAGATTTTATGCTGCCCTAGGCCCATTCAGAATTAAGCGCCCCACATCCCATTTACATGAGCGACTCAAGCCCCACAACCCATTTATTACTCCTCCTATCCCCTTGTTTTTTTTTTACAAATTATAGCATTATGAATATTTATGTATATTAGAAAGTGTTAGGTACACTTACTACAAATAAGCATTTCTGTGATATACAACAATTATTCTATGACATTACACTGGCATCTTTAGAGATCCTGGTGCCTCCTAAAAATGTGATGCCTTAGGCCTAGTCCTAATGGGCCTAGTCCTAAACTCATCACGGATTAATGATTAAACAATGCCATATTAACCCTCTGGCAGCTTAGATCATATCTACCAAGCACATAGCATATATATATATATATATATATATATATATATATATATATATATATATATATATAGGAATACCCTGTTTAGCTTGGTATAGGCATTCCCGCATGCAGAAGCGATATACGAAAACAGCGCTAAAAAGGGCATTTTATCGCCATAATGCTGAACAGCAATATGATGAAAAAAGTGGGCATTTAAATGCATGCAACACAATTTTGAGTACTATCATGAGATTTAGCACTTTCCAGGGACTGAAAATGGAAACATGAAAATGGGCAAACTATTTTTAGAAAGGAAACTAAATAAATAGGTACAACCTTTATATTTTGCAGTTTATTTATGCAATTATTCTTTACTTTTGGGCTCTATTTTGCTTTTTTTCCACCCTGCTGCCTGTTACTTTCTCAGGAGGGTAAAAAAAAAAGAAAAACTATTGTGAGATATCTCAAGTTCTTATGTTTTTGTGTGGATCCTGTCCATCACAATGCTATGATGAGGTTTCTCCAATTTCCAAAATAGGCTACATATGATAATATAGGAGCAGGAGAGTTTTCCCTCAGTAATGAAATCTCTCAGCAGTGAATATAGCTCTTTCAAAGAAATTTTTAAAAAAAATGTTGCAAACATAGTGCTATCCAACTATTCTAAATATAGGATGAGGAGTTCTGCATTCTCATGAAAAACAAACTTTAATAAAAATAACATCTATAAAATAAGAAGACTGTAAGCAACTGTTTTATCTATCTATACCCTGGTTGTATCCATTAAAAAAATGGTAGTACTTAAAACTGATTAAGCATAAAATAACACAATCAGCCGTATTAAATTGCGATTCGGCAAATTGAATAGGGCTCTATATAAGCACAGAGCATATTTTTTTACAGAAGTTTTTAGTTAGTGAACTTCTATCCAAAAGCAAGATCTTCACTAACTAAAAGCGTCTGTAAAATAAATATGCTATGTGCTTATATAGAGCCCTTTTCAATTTGCCGAATCTCAATTTAATAAGGCTGAATGTTCCTCAGGATACAAAGGCACTAGAAAAACGAAATACAAAATTGAATAAAATTGCCTAAATAAATAGTGCAGAATTGCCCACATCCTAGATTGTATTGCTTGTAAGCGCACAGGCTTAAAGTGGCGCTATTATCACAACAGGAAGTTGGTTTTGTCTTAAAAGAGCATTATGAACGGTATATACATTGTATTAACCAATTGTCTGTAGAGTAAATCAATCCTGAGATATTCAGCATACATTGTGCGGCTCCTTTATGCTAATGTGCAGCTTAGTATGCTTGAACGCTTGTAACGCTTGAGAATGGTTGTGATTGGAGCACTCTGCCACCACAGAGAAACATATGCAGCCTGTAATCCTAATTAGCACATCAATGCAGCTATTTAGTATTCAGGAGCTGCTCATTTGCGTAAGAATACAGCACAATCAATGCAGATTATCTAAGGAATAATTCACTTTAGAATCAAATGGGTAGTACAATGTGTTGCTAGTTTTTTCAAGATCTTTAAAAAGAACTTTAATAAACAACTGCTTGATTTTGATGTGACAGAGTTTGGTGTGAGACAGGTCGCAAGTGGTACTTAAAATACGTTTTGGAACCACTGCTCTATTATGCATTTTACACAAAGTTTGTGAGAGGCAGGGATAGTCACATTTGGACAATGAGCCATAACTTTATATGTGGTTATTTGCATATGTGTGATTTAAAACTAGACGATTAACTTTCTGCACTGAATCCTCACTGATTGCACTTGATCCAAAGCAAATGCAATAAGCAGTCAGCCACCCACAGTCATTGCACCCGAGGTGTTACACAGTCCCAAATCACTTGCTATACTTTAAGTGTTTTTGTGTTACACTCATGTGTAGTGTAGGATCATAATTTACTTTAATAGTTTATTTTTGTGCTTATTGCTAACCTGCAACTGTGGTGATTTTTATAGCCTATTCATTATTCATGTAATTGACTTCCCTGACAATATGTAACCTTAGCACACTACACTTTACCTACAAAAGCTTACAGTACATCTGTTTCAAGATGGTAAGCATTTCCTACACTATCATATGGATGGAAGACATTGTGACTGTAAATATAATAAAATTAATATTTGCTTTCCAGGCATGTCAGCAGAAAAATATTTTCACTTACAAAAATATTAAAAAAGCACCACAGAGTCAGATGATTTATATGTGTAATCGAAATGGCTACACACTGATAAATAAACCATCTGGATCAATATGCTAGCATATTGCTATGGTGTCAATATAAATATAGAGAAACATTTAGTATCACTGTATTCATCAACATTCTCTGTTGACATAGCTTTATTCAGGGTCAATATATGTGCATCTCATCTTAGCTAAGTTATATGTGTTTTACCCACTGAGAATGATTATTCAAAATACGATCTAGAAAAAAAATTACCACAATGGTCCTTTAAAGATTACTATCTACTTAAACAATTGCTTTGTATGACAATTCATCTTATTGGGTTTGTGGAGAACAGAAGTTGCAATCTTAAATTCCATTTTAGTCACTGACACTTAGAATGCTGGGCTGGATTAGAAGTTCAAGAACCAGATTAGTGCCCGCTACATTCACGTGGCATGTTCTTCAGCAGTTAATATACATGCATGCATGTTTTTAAGTATCCTTTGATGCTACAAAGAGAATGTCAATGCTTGTTGTGTATGCTTTGCAAGATGGAAACATTGCTATTGACAGCAAATAAGAACCCATAGGCCCATCTTCTTTGTGTATTTTGTGGATGGGAATATGCAAGAATAGGAGCAGTAAAGAAGATATAGATAGAAAAGGGATTAAAAAAAAGAGTGTTATGAAATTCTAAATTATCTTACATACTGGTGTCTAGCATAGATAATTTATTTCTGTTATGGCCTTAAGATGTGGATTGAAGTTTGTTGCAAGGGTAGGAAAAGATACTTTTACTCCATCTTGGAAGCTCAAAAATACCACAATACCATAGAACTAAACCAGCGGCTTGCTTCTGAGTGTATCTTGCCCATATTATAGAAACTCTGGTATGTATTCAAAACCAGTTTGATTTCAGTCTAAAATCATGGGGCCCGATTCAATTGCAAGCCAGCATCTCGCGGGATGTAGGCCATATGTCTGCGGGTGTGTTGAGGGCTCTCGTTTGTCTCCGAATCCGGAGCTATTCAATTGAGCAAGGGCGCAAGTTAGGGGCCGAAGCCTCAAGCCCATAAAGCCCTCCCGCGGCAGCAAACTGTTAATGGGCTGGCTGTCATACGATCGGCCAATACCATCCAATAGCAATCTAGCTGCAGATGATTGACAGAAGGAGATTATAAAGTTGTGTTCCACCCACCCATGAGTTGACTGTGTTGTATTTTTTTTTCTTTTCTTAAAATGCTTTTTTGTTCCTTTTTTTGTTTTTGTATTTTCAAATATAGACAGTACAAAAAAAAACATATAAATATAAATGTGACATTTTACAAGTTTCTTCTTTACATTGCTTTCTTTTTACCATATATCACAATTAAGACAGGAAATACAAATTCATGAAATCACTCAAGACAATGATTACATACTCAAAAACACTAACAATCTATCGTATTACCCAAATAGGGTTCTTCTTTACGGATACAACAAAGGACTGTGTTGTATTTTCTGACGAAGTAGCACGCAGATCCCGGAGTTGGAGGATGGTTCTAGATAGAGAGAGAGTAGGAGAGTTTGGAGAGAAGTAATTTGCGGTTTTGTTTATTTCTATTATACTATTTATAATTTTACACTTAATCCTTGTTGACACATATTTACCGATTACACATAATAGCAATACACATAATTTAAAGAACACACAGATAGCTAGGTTACTCCATACACTCCTGGCCGCCCCCCCAATTCTCCAACAGTTATTAAATATACATAATTCACTATTTTTTTCATTATTCATATCCAGCCAAACTTTTATTGATTTATCGTTATAGTATTTTTGGGATTGTAATGGAGGGAGGAGAGAGGAGGTGAGAGGAGAGAGAGGTGGCCTTGGGGAGTGGATTAGAGGAGTGGAGGAAAGGCATTGTGGAGAGGAGGCGAGTAGGGGTGGAATGGAGGAGAGGAGGATAGGAGTGGAGGAGAGGAGGAGAGGAGGAGGAGCAGGAGGAGGAGGAGAGTGGATAGGAGGAGGTGGGTGGTAGCACCAGGCACACTTAGACAAGGCCAGCATGCCAGTATAAAAAGCCATGCTGCAACATGCTGAAAGCTATTAAAGACATACTCCCTCATTAAATTGCAACACAAATACATGAAAATGACTGCCATATTAACCCTTTCTCACTCACAAAGGCTCTAATGTGGACACTAAAAATACAAAGATCATCTCATATATGTCTCACTCCTCACATCTACATTGGGAAAACAAATAGTGGACAAATTATACCGCCACATGGCATATATCAACTACCAGGTGACCATTTTATTCATGGTTGTTCAGTCCCTCTGTTGTGTCCTACTCTCTGTGACCCTATGGACTGCAGCACACTTACTTATATCTGTGCTTTTTCACACGGTTCCAGGCAAATGACACTGGAGTGGGTTGCCAGTTCTTTCTCTAGTGGACTGTGATTTGTCTGACCCCTCTGCTATGACCTTCCCACCTAAAGTTGCCCTACATGGTATAGCTCACAGCTTCATTGAGGTACACAAGCCCTGTCAGCACCACCACTTAGCAATCCTGAAGGTGACCAGGGCAACATACACCACACTAATATACTTTAACCCATCAGGAAGGGCTGCAAACACACATGGAGGCTGTCCAGAGGCACGTGGAGCAACAGCCAACTCACCTCCAGCAGGGATAATCCCCGCTAGGCCCATCCTGGAAAGTCCCACTCCATTGCTGGCAGCCATGTGCCGAGATGTATACCCATTATCATTTGGTGACCTTCCATTAAGTGTTTTGCTATCAATCAATTTACATTATCCAGAAATGGACAAGACTGTGAATTAATATAATGAGTGTTAGTGGATCCCGGAAGAGCAAGAGGCTATTGTTGGGAAAAGGGGGATACCTAAAGGGGGTAATGTCATAGCCTAGAATAAGCATGATGCATAGCACCTACCAGAATCACATGTGGTCACTACACCACTGCAACTGGAATATGATCAATAAAAGGACCATCAGAAATCAAATTACCGCAAGGATCACTGGGTGGCCACGGATGGCACCAAGGAGGAACACATTCTCCTGGTGTGTGTAATTGTGGGCCCTGTGCTTGCCATTAGTCTCTTGCCCTCTCAACTATGGATGGGGATCCTGAGCTCCCTTATCTGTCTCTAAGGCCTGTCCCTCCCTGGAATCAGGCCCTTTCTGTCCCTGGCCTAGATGTAGCTCTTACTAGGGCCGCCCTGCCACCACCCACCTCTTCCTCTCCACTCTCCTCCACTCTCCGCCACTACTCCACCACTCTCCGCCTCTTCCACCTCCTCTACCTCCTCCTGTTAAAAAGAGCATTTAAGTGTAAATCCGTAGTTAGATGAATAGAAATGGACAAAACCACAATATACTGCTCTCAGAACTCACCTATTCTATCACGCTCTGCAAAATACCTCCAACTCTGGGATCTGCATGCTGCTTCGTCAGAATCTGCAACACAGTCAACGTATGGGCGGGTGGAACACAACTTTATAATATTTCTCTGTCAATCATATTCGGCTAGACCGCTTTCTATTGTCTGAGAGGCTTGGGTTGCACTCCGTTGTTCCATGATTGGATCGTAACCGCGGACCGCATCTCAGCCAGTTTGCGCCTGTGGGAGGTGTTTACGGGCTTGAGGCCTCGGCCACTAATTTGTGCCCTTGCTCAATTGAGCGCCACAGGGACTTACACTTAGGCTGCAAACGCTCATCACAAGGCCCGTGGGACTTAGTGAGGGCCGCAAAATTACGGCCCGTAGGACTTTGTACCAGAGGCACGTACTGTATATGAACTGTGTGCCTCGCAAAATTACGACTTTAAAGGCCGTAAAAACCTGAAAAAACAAACAAATGTGCCTCAAATTAACTCACACACAGCACAGTGGGAGAGTCAGGGAGCCTGTGAGTAAGGTTGCAAGTTAATTTGAGCCATATTTGCCATTTTTTCACAACCGCAAACCGCCTAAGCAAGAAAAAAATTGCTGCCAAAAAAAAGCAAAACGCTGAAAACAAGGCCAAAAGATGTAAAATTAGCACGAAGGACGTAAAACTAGCCTGTAGTAAAATTTTACGCAAGCCAGTAACACTTAACCGAAGGCAGTAACACAACCCAAGACAGTAATTCTGAAGCTCAACGCCTATGAAGGACACAGGATGACAGGCTTTAGGTGCAAAGCGCATGGTTCGCGATGAGCGCCAAAGGTGCTCAGAGGGCCCATAGCCTTCCATTGTGTGGCAAACAGCATTGCCAGGCTTACAATTTTACTCCAGTCATTTTTGACGGTCAATTTCCTAGTATAAACATAAAAGGAAGCAGCTTATTAAACTCAAAATGTCTCTTGGAGATGCCCATAAAATGTCTAGGATAGCAGCTTGTAGCTTGTAAAATGGTATTTCCCTGAATGTATACATAGAGTCAAAACTGACATTGGTGCAAGTGATACAGTGCACCAGGACCCTACTTTGGTGGGGGCCCAGTACTGTGTAAATTAGTTTTTTTTTTCCCTGTACTGTAGGGGCCCAACACACCACAGTCATCCCTGGGCCCTCATGGATGCACTCCCCTGGCCAAAAATTAGTGCATGCCTGTTAAACAACAGCATTGCTACTGAAGCTCCAAGGGGTGGCAGTGTGTATAGTCAGCACTGAGGGGATGTTTATCAGGGAAGAAGGCAAGCGAGAAGGGGCTGCAAGTTGATGGGGTATAGATAAATATAATGCAGTAATATCAATAGTCAAAAAATTACATCTCTTCTTTCCAACACATGAGACAGTGGGTATACAAGTCCAATTATCCAACCCTTTATGTACTTTCCGTAATGGTTAAAAGATGGGAGTAATGTTTAACCAACAAATAATCATGTAAAGGCTACCATCTCTACAACATCAACCAGAAGATGTTTTAAAGATTCACTGATGCAGTAGGGTAATTTAATTAGCATTGTAAAGTATTTGCATCACTTAATTGACATAATGCTCCACAATGATATTTATCAAATGGCATAACAAAAACAGAACCTCCCTTTCTATTGGAAAATGTCTGTAAAGATATCTCTTGAATTAACAGGGTAACAAATAACTTCTTCCTATGTTTTTTAACATTTGGTGGAACACTGGTAATAACCTTTGCATAAACATGACAATATAAATCTGCATAGATTCAGCTATGAGTAGTCCCCAGCATACCACAATGGGTAGACATGACAGAGAAAACACCATTTGACACATCTCCCAAAGAACTAACACTCTCCAGGGACACGCTGAGCCTATTTGACCCAGACAAAGTTAAAACTATCCCACTACAAAAAAAAGAACCCCAGAAAGGTACTCTGATAAATTATAGGAATGACTTAATGAGTGCAGCAATACATAGAGGAATCAAACAAAACCAAGAACAAATTATAGACTAGAACAATAAAACAATATACTAAATCACTATAAAAAGATACATTTAAATGGATAGCACTCAGAGTGGGATGTGTCACTTCCAAAAAGTTTGGTGAATGTCTAGAAAGATAAACACAAAAACATGCCCTTCATTGAGCACTAAACAGTGCACGTTCTTGTTTATGTAATTCTAGTTAGACAAAGAGTTATATAAAAAGTGGTAGATATAACAGGACATTTTCCAGTGGAAGTGGTACAAACAAGTACTAGGAAAGGGATTTAAACATGGCTAGAATATCCATAATATTTCCAAGGTAAATACCGTATTGGTCCGAATATAAGCTGCACCCGCATATAAGCCGCACCTGTAAAGTTCAAGGGGAAAAAATAGAAAAAAGATAGTACTCAAATATAAGCCGCACCCATAAAATTGGAGAGAAAAAGACTCTCTCAAAGTGATCATCCATTGCAAGAAACAGGCTTTCTAATTAGCACTGTAGCTTTTCTTGTAGGTTGCAGGCTTTACAGGACGTTAGAATCACTAAAACCGTAAATCGCTATTCAATACCGCAGTCTAAAGCACGGAAATCGGCACCCTTAACTCGCAATCTGCAGTAATTTTGCGTTCGCGAATAGAAGCCACACGCGTAACAAGCAAAGTTTGCAAATCGACAATGATTTTTTTACGGTCGCCAATATAAGCCGCACCCTTAACTCGCAAGCTCAAAAATCGGAAAAAAGGTGCGGCTTATATTCGGACCAATACGGTAATAAGCAAACAACTTTATACAGATACTAGATAAATCTAGTATTTTTTTATCGTATATATAAAAAACTATATTTTATTATCTATATTATCTTATCTGTCAAAACTATATTGCTATGTTTCAAGGTTTTTGGTGAGACCTAAATGACCTAATTTTTAACTCAAAACTACCAAAGTTAAACAATTTTGTTATGTCAAGAACATATTAGTGTGCTCCTCAATGTCTTCCTAAAACATCAGCTCTCATAATTCTGTACCAGAAAGTACTAAGTGTATAAATACGAGCATCGTGACCCAATAGCATTCCACCCAATGTAGATGAAGCACTATTTCTAGCTCTTCTTCTATTTACATATTTTAGAATGAAACTGTGAATTTGCAAACAAATCTAGTAATCAGAGCTGACTCTCTGTGCATGTTAATATACAAAGTGATTAACAACTGTTATCAGAGAAAGGCAGGAAATTTATTTCATAATTATCATGCCTGAAATTGCTGTGCTTTCTATAGAGCATTATTAGTACAAAATACATTACATGAATGATTAGTGTGGTAATTGTATTCTGCAAGTTGTGTATTAGCTTTTAAAAACGCTGTGATTTTAAATTCCTTAATAGTGTTGTATTATGAATATCACATCCAAATTATATTGACACAACACCTGGATTTTTATCGTTTCCCTGCAGTGAGGAAATTCTAACACATTACATTATTCCAGTAGGCTGAGCTGTTAAAAAACAAAAACTGTTCATATAAATTACAGAACAGCAACAATGTTGTGTAGCTCTTACTGGGTGATTGCTGATTTTATTTTGTGTTGCTAGTTGTACTTATTTATGTCACATAATTACTTAGGGATAGTTAATTTTGCACTAGTGGCAACCAAGCTGAAACGGGCATATTGCAGATGGAAAGATCATTGCGTCTTGAGACTGTAACAAAAGACTTGGCAGTTCATAAGTAGCACCCCTGCTGGGAGCAGGTGTCTTCAGTTTGACAAGACTGTATTTTATTCACAGCTGCTTGAAATACACTTTAGTTTCTACTAGGTCATCTAAGTTTGAGGTTTTAAAGATACGGAAATAATGAATTGTAGGTGAACAGTGACATGCAAAACGAATTACTTGTTTACTAATGTCACAATAATTCAAGCTACCATGTTGATTGGAACCACACAGGCTCTGCCAGGGTTCTCTTCCAGGCCAATGAAGGATCAAGTAATAAAAAGGGGCATAAATAAAGGATTTACTAGCTAATGCTGTCAGGATGTGTGTGTGGTTAGCCCAACACTGCCACAGCTTAGAATTTATCAAAAGTAAAGAGAAAATTGTACAAGTTTTCTGTTTTTACTCAAAGACACACACACCTTTTCTTAATTACCAGTGATAATACGTCACAAATGCAAGTAATATACAAGTGTCAACTAGTTCGTAAAATCAAATGAGGCTTTAAGCAGCATTATTAAAATCTTATGTCTGTTATTGTGGTAGGCAAAGAAACAGACTACTGACTGACACCAAAGGGTTAGAGGGGACAGGAAACAGGCAATGAATTTCTTGTTGAGAGCCACATACCGTCTGGTTTCAATTTACTGCAAAGTAATATAATGACAATGAATCAGATTTGTGAGATTTAAATTGGAAACTCAATATGCATGCAAGACCTAAATGTTTACAATGGCTTAAGAGCAGTAAAATATGTGTACATTTATTAACCCCGGTTCTGTCTTGATAATGGTATGATAAAACATGATATGTTTTCTGCTAACCTAAACTGGAGACCGCAATGTTTATGTTCAATAAGTCAAAGTGGTGTCTGACTAATAACTAAGTGAGAATCATGCTGAGAGGTCATAATGCTTTTCAACAGCAAATCAGTCTAGAGACAGCAACATGGTGACCCTTTCCCTTACCCCTGCCATTACATACCAGCCACTAATGATTATAACACAGTATGTCTTCCCACCCTGCTCGTACATTCAAGTAACCAGTTGGCTTAACCACACTCCCTAATACACTACTCTACGAACACAACCTTTTTTGATTGACACACATATTTGTAGCCTTTTAACCTAAACATGCCAATAGCTCTGTTGTTAAAGTATTTAGTGCTACATTATTTATTTCTGTATCACTTTACACATTAGCATATACTTTTCTGGAATATATAACCAACATAATGTTTTTTTTCAGTTGAGCTCATCCTTAAAACCATTTAAAACATGACAAATTATTATTAGCTTTGTTTATGAAGCGCCAACATTTTACTCAGGTCTATATAAAAAGGGGAAAAAACATAAAATACAGAGAATACGTAACTCATATCAGTACAATAACGCATGTTGAAACAGAAGGAGTTGGGGACCAGTTAATGACATCTTAGAGGATTGTCTATAAACTTTTTTTTTTCCAGCTTTCTTTATTCAAAGAAAAGATTTCATACAATTAAACACATAAATAGCATGACAAAACAATTCAAATACACATATATACAATCGTCTTAAAGATACGGTATGGATACTCGATCAACAGTATATCTAAGGGAAGAGCAGGTTCGTAATTGCCAGTTAGATGCTAGATCTTTTGTTTATACAATTTATATTTTTCACTGCAGTAGCTCACTATTTGGGATTACCGCATTTAAAGCTTCTTAGAGTGAAGGAGTTACAGCTTGCTTCCAGTGTTTTGATAGCTGGGGTTCGGAACTAACAGGACATAAGGGGTTATGTATTGGCTCTAAGGAACTATTTTATTAATATCCATATGGAACTGTATTATTTAATATAAAGTGGGATCGACTTCCATTTATAGTCTACTACAGGATAACATACTTTAAGATGATTTTACAGACTCACAATATCTGTCCCATTTCAGCCAGTTAATGCGACATAACAAAACTCTGAGATACAAGGCAGTTACTGTTATGCATCAACTCCCTGTTTATATTAATTATGTTACACAGTTCGCTAATTGCTGGAACCACGGATTGTTTCCAATATTTCACAATAAGCCATTTTGCCACCAGCAGAATGTCTATAAACTCTTGTCTATAGAACTGTAGATTACCTAATAAATAATAGGAATGCACTTACCACAAATAGAGGGAGCTAAAGACACATTTTCTGCAGTGGTGGGTTTACTGACTATGTGGTCCTTTTTAGGCCCTATTCAGTGATCTAAATAAAAGTCTCTAAAATATAATACATCAGAAGTACACATTTATTAAAATGAGTTATCTTTTAACATAATGTTTTATTATAATATATTTTTATAATATTATTAAATAGTATTTGTTTGGCAAAAGCATTTGTTTGCAGGTGAAGAAGTTTACAGACAGTACTGAAGGTTGGGTTACAGCATACTTTGGAGTCACCTGTGTTGTCATCAGAGTTGTAAAAGATGTCCGTGCAGTCATTGGGCCTCGTTCAAAGGCAATTTGGCCAATTGAAAAGGGCTCTATATAAGCACAGAGCATTTTTTTTTTTACAGAAGTTTGTAGTTAGTGAACTTCTATCCAAAAGCAAGGTCTTCACTAACTAAAAACTTCTAAAAAATATGCTATGTGCTTATATAGAGCCCTTTCAATGAGGCCCATTGTGTGGGAGGAAAGCATCACTTGGGCACTTAGGCGGGCTAATGGCCTGACTGCCTTCATGCAAATCTGGCTTGATTTTGATGAGGGTTTTACCTAAACCAGGTTTCAGGTGGTTATTCAACAAAGAGAGAGAAAGTGGAGCATGTTTGATATTAAACATACTTGTAGTTTTCTCACATTTAATTCTGGTTCACAGGAGCATCAACATAACCATACATCTTTGGAGATGGGCTAAAGAACCGTTGGGGGTTTGACTGTCCAGTATTCAAGTTTTTTTTATTTTTAATTCTAGTTGTGTTTTTTTTCAAAACTCAAATTCAAAATTATGCCCCACTCCCTTTTTAAAGTAGAAAAGTAAATTGCCCTTGCAAAACAGGAGAGTTATTATGCCACAAAGCAAACTACATACTATTTGTACTTTATGGTCATTCAGTGTAAGAATAACTAGAGGAAGATGTTGGTAGGGGTATAGTTGTAGTTAGGAGTACTGAATATTTGTAGAATAGAAAGATTACATTTGCATCCTAAAATTAAATTAGATTATTTAACCTGTGATGTGCAAATCAGCAAACTGTAACTCACTTTATTAAAATGAAATATTTCATTAATACCTAGTGCTAATGAATAATAAAATGGTTAATTAATGAAGTACATTAACAAATACATGAACTATAACACAGTGAGGTCTATCTTCCCAAATAAATTTAATCCTAAATCTATTTTGTTTCCTATTTTGCTAGACTCACTTGTTTTCTACCAATTGTATTACATTTGGTTACTGTTTGGAGATTCTATCCTTTTATTACACTGTGTATAAATCTTTGAGCAGAAGTGCAAACTTCGAAATTTGGTAACACTTTGGTGTGCAAATATGTAACTTTTACAATACTATACCCTTAGATTGTAAATTTGTGAGTTTTCAATCTTGTGTCAGGCCTTGGAAACAAGCACTATGTACATTTTATTTTATGCTCAAAAACAGGGCCCCCCATTCTTTACAAGGTGTTAAGTTTGTTTTTTTGCCGTGTACTCAACTCCTGTACAGAGCTATGGAATATGTTGGCGTGATATAAATAAAGATAATAATAATGTAATAATAATAATAATACCGACATAATACCACATATTATAATTGTTCGATGAGATCATGGTTTGCTTTCATTTATTTTCCTTTCTTCCCTACATACCATCAACATTTTCCCTTACTGTTTCACCTATTACACAATATTTTTCATCCTATGATATAAGTATACTATATACCTTTTACTTTACAAAGATAGACACAAAATATCATGGCAGATAAGAACCACCTGAACCACCTAGTGTGTCATTTTGTTTGTGTTTTGAGACCTTATTCTTGACCTTATTCTTTGTTTAAGAATGTTTTCTATTCTACAGAGTTTGGAATTATTGTATTAGGCCCTATTTTTTGCTGATGGAGACAGTTCTTTTCTGTGATGTAGAAATCATTTTAGATGATTATGGTGTATGTGGAAATGTGATATTTGCTCCTTTTACTCTTTTTTTAATGTTTTTTTTGTGCCAGTATATAAATTTGTTCTGATATAGTTGAAATTCTGTCTTTGTCCATTTCCTATGAAACAAATACATTTAAAACACTCAAAGTACAAGCCTGTTTAGGAAGAACCTATACAATTGGTTTAAAATGAACCTAAAATGTGCATATAAAAAATAATGTTTGTATTAAACGTAATAACCTGAAAAATTGCGGTAAAAAATAGTTTTCATTTTTTTTAAATACAAATGACTGGAATCATCAAGTGATTTTCAGCAGCTTTAAAGCCCTTTGTACTTGTAGGCCATTGTGCATAAAGCATTTACATTTATAATTGTTTTTCTTATATATTGCAGAATTGCTAAAGGGTCACATTTATCAAAGCAACATTTTTCAAGTTTGGGGCAAATATTTTCACTCAAAGAGAAACATCTAATTGATTATAATGGAGTGTTTATTCTTTCTTACACATAGTTTCCTCAATAATTGCTTGTATTTTGTCTTGAGACATAAGCTTTTATGCCTTTGGATATACTTTGTAGTAGAAAGTTATGAACTTCTATTAGTAAACTACGATAGAGATTTAGCATGCAGTAACACATTCGTGATTATTGTTACTTCAGGCAAAATTAATAGTACTTTGTGACTGGTGATCCCGATAGAACAGACTTACGTTCGTAGCACATGCCTCTTGGAAATTAATTTCCAAGAATACTTTCCAAAAAAACTTTCCCAAGAAAAACTTCCTTTTCATAGTTTTGCATCTTGTTAGGAGAAAAAAATAAAATATAAAAATGACCTTTGAAGGCTCTTCATGTTTTATTAAAAAGAGAATCAATACGAAAAACTCACAAAGTGCCTTGATTGCTTCATTTCATGCTTAAAGTGTCAAGTTAATATGCCAGTGATTCTGAATATCAAACTGAATTAGGTAAAGATGAAGTGGTTAATAATGGATCATTGCATCTGAATACAATGTGCACTTGAAGCAAAACTGTGCTTCAAATACAGTGACACATAATGCTGTCAGAAAACTTAACCTGGTATGGTAAATGTATGCGCACTTATACTGTTTTATATTCTTCTTGTTGTTTTTTCTAGAAAATGTTCTAAAAAAAGATGTTTTGTTTTGGAAAACGAAAAAAAAAATGCTTAAACAATTCCATTATTTTCCTGCATGTCGATTCTTAGTGTAAAATGTATTGATTTTTTTTTCTTTTCTTTTTTAAAGTACCTATTAAATATTGTTGCATTGTCCAAGCTGGATAAGGAAGGGTAACACTTTGAAAAAGCTTGTGTAGCTCATTTATAAAGTTTGTTAACCTAAATCCTTGCAGAACCATTGTAGTTCTATATTTAAAATATGGACCTATGAAAAGTTTAATAAAGTTTTGTTTCTCTTATCAAAACTTACCTAACTTTTCTTTAGAGACCCATTTAGAAGACCACTAAAGTCTGGTCTTTTAAGTTTTTTTTTAAAGAATCTTTTACTGAATCATATATGTTTACTGAATATAAACATTAAAGCTTATGTTTTATATATTTTGTTTTATAAAAAAAATATATATATATATATATATATATATATATATATATATATTTATTTATTTATTTATTTATTTATATATAGCAGCCAATCTCTCTCAGAGCACCTAGTCCCTCTCATCATCCACCCCCAACAGAGCACCCACCCCTCTTAGCATCCATCACTACATATAACCCAGTCCTTGTCAGCAGCCATCAGCTCTCAGCACCTGACCCCTCTCAGCACTCATCTCACATAGCACCCATCCATATCTCTTTTGTTCCTACATCACAGGACCCACCCCCTGTACTTTGCTTTTACTTTGCAGACCTTGCTCTCTCACCTCTTTCATGATACAAATCCACAGCGTGCTGAACTGCTCTACACTGCCACATCTTGGAGCTTCAGTAGAAATGCTAATTTTTAAACAGACATAGACAAATTACCAGCCATGGGTGGTACAGACATTATTTTTTTGAAAAACAATATTACACAGCACTGCCCCCTCCCCCAGAAGAAAACCCTGGTACACTGCACCACCTGCACCACCGGTAGCGCAGTCCCTGGAGAAATGGCTTATATTATAAAATGAAGTTTCTACCATTTTACTGTTTAAAGCACTTCACTCCCAGTTCATGGGCACCCTCTGACTACCTTAGAGATTTATATTGTTGTTTGAGAGCACACACTAACTAGTATTCTACAATGCTTTTCATCATAATCTACTGCTTTTAGCAAGTAAGAATTTGTAGACCATTTTTCCAGAGATGCTTTAATTATAGAGATTAGACTGCATCATACTACCTAAAATGTAATTATCGGATACAGTACAGTTTGTGATTAGGCTCTTCAGCAATCTGAGGTCAAAGTAATGTCACTAATAATGAAAGAAAAATATATCAAATATAGTAAATGCATTAACCAAACCTCTAACTTCACTTATGGCATTGAAGTGAGCTGCAAAAAAAAAGTAATTATTACTAATAAGAATTAATTAATCAAACCTTGTAAAAAACAACCAACCAAACAAACACAAAAACTGAGTTTAAAAAGTCATATGTAACATTTCCATGAAGGATTTTTAATTCTGTTATAATGTGTCGCTTGCTTAAAGGTCACATTCCACCTAAATTTAAGTTTGTTCTTTTGTTAAAGAGCACTCGTACAGCCCTATTAAATTAGAAAGCCGTAAGTGCAACGTGAGACCTGAAATTTGGTGAAGTTACAGAGCTATTAAATTAGAACAGGCTGCGGGTTACGGGCTTGAGACACAAACCCATAAACCATTTGTTGAACCTTGGATGCGCATGATCAATTAGTCAAACCCGTAGTTACGGGTTTAGATGGAGCCAATGGTAAATGTGATCGGCATTATTCCGTCACTGAAAAATGGAGGTGGAATTTCAAAGTCTTATGGTTTTCAATTACGAGTTGCGATCTGACATGCAAGTTCCATTAAATGTATTAACACATTGATAGCTGGGATCAATATAACATGGAAATGAAACATGAAATAAAGTATTTTATTATTGCCGATTTGCGAGTTTGAGCATGTTGTGCTATTAATTCTAATATCTAACATCACTTTCACTGTTGTTATATGTACAGTAGTGTGTTTATATTTGCATTTACAGTGCTACGGATTGGACTTTACCCCCTTGCGGGTCCTCTCTAGTACCTGTTGGCTTCTTGGCTCCATTTACGGGTTACGGGGTTGACCGCCAGTGAATGTGTTGCAATTTAATAGCTAAATTGGAACATAGCAGTTACGGGCTTGACAGAACAAAGGTTTTGCGGGTGCCGCAAAGTTTCCCGTTCAAAGTCCCGTAGGCTTTTTTCACACATAACCTGTAACTGCCTTACAGGGCCAATTTAATAGCTGTAAGTCTTACGGGCTACATTACGGGCTACAGTTTTACACGTTGAGCTAATTTAATAGGGCTGTTAGAGAAGATTAGCTATGTATGTAAAACGTAATGAATCTTGCCTAGCTTACTAGTTACTCCTCCATGTATGTGGAGACTGGAAGCTGCCATTTTAAGTTCCACTTTTGACACGGACACTTTGAATACTTAGAATCCTATGTCAGTTCTGGTGTCAACGCAACTGAAGCTGGGTTCTTTTTTTATCACTTTTTCTTTATTAATTATGTTTGTTACATTTATATTTCAATTTACAGGTATAACAGATTTTCAATTATGAAATCGGTAAAGAACATGCAATATTTTTAAAAGAACACCAGACTATTCTGGCTGACAGAATTCTTCTTGAGAGTAAACTAGTTACATATACGTTTGACATATCTTCACAAAGGTTTTAAAAACATTATGACATTTTCAATTATATAGTGTACATACAATCACCAAAGTTTCCCTTACTCACTGAACTAGTATAAACACACAATTTAGCCCTTTGTTAAATAACATATTATTTGTACAATCCATATATCCTATCTTCTTCCCACTTACATCTATAGTGGACTACATCTGTTTCCTTCAAAAAAATAGTGTACATTTCAGATATTAACTTTGATTGGATGTTAGTTTTTAAAACTTTCCACACCTCTTTTCAAAAGTTGTCATGTGTCGCACTCCATTTTTCCTGTAACTTTACATGAGTGGTGCAATATACTGGCATACTTGTTGATATACAAATTTGCTACAGCTTGGAATGTTTTTTTCTTTGGACATTTTTAAAGGAACCTATTTCACTTTGCTTATTCAAAAAATTGATGAATAGTGTAATAATGCTGGGATTTTCCAGCTTCTTTAAAAAAAATCTATTAAAAGCTTCCAAAAACTATTGGTTTGAAAATATTGTCATGCACAATCTGCAGGGATGGTAATGAGACAAGCAGACTCAGCTGCTGCTTAGCTCTGTCAAACAGAGAGAGGAAGGAAAAAAACGCAGCAGCACTAGTTGATGCAGGGAATTGACAATCTGCAGGGGTGGCATTAAAGTGTGAATGTGCTGCACAGAGTGACTCTTATATGAAGATGCATAGCACCTTCTAACATGGTGCCACACCACATATCCCAGGCTGCTTTACAGTACAAACAGGAACCCCAGAGATTGATACAAATGTTTCAGCTGCCTGTGCTTTCTTCTGATTGGCCAAAATTAATTATGAATTTTATGCTACTTTAGCCTGGGTTTCAAGTGGGTGATTACGCTAATTTGTCAGAAATTACAAAACATTTTGCTAACTTCAAGGTACGTTTTTAAATGTATATTTTGGTATTTTTATCATGCCAATTTTCTTTTGCATACACAACTGGTTCTCCTCTATTACATACATTCATATTCCAGGAAACTTAGATATGCCTTTAACAACTGAACTTTGGAAAATAGATATTTCTTGAATTCTGATCATATGTAGTCATGACAATTCAATGAGATGCTTACATTATTCTGCAAATCAATCCATTAACGTCATCCACCATTGATGCTAGCAGTGTGGCTACACATTATTTGTGCAAGTCTGGTATACCTAATCCTCCCTTTAAGACATGTTTCAGCATTGTGAAAGTTGCCACTCTAGTCCTTATTCCACTTCATATGAAGAGCATGATTTTCATCTGACAATATCAAAGAGCTTGTCTTGGTATGTGAATAGAAGGCATCTAAATAGGTCCAGCATCCTTGATAGTACATTCATTTTTACTGTTTCAATTTTACCTAACCATGAGATCTAATAATGCTACTACTCCTCTAAACCATAAACATGTATCTCCAAGAGATCCTGTCAAAAGCTTTCTCAGCATCCAATAAGCGAATGCCTAGACCTTGATGACTAGACTGGGCAGTAGCTTTTAATATAATAAGTTGCCTTATATTGTCCATAAAATCTCTGATATGACGCCTGATTAGTAACAGTTAATATTTCTTTGAAGTGCATTATTCACTCTGGCAGGATTTTGCAGAATAATATGACATCAATGTTCCACTTAAGGCATCTTTATTTTATTATTTTCTATCATAATTTCTTTGTGACAATCCTGCTGTGAATAAAATCAAAATGTGTTTTTTTTTCCATCTCTATTGAATGACAAGACGAATTGAAAAGCCAATGATATTGCACGCCACTCTCTCTAAGAAAGCTTGTAACACTGTACAATTCCCTTCTTCTTGCTAAAGTTTTATATTAGATGTCATTATATATATATAGAACATTCTCCTCTCTAATGTAACGTGCCCCTTCTCTCGTGCTGCTTTGAAGATCTTTTCTTTAATCTTAAAAATTGCAAAGCAAAGAATTACATCACAAGGCAATAATGGATCAGCTTTTTTATAGGCAAATCCTTTGCATACTCTGTCTATAACCAAGTAATTATTTGGTAAATAAGGACAGGTTGCTCTAATCTTCTAGGTTGGGCACTCTCTGGAACTCCACAGAAGTTCAAATTATTTCTTCTTCCATGGTACTTCAGGCCTTGTGTTGCCTCTTTAACAGCCCGCACATCACATTGCAAATCTTCAATCCTGTCATCATTTTTAGGTTGAAACTACTCCAATGCCATAACCTTCTCCTCCAGGTGCTTGGTTCCTTTGTCTAGATTATCTATCTGCTGAAACACTACCATAGTGAATGTACATACCATTTTTAGACACTGAATCTCCTGAATAAACTCTGGCCATTGGTGATCTTCCAAAAACTAAGTTCTAATTTCTGTCAGTTCTACTCAATTTCAGCAGTTTGCATCTTCTAACCTACAAATATAATAAATGCACTTCTATAAGTGAACTCTCTCATATAAAGGCAACCTATGTATAGGTGAAACTTCCCCTATAAATATTTGTTTACATAGTTGTGTTATAATCTGTCCGAATACTTTCTTAAATTATTGTATGATTCATAACATATTAACAAAACTAGACGATATTATGCAATGATGACTACGGTCTAGATTCACTAAGGTTTACAGTGAAAACAAAAACTGCTCTATATTGAATGTGATAGCAACCATCACCATATTAACTATGACTGCCTTATTATAATGAGAGCAGCAAAAACGTAACAGTATACCTGTGTATACGCCTTGTATTATAATAAAAATCACTAACTGAGGAGCACTAGAAGGAGTGAGTTACAGAAGTTGAGAAGAAATATGATGAGTGAGTGAATTAAAATGTTTGTTGTTTTTTGTGTGAAAAAGTTACATGCTGCATATATTTTTTAGGACAACACAAGTTGGATTAAAATGGGATGTGAATAGTAAAAGAGAATCCAACATAAGAGTACAGAATCCAATATAACTTCATTGCAGTAGGTCGGAGGGGTTGTAGTCACAATGGCCTTGATAACTTTGAGAGAGACCTGAGATGTGCTAGCCATAGAGGTAGTCTTTGAGATGTTGAGCTTGAAGTAAAGGAAGGAAAATATATGATTCACAGGAAGTGGTGATGTGTCAGGAAAGGGGGATAGGTTTGGTGCTAAAAAGCAGATTTGAGTGTCATCTGCATTTATTAGGGTGTCAAGGGAGGATGTGTAAATAGAAAAAAAAGCAGGCAACCTATTACTGCAAATAGTCTGATGGCTTTTATTATCTGACCAAGCCTCAGAATTAAGTTCAGCACTGGCCCATTTTGTGCTTAAAACAAAGTTTACTGTGAAGATTGATTGGTGATTGGATTATCTGGGAGTCTGAGGCTTGTAATTATCTAATAATGAAACATTTCATATTTATGAGATCCAGGACACTACTGAAAACTCCAAGCATATGCCGCACAAACAAAAATATAACTTACAATATGTTCAGTCCTCCACACCATATCCATTTTCATTGTCCCTAATAAGGTAATTAGGAAACTCACCAATTTGGTATAGTGACAAATGTACTGAGTACCTGGGAGGGTCAAAACATCTTTATCTCAGGTATAACTTGTGTCCTTGCCCAAGAAAAAAATGGGATGGGTAGCAAAAACTTGACAATAGTCAACAAAAATGCTGTTGGTCCAAGAATCTGATCACCAAATGCTGTCCATGCGAAGAGAGTGCATTTCTTAGGGTAAGAATTCCACTTTTGACATTTAGACGATGGCCGATATTATCTTTGCCGGATAGTTGAGGGTGTTGAGAAGGAGTTTTTTACATTGGTCTATACATTAAGGATTAATTTAGGTTTAAATGCTAATATTTTCATGTTAATGACTTAACATTAACTGCTGTGCAAATGATTTCAGTTAAATTTTACACCCACATAAAAGCATTAACTTTTCCCAAGTACAATAATAATACTATTTGCAATTAATGTATTCCCAAATCCATTGTAGATAATTATTTGGAGCAATACGAGTTGGATAGTAAACACACAGTGTATAAAAATATAACCTGAATAACAAAAGAATGTCATAACCTGCGATTTCAGAAAGCTGCTCTACAGCAGTCTTTCAGTTGTAGAATTAGGCACTTATGGTTTATTCATGAAACTTGCCGGTGTGTGGATACATGCTGAAAAATCTGCTGATGGAAACCCTTTCTGTACAAATAGCCTAGAATCTTTTATAAAGGTGACCTCTGCAAAAAAATGTGTTAAAGCTGCAGTTAAACGTAAGGTCATTTTATTACATACATGGCTTTTAATCTATCACAATATTCTATTCAGGGATAAATGCATGACACTAAAAAGGGTCAAACATGAGTATTTTCACAAAATCCAACATATCTGCTATCATTATAGCTCTCTATATTCACTAAGCTTCAAAGGGCCTTTATTATATGTGGGGAGTCACTCCCACCTCACAGGCCAGCCCACTCTTTCATTCCTCACATACATTCACTAACAAAGTCTTATCTTTTTCGTTTAAAAACATCTCCAAAATATGTCACTGCCTTTCCCAAGAGACAACTAAGATTCTAATACATTCTCTCATCATATCTCATCTTGACTGCTGCAACTCGCTTATTGCTGGCCTGCCCACCACCCATCTAACCCCATGTTATGAACAGAAGGTCCCACTGGACTGTTTGGGGTTCATCAGTTATTATATGTGTGGTTAGAAGGTACTAACAACTTGCTTAACAGTTATATCATGGGTGTAATGCATACATGTAGTTATATGATGGATGTAATAAGTGCATATAGTAGTGTCATTGAGTAACATTAATATTCTGTATTAGAAGTAGGATAATAAAAAGTTAATGCAGTCACTTATGTCACAAAGGATTAAATATTTTAAAGAATTGATATGGCCCTGCGATCGGCCAGGTGTGAAGGTTCTGGCTTTAGTCATGAAGGGGGGAGCTAGTTTTATGCCTCTGTAAGAGGAGATATCATGTATAATGAGAACAAGAAAGCCAAACCGCTCTATACATCTGGAAATCATGTGGGTGAGGGGGGATAGCAAACTATTTGCCTAGGAGGATGGGCTAGAACTGGAGGGAAGTTATTGGTGCTTTGTGTCATCTGAAAAGGTGTTTTGAAAAATAAAGAAGTGGCAGTCTGATTTTTGACACACTAAACAAAGGTGGCATCGGAGTCTGCTTGTACTAATCAAAGGTACATGGTGTATGATTCTTAGATTCTAAGAAAAGGGTTCTGACGGTGTCTGTCTCTTCAGAAATAATGCTGACATCTGAAGTGTCTGCTGGTGTTGAGATCTGAACAAAAAGTTGCGACCCATAGAGAGAAAGAGAATTGGGGTGAGTGTAGTCCCCCAAATCAGGCAGGCGTAACAGCCCACTTCAATCCATAATGAATGCTTTCACTAGACTGATCTACTCTCTGTCAATATCTCCACTGTCTTCCCGTAGCCTCCAGAATAACATTTTAAATCATGACCCTAATTTATAAAGCCCCCAACAACAGTGCACCCACATATCTCTCATCTCCCAATATTCCCCCACCCACATTCTTCATACTGCCAGTCACCTGGTAGCAACCCTGTGTTGAGTGAATCTTGAAAAAAAATATATAATGTACAGATACCAGTTCCCTCAGCACCCTTGGATGTATTCCATCATGACCTGTGGCTTTATTAACATTATTTTTTTCCAACCTCTTTTGGATTTCTTCCTGCGTTAGCCAATTATTTGGTGAAGGTAGTATAGCCCCGTTTGGTGAAGGTAGTATAGCCCCACTGGTACCTCCCTTGTGTATACCGAAGAAAATAACCTATGTAGCTCATCTGCCTTTTCCTGGTCACTAATTATCAGATGGCCTGTGTCACATTGTAATGTTCCTATTGCTTCCTTCCTGGCCTTCTTCTCATTAATATATTTAAAAAAATATAACCCAAATGCTTTCTTGCCCAATTACTATCTAAAAAAAGTACAGACTGTTTTTTCTACTTTCCATTGAAATGTCTCTGTTGAACCATGAATAAAATATTGATATGTTGTGTGCGTGAGTTGAATGGTTTTCTAGTTAAATCTTTGCTGACATTATTTTTTTGCTATAATGTTTTTTGCTATTTTGGTCTTAGGAAAAAGTGTTGTATTTAGTTGGAAATGATGAAGGATTCCCTAAACTTATGTGAACTGCAGATACAGTATATCATGCCCACTTGACTAAGCCATTTTTCCATGAAACCTAAAATGTTAGTATCCAGTGTTTATCCGATTACATTACCAGTAAGACCATCTGCGCCACTCGTGTGTCATCTGCCAAGTTTAATTTCTAGTAACATGTCACTGGAAACAAGATTAAATACTGTTCTGTTTAACAAATATCCTCCTCACTTGCTTCACTGCAGTATGAAAGCTTCAGAAACCATTTCCAAGAGCAGTTATTGATGAGATGGAATTGGCACTTCCTGCACGTTGAGTCTTCATAAATCTCCCAAATTTCAAACTTGTCATCCAGCTGGAGGATAGTTGGTGCCCCATTTTTGTTTCATTTATTTGTTTGTTTTTTTAAACTGCAGCTTTTCAAACCAAGCCCTTTTTCATCAGCACATTATATGGTGAAAGTAAAAGTGTATAGAAAAGTGTGCATTATTCTTTCTAACATTTGCTAATATTAAATGGACATGGAAGGTTTGGGGAATTTTCTAAAAATATAATATACCCATGAATTTATTTCCCCTTCTGGATTGCTACCTGGAAGGGGTTTTTGTACCACAATGAAGCTGTGAGCCATACCTTGTAGGGTCACTAAAGATGGGCAGGTCATAGCAGAGAGGTCAGACAAATTAGGGTCCACTGCAGAAGGAACTGGAAACCCACTCCAGTATCTTTGCCAATAAATCCTAACCAGAAACACAGACAGATGTGCCTAGGTGCTGCGGTTCATATGGTCACTGAGAGTCAGACATGACCAAAGGACTGAACAACAATAACATTAATTAATTTACTTTTCTGAACTTTGTTTTAATAACTGCCTAAAATCATACAAATAGTCCTTACATGGTCTGTTATCAGCAATGTATGCAGACACAGACTCTGTAGTGTTGGATGTACAGTGTGCGGTACTAGCCTATCAGGAACCTTATCTCAAAAGCCCACGCAGAGAATATTTGTTTGATTTTAGGCTTAAATAATAGAGCTTTTCTTAATAAAACAGAATATATAATGGGCACTAGCCCATTGGACATGGTAACTAGTGTCAAGTATATATTAGCTATTACAATTTGTTTATACTATGCATGTTTTTTTTGTAACTGTAAGTTCATTATTGTGTCTATATGTTGATTTAAAACAATATTTATCAAGTGAAAACTATTATTTAATTAGTAAACCACTGTATCCTTTTTTTCTGCTTATATGAAGTTATCAACATATTTATGGTCTAGTGCCGTCACAGATATTTTCAGAAACTTCTTACAGTAAAAATTAAAAGTGACATTTTGATACCTGCTACTCAATATATAGATAATATGCCAATCAATATGTTTAATTACTCAAAGTTATTTAATCTTGATTATGACATTTTCAAGGTATCTTGCAGCATGATTTAAAAATATTATGGGAATAGCTTTTTGATAGCAAATAGGTTAGTTGTGCTTTATTCCATTTTGACCGAGGACAGCCAGAAGAACGACATAATTGTCTATGATATAACCATTTGTATTGTAATAAACTGTTTTCTTTTTTCTTTTGGTTTGTAATCAACGCAAGTTGTTTTTTCCATTAGGTGGTAGCTTGTACTTCACCTTTGATCACTTAGAAATAAAAATGTAACAATAATAACAAAGTATTTATGTACTTTAATATTATGACAGCCTACTATTTTCTATTCAAGCCTCCTATGTGGTTGGAACATAGCATGTTGCTTGCTAATGGTTGACGTAAATCACTTTGCAGGACTGACATGTAGATTGAATATTTTTACAGGATCAGGACCCTCATTTTCATATGTACCAGTGTACAAACTTGCTCTATTGTCTTATTTTTACTGTCTTCAATTTTTATTCATGTATATATTATTATCATAAGTGCTACTGAATCTACTGGGGCTCTGTAAATTAAAAAAAATAATTATAATCAGGGTGTCTGCCTAGACACACAATGCCTAGTACAGCACATACCAAAGGGGCAGCAGGCTGCCTATAGCTTCAGTGCATTGAAATATATTTATATGCACAGAAAGGTCTATATGCAGTGTTATTTCTGTCTATAAGTGTACTTAACACTTTCTGACATACATAAACATATGATTTGATATGAGATATAGAAAGAGGAAAAGAGGAACTGCAAGTGGGGTCTTATGGGTCACACATCTGAATAAACTAGGCAGCATGCAACCTAAATATGCCCATGATGATAATAATAAAGAATATAAAATTGGTGCTGTAGACATATAACATTGTTTGCTTGTTTATGTTAGCTCCTCAAATAAAAAAATAGAGCTGCTGTTTGATGCTACCTAGTTGGGAAGCTGCTGAAATAAAACAGGGAATGGTAACAAGTGAATGCACGTGATGGTATGTTATAAAGCTCACATGCAGCCCCATAAAATTCCCCTATTGTGTAAAAAATGAGCTCGTAAAGTAGCTCGCAAATGGAGCCAAGAAGCTGAGTGCTACAGAGGACCCGCAAGGGGGGTAAAGTCCAACCCGTAGCACTGTAAATGCACATATACACACTTTACTCTATTTTCATTAAAAGGGAAAGTGATGTTAGGTCTTAGAATTAATAGCACAACATCTTCAAGCTCACAAATCGGCCCAATAAAATACTTTTCTTCATGTTTATTTTCTGTGTTATATTGATCCCGGTAATCAATGTGTTAATACATATAATGGAACTCGCATGTAATAGAACATCATATTTATGGCTTTATCAATATTGCATTATATCTGGAATGTGGGTCCGATTGCAACTCGTAATTGAACCCCGTAAGACTTTGAAATCCCACCACCACTTTTCAGTGACGTAAATCTGAAGATCTCTATTTCCATTGGCTCCATCCCAACTCGTAACTACGAGTTAGACTAATTGATCACGTTCACGGCCACACATCAACAAATGGTTAACGGGTTTGCCTCTCAAGCCCGTAACTTGCAGTATGTTCTAATTTAATACCGTAAATATGCAACTTTTCAAGCTTGCAGCCATTGCGGGTCTCAAGCTGCAGATACGAGCTTCGAATTTAATGTGGCTAATGGTCTTGCAATTTATATGAGCTTGTAACTTTCCTTACATCCCTACTGGGCACGTTGATTTCTTGTATCATTTAGTTACAGTCTAGTTTTCTTTTGATGTGTACCTCAAGAGATAATCTTTGCTTAACAGTAGCCAGGCCTCAGTAGTGCAATGTTATTATTGGCTCATAACAGAAGAACACGGCTCAAGTGCTCAAGTACTGAACCAGCCTATCTAATTAGGATTTGCTGACCAAGATCCAAGAACATTTCCTTTATTGTGAGTCCCTTTCTTTAGCACTCAAAAACCTTCTAAGTTTAAAAATATACAATAAGCAAATTTATAGCGTTACTTGCACAGATTACATAGTTTTAATGTTTGGAAGCCAATAATCCTGGCGCCTTCCTTCTTGTTTGCTTGGTAGTAGATTTGACCATTGTATTTCTTTGTTTACATCATTTCCATCCTAGATTTTAGGGTAAGCAAATAAATCATCATAAAAAAGAACAAACAGAATCAACAAATAAAAACAACATACTGTATGTGCAGGGCAAACCAGTTAAATCAAATACATGAATAAGTTATTGATAATGTAGAATTACATTTTGTGGTCTTTGGGTGTTTATTTTGTGAATCAAATGAATATTTTGATTGAGTAACAATCAGCAGCATCTCATAGAATTGTTAAGCTGTGCTCACCCTGAGACCTTTTGATAATACTGAGACCCTATAAAGACAGCGCTATATCAGGATTACAACACACTGAGACCCTATAAAAGACAGCGCTATATCAGGATTACAACACACTGAGACCCTATAAAAGACAGCGCTATATCAGGATTACAACACACTGAGACCCTATAAAAGACAGCGCTATATCAGGATTACAACACACTGAGACCCTATAAAAGACAGAGCTATATCAGTATTACAACATACAGAGAGAAACAAGGGATCTCAGTGTACGGGAAGATAAAAAGAAAGGCTGGCTGCTTATAGCTTGTTTGTCAAGACAATGCTATTTTCCTCGAGACCGTAACCCTAAATATCAATGTGCTGGAGGGATGCAGGAAAGAGGGTCTTGAGCTACATGGCCTTGGCAAGTCTTACTCAATTCACTGGGGATTATTATGTTATCTGCTATTCTATGGTAGCTAAGCAAAAACACATTGTCTAAAATGACCTCTTTATTAAAGTGATTTTGTCACCCCTAAAGCAAGTTTTTTTGTTAGGTTATTCTTAAAGAGTATTCTATTTGCCATTTTTGTCTAAAGTAGACAATTTCTGAGAAATTCAGAGAAATTGTGTTGCATTTTTATGGAAATGAATTGCTCCTGACTGCAATTGAACTTCTTTAATTTTCCTCTGGTGGCCAAAAGAATAATCCCCAATGTTGTCATTCAGTTAGAATCCCACCCTTATCAAGTACTCAAAGCCACAAATTACGTCACAGAGCCACACCTTATCCTAAATGCTGTATTTCTCAGGATTGATTTACTTTAGAAAAATAAAGGATTGTACAATGTATAGCCAGTTTCATTCTTAAAATGAAACCAACTTCACATTGGCATTACAGTGTACCTCTAAAATGGCCTCACATAGCACCATCTCAAGTGCTTAACAGAGGATTACTCTGCAGATACTATCAAGCTAAGACCAGGAAAAGTTCAATGTTAGGTGGTCACCATTACCTTGGCTAAGTTTTTCCTACCAAAGTAAAGCACTCACCACCGCTGTACATTTACAGTGAAAATAAACAACCATACACTCCAAAAATTCTAGTTTTTGAATATTAGTGAGTCTTATAGTAAATAAAATAAAAAATAGAGTTGCTCATTAAGAGAATGAACTAACCCTATTAGGTTAGTTCTATGGACATGATAACCCACTCTGACAGCGACCTCTTTTAACTCAATTGTGCCCTTCACAGGGAGAAATACTAGAGTGGTCCAGTCCCAAAATACCAGGCAATTCACCCTGAACAGGAGAAACTCCAAACCCCAGATGTACGTTTCGGCCTTAATTGGACCTTGTCAGTGAGGTATGGCTGATATCTACCTAAGGCACAGTGAGCAAGGGATACATGCCTGGAGTACCCTATCACCCTTAGGGAGACTAATCCCTAAGGGTAATTTGAATAAACAAAATACCAAAATAGAGTCGCTCAATCAGAGAACGAACTAACCTTAACAGGTTAATTCTATGGACATGATAACCCACTCTGAGAGCAAACTCTTTTAGCTCATTTGGGCCCTTCACGGGGAGAAATATCCTGTAGTATATCAGTCACCCACTAGAGTAGTCCAGCCCCAAAATACCAGGCAATTCACCCTGAACAGGAGAAACAGCAAACCCCAGACGTACGTTTCGGTGAGGTGTAGCTGATATCTCCCTTAGGGAGTAACGCTGCAGCTCACTGACGAGGCCCACAGAGGCCGAAACGCGTCTGGAGTTTTCTGTTTCTCCTGTTCAGGGTAGAATTGCCTGGTATTTTGGGGCTGGGTCACTCTTTTGAGTGAGACCAGACTGACATACTTCAGGATATTTTTCCCTGTGAAGGGCACAAGTGAGCTAAAAGAGGTTGCTCTCTGAGTAGGTAACCAGACCTATAGGACAAACCTACTTCAGGTATTGTCCATTCTCAGATTGAGCAGTTGAGTCTTATAGTACCCAAATTTAGGTACCATAAAGGGTTTTCTTGGATTTCCCTTTTATATCTTACTAGCGACTTGCCCGTCAAAAATGATGGGGCAATACAATTTGAAGCCATGGAAATGCAGTTTGCCACACAATGTAAAGCTTTTTCTACTCTGAGGACCTTTGGCACTCATTGCGAGCCTCTCCTCTGGTGTACTTTTGCTCCTGTGAGCACCTTCGGCGCTCATCACAAAGAGAGATACAGTATATATTTATCTATATTTTGTTAACTAATAATTAATTAGTTAATAAATGAATATACTTTACCTATTTGTAATTAATATATCTAGCAATCAATAGACTGAAGAGCTAACAATCTGTTTTTATTTTCCTGCAGCATACAATGTACAGTTTGAGAGTTGTTGCCCTGAGGAAAAAGTGTAATGAATGTCCCAAGTGTGCATTAGCAATAGGCTGCGTGCACGAGGGCAAACCGTTGATTTAGTTGTGTAAAGCTCCATTGTAGATTCGTAATGTTATTAGTTGCAAGTTAGGATTGTAAAATGGTGTTGTTTCTCTATGTGTTAAGCAGCTCGCGAGCATTTTCCATCATTTGTAATAGTGTATTTTGTACCTCGTACATTTGAGTGTGAAAGTGCTATGCGTTTGGCAGTGTTTTGTGCGGTCTGGGGTCGTTTAGCCTTGTTTTCATTTTTTTGGGCCCCCATTTTTTTCTTGCTTAGGAGATTTTCGAGTGGCAAAACTCGGCCAAATTGTCTTAAATTTGCTGTGTGTGATGTTTTTGTTGTATTTTTTGTTTTTTTGTGTTTTTTGTTTTTCTCGGTTTGGCCGTTAATTTCGTATTTTTCGCATCTCGTATTCCCTCCCCCCTGTGTATAGTGTATTTTGTACCTCGTACATATACCTGTGTAAAAGTGCTATGCGGTTTTGTGTTTTTTTTTTGTGGCAGTATTTTGCGTAGTTCGGGATCATGTAGCCTTGTTTTAATTTTTTTGTCTGACATTTTTTTTCTGTTTAGACGATTTTCGAGTGGTGAAACTCGGCCAAAACAATTTAAATTTGCATTCCACCTCACTCCCGGGCGTCCTGGCTGTTCCCCCATGCTGTGTGTGATGTTTTTGTTGTATTTATTTTTGTATGTTGTGTGTTTTTATTGGGTTTTGCTTTGCACGGTTCGGCCGTTAAGTCCTGCTACTCCTAATTTGTTTTCTTCGCCTTTGTGCTGCGAGTTTTAGTGCATTGGCTAAGTGCTCCGAGTTAACAGCTCACCTCGCTTTGCGAGTTTTAGCTTGTCGCCTAAGTGCTCCGAGTTAATGGCTCGCCTTTAGCGCTTATCGCCTGAGTCGTACGCACCACGCAAAGCGTTTTGTAGTCGTCTTGTAGTTTGACAACTATTATATGCGATGATAACATTGACATCTATAGGAATGGGTGCTGGGGTTTCTATTCATGGGTTTTACTAATATTTTAGCCAGAGTTAGCAGATTAACATTTGCATTAATGTATATACCGTTGCTAGTGACCTTTATTGAGTGTATTGGTTAATTTGTTTTTGTTATCTTCTGTGTTTCACTTACTAACAGGTGGTCCCTCAATATGAATTCTTGAAAAAGCAATTGCACGCCAAGCCTTGCAAAATGTTGATGTTTAGTGTAATTTATTAAAACCTAGTGTGATTGAACCACATTAATTGAATCATAATAATGCCAAGTGAGAAGCTCAGTGACCTTATATGCAAAAATCCCCCTCGTTCCTGCCCTCTCATCTATACATTGCATACGTTTTAAGCTTGGACTGCTGACACATAAAGCTATACATGATGAAGTCCCCAGCTACGTGAAGGAGCCTCTCACTCTTTAACTTCCATCTCAAGCTGTAAGATCTGCAGCTGAAAATCTGTTAACCATCTCCAGAATCTCTTGACGTAAGCAAGGCCCAGTTGGTATGTGCATATAAGGGTTTATACACAATCACCTATCACATATATAGTTATTGTGCTGCGTCCCTGTTCTGAACTCTTACTGTGTTGGTAACGCACTTGTGAGCCTTGCAAAGCGAGGCGAGCAGTCACGCGGGACTTAGGCTGACGGACTTGCAGGCCGTAACCAGGAGGGCTGCAGGACTTTGTACCTAGTTCCTACCGGTGGAGGAGGCGGATGCGCTCATCGTGAAGCCCCCCAAGCTCGCATCACCCTACCCTTTAGGCCCACTGTGTCTCCTCCCTCCTTACCCCATATCCTCCTCCATCCCGGCATCCTCCCTTTCCCCCTCTACAATTACCTCCCTATCCCGTCTCTCCTTACTATCAGGCGATCAGCTCCTGGTGCTCTGTCCCCTGCAGCGCCGGCTTCTGGCTGTGTCCCAACCGGAATATGCTAATGACATGACGTCACATGCGCCAGGCCTTCCAATAAGTTACCAATCTGTCTCTGTTTTTTTCTTTCATCTTCTAAGAGCTTTGAGTGTCTTTTTGGAGAATTGGATATATAAGTTTATTATTAGTAATCTTATGTAGTAATAGGCAGATTGACAGATTAAATGTGAGAGGTGATTTTAAAGGCTGTCTGTCTTCTATCAGTTTAGTGAATCCAAAGAGGGGTTTGCTTGACAGGATCTTTTCAGCTTGCTACAGGATATTTTAAGCTTGCAATATAGTGAATTTAGGTCTCTGGATCAAAGCCTGCGAGCTTTCAGGTCTAACAGGATTTTTTTTATTTCTAGCAGTTATTAAATAAACAAATTAAATCATATTGTGTGATAACAGATACTTATAGTGTGCTGTAAAGTTAATGGGTGTCCTGATAACCACTGAATCTTATTATTTGCCTATTACAGTCTACCTACTCATTTTTCTTTATGCATTTGAAAGGATGTAAAAGCGGAATGATCCTGTATAATTATCTGGATATTGCCGTATCTTTAAAATAAGTGATATTGCCATATATTTAACAGAACTAGAGCATACTGTGCTTGCATACAGTACAGAATTGCATTCACTGCAACTATTTCTTTTTGCAGTGCAAATTATAATTCAGAATAAATTTGAATTTTATGTCTTTATATTGCTCTTTGCTTTATGTGCCTTCTGTCATTTTGTTGGTATATTTGCATTTTTATTTTATTTTTTAATTATATAATAAGTATTTTCTTACAGTTGTGTTTTTCCATTAACTAACCTTATTCACTTTTCTCATCCAAAAAGGGATTTTTTTTCACCTACTGATCAGAGAAAACAACATCCATAATTTATAAGCTATGAAAAAAATCTGCATGTTTTATTTAGCACCACTAAGCCAACCCAAAACAAGTTTTTCAATAACATTTGAAAGACAGCAGAGAAGGTTTTCATTGGGATTGGCTGGCATAATGGTATTGCTATTGTGTATGAGACAACTGTGCCATGACAGCAAAAAACTGAAAATATTTCACTTTGAAACTGTATATAACACTATAATGATATTTGTGTGTGTTTGTACATATAAATATTTATATATATATATATATATATTGTAGCAAAAGTGCATGTAAATTATGTCATCAACACATAACAATGGCACCTATAACATCAAAAGATCGTATTCATGTACATCATCCAATGTGGCTTATATAATAAAATGTACTGTATGTGACACAGGCTGTTACATTGGAGAAACCAGCCAACGTAAGGATGAATCTACATAGACATTTAATAAGAAAGCATAATGAAGACAGTTATTGTAGCCCAGTGGGACACCATTTTAGCTATGATGATCACTCCATCCAAAACTTAAAACTCGAAATACTCAGAGAAAAATTTAAAAACATCTAAGAGAGAAAAGCATTTGAAATAGAGACGAATACAGAAATACAAAGGATTTAATATGGACTTGGGTTTTATAACACATTATCACAATTTCATGTGAATGTTTCTTATTTTACCCTAACAGGCTTAGAACTCTGAGTGAGATTTTTGTCCAACAGGAAATATATCACAATGGACAGTGCTCTGTTTTGTATATAATATGTGTATATATGTTTCCTTTACTATGTTGTGTTTACTCCCCCTTTATGTATTTACCTGATGATGTCAGATGCTGTCTCCACTCTCTCTGCATCTGTTATTTTTATTCAAACTGAGGGTCCCATCTCATGTCAGTTTTGGTTCAGACTTGATAAAGAGAGGTTGAACCTCTTGAAAACTTGTCAATATAAATAAGACGTTTGTCCAATACAGTAATACAGTATATGTATCATTTTTAAAGAAAACATGAGTGAGCAGGCAAAACACATTTCTTTTATTTATTATGGGATTCATATTCAACTATAGGTTATAACAGAAAGCCAAAATCCTAAAACAAAACATGGCAACAAAGAAAAAATGAAATTATCCTGTTCAAAAGTTTACATGCCCTTAGTTCTTAATACTATGTATTGCCCCCTTTAGCATCAATGACAGTATGCAGTCTTTTGTAATAGTTGTCTATGAGGCCCCTAATTCTTGCAGGTGGTATAGCTGCCCATTCATCTTGGCAAAATGCCTTTAGGTCATGCAAAGTCTTTGGCCATTTGTGATCTCCCCAGAGGGTCAACTTGGCCTTGTGCTTAGGGTCATTGTCATGCTGGATAGTCCAAGAGGTTCCCATGCGCAGCCTTCAAGCAGAAGAAGGCAAATTGTCTGCCAGTATTTTCTGATAACCTGATGCATTCATCTTGGAATCAATTTTCACATGATTCCCCCTGCCTTTCAGGTCCCCCTCCCACCCAAAAAAAACATCAGTGAACCACCACCACCATGCTTCACAGTGGGGATGGTATTCTTTTCACTATAGGCCTTGTTGACCGCTCTACAAATATGGCGCTTATGGTTGTGACCATAAAGCTCTATTTTGCTCTTGTCACTCCAAATTACAGTGTGCCAGAAGCTATGAGGCATGTCAAGGTGTTGTTGGGCATATTGTAACCAGGCTTTTTTGTGGCATTGGTGCAGTAAAGGCTTCTTTCTGGCAACTCGACCATGCAGCTCATTTTTGTTTTAAGTATTTTTTCTTAAGGTATTATCGTATTGTGCTATCTTTTTATATCCTTTTCCATCTTTATGAAGTTCCATTTCCTTGTTATGTAGGTCTTTTGACAGTTATTTTCTGCTCCCCATGGCTCAGTGTCTAGCCTGCTCAGTGCATCCACGTGAGAGCTAACAAACTCATTGACTATTTATACACAGACACTAATTGCAATTTAAAAAGTCACAAGTGTGGGAAATTAACCTTTGATTGTCATTTTAACCTGTGTGTGTCACTTTGTGTGTCTGTAACAAGACCAAACATTTAAGGGTATGATCAGGGACATTTGGGTAATTTCTGTTATCATTATGATTTAAAAAAGAGCCAAAAACTATGTGATAAGTGGCTTTATATGATCACTATCCTTTTCAAAATAAATGCCCAAATTTCACAATTTCTGCCAGGGTATGCAAACTTTTGAGCACAACTGTACTGCAATACTCATTATTAATATATATATACTAGCGAATTGCCCGTCAAAAAATGACGGCAATGAAATTGTAAGTGAGCTAAGGGTGTTTGGTGTATATAATGTGGCTGATGTAGCGTCGTTCGTTTTCTATGTCATACGAGTTTTTCGGAATATTCCTTTTCTATGTCGTGCAAGTTTTTCGGAATATCCGTAGCAGTTTTGTGAGCTTTTTCGGAATATCCGTAGCTGTTTGGTGGTGTTTTACGTATTCATGGTAGTGTTTTGCGTGTTTAGGGACCTTTAGCCTCATTTTCGTTTTGTTTCACGCCCTTTATTTCTCTCGCTTAGGTGATTTTCGGGTCTCTAAACTCAGAAATTTGTGGTTAAATGGAGGTGTAACTTCACTTGCAGAGGTCCTCGGTGACCCCCCCCTTGCTGTGATTAACCTTTTTATGTGTTTGTTATTTGTATTTGTTGTGTTTGTAATGTTTTTGGGGTTGCGCCGGTTGCGTCCCTGTTTTCTAATCTCGTAGGTGTTTTTCGGCAAATACGTAGGTGTTTGGTGGTGTTTTGCGTCTTTAGACTGCTGTAGCCTCGTTTTCGTTTTTTTCGGCTGCCATTTTTTCTCTTGCTTAGAGAATTTTTTAGTGTCTAAACTCTTTTAATTTGACTTAAATTGAGGTGTAACTTTAGTTTTCGAGGTCCTGGATGCTCCCTCTTCCTGTAAGTAAGCTTTTATGTATTTGTTGTGTGTATTTGTTGTATTTTTCATGTTTTGATGAGTGCGTGTTGCGGACAATTTTTGTGAGGTCGTAATGGGTCGTAACGTGTCTCGTATTTTGTTTGCGTTACAACGTAAATTTTGCGAGGGTTGCAGTTGCTTCGCGAGGGTCGCAGTTGCTGGCAAGGAGCGCCTCGTCCCTCGTAAATTTTGTCTTGTATTTTGTTTGAGTTACGACGTAAATTTTGCGAGGGTCGCAGTTGCTGGCAAGCGTGGGCAAAGGCTTGTATGCTCACAACTATATATGTGATATATATATATATATATATATATATATATATATATATATATACACTATATACTATATAACTCTTTATGAAGCCTGGGGCAGTATTGAAAGATGTACCAGAAAAAGGAAATATATCTATTCAGAGTTTAGGATGGGCCACAGACAAATAATGTCTTATGAGTCTATAGATCAGGTTTAGATAACTACATAGCAGAGCCCTAATTAAGGGCAGTAAATGTCACCACAGTTTGGGGATAAGGACAATTTGGGGATAAGGATCAATTGAACATGTGGAATGTGGTATAAAACATGAGTCACAAAACATTTTGGTAATGAGATAAGAATCCTAAATCAATATTTAACCCAGTATGTTTTGAATAAAATAAAAAAAATTTAGTTTTCTGCTTTTGGATACTTTTGATATATATGTAAATGTATTTGTGTTTTGTGTGTATGTGTTCTCTGCATAGTATCCATAAGGATATACGTGCTCTTAATTTATAGTAGAAATATGATTATGTTTTATTACACTAATATAGATAAATAGATAGATAGATTTACTCTATGCATTTACTCTTCTAAAGTGCAAAATCATAAAAATATATATCATTTAAATACATTTAATGTGAATAGTATTTTGATATTATTTAGTTTCACAGCCCAAGTATTAGATATTAATTTAAAATGTATATATGAACTATACAGTGCTAAAGTGGCTATAATTTTAGTGCATGATATTGCATAGAAAAAAATTATAATTTTACAAACAATATGACAAATTCCACTTATCTTAATTGTTGCAATATTACATAATAATATAGCCAGTGAGTTAAAAGTATTAGTTAAAATACTATATGGTGCAAACTGGCTGTAGTTCTAGTGCAATAATGTCTCGATTATTCCATTTATTTTAATATACGCCAGTAAAACATAAGATTCCTACCAAGCATATACAAATGCTTGTTAGAATTTAACAGAGATTTCAGACTTTTAATATAATTTATGTATAAATTCTAATCTTCACAAATCTCTTGTTTAATGTTCAGTATCATATAGAGCCTTTCCATGCTCTGTGTTTGCTTGTGTTTATTTCAGTTGTTTTAATTATTTTGCCATGCATTCTTTCAATCTTTCTGGTGTAGTTACCTGCAAAAAAAGAAATGTCATAGTGCAATTTTTATAAAATATTTTTGAAAAACAACTAACAAACTCTGTACACCAGAGGGCATAAATCAGGAGTAGAATCATGCATTACATGTTGAAAATGAGAGAGACTTTATTAATGTTAATTTAATGTGGTTACTTGTTTATCCCAAGTTAAATTGTTTATGGATTTAATAATATAATAGTCATTCCTATTTGCTATTAGAGAACAAGGCACACTAATTATGCCCAGCAAATAAGCACTAAGAATGACCTTGGGTACAATGAAGACAAAGACCCCACTGTGACATTGGCCAAATAACTCAGAAAATGTACAAGGGTATGTCCCTAACCTAACAATTTATTTGATCTATTTATTTTATTAACTTGTATTTAAAGTAAATTCATACAAAAGAACATAAAAGCAGGCCAATTTCTACCACTCGGCCTGACAACAGCAGTATATTTAATCTTGTCTTGTTATATGATTAGGACATATCACTTTTTCATTATATGCTGTACCAACATGTTTATCAATATAAAAATAACAAAAAAATACTCCGTACATACCAAAAACTAGCATGAGGATACTTGTTCTCTTACAAACAGTGTTTATATTGCGTTTGTTGACCAGTGTTGTGCCCTTCATTTCCTGTTCCACAAATAAATAGATTTTTCTTAATTGAAAAAACAATTGAATTCAGTCAGTGAATAATCTAAATAAATTGAAGGAACAGGGAACACAATTCTTTTTTTTTCATTAATTTAAAAAAGTATGCTTTAAAATGACAAAAGTTGTGATTTGCATGAAAAAAATATTAAGGTTTAAACTTCATTAAATACTAACAGGAAGTGAACAGTGCATATGCATGTCTGTAGATTTATTTGACAGACAGGTATGACTTATACATCTATCTTACTACTTATTTCCTAACAAGGGCAAGCCCCCAAACCAGATAAACAGTTTTTTCTGCTTTGAGAGCATCGGTTGAAAAAAGAAAGCACACAGTTGTACATTATTAAATACCCTCTTTCACATACAGCAAAGAATATAAAAAAAAAATCATTAAAAAAAAAAATGATTCCCATGTCCCTTTAAAGATCAAAAATAAAAAAAACATATTCAAGAACAGGAGATACCAAATAAGATAGCATCCTGTCATTGTGTTGCAACAAGGATAAGTAGAACGCCAAGTGAACAAGAAATGTATGATCGTGTCAGCAAAATAATCAATAAAATATATCATCCCAGTAGTTACCTTGTTTGCCTTTACTGTACATACTGTCACAACACATATATCACAAAGCTGAAGTCAGCTGAAATGTCTGTTCTGTTTTTTCTTTAAAGAATAAACTGTGAAAAATTGGAACTAATATTAAAGGGCCAGCAACAGTATAATAAAATAGCTAGCATGAATTCTGGCTTACCATGAACATAACCTAAAAGTTAAAAACTTAGGGCCCTATTAAATTCTAAAAAATTGCAACAGTTTCAGATCAATTTAATTGAACAAGCCCACAATTACATAGCTGAAAGCCAAATCTGTAAACCATGTAATTGTACGTAGCATTTCAGGGCATGGTCATGATCAATTAAGCAAGCCCCTGATTTTATAGTGTTAAGAACAGATGTTTAACTCCCTTGCAAGTTCTCTCTAGTACTCCTAGAATTTTTTTGCTACATTTGTCGAGTTTGAAGGCAATTGCGGGCTTGTGTAGTTGTTGCAAATAAATTGTGACTTTAGCATTGATAGGGCTTGAAAGATTAAAGGCTTAGATAGATCAGAGTTACGATTTTGACAACCGCTGGAATTTTCAGCCTGTAACCCGCAAATGTGGATGCTAGAAGAGACCAATTAAATATCAGTAACTTTTGTGGGCTACATTACAGGCTTTAGTAATTGCGATTTTGACTATTTAATAGGGCTATTACTTAGGCCACAGATGAGCCTCATCACACTTGAACATGAATCCATCTGGCATAAACATAAACCTTGTGTTTCTATGCTTTATTCCCTCTTAGATTGTAATCTTTTCCGAGAGCAGGGCCCTCATCTCCTCATTTAACACTGTTTATGTGTAGTCTTGTTTTATCTGCCTTCTAATACATGTTAATGTCTATCCCCTGTTTATTGTATTCCTAGCACTATGGAATCTTCAGGCCTTTTAAAATACAAAATAATAATTGTGACAATGAGCTCGTAGTCTGCTGGTCACCACTGAAAACCTCTCCCTGAAAGAGATATATGCCCTCCCCCCTGCTTAGCGTTCAAGTACCTGCTAATTGCATCACAAGAGACCAGAAATTTAAACAATGGATAGGGATAAGAGTTGGATGCTTGCTGATGGCAGTTGGAGAACACCTGAAGACCAAGGGGGGTTGTGCCGTGACAAACTGGTGACACCGGTGGGATCCACAGTGCAATGGACAGAGTCAAGGGGCAAAATGGAACAGACAAGGTGACTGCAAGAATGCCACTATCTCTGACAAGGACTAAAATAAGCTTCTGCATGCCATCCGGTGTCAACTCTTCACAGAGCATTATCACCTAATGGCTAAAATTGCCTCCTGTATTCCCAACTGGGATGTCCCACTATACTGTGATGATATAGCAGAGGAGATGCCAATAAAGCAAAATGGGCCTCAAGACCCCTCCACAGATCAGATGCTTGCCTCCGCTGAGAAAGTGACCCAAGAGACAGCGGAGAGGCAGAGAAGAGAGTTTCTAGGAGAGTGCCCATAAGATGTTGAGGATTGGCTGGATACTCTGATCTATGAGAAGGTGATCTAGAGCATGGTCCCCTGAACTCCCCAGAGATGGTGAAGCTGTGGGAGCCTGGCTACCAGATGGAAGATTCTAACTGGCTAAAGCAATTTGGGAGCTACACCACCCAACACTGGTGTACTTTGATGGACCAGCGGTGTGCAGAGTTGGAGATGATGCATAGGACTGCTGCTTTTGAAGCAGTAAAGGAACTGGTGAAAAGGGAGCTTCCTCTAAAGTGTGACTACCTATATTTAATTGAGATCATTGTTCTAGAGGCAGTCCATTCTCTGTGGTTTCAGTACTCCCCGAAGGCCATGCTGAAAGAAGGAAGGAGACAGGGCTGTCTGCATTGCATATTGCATAAAGGAAAAATTAGTTCCCCCTACATCAGGTGAAAGGAAGAGTGAGGTAGCCTGTACAGAAGAAGGGAATGGTGGGAGACCGGACAGATGGATCCTGCTACAGCTATTTGCAAACAAGGAGGCCAGGCCATTTGCCCTGCAACCAAGAGAGTAACCAACCTGGAAGAGACTGTTGGAGAAAGGCCAGATGATGAGCCAGACAGCGAGCCTCAAGTCAAGAGCAGTGATCATGGAGGAAAGGCTGTCTGTCCTGCAACCAGGAGAATTGCAGAGCCAGAGGAAACTGTTGGAGGAAGGCCAGCTGATGAGCCAGACGTTGAGCCTCCTGACAACAGCAGTGATCAGTGAGGCATGGCCGACGGCACTGCAACCAAGAACTTCACAGATCCAGAGGGAGATCCAGTCAGAAGAGTGATAGCAAGTAACCACAAGCAGGAAGGCATTAGAGTCTGCTCTGGGGAACAGATCTAGTGACAGAGCAATTCCTCCCAAACAGTTCTGCCACTTCTGCTACAAGCAGGGCACATGGATCCAGATGAAGAAATCTGAGGGCTTGGAGAAAAACGAGGAGAGGAGCAACCTCCCTGGCATCTTAGAGGAGTCCTTACCCTCACATGGTTTAATGACCCAATATGCCGCATAAGTAGCCACTGGTCTACCAGATCTTTCCCAGCGCAGTTCCGGAAACTCCTTGATTTGCCCAGGAAGGACTCTCATCAGGCCGTGCCTTGGTCGCCCTTGTCCATTGCTTTTAGTACTCTAAGGGAAAATCCTATTCTTGGATCCTCAATAGTTCCCAACAGTTACCCCTGTCAAGACTGGAGTTTGGAAAGAATTGGAGCCTGTTTGGTTCCACAGGAGATGATGCTGGACAGGGTATTTGTGTTGTTTGGGTAGTGGTTGACTTGGGTCCTGCGCCAGCACTAACGGAAGACCCCTTATTCTCCCACCAACTGTAGGCCAGGTTACCATGGGAGATTATGAGTGCAGCAAGTCATTTAAGGCTCTGTCGGAGCTGCTGCATGGTTTGTAGGGAAATATTTGTTGGGGGGATTATCAATATAGTTAATAATCAGAGGACAGATGCACCCCTAGATTCGTTACCATTGTCCAAGACCCCAGAGAGCATCATTTCCCCATGTTGTTCTGAAGTAAATGGCAGTACGTTATTAGCCAGTTGGAATAAAAAAGAAAAAGAAAAAGTGGTATCAAGATAATATCTTTAATGGATAACTGATGGAATAAAATACATTGAGCTTTCCGAACACTATAGTTCCTTCATTGCTTTTAGGCAAATTGAACATAGGTTTTGTGAAATCTGATTGAAAGCTCACGTTATTTTTCTCATCAGTTAGTCATTAAATTATCATCTTGTTATTATATTTTTTTTTTGCATATTGTCCTGAGAGCTATCCGTGGTCACAGTCTTCACCTGTAGTAGGTAAATATCTTGCAGAAAGGGTCTCTAATCACATATTGAAAAATATGTATGTTTCTTAATTATTACTTTAATATAAATATTTTTGGAAGGATTATCTTGTTTTTGCATGCCTCTGTATTCATAGACTGAGACTCCAATTAGCTTTGTGAGCCCCTCGCACCGCTCCTCTGTTTAATCTTTTTATATCTCATAAGATTATGTGTGTTTATATATATATATATATATATATATATCAGACAGTGTCACGTACACTTACAGACAGAAAAACATTGTATATAGACATTTCTGTGCATATACAAACATATTTAAGGCAGTATGCTGTCCCCCGACAATGTGCTGCCCTACGCCAGGCTCTTGTGGACCTAGGCAGAAACAAGCTCCTGGTATATTTGTCACTTTGTCTACACTATGATTTATGAGTCAGTTGTGTGACTAGCTTAATTTGATCTTGTATCACATAATTCAAAACAACACCATGGTCTGCTTAAAAAAGAAGAGAATTGTATTTTATATAAAATGTTGATGTAGGAAGTAGTTTTTTCCATATAAAATTATTCTTGTTAAAGACTGGTGTAATGTTGTTATTTCAGTAACTTAGTTATAATTACAATCTGGCTGTTATACTGACTTCGTTATACATTGTTTTTGCACTGCTATTGGTTTTATAACATGCCTGAAACCTACCATAATTTATAAAATTATATTCTATTGAAAATGATAACAACTATTAATCACTCCAAATGCTTTGTGTCTTCTGGTTATATCCTAGCAGGGAAATACTCACATCTGTTAAATTTTATTTTTTATAATGGCACACTTTTTAATACTTAAATGCCATTATTATGTCTACTTAGTTAATTTATGTGTATGAATTGCCTCCATAAGGGCCAAGTTATTGGGTTGTAGAGCTATAAAGTAGCTTTATTTCTGAGAGCTACTTCACCAGTTCTAATGAAGAATTGAAGTGTTAGAGGGCTACCCTGTGTAAAAGCATCTATATTTCCCTAGAGAATGCAGTAAACTTAGCTGCGAGCATGTTTCACATCAAACATAAATCAGTTCAAGGAGCTATCATCTTTAACTGTCGCACTTTAAGAGCATACTGCAAGAAATCCCAAGCATATGGTCTATTGAACGCTTTAGTTATAGTTTGCTGTTCTAACATTATAGATTGGCCTTAAGTAAAGCTGCTTTTAGTTATTGTGTTTTTATATACTTATGTAGACACCGCTGTAAAAATCCAGGTATGTCTTGTGAAATATTTTTTTTCTAAATAGATTTGAAACCCCTAGGTTGTAAGTTTGCAAGTTTTCAATTGTGTCTCCGTGTCTTGGAAACATTTGATTATATGCTCAAAAACAGGGCCCTCCATTCTTTATAATGTGTTAAGTTTGTTTTTTGCCATGTACTAAACCCCTGTACAGCGCTACGGAATATGTTGGCGCGATATAAATAAAGATAATAATAAATAATAAACTATTCTAATATTTTCTAATGTATTCATATTTAAATCCTGTGAGCTTGGTACTGAAATGTTCTATCTAGTTACAGTGTAAATTCTTTCTGCCTTATTAGTTTTAGGTGGCTTTCTACAACGCTGTACATGTCTGTGTCTGATGGAAAGTGTTGCTCCCTTTGTGTCGTGCCCCTGAAAGAGCACCTATTCATCACACAAAGGGAATATACATCACTGTGTGTTTTAACATGTTATGTACCTTAATTGTTAGTTTAATTTTTGTGCATTACTAATGTTGGCAATATTTTAGAAGCTTAAAGTTTTATTCTATTGTGTCTGCCATTTTTTACAGCACCTTTGGGTTAGCTAAATTTATGTAATAGCTGTAGAGTGAAATAGCAGTGAAGTAGTTAACCTCTGTCTGCCCAAGATACTCTGCCCCTGTGACCCTCTGGCAGCAGCAATATAACATGATAATATATGAAACAATTAATTAAAAAAACACTCCACTGTAGAGCCATCTGTGGCCTATACTTAAAGGTAAATGGAAGTTTCCCTGTTTTTAACAGTGTCTAACACAGATTGGTCTCCTGACTCCTGCAGCTAAGACACCATACTGCTCACACTCTGCCTCCCTGGTCTGTGTCTCTGGTCTCTTATCTCCAATACCTAATACCTAAGCAAAAAAAAAAAAAAGATATTAGAGAACTGAAGAGTTCTGATATTTTTACTGATTATTAATTATTATGAACATACCTCTGTTTTTATAACTACTGACATTCTTAGTTTCTCTGGATACATTTGTGTACCTCTGTAATTCTTTGTACCCTCTCCCCCCATTGTTTGCATAGCCTTCTAACACCCCTGTGTTTATTGCCTTTAACTCTCACATCCTGAAGCCATATCCACGCTTTTGCAGACACCATACTGCTCACCCTCTGCATCCCTGGTCTGTCTCTCTGGTCTCCTAACGCCAACCCCCTCCCTGCCCCTCACCCACCCGCCTCTGCTTACTCTTAATTTATTGATTTATTGAGAGACACAGGGGAGGGAGTGAGGGGAAGAGACACAGGGGAGAGAGAGGGGGTCAGAAGAAAGGCGCACAGAGGGCACACAAGAGGGGGACACAGAGGGCACAAGAGGGACACAGGGGGCAGCACATTTCCCACCCTCTGCTTATACTCGAGTCACTAAGTTTTCCCAGTATTTTGTGGTAAAATAGGTGCCTCAGCTTATACTCGGGTCGGCTTATACTCAAGCATATGCAGTATTCAAATTAATCCACAGTGTTACCTCTTGCCTTCTTCTTCCTCTTATCCCCCTGCCTTTTCCTCAGGCTCTTCTTCTCAACTGTTCCCCTCTTTGTCTCCAAAATAACCATTTCACCTTTCATGCTCTCTTTTCCTCTTTTATTCTCCCATTAGCTACTTTTACTTAAGCTGTGTTTATACTATGTGTCTCCTGACATTCCCATTTGCATGTTGCATTACCAAACTATCAGGGGCAGATAACATATTACTAGAGCCATGCACTTTACACTGACTTTACATCAGATCCCTTCCCTCTCCAACTAATGAATAACTTTCTAACTTTGTACACCTTCCTTCCTGAACCTTGCTATTCCTTGTCTCCTCCCAAGTTATCTGCCTCTTAAATTCCCTTTAGATTGTAAGTAGCGAGTTTCCATTCTTGTAGGGGGCTTTGGGAAAAAACACTTTTTACAAGACTCGAAGCTCAAAACAGGGTCCTCCATTTTCTAAAGTTGTTAAAACTGTATAGTATTGTATAACTACTTGTTCTTAACCCCTGTACAGCACTACAGAATATGTTGGTGCGTTCCAAATAAAAGTTAATAACAATAATACAGCTTAACGCAAAACATGCATAATAATGCAAAGTTTTATAAACTTGCAGATTCCTTTTCACACCCCAGAGGTGCCTACATAGGCATTTGTAGTAGCCTATACCCTACACTAATCTTCTGAGTGCATGCTCAAAGCTAGACATGTGTCTCAGCCAATACAAATGAGAGGTGATGTCAGTTGCTATGTCATCGCCGGAATGCAAGACTGACCAGCTTCGACTGATCTCTGGCTCACTCGTGCCTCTCTCCCCCCGGCTGCTCCCATAATATCCACTGCACTGTGCTTTGGATTCACGTGTGTGTCTCCCCACTCCCTATCCTCCCATAACATCCAATGCCCCAATGAATCTGGTGTAATGTGACCCCGATGTGCTTCTGTCTCACATATGCGTCTTCCCCACTCTCTCTTCTCTCATGACAACCACTGACACCAATGAATTAAGTTTTAGATTTAAAAAGGCACTGACACCAATGTAAATAAATAAGTCTTCTTCCTTGGCACATTGCTGCCTCACTCCTAGAAAATGAGCAGTACACATCAAAACAAGGCTAGCTATTTATATTACTTTGTAAGTAAGTATATATACAGTGCTTTGCAAAACTATTCACCCCCTTGACTTTTCACCTATTTTGTTAAATTTCAGCCTTAAGTTCAATGTTTTGTTAATCTGAATTTTATGTGATGGATCAGAACACAATAGTCTAAGTTGGTGAAGTGAAATGAGAAAAATATATACATAAAACTATTTTTTAGAAATAGAAAACAGAAAATTGTGATGTGAGGATGTATTCAACCCCTTTGTTATGAAGCCCATAAAAAGCTCTGGTGCAACCAATTACCTTCAGAAGTCACATAATTAGTGAAATGATGTCCACCTGTGTGCAACCTTAGTGTCACATGATCTGTCATTACATATACACACCTTTTTTGAAAGGCCCCAGAGGCTGCAACACCTAAGCAAGAGGCACCAAAAACCAAACACTGCCATGAAGACCAAGGGACTCTCCAAACAAGTAAGGGGCAATGTTGTTGAGAAGTACAAGTCAGGGTTAGGTTATAAACAAAATATCAAAATATTTGATGATCCCCAGGAGCACCATCAAATCTTTCATAACCAAATGGAAAGAACATGGCACAACAGCAAACCTGCCAAGAGACTGCCGCCCATCAAAACTAACGGACCGGGCAAGAAGGGCATTAATCAGAGAGGCATCACAGAGACCTAAGGTAACCCTGGAGGAGCTGCAGAGTTCCACAGCAGAGACTGGAGTATCTGTACATAGGACGACAATAAGCCGTACGCTCCATAGAGTTGTGCTTTATGGCAGAGTGACCAGAAGAAAGCCATTACTTTTAGCAAAAAACAAAATGGCTTGTTTTGAGTTTGCGAAAAGGCATGTGGGAGACTCCCAAAATGTATGGAGGAAGGTGCTCTCTTCTGATGAGACTAAAATTGAACTTTTCAGCCATCAAAGAAAACGCTATGTCTGGCGCAAACCCAACACATCACATCACCCAAAGATCACCATCCCCACAGTGAAACATGGTGGTGGCAGCATCATGCTATGGGGATGTTTTTCAGCAGCCGGGACTGAGAAACTGGTCAGAGTTGAGGGAAAGATGGATGGTGCGAAATACAGGGATATTCTTGAGCAAAATCTGTACCACTCTGTGTATGTTTTGAGGAGGCTAGGATGGAGGTTCACCTTCCAGCAGGACAATGACCCCAAACACACTGCTAAAGCAACACTTGAATGGTTTAAGGGGAAACATGTAAATGTTTTGGAATGGCCTAGTCAAAGCCCAGAAGTCAATCCAATAGAAAATCTGTGGTCAGACTTAAAGATTGCTGTTCAAAAGCGCAAACCATCTAACTTGAAGGAGCTGGAGCGGTTTTGCAAGGAGGAATGGGCAAAAATCCCAGTGGTAAGATGTGGCAAGCTCATAGAGACTTATCAAAAGCAACTTGGAGCTGTGATTGCCGCAAAAGGTGGCTCTACAAAGTATTGACTTTAGGGAGGTGGATAGTTATGCACATTGACTTGTTCTGTTATTTTGTCCTATTTGTTGTTTGCTTCACAATAAAAAACAAAAAACATCTTCATGTTCTGTAAATTAAATGATGCAAATCCTCAAACAATCCATGTTAATTCCAGGTTGTGAGGCAACAAAACACGAAAAATGTCAAGGGGTGGTGAATACTTTTGCAAGGCACTGTATATATATATATATATATATATATATATATATATATATATATATATATACAGTCAGGTCCATAAATATTGGGACATCAACACAATTCTAAACTTTTTGGCTCTATACACCACCACAATGGATTTGAAATGAAACAAACAAGATGTGCTTTAACTGCAGACTTTCAGCTTTAATTTTAGGGTATTTACATCCAAATCAGGTGAACGGTGTAGGAATTACAACAGTTTGTATATGTGCCTCCCACTTTTTAAGGGACCAAAAGTAATGGGACAGTTGGCTGCTCAGCTGTTCCATGGCCAGGTGTGTGTTATTCCCTCATTATCCCAATTACAAAGAGCAGATACAAGCTCCAGTGTTCATTTCAAGTGTGCTGTTTGCATTTGTTGCTGTTAACTCTCAATATGAGATCCAAAGAGCTGTCACTATCAGTGAAGCAAGCCATCATTAGGCTGAAAAAACAAAACAAACCCATCAGAGAGATAGCAAAAACATTAGGTGTGGCCAAATCAACTGCTTGGAACATACTTAAAAAGAAAGAATGCACCCGTGAGCTCAGCAACACCAAAAGACCCGGAAGACCACGGAAAACAACTGTGGTGGATGACCGAAGAATTATTTTCCTGGTGAAGAAAACACCCTTCACAACAGTTGGCCGGATTAAGAACACTCTCCAGGAGGTAGGTGTATGTGTGTCAAAGTCAACAATCAAGAGAAGACTTCACCAGAGTAAATACAGAGGGTTCACCACAAGATGTAAACCATTGGTGAGCCTCAAAAACAGGAAGGCCAGATTAGAGTTTTCCAAACAACACCTAAAAAAGCCTTCACAGTTCTGGAACAACATCCTATGGACAGATGAAACTAAGATCAACTTGTACCAGAGTGATGGGAAGAGAAGAGTATGGAGACGTAAAGGAACTGCTCATGATCCAAAGCATACCACCTCATCAGTGAAGCATGGTGGTGGTAGTGTCATGGCGTGGGCATGTATGGCTGCCAATGGAACTGGTTCTCTTGTATTTATTGATGATGTGACTGCTGACAAAAGCAGCAGGATGAATTCTGAAGTGTTTCAGGCAATATTATCTGCTCATATTCAGCCAAATGCTTCAGAACTCATTGGACGGCGCTTCACAGTGCAGATGGACAATTACCCGAAGCATACTGCAAAAGCAACCAAAGAGTTTTTTAAGGGAAATAAGTGGAATGTTATGCAATGGCCAAGTCAATCACCTGATCTGAATCCGATTGAGCATGCATTTCACTTGCTGAAGACAAAACTGAAGGGAAAATGCCCCAAGAACAAGCAGGAACTGAAGACAGTTGCAATAGAGGTCTGGCAGAGCATCACCAGGGATGAAACCCAGCATCTGGTGATGTCTATGCGTTCCAGACTTCAGGCTGTAATTGACTGCAAAGGATTTGCAACCAAGTATTAAAAAGTGAAAGTTTGTTTTATGACTGTTAATCTGTCCCATTACTTTTGGTCCCTTAAAGAGTGGGAGGCACATATACAAAATGTTGTAATTCCTACACCGTTCACCTGATTTGGATGTAAATACCCTCAAATTAAAGCTGAAAGTCTGCAGTTAAAGCACATCTTGTTTGTTTCATTTCAAATCCATTGTGGTGGTGTATAGAGCCAAAAAGTTTAGAATTGTGTCGATGTCCCAATATTTATGGACCTGACTGTATATATATATATATATATACTCAACATTTTATATGTAAAGGCTATCTCCATTTTTGCAGCCTTATCATCTTATTGGCTATAGCTGAGAGAAAGAGAGATGAATTTAATGCTACAGCATTTTATACGTAAAATAGCGACTTGCCCGTCAAAAATGATGGCAATAAAATTGTTAGGCAGGTAATGCTGTTTGCCACAGAGAGTAAGTTTTTTGATGGTCTGAGATCCTTCGGCGCTCATTGCAAGCCTCGAGCTGAGCGCCTTTGAGCCTCTGGGTTGTTGTATTTTTTGTTATCGTAGGCTTTTTTGCACTTATTGTAAGATGCACAGTGATCTCGTTATTGCAAGGCTCTCCCCTGGTGTAGTTTGTGTCCTATGAGGACCGTTGGCGCTCCTTGTGGGTGGCGCGGTGAAGGTGTTTGTGGTAGTTTGCGGTAGTGTGGTGTTATTTTTTTTTGTTTTGTGTGTGTTTAATTTATTTTATGCTAATTAATTAATTAATGAAATCATAAAGTCATATACTTTACCTCTTTGTAATTAATATATACAGCAATGAATGTGCCGAAGAGCTAACAATCTGTTTTGTTCTTCCTGCAGCATATAATGTAGATTTGCAGTGTTGTTGAGCTGAAGTGTAAGTGTCAGCAATGTGTGCAGTGTGTAGTGTAAATAGGCTGCGTGCGCGAGGGGAAACCGTTTGTGTAGCTGGGTACTTCCGCATTCTGTAAGTTAGTGTTGTAAAATGGCGGCGAATGTGTATGTGGTAGGCGGGTTTGTATGATGTAGCGTCCTTGCTAATGGTGTATGTTATAGGTCGTACGGGTTTTTGTAAAAGCTGTATTTGTTTTGTGGTATTTAGCAGCTTTAGGGGTCGTGTAGCCTCGTTTTCGTTTTTTTCAGCGGCCATTTTTTCTCTCACTTAGGGGATTTTCGAGTGTCTAAACTTTGCAAATTTGAGTGAAATGCAGGTGTAAGCTGTGTTGCAGTGGTCCTGGGTGTCCCCCCTTGCTGTGGGTAATGTTTTTATTTTACTTTTGTGTGTATTTTTGTGTTTTTAATGTCTTCCGCTGTGCGTGGGTTGTCCGTTAAGGTCGTATTTTTGAGTCCGTAATGGATTTTTTCTAAGTCCCTCGCTTCTCGAGGGTCAGCATTTGAGGCCTGCAATGAGCCGGTGGCTCATTGCAGCGGAAGTGGGAGCCTCCACCTCCGCAAATGTGGCCCCTTGCTTTGCGAGGGGCCGCATTTGCGGTACGAAAGTCGTAGGAGGTCGTAGTATAGCCTATGGCGCTCATCTCCACCAGCGCAAGAAATGCCTTTGGCGCTCCTTGCCAGCAACTGCGGCCCTCACATTGTGAAAAGGCAGGCTCACTACACGAGCCTGCAAGCATTAGCAACATCCCGCATGCTGACAATTATATATGTGATACTACAGTATCGTATTCTACACTGACCTTTTCTGTATCTTGCAAGCATTTCACTCCCACATTAAAGCTACAAAGAAACCATGCCTTACTTGTTCATATATTTATATAACAATCACATAGGACCACTCCACTGGTGCAACTGTAGAGGGATTAAATACATACACACACAATAAGCAGGAAGTACAATTAGATCCCAAGCAAGACAGTTTGTTTAGTCTTTCTCTGAAATAGCAGGAAGGTAGGGAGTGATGTCAGAGGAAATGTAGGAACCCATGTGATTCACACAGAAGGACAGATCCCAAGTGATCTACTGAGCATGTGAGAAGCCACTGACATGCAAACAGTTACATTGTTGTACTTGAGTCCGAATTGCAACAACTAAATATGATTTTTTTTACCTTTCCTGTTGGGTGGCCTCTAGCAGTGGAATTGAATTTCATCTGAAATGTAACTCAATTTCGATAGTGTTAGGGTAAGGGTTAGAGTAAGGGTTAGGGTAACACTTTAAGGTTACAAATTGTGTAAAATGTCAACAGCGCCATCTAGAAGCCCCTCACGGTGCTGCTACCGACACTGCTGCCGTCCCCCCAATAGGAAAGATCCAAATTTTATGCTAATTTAGCTTGGATTTCCAGGGTTATTACTTCTCCAAAAAAGCCTTTGAGTTGGCAATGCTTCTCAAAATCAACTGCCAAAAAAACTAAGACATTTTGTATTTGACTTTAGGGTAAGTTTATTAATGTGTATTTTTGGATTTTTTTCATGCAAAAAAAATGTTTTCATATACTACTGATCATTCTCTATCAGATGCATTCATAATCCATGAAATTTTTATATATCTTTTATGGTCTTGATTCACCAGAATAATGCCACCCTTGCAGTACTCCTGCAATGTATGATAATGCTAAGAAAGCTCTTGTAAAACCTCCTTCGTGGAAACCCCTATTTATTGTTTTCAGGGTTCATGGAATGTATGAATATTCCCTATAACAAAGGCATGTTTATGTTAACTCAAAGCAATTTCAGGGTTTGAACACAAATATATGGACAACTTATCTAAACGCCAATTTGATCAGCAATGGCACCCACACTATGCAAATCATGTTTTTTATGGTAATATGAAAAGATCATATTTTCAGAGAAGGTCTCCCATATTTTCAGTGGGTCATAATAAAAAACAGTAACTTCTGGCCATGAAATCGCTTAATCATGCCAATCTTCTCTGCCCTAAGAAGGAGAACCAAAGTGATAATTAGCAATAGTTTTACATTTAAACCAAATATTCAATATTTTCTGGGCAGAAAAATATAATTTCTAAACTTTGCACATATTGACATAATATTAAGATATAGGACGTATGTATGGCATTCCACACTTCTGTAACATATCAAGAACTCTTTAGTGAAGATAGACCGTGTGGATTGCTGCCCCAGTTAGCTAAGTTGGCCTCAGAAACAGATTGGTTTCTTTCCTTGCACATGAAAATATGCCATTAAAAAGAAGAAAATTATACTGGGTACCAACAAACAAATGAAGTATTGTTATAACATATTGATATAATGGTTGCCAACATCATATATATATGATCTGACCATGTTTAAAATGATAAGTTGGACTCCTCTGCCGATGATCTGATGAATGAACATCACGCTGTCATTAAAATGGCACTGTGTAATGAAGAATTAAGAGCATCACCAGTAGCAAGACATTTTCTAAATTGGTACATGCTCTGGATAGTTTGAGATGTGAACCGTTGGAGGATGTACCAAAAAGCCTTTGAGGTGGTAATGCTTACAACAACTGCAGAAGAGAGAACGTTGGTGGATATGTTCCCAAAACACACAATAGCTCATTGGACTTAAAGGGACATCGAAAGCATGCTATTCAAAGCTTTAATGGATCCGGGGGTTTGCCTATGTAAGTCAGTGAAAAGTAATATAGCTGTATGACTTATACTTATACTTAAGTATTTATGGTCTGCAAATTTTCTGTTAGTTTCAATGAAGTTTAAACACTTTTTTTTGTCCACACAACTTTGGTAATGTTTAAAGCAGGCTCTTTTGAAAACATGGGAAAAAAAAGAATTGTGTTTAATGTCACTTTAATAATAGCGTAAACTGTGCATTCTTTTTATGACTTTTGCATGCCTTTATATTGCTACTGCATGACTTTCCTAAAGGATTATATTATTTTTCTTATGGTCACGTACGACCATTTATGGAATGGTAATGGTGGCACTTTCTGTGGGTTTTGTGACCTTCTATAGCAAGTATGCTGCATTTGATGTTATTATATATTTCCACATTGCTGGCATGTTTGAATGTAGATATATCTATAAAACATCCCTATTTATTGATTAAAATTTGATAATTTGCTTTGGAGCAGTATTTGGATTTATTTGGTGTATCTGATGCTGCTTTTCTTATTGGTTTTAACACAGTTTACTACTGAAATATGCTAGTGTATTTATCAAATGAGTTACTGCAAACGTTCACAACACCAGTCAGAGTGATATAGAATTAACAGCTGAGAAGTTCAATTGATGGTTGGTACATATTTATTATTTGGAGTATTATTCACGAAGTAAAAGAGCTCTTGCTTGAGTGAAAATAATCATCAGCTATGGCTACACATTTGTATGTTTTATAATTTTGGATCTATGATTCAGATGATTTTTTCCTTGCAGAATTAATTACCGGTAACTCCCCAAAAAAATTTTTTTATTAATTTTCTGATCATATAGAAAGAAATGTGCATTTTTATATGCTTGTCATGAGTTAAATATAGAAAGATTAGTTATGTAAAATTTCACCAAAACAGCACAATATTTTGCAGCCCATCAGTTATAAGTTAAATAACTGTTTTTTTGGAATTTCCATGACACTTTTTCATTGATCTAATATTTATATAATGTTAAAATTTGAATTTTCAATAATATTGAATGCAATATATAAAATATGTAATATGTTTAATTTAGTAAGTACTACTCTACATTAAATTCTACATGGAATCATAAAATGTGTTAAATTAGTTTAATTCTTGTTTTCTTACTCAAATCTAGTTGAATTTACAGTATATAATGTTTTATAAAAAATGCATTTTGGAAGGAAGGCACTTGTGCATCTACTCAGCATATTAAAAGTGTGATATAGCAAGACATTGAATGAGTGATAGAGAAAACAATACAATATAAAAGGATCATTGCTGAAATATTATAGGATTTAATGAAGAGGGAAAGAGATTGACAGTTAACTCAAGAGTACACATACAGAAGCTAATTTGGTTGTAAGGCTCCCATTTTGAAGGAAAATAATGTTTAGTAGTAGTGATTGTATGAAATGAAATAATAAGAAGCAAAGCATAAAATGCTGAACAATCAAGTTTGCACTTAGATACAAATGTGTTCTGTGGCATTCTTGACTTTAAATGAAATTGCTTTTATTGACCACTACTTTTGGCAGCCAGACTTAAGTGCTGAGTCACAGGTCTTTCATTGTTTTTCGGAATTTTACTGCCTAGGTGCTATGAAAATACTCGATTTGCCTTGGGAAAAGCGTTCGGATGTTGTTTGCCACTTCTATGCATTTTCAGTAGTTTCAGCTGATGCTATATGAAACAAGCCATTGCTTATTGGATTTAAGTCATTTCTTTTAGGAGGCTATTGTCTCAGCTTTAATTCACAAAAAGAGCACAGTCCTCTGTTTGTCAATAGTTTGGGAGTGAAGGAATGAATAATGTGTTGCTGTGTTTTATGTGTCGGCAATAAACTAAGCATTTATCCAATATTCACCTGATAGGGTCAGACTTGTATTCAGTGGAAAACTGTCCTCCACAATCACAGTGATGAGGACAGCCCAACTTATCAGCAGTGTATAATGAGGCACAACTGGACTCATTACAATATTATTGAACTCATGGCAATGCTAATCTGACAGTTGGAGCCAGGCCACCTTGTTGTAAGTTGTGGATATCAGCAAATGGATTTAGACACTGGGTTAAGATGTTATAGGACCTGATCTCCACTGTCACACTTTAATGAAGCCTTCTTAGCATTTTCATTGTGGTTTAGTTTATAAACATCACTACAACACATTATTTCCTGATAGTACATTATCAGACATTTCTATGTATGAGTATTCAAAGCAAGCAATGGATTGATTCCCCTCATATGTAATGCCCTAATAACTTTAAGGGGGACTTTAAGAGTTTTAATTAGACACTGATCATTAATAAATAGCTATTCAGAGATTTAAAATGATTTAGTCAATATTAAACTTACTTGCAATTCAGGTGCTTGTGACCACCCACTGTGAGGTCATCAAAGTGTATAGACAGCTCCTGCTGCTCATTGGCTAGACGTTCGCTATGTCAAAGTGGTTTTCCCTTGGTAAAAATCAGATTATTAGCTCAGACTGAGAGACAGCCATTGAGGAGCACTGTCTGCACAATACATCACAGCCAGAGCCGTCAATACCACTCCATGACCTCATAGAAGACGGAGACAAGCAGATCAACAGAAGGTTTTGATGCTGATGTTGGAAAGTAAGTTAATATTGGGTATTGTTTTTTTATTTTAAACAGTTGACTATTTTTAAAAGATGAATGCCTAACTACAATTTCTATCTCTTATTGTTATGATTTATCAGTGGTCCTTTAAAAAACACTATTATAGCTGCTCTTATACTGAAGAGAGCTGACATATTACTATGGAAAGTACAGATGTGTACATGTTACTTTTTAAATAAACTATAACAATACCATATATGAAGGTTAGTTAACACTGTGTCCTTGTGAGATTGTTATGTAATATACCCATTATTATTTTAAAAATACAATTTCTGATTTTCATGTCATATTAAAGAAAAGCAAGTCAAGGACAACTACCATCAGGTAAACAACATCTAAACAAATAAAGCTGTGTGTGTCACTGTGACTATGAATCACCAGTTGAACACACTTGTATGTCCAAATAAAATCATTTTGCCATTTGCATTCTCTGTAATTTAAGTGACCACTGCAACTCCCTAACAGCATAAGCTAGATCAGGGGTGAGCAATTCATTTCCCAAAGGGGTCACATGAGAAACTCGGAATGTTGTGGAGGGCCGAGCCACAGGCTGAACTTAATTCTGCTCAATATTAATTTTATAGCTTTATTTTATTTTATTTTCTCAGTGCTATGAGCAGTATCTACAGAATGCTATCCATCCCAGTTAGTCAGAACATGGCTGCTCACAAATTGCCCCCTTTTACAATTGCCAGTGTTTTTGTATCCCAATGTAGGCCACTGTAGCGGGCCGGGCAGTGAAAGCCAAAGGGCCGGATGTGGCCCGCGGGCCGTACAATGACCAGGTCTGAGCTAGATGTTTTAAATAGGCATTCATCATTATTAAAATTCATATTCAATCATTTAAAAAAAAAAAACAGCATTTAACATTAAACTTGGTTTGGCCTCAGTTGCTGCGTGTGACAGCATTATCTAGCATGTAAGCTTTGCAATCTTCACACGCAAAGCTTACCAACAAAATTATCTCCTTTGACTGGTGACGTATTGTGTTCTCTTGGCAGTAAGCTTTTGCTACTGGGGCAGTCTATCAAAGATTGTTTATTATGTTATCATATCTGATTGTACTTATAACCCTTTAGACCTGGCTGTCACCCTACTGCCCCACCCTCCCCTTAATGACTATTTCAGGGTGGACACAAACAACCAGAGGGTGATACTCTAATCTTTGGAAATTAATTTAATATTGAATATTTGTATTATAAATCACTAAATATTGATTTTATTAATGATCAATGCATCATTAAAATAACTAGCTCCTGTTAATAGGAACTACAATGGTTCTTTAATTACTAGATACATTTTTCCAGATATTTAGAGTTTTATCAACTTCTGCTGAAGTTTGTATTTTTACCCGCCATTCAGTCGCTATGACCCACCTACTAATCCCTTCTGTTTTATCTTTGTTCAAGAGATTAATCATAGCTAATCATTCCTAATTACTTGCTGGAGTTCTGCACATGTTATGATATATGGCACTTGATCCAAAAAGCAATATGTAATATAAATCTAAGTATGTACAGTTTCCAAGGAACTAATTAGCAATGGGTAGCTATGATTAGACTCCAGCACAAAGATAAAGCAAACTTTTTGGGGTTGTTCAGAAAGACTGATTGTGTGGGTACGAGAAGTAAGGTTGTTGATGTTTAGTCGTTTCATTGCATCCGACTCTCTGTGACTCTATGGACCACAGCACGCCAGGTGCATCTCTCATTCACTGCCCCTCTGAGCTCCATCATTCATTTTCATTGCTTCAGTGACCTCATCTATACATCACCGCCTCTGTCGTCCCCTTCTTCCTGTGCCTTCAATCTTTCCCAGCATTAGATTTTTTCTAAGGAATCCTGCTCCCTCATGATATGGGCAAAATATTTGAGCCTCAGCCTCATGTTCATACCTTCTAGTGAACAGTTTTGTTTCCTGAAGTATTGATTTGCTGGATCTTCTGGCAGTCCAAGGCACTCTAAGCAGTCTTCTCCAACACCACAATTCTAAGGTGTCAATTCTACAGCGCTCAGACTTCTTTATGGTCCAGCTCTCACATTTGTATGTTACTACTGGGAATACCATAGTTCAATCTTTGTTGATAGTTTAATATCTTTACTTTGTACTAGCTTGTCCAAGCTTGCCATAGCTTTCCTCCCCAGAAGCAAACGTCTTTTCATTTCATGACTACAGTCACCATCTGCAGAAATCTTGGATCCAAGGAAAATAAAATCTGTCACTGCCTACACTTCTTCCCCGTTTATTTGCCAGGAAGTGAGATTGCCATTTGCCATGATCTTCGTCTTTTTAACGTTGAGCAGCAGGCCAACTTTTGCACTCTCTTCTTTTACCCTCATCAATAAGTCCTTTAGTTCCTCCTCACTTTCAGCCATCAGAGTAGTATTATCGGCGTATCTGAGGCTGCTGATGTTCCTTCCAGCAATATTGATTCCGGCTTTGGATTCATCCAGTCCAGCCTTAGGCATGATGTAATCTGCATATAAGTTGAATAAATAAGGTGACAATATACAACCTTATCACACTCTGTTCCCGATCTTGAACCATTCTGTTGTCCCATGTTCGGTTCTGACCGTGGCTTCTTGGTCGACATACAGATTCTTTAGGAGGAGGATGAGATGATCTGGTACTCCTATCTCTTTAAGGACATGCCACAATTTGTTGTGGTCCACACAGTCAAAGGCTTTAGAATAGTCTATGAAGCAGAAGTAAATGTTTTTTTGGAACTCTCTTGCTTTTTCTATTATCCAGCAGACATTGCCAATTTGATCTCTTGTGCCTCTTCCTCTGCAGAACCCGGCTTGCACATCTGGTAGTTCCTGGTCCATATATTGTTGATGTCGGGCTTGTAGAGTCTTAAGCATTACCTTGCTGGCATGTGAAATGAGTGCAATTGTTTCAATAATTGGAGCACTCTTTGGCACTGCCTTTTTTAGGGGATTAGGATGTAGACTGACCTTTTCCAGTCTATTGGCCATTGTTGAGTTTTCCAAATGTGTTGGGATAAGGCAAGTAACACTTTCACAGCATCATCCTGTAGAATTTTGAATAGTTCAATTGGGATTCCATCACCTCATGCAGCCTTATTATCAGCAAGACATCCTAGGGCCCATCTCATTTTGCTGTCCAAGATTTCTGGCTCCAGCTCATTGGACAAACTATTGAGGTCATCACTGCTGTTGAGATCCTTCCTATTTAGATCTTCAGTGTATTCCTGTCACCTCTTCATTATCTGATCTTCTGTTAAGTTCCTACCATTTTTGTCATTATTTGCCCACTTTGGCATGAAAGGTGCCTTTTAGGTTCCCAATGTTCTTGAAGAGATCTCTTGTCTTTCCCATTCTGTTATCTTCTTCAATCTCTTTACATCGTTCATTGTAGAATGTCTCCTTATCTCATATTGCTGTCCTCTGGAATTCTGCATTCAATTGGACAAATATTTTCCTATCTCCACTACCTTTCACTTTCCTTCTTTCCGGGGCTACTTTCAAATCCTCATCACTCAGCCAGTTTGACTTCTTACTTTTCTTTTAGGGATATTCTTTGTTGCTGTTTCCTGGATAATGTTGCAAACTTCGGTCCAAAGTTCTTCAGGCATTCTAACTTCCATATCTAGTCCCTTAAATCCATTGTTTTCTTCCACTGTATATTCACAAGGGATATCTACTTGGTCTGATGGTTTTCCCTCTTTTCTACAGTTTAGTTTTAAACTTTGCAATAAGAAGCTCATGGTCTGAGCCGCAGTCAGCTCCAGGTCTTGTTTTTGCTGACTGTATAGAGCTCTGCCATCTTTGGCTGCAAAGCATATAGTCAATCTGATTTCTAAGTTGTGCATCTGTTGATGTCCATGTGTAGAGTCGCTTCGGAGACTGTTGAAAGAGGGTGTTTGCGACCAGATAATTATCTTGATAAAATTCTATTAATCTCTGACCTGCTTCATTTTGTACTCCAAGGCCAAATTTGCCAGTTATTCCAGGTGTAGGTATAGTAACATAATTTATTGGTGTTATATCTATGACCTGTTCAATGTCTTTGTAGAACTGGACAACTTCAGCCTCTTCAGCATCCGTGGTTGCAGCATAGACTTGGATCACTGTGATATTAAATGGCTTGCCTTGAATTTGAATTGAAATCATTCTGTCATTTATTGGGTCGTAACAGAGCACTGCTTTGGCCATTCTTTGATTGACTAGGATGGCTACTCCATTTCTTCTGCGGGATTCTTGACCACAGTAGAAGATCTGGTGCTTGTCTGATGTGAAATGTCCCATTCCAGTCCATTTAAGTTCACCAATTCCCAGGATATCAATGTTTAACCTTGTCATTTCAATCCTGACCACATCTAGTTTCCCTAGGTTCATAGTTCTAACATTCCAGGTTCCTATTCTGAATTGTTCTTTGCAGCATTGGACTTTCCTTTCCCCTACAGACACATCCGCAGCTGGGTGTCCTTTCGGCTTTGGCCCAACCATTTTAGTAGATCTAATGTTACTTGCCCTCTGCTCTTCCTCAGTAATGTTGTAGGCACCTTCTGACCTGAGGGGCTTATCTTCCAGTGCCATATAGCTATATTTCTGGTTGTGCCTGTCCATATATTTTTCTTAGCAAAGATACTGCAGTGGGTTGCCAGTTCCTTCTCCAGTGGACTGTGATTTGTCTGACCTCTTTGCCATGACCTGCCCATCTTGGTTGACCCTACATTGTATAGCTCACAGCTTCATCGAAGTACACAAGCCCCTTCACTGCGACAAGGTAGTGAGTAAGGTTACAGCTTCCTAAATTCATACTGCATATTATGTAGGCAGATTAGTTAAAAGCAAATACTGATATCTTCTGACACAGAAATCCAGTCCACTCTGACTGGGAGCCCGTTGACCCCTGGGCAATGGAGCGGGAACAAATTACCACCCCTTATCGCTAACCCTCACCTGTTTCAGAGTGGAGTCTGCTATCTTAACCTAAATGTGTGATAGAATGATGTCCCAGCAGGGGAGACACTGAATTGACCACCGCTTGGCCCTGAGTGCAAATCCCTAACTACCTACTACCCTACAATGTGCATATGGTATATGTGTTCTTGATCTTTAGGTGAAATTATTCACTCCATGTTAATAAAAATACAAAAAATAAAATATCTTCCAGTTTTCAGTGGTGATCAGAAGACACCTTGCTATTACCCTTTTCAGCCATTCCAAAATGTAATTAAAATTCAATGCTTGCATGAAAATAAATGAAAACATAGTACAAACAAAACCTTTTTTTCTTCTTCTACTTCTTATCCTTTATTTCTAAAGAACTAATATTTTACCCAGCGCTATATACATATGGGAAAAGATATAACATACAGAGAGCATGTTACATATTAGCAATACAATAACAGATGTTAATACAATTTGAAATGATGTCCCTGCTCCTGAGACCTTGCATACTATAGGAGATAGGCAAATCATGCAAAAAGAGCGGGGAAGATGAACGCCTGGTAGTTACTATGTGACTGTGGAGGTGACTGTGTGCTTTATTGAAAAATCAACCCTTCACAGACTTATATAAAACTCTTGCATAGATTTTTTATTTAGTATCTGCTGATCTTTACTGAGGACACACCACTAACAGAGAATTATGAGAAAGGCATCTTACAGTGAATATTTTCTAGTGTGTCCAATTGAAGAAGTGACCCACTGCATGGGATTTTCTCCTGAAGACAGCTCAGACAAAACAGGAATTATAAACCTATCTAACCACCAACTAACACTGCCAGAGATCTATGTTCTATCTAAAGGACTATCATTCTGTCCAAGCACAAAGCTGGACAAAATTCAACTATACTCAGACATGGAAGAATTCTTCAGGAGACCGAGACTCACAGAATACTTTCACAACAAAGAGGATACCACTAGGATTACAATAGCAGGAAAAAGAACACAAAGTTTACCCCAACACCTGGACACAACTTTAAACTCAATAGTTACATAGAAAGCGTTCTCCTGAGAACGGCTTCCTTAGTAACAAATCAGCAAAAAAGACAATTATACAATATCTCCCCATTAGAAAGAGCTGCCATAAAGAGCTTAAAAGAAAACCCCAAGATCACCATCAAGCCAGCAGACAAAGGAGGCGCAGTTGTGATTTTGAACACTCTGGATTACATACAAGAAGGTAACAGACAATTGACGGACCGCACTTATTACAAGAAATTGGACCAGAATCCTACAGAGGATTATACCAGCCAACTCAGGGAACTTATCCAAACATTCCCCAAGAACGTGCAGCACGTATTGGAGCAGCTCATACCCACCCATCCTACAACTGGGACTTTCTACCTGCTGCCCAAGATCCACAAACCAGGCAACCCAGGGAGACCTATTGTTACAGGTATGGACACACTGACTGAACAGATATCTGGTCTTGTTGAAAACATCCTGAAGCCACTAGTTAAAAACACTGACAGCTATATACAAGACACCACTGACTTACTTAACAAACTCAGTCAGATTAAAGAACTACCTGCTAACACACTACTTGTCACCATGGATGTTGAATCGCTTTACAGCAACATCCCGCACAAAGATGGTACTGAGGCATCCCTCAAATTCCTCTCAACACACACTTCGAACCATAATTATAACCCTGATACCATTGCTAAAATACTAGAATATATCCTGACCCACAATTACTTCACCTTCAATGAACAGGTTTACCTGCAAATAATGGGGACCGCAATCGGGACTAAAATGGCACCACAATATGTTAATTTATTTATGGCTGACCTTGAACAGAGATTCCTGTCCACATATATCCACAAACCTTACAGATACTACCGTTATATAGATGACCTTTTCATCATATGGACAGAGGGAGAAAAAAAGCTGAGAGACTTCCACACTGCCTTTAATACCTTCCACCCATTAATTAAATTTAAAATTGATTACTCTGCAGAACAGGTGAACTTTCTGGACACAACCATATCCTTCACCAATGGTAAACTTACCTCATCTCTATACAGGAAACCTACAGACAGATTCAGTTATCTCCACAGCTCTAGTTTTCATCCCTCACATATTAAAAAAGCGATTATCTATAGTCAAGCCATCCGATACCACCGCATATGTTCTAACAATGAGGAGCGTGATAAACATTTAAAAACCCTGTCTGACTCCTTCAGGAGAAAGGGCTACAAACCTAATGTCATAACACAGAAAGTAACCTCTGCCATTAAAACACCCTGGGAACACCTGCTGCAATACAAAACTAAAGAAATAACCTCACGTACACCTCTGGTAACCACATACCATCCGGATCTAGAAGGAATCCGCAAAATATTTAAGGATCTATAACCACTGCTAACAGAGGACACAGAATTAAAACATATATTCCCCAAACCCCCATATCTTGCATTTAGGCAGCCACCAAATCTCAGACAAACATTGGTGAACAGTAGATTGGCCAATGAAGAGCTTAACATAGAAAATGGTACAAAACCTTGCAATAAAAATCGGTGTAAATTGTGTCAACACATCTGCAAAGAGGACACAGCCACGCACAACATGAAGACCTATAACATCAGAGGATCATATTCTTGTACGTCATCCAATGTAGTCTACATGATACAATGTACTTCATGTGAGAGAGGCTGCTACATTGGAGAAACCAGCCAGAAATTATATATGAGGATGAATCTACACAGACATTCCATCAATAAGCACAATGAGGAGACTTACTGTACTCCAGTTGGACACCATTTCAGTAATAAGTCAGGCCTTAATGTAGACATTGAATTCTTATCTCATTATCAAAATTTCTTATAACCTCCAACATTCTTGATTGTGAATATATATGTGTGTTTATTGATTTTGTTATTGATTTTTTTTTTGTTCTCTGCCTTCATCCTGAGTTTGGTTACAGCTCTATGGTTCCCTAGATGTGAAACTATTTACAACCCCAATTTACTTATTATTTGTTAATCCTGGAATTTTTTGCTGTATTTGTGAATCTATAATCAGTATTGACTCTGACTCGAGAAAGAGAGGAACTCTCTCGAAAGCTCGTCATGAAACCTATGAATATGTTTGGCCAATAAAAAAGGTATCACTATATACTGCAATACTCTGATTATTCATCTCTCTCTCTCTCTACAGGGAGTGCAGAATTATTAGGCAAGTTGTATTTATGAGGATTAATTTTATTATTGAACAACAACCATGTTCTCAATGAACCCAAAAAACTCATTAATATCAAAGCTGAATATTTTTGGAAGTAGTTTTTAGTTTGTTTTTAGTTTTAGCTATTTTAGGGGGATATCTGTGTGTGCAGGTGACTATTACTGTGCATAATTATTAGGCAACTTAACAAAAAACAAATATATACCCATTTCAATTATTTATTTTTACCAGTGAAACCAATATAACATCTCAACATTCACAAATATACATTTCTGACATTCAAAAACAAAACAAAAACAAATCAGTGACCAATATAGCCACCTTTCTTTGCAAGGACACTCAAAAGCCTGCCATCCATGGATTCTGTCAGTGTTTTGATCTGTTCACCATCAACATTGCGTGCAGCAGCAACCACAGCCTCCCAGACACTGTTCAGAGAGGTGTACTGTTTTCCCTCCTTGTAAATCTCACATTTGATGATGGACCACAGGTTCTCAATGGGGTTCAGATCAGGTGAACAAGGAGGCCATGTCATTAGATTTTCTTCTTTTATACCCTTTCTTGCCAGCCACGCTGTGGAGTACTTGGACGCGTGTGATGGAGCATTGTCCTGCATGAAAATCATGTTTTTCTTGAAGGATGCAGACTTCTTCCTGTACCACTGCTTGAAGAAGGTGTCTTCCAGGAACTGGCAGTAGGACTGGGAGTTGAGCTTGACTCCATCCTCAACCCGAAAAGGCCCCACAAGCTCATCTTTGATGATACCAGCCCAAACCAGTACTCCACCTCCACCTTGCTGGCGTCTGAGTCGGACTGGAGCTCTCTGCCCTTTACCAATCCAGCCACTGGCCCATCCATCTGGCCCATCAAGACTCACTTTCATTTCATCAGTCCATAAAACCTTAGAAAAATCAGTCTTGAGATATTTCTTGGCCCAGTCTTGACGTTTCAGCTTGTGTGTCTTGTTCAGTGGTGGTCGTCTTTCAGCCTTTCTTACCTTGGCCATGTCTCTGAGTATTGCACACCTTGTGCTTTTGGGCACTCCAGTGATGTTGCAGCTCTGAAATATGGCCAGACTGGTGGCAAGTGGCATCGTGGCAGCTGCACGCTTGACTTTTCTCAGTTCATGGGCAGTTATTTTGCGCCTTGGTTTTTCCACACGCTTCTTGCGACCCTGTTGACTATTTTGAATGAAACGCTTGATCACGCTTCAGAAGCTTTGCAATTTTAAGAGTGCTGCATCCCTCTGCAAGATATCTCACTATTTTTGACTTTTCTGAGCCTGTCAAGTCCTTCTTTTGACCCATTTTGCCAAAGGAAAGGAAGTTGCCTAATAATTATGCACACTTGATATAGGGTGTTGATGTCATTAGACCACACCCCTTCTCATTACAGAGATGCACATGACCTAATATGCTTAATTGGTAGTAGGCTTTCGAGCCTATACAGCTTGTAGTAAGACAACATGCATAAAGAGGATGATGTGGTCAAAATACTAATTTGCCTAATAATTCTGCACTCCCTGTACATATATATATATATATATATATATATATATATATATATATATATATATATATATATATATTCATTTTAACAGCTTTTTATACAAAGTCAACACCCATACTACTCTGATAGTTTAATAGCGCAAAACAGCTAAATGCTAACTCGGAGGTTTAAACTATAAGCTAAATTTACAATATGTGTAAATATCCATTTACAATTGTTAGCATGTTGACATTCAGCCAAGAGTACACTAGCTGCTTTATTGCCACCACTACTGAGGATCAACATAAAACACATTAAAGAGTAATAAGGTTGGTGCAAGAGGGAACATTAAGAAACTTGAAAATAATGCTATAATTTCTTACTACTGAAAATTACATTCTACCCAAGAGCCATTTAAGTTGGTCTGCAAAGAAAATCTTAATGTTGTCACTCGTCAAATTAAGGCTGGAGACCCCTGAGTGCTATATAGACCTCAAGAAACTCATGCACAGTATTAATGGTAACTTTATATTCCATGTCTCATTTAATTCTACACTTATAATTCTACAATTGAGTAGAAAATTCTGTTTCAAAGTTAATGGTGACTGGTTAAACGTCTGGTAACAAATCTTAAGTCAGAGGCAAATGGGATTGCATCAGTGGGCTTTAGACAGATTTTTCATCCTTATCCTTCTCAAGATAATAATGTCACATCTATACACAATTCCCTGTCTACACTTCTATTAGTTATTTCATTGTTAATCTTGCCAGTAATTAAACTTAATGAAGCCATTTGTTTTTTCTTATATTGGGTTTCCTCTGTGCCCTTCTAGCTGATCAGGGATGATGTGCGATGTAGCATTGCAGAGTAAATAAATGTACTCATACATTTGATTCTTTACACTGTTGTGCAGTAAATTTCAAGATAAAGTTTGTATTTAGTCTGACTTTTAGGCTAATCAACATACTTTAATTAGTTTAACCGCTTTAGGCTGACTTTCTTTTTCAACTGCGCTATTAAATTCATACACGTGTTTTAACATACTTTGAATCTATTGTCAGGTTTATAAAGTGTTCTTTAGTCACAATTCTTACATGTATGAGCAACAAATATTGGTGCCATTGATTAACAAAATTATATTTTTTATTTTTTGTGAGTGCACTGGCACTTTCTATAAACTGATATTCTCCTATTTTTTTCAGCCTGTGGAACAGTCTATAGATTACTTCCATGAAGCTGTCTATTTATTACACTTGTGCCACATTTTCCAAAACATGTAACTCCGACCTTAAAACAGCAGTTTTCAGTGATTTATCATACAAGAAATCATCTTTTTTTAATTACAATAAATGAAAAAGTTCTTTATGTTACTGCTTAAAAGTCATGAAAGCTGGGAATTACAGTCGTCCATTAAAGACAAGATTTTAGTTCAGTTTCAGGGGATAGGAGGCTCTTTGCTCTGGTATTTCTACTGGTTGCATCCCACTATTAAATTGACAGTGCAGCAGGTACATAGTCAGATGGTAGCACTAGGACACTCAGATGTGATATGACAGAAGAAATGGTGTGGATAGTATCCTGGTGCATCAAGTGGCCATGGTACAGTGTGATCTTGTTTATTTTAAGTTTTGCTTCACTGAGAAGTACCCATCAAAATAGAGGTATCTGGTTTTGTGATGTAGACAGAAGGAGAGCATGGCTACCTAGAACAACAGTAAAACGATGACTATAAGGTAGTATAACTATGTAAAAGGTTGTATATATGTGGTATTTAAAACCAGTTATATATAGTGAGTGTGAAAGTGATAGATAATGGTAATCCCAAATAATAGTTATATGCCTACTAACAACTTCCTAGTTCCAATCATCGCCAGAAGTGAGACAGCCACTTCTCTGCCAGGGACACTGGGCCACATGCCATCCAGCTAAGCAGAAACACTAACCAGTTACCAGCCTTCCCAGTTCCATTCACCTAAGTTTATTTTACCTCCAGACGTAGAACCTCACACACAGCCACCTTCTCTTCTGTTTCTGAACCCAATTGACATTCCCTCCAACCTATGATATGTGTTTCTTTATAGCAAAGATTCCTGCACTATCACATCCATCTGTCACGGCTGCTGCACCCACAGATTAGGCCCTCATGCTAATTGAGTGGTGTAATTTGTGGTATACCCGTAAATCAACTTTTTTTCCCCACGTTACACTTTATATTAATCTTTTCACTCGCAATATTATGGCAGTCAGCCCACATCCTTAAATCCAGCATTGTCCGCAAGAAATTTCAATGTGTTCACTTATATTACACCAAACCAAGCTTTACGGATGAGAAATGGCTCTGGGAACCAATAGGAAATGAAAACATAATTATTGAGAATGAGCGCCATAACAAGAAAGCATATCTGTTTATATATATAAATATATTTACAAAATGTATTTATTTAAATTAAATATATGTGAAAAGTTTATTTATAGATTGAATATATATAATTGTGTTTATTTTGTGTGTATATATATATATATATATATATATATATATATATATATATAGATAGATAGATAGATAGATAGATAGATAATGCATTAGAGCATTTGTTAAGAGTCCACATGGTTTCCTGATATGTATTAACCCCTTGAGTACTAGGTTGTGTACTACCCTGGATGTTGTATAATGAGATGGACATAGTAATGAAATATATTTTTTTAATTACACATATGTTTACATTGGACTGTTAAGTTTCAAATAATGTTGAAATGTCATAATTTTCTATTGTTTTTTTTTTGTGCTTTACTGTCTCTTTAACTGCTGCCGGCACTTCTAATAGTTTTATAACAATAATCTGTGAGTGGTCTTCAGTTTTTTGTAGTTATGGCACTGTCCTATTTTGCAAGAGATCCGTAAGGTCTTATTAGCAAAGGGTTTGGGTGTCAAAGTCTAATGGAGTAATTTGTAGTCTTTTGTCAGTGAAAAACTCAGTGGATAAGTTTGGTGTAATTTTGAGTTCTGGCTTGCTGTAGTCACTCGTAGCAGTTCTCTTGCAATGTTTCCACGATGGGTGATTAACATTGTTAGGGAGATTTACTTTGCTCTTAAACATGGAGTAATCTGTGATATAGGGGAGTAGCATGGAGGCCTTAAATACCAATTAACCCTCTACTCTATTTTTAATTACCTGTCAAGCTTTGCTTCTCCCTTTTAATTCATTTGTTACATTTATCAGTTAGCCTATTGATAAGTGTGATTGGGAAGAGGTGTGGTTTCAATTGCAATCATATCCAATTATCAAACAAAAGCACTGGACTTCTCCCCTACTCATCCCTCCACTGATGTCTACAAAAAACACACATCCCTATCATCCAGCTCTCAGGATGTGATGTAGCAAACCCAAAATTGATTCCTATACTCCAGGGGTCACCAAACACGGTCCTGGAGGGCCGCACCCATGCCTGGATTTGATGATTTCCTTTCTGTGCACATGTGAGTCAGTCAGGATGATTGAAGAAGCAATAGTCTCACCTGTTTGCAGCAAGGATATCCACAAATCCAGGACTGCTATTACACACTCTTAAAACATTCAAATTTCCCCCCAAAATATTCTATTTATATCTTACACAGCTGCCCTACATTGTTAGTTTGAAACATACATGAAAAACAAGTGTCTTTTTGTCTTGAACTGCAAATTCCTTTAAGTGAGGTTAAAAGGATTAAGATTAGGTTAAGTGGTGATAAAAATAAGTATATCCATATTTTATGTTTGTTTTGAATCCCTTATATATCAAAGATAAACTCATTTATTAGTATCTATAAAAATCATAGGAATTTATTGATATTAATTATACCTATTTTTAATTATACATTCATATTATCCTATCTAATAAATATATTTCATTTTTAGGAACAAAAAAATATTGTATTTTTAATATTAGGAAAGGACATGGAACAAAACAATTTTTTATTATAAATTAGACCTTACACAGTTATTTTTGTATATTAAATGATTTGTTTTATTATTCGAAAATATTACTTATTATCCATTAATAAGGACAGGTTTTGAAAATTCTAAAACATCCCTCTAATGCTTACAAAACATTTAAACTGGATATGGCACATGCTATACATCGAAACTATAGACTAGTGCTAGTTTTATTAATCTAACATGATCTAACATGAACTCAGCTGGTGCAGACTGTGATTGGTTTTACCTGTTACAATAATGTATAATCATTATATGAGCATGTCAGAAGTAAGTTTTTTTGTCATGGTAAGTTTTTCCATATCCAATTTAACCTCACGTATTTAGAATATTCTATACTGAACATTGCTAACGTATATTTACTTGCACTTTTTTAAAACAATGTTACAGTAAGACTCCGGCACCCATTGGGATTGGTAGATTCCGGATAAATGCTGGTTGTTTGAGAACTACTATTAAAAGAGGCCTAGATTAGCTGTACATATGAAGCTCTGCTAAGTATATTTGTCAGTGAGGGCTGTTCTAGCCGCAGCAGCTTTCACTACTCACTTACACACAGGTACGTTCGTCTGGAGGGGGCAGTGCTGACCCCGGGGAATGTGACGCCAACACTGCACTGGCTCAGTCACTCATGCCTGTCTGCTTCCAGGTAATACTGAATTGCAGAGGCGTACAGTGGATGAAATCTAGGTGCCTGTAAGCATTTTGTGTCATGACAACCTGGCTCCTGGCATTTGTTGACCCCTGTAAATTTTATTTTTTATTTTAAGTACAGTATTCTCTTTTTTCTGGTTGCTTGAGTTTTGGTTAACTGAGAGTCTACTGTATAAAAATGTTTATTTATTTGGTGTATTTTTTGAACCATGTGACAATTGTTTGGAACTCTTGTATAATACAGACCTCTAGTCAAGTATTATTAATACACTTTGTAAATGCGGCTTGTCTTTTGATGCCTGTTTGAGATGCAGCTCTAAGGATTATTACACAATATTTCAGAGAAGACAGTATCAAAGCTCTTTGGGACAGAATGCTATATCACTACTGTTCCTCACTGTGCTAATGTAAAACGTTTCTGTTTGTTATGTATATTGTTATTTTATTCTTTTTAAAAATTGTTCTTCTGTGATTTATACTGGCGCTTTATAGATTACCCATGACATTTACAGTAACACTAATATTTAAAGAGACAATAGGAAAATGTGAATTGACAGAGCTCCGGTTAATTTCATTATTGTAATTTGCCATTGGAGAAAGATAATTTGTTAATGCAATATAAAAAAACAGCTTGCTACTGCAATCAAGACTGAGGAAATAAAAATGTTCTGCTTTAGTTAATCCATTTTTGCCGTTCCTAGGTTTGAGACAATAAAGACATTATGGTGTATGACAGCTCCTATGTGCCCTTGGCAAGAAGTCTTGAAATGAACGTCTCTTAGTGCAAGGCTATTCCAGAGGGGTAAGTCAACACACGCTTATTTTATATATGGAATAGACAAATTAAAATGGATAACGTGGTTATTGGTATTTGTTATGATATGTAACTGTTTTAAGAAATAATAATAATATATTTGATTCAATATACATATAGGAATACAAAATAGAACATATTTTACAAACCAAAGGTGAAGACTCTTCCCATAAACAGGTACATGTAGAGGTGCTCATTGTCTGCTATTTTACTTATGAATACAATACTTTGATCAGAGGCTGGCACTTGTTGGCTGCATTAGATAATATCAGGGATGTTCAGATTGGCCACACTGCTGATGTGTCTGTGTAACCCTAAAACATCATTCACAAGAGGCTCCATAGAATACAGCACTGAAATACATGCAGCAAAAAAAACTGTTATTGAAGATACTTCTGTTTTTAACAGAGGCCTAGAAAGTGTCCATAAACCTTCTGCATATGGGTTTGGGGAACAGGAAGGGAAAGCCATCACTTTGGGAAGGGGGGTGTGATTCATTGCCCACACTTCCTATTTTAGGCAAAACGTCTCAGACCACTAGGCAAAGATGCTAAGGTTGCTTAAGATGGTTTTGAAAACTCCATTTCCAGTTTCAACACACAATTTGCAGCCAGGTGGTTTAAGCTCACTGAGATTTATCCCTACCACCACATATATTGTGAACACCTTTTTTCCTGTATCAATAACTGACAAAGGCTCGATATAGTAGTACAATGTGAGAGTGCTTCCATCTTTCTTGTGTCCATATGGCTTTCCCGAACCACTGCAGGATTCTGTGGCATTAGATTTATGTTACTGTCCGGAGCTGAAGGCCAAAAGGACCAAAGTAGTCTTATATCAATAGTATAATAATATTCAGAAGAACAGTACAGCATTTAATAGGTAATACATTAGAGACTTTTTTTCTGATTTGTTTACAATGTACAAATGTTTTGCCTATCATCAAATATAAGGCTTCAATGGAGCATACTGAAAATGTGGGACTTCAGTGGTCTCTTAAAAGAAATCGAGACAAGATTGTAAGAAATTGTGCACACAGATTGAGAGTACCTTACTGTTAATACTTTGACGTGTGTACATCCAGCATTTCTTTATTTGGCTAATCCTCGACAACTCTCTTTCTGATATACAGCCTTATTAAATAGCGATTTGGCCAATTGAATAGGGCTCTATATAAGCACATAGCATATTTTTTACAGAAGTTTTTAGTTAGTGAACTTCTATCCAAAAGCAAGGACTTCATTAACTAGAACTTCTGTTAAAAAATATGCTCTGTGCTTATATAGAGCCCTACTCAATTGGCCAAATTGCAATTTAATAAGGCAGATAAGCAGGTGTGGTATGCATTATTTATGTTTGCACTTCCTATATTTATGTTCATAACTCCAAGTGATCTACTGCTGAATTCAGCTATTTGTTGCTATTTGTATATCTGTTAATGCAATTATTCTATAATGCACTAAAATACATGTAAAAAATCTGCATTAGAGAGTGAAACTAATTTAATATCAGTAATATCTGACTGTCTTTCTGGTCTTAATTATTTCCGATACCCTTCACATTTTCTGTACATTCCATATACAGAGCTGCCAAAAAGGTGCTTTATAAGTAAACTATAATAATAATAATAATAATAATAATAATATAATAATAATAATACAATATGCTGTTTTGAAGAAATATACTCAATAATAGTCAAAATGTTTCAGAGAGAGTAAAATAATAAGACAATCTTTAATTTATTATTCATTTTATTAAAATATACAGCACTGGAAGCTACCATTCTCATTTATGCTGATCTACTTTTACAAATAGGGGGAGACTGAGTGCAGTGTAAGTTCTTGGCTGTTATAATTGAAAAGCTGCATTTTAAAATGTCAATATTTTTAATAGTGCTAATGGCAATCTTATTAGATTACAGGGACACATCCTTCTGAAAAGGCAGCTTAAACATACAGCTCAGAAAATACCAATAATTGCTTATAGAAACTAATAATTAAAAGATAGTTTTTTTTTAATCCTTTTTAAAAAACATTAACATTTTTATTGTTGGTAACAGTAACGTTTTTAGGGGGAAAAGGTGAATAGTGTTAATTTCCAGGGCACCACTTCTAGGGGGCATCATGCTGAAGGAAAAGTTTATATATTAATACCCATTCTCGTGCTTGAAAACTTAATATTTTTTACGTATTCTGTGCATTCCAGCACTTTGCTGGATTTATATATCAGGTGCCCCTAGGAACAACTTTATTAACTGCCCCATATACATATATGAACACAAACACACACATGTGAATGTACTGTATACAAGGTACAGTTTGATTTAGAAGAGCGTTCAAAAGGTTGTGTAAAATAGTGAGTAAATGTCAATTGCTATACGTAAAACAACAAATGAGTGGCAGACAAGCTTGCTTTGATTTTCAGTGGACCCTGCCCTAGAGTACTTAGACAGAGAAGCTTCATGCTGATCTGCACATCTGAGGAGGACGTGGTATGGCCGTGGTGACATTCAGACATCCCATGCCTGGTGACAACAATTTCCACGAACACTTTGCCCAGAGTGGGACGATTTATCACATGCTAAGGAATATATATATATATATATATATATATATATATATGCCACACAAGGTCTAAAATGACTTATACACAGTCTCCCTAAAGGCCTTCTCAACAGTACAATACTAATTCCCTCTCACAGCAATCTTGTAACTCTCTGGCTCCAGTTTTACTCTCCTAGTTGCAAGTCTGTGAACTGCAGTGTTTGTTTTTTCATGCCAAGAAACATTTCCAAGTCGCATATAAGGCCCCGTTCACAGGGAAGTGTCCGTAAGTGGCTGCCTAGTCAGCTTAATGAAAAATGCATCCATGCCTGCCCCTCCTTCCTCCATCACTGTTTTACATGCTATGTGTCAAAACCATGTAAATCCGAGCTGCAGAGGAGCACTATATGCTAACAGTGGTAATGGGGGACATTAAGGAGGAAAGCACGGAGAGAGTGAACACACTTGGGCGGTCTTAAAGCAACATAAATACATAACTGATCCTACTAGCTGGCATAAAACTCCAGTATAACTATTCTTGTATCCTGTTATTTTGTTCTGATCTTGCAAACATTAAAGGGGTGGGCTGAAATAGCTTCCATGCCCATTTTACAGCACAAAATTGCATACATTGTTATATGTACGGGCCCTGTAGTTACAGTATGTACCCTCCTAAGTGGGCACAGGGGTAGACAGATTTTCTAGAAACAACCTCTTGAGTAATTTTAGTTTCTTAATATGACATATTATTATTATTATGGCACTACAGAGGTCATTTAATCACACTTTAGTCATTCATGTTCTTATAATGCCATCAATCAGTGTTCTTATACAGATGTATTGGTCTCAGAAAGAGCAAGGTAGTTCATAGGTTGTGATCCCTTTTAAAGATTCAATATATTCCCTTGAGACTGCTTCTTCATATATGCAGTGATCTGTATTCACTTTCATGCAAATGCTCATTATAAATGAAAAGCCAGTGAAGATTACTGAGTAGTGTGGTTAATTCCTTCAAAATATCCAACAAGATAAAGGGAAAAAAAACTCTTAGTTAATCTTAATGCATTCTTAAACCACTTTCAAAGTAAATTTGGAAAAAGATAAGTAAACAAGGGCACGGTTTTGTGACCCTCTGCATTAGTCATATGACCATTGAAGATTACAATTGATTTTCTTCATGTTAGTATGTGAAGTTTCTACATGTGCACCTTGTTCTATTGACAGAATGTATTTAATGGCAGAAATGTACAGACCCTTGAAGGCATTAGCCATAGCAACATCTGGTCCATTACCATAAATCGATGATCCTGGGTCAAACCATGTGAGAAAATTTACATCATATGTGTCAGATTTTACAAATAAAAACTGGAAACCTCTTTACACAAACTGGAAGATAGTGCTTGTGTTATGATCTTTATTATTTCTTATGTGTTGCCAACAGAGCAATAGACAATACAGCCATATGATCTAGAGGGAAATAGAAAAATAGATTGAAAATGTAAATTGTTGAACATGCGGCTGAAAACCCTTATGAAGAACAGTGGAGGTAATGCCATTTGAATCTGTATGATTTTATAAAATAAATTGTTTTGCCTGGAAAGGGTCACTTTGGGGCAAGATATTGCTATATTTGGAGTTACTGACTTTCTATTGCTTGCAATAATAGAAAAGAATAAGCTTTACAACATTTGGTACTCTATCGGCTGTATATTGAATGCTTCATCTAATACAGGTTTTGATTCATTCCAAAAATATTTTGATAAATATATATAGAGAACGCTTTGAAATGGTCTATTATAAATCATGTGTCTTCATATATAGAGAGAGAGGTTAAAATAAAGGGCCACTCTCTACTGTGCAGTTGTTTCTGATATATTTGTCCTGTTATTGTGTTGCCCTGAGGATACTGAGCAATATTTTAATAAATTGCTTTGATTTAAATTCACAGATGTGAGACCTTAGATCTTTTATCACGTGTGCTTTTTATATTTGATATTATATGTGGAAAATAAAATGAATACCTAATGGTGAAAAGAAAAATAATATATTTTATTTTTTTTGAATTAGAAATGGTAGCCAAGAATGGCAGAATATCAAGGTGTGTGAGTGGCTCAGACAGGAATTTGTCCCATTTCCCTGGAAAATTTATTGTTTTTTTGACTGCCTATAAAACTAATGAAAAATACGACTATGTCACTTTGGAACATCGAAAATACTGTTTTTATGGAAACATGAACAACTAATATCATACTTTGCAAATGTCCCTCTTTTAGGGGAACAATCCCTTACATGTGACAAGTAATCTTTCTCAACTTCCCACTGATAACTTGCAATTCCACAATTAAAAAGTAAATGAAAACATATTTTTCAATTGTACTTTAAATTAGCATCAGACAAATTACATTAATATTCTTTTATAACAAGTGAATAGACATATTTAAGAAATCACATTAAATATTGTCTGATTACAATTTTGAGGCCTTACACACCAAAAGCTCAATATTTGTTTTAAATTAGCATATCAGTTACTGGATAATGCTCCTTTGGTTTGGTTTTCAGTTCCTTTGCTTGGGAGGCGTGAGGTGCTCCTCCAACATGCTATTTCAATAAAACAATGTTTATCTATTTGCTTTTTGAAAATATATATTTATGTAGTTTAAATGTTGCAGTCCCTTCTGGATCTCTACCTTGTTGCAGTGTAGCTGTGAGCTATACCATGTAGAGTCACTCAAGATGGGCAGGTCATAGCAGAGAGGTCAGACAAATTGCGGTTCACTGGAGAAGGAACTGGCAACCCACCCCAGTATCTTTGCCAAGATAACCTTATGGATTAGCACAACCAGAGATTTAACTATAGATGTGCCTGGCATGCTGTGTCTATAGGGTTGCATAGAGTATGACACAACTGAACGATTAAACAACAATACCTGGTGCAGATTGGTTTTTATTATTAAGCCTTTTTCATGATTAGCCTTCAAAGACCAGTTCCTCGTCCCCACCAATCCATAAACCACTATTTTTCATTAGTTCTTCTTGCTGATTTCTCTCAGAATCCAAGAGAATTAAATGTCAGGTGTGATTTTGTGCTGTATGTATAAAGTGTGTATATAGCAGTCTGTGCATATTCTCCCAGATTCGCTAAGCTTCGTAAAGCTGTGAAGCAGTTGCCTGAAGTGTCAATGCAGGAACTGGCAACTTCACAGCCATTGTGAATTTAGTGAATCCACCCCATTTAGTGTATAACTCTAAATGCAATCCTTTTTTTGCAATCAAACACTAGCAAATAGTGATTTTTTTTTTAAAGAATAGAAGTGTCCAGCTTTTATGTCTTGAAGTGTTGGAAAGTACTGGTATGTACAGTAGACTCTCAGTTAACCAGGACTCAAGCAACCAGATCTCTCAAGCAACCAGAAAAAAAATTGAATCCTGTACTTTGTACAAAAATTTAATTTTACAGGCCTCAACAAATGCCAGGAGCCAGGTTGTCATGACTTATGTCATGCTTACAGGCACCTTTAAATCATCCACTGTACGTCTCAGCAATTCATTTTTATCTGGAAGCAGACAGGCATGAGTTACTGAGCCAGGGCAGTGTTGGCGTTACATTCCTCCGGGTTCAGCATCTTACCCTCCAGCCGAACATACTTGTGTGTAATTGAGGAGTGAAAGCTGCTGCAGCTAGAACAGCCCTCACTGACAAATATACTTAGCAGAGCATCCTATGTGTAGCTAATCTAGGCCTCTTGTAATAGTGACTCTCAAGCAACCAGAAACTACAGTAAACAGGCATCTATCAGTGCCTGTGGGTGCCGGATAACTGAGAGTCTCATGTATTACTAAAACAAGTACTCTGACTGGACACTCAGTAGGCTATGGCAAGTAGAAAAGTTATTGAACAACCCTCTACTGCATATCCAGTAAGGAAGGAAAAACTATTTGCGTACACTTACATATCTCATGCAGGACAGAAAATCTATTTTCAGATAGAATTTTTCAGAGAACAGTGTTCCCACTACTGCTAATGATACTGGTTGTAACATGCTAGTAATACACGCTCCATGTTTTTGCCCTTCCTACTCCCCTCCATCTCTCTTTCACACTTTCCCACCTTCTTTCACTTCTACCTGTTCCCTGCAACTGGACATCAGCTGTATTGAGCGAGGTGCTGAGTAAGGCTTTGAGTAACAGCTGCCAGTGGTTCCCATGGTGCAAGTCGTGTCATGAAGTCTCATGATAATACTATGGGAGACAGACTTGATTATAAAGAATCCTAGCTAGTGATTTATAACAGATAAAGGTCCACAAGACCTGGATAAGTTGACACGGTGTGGGGATGAATCATTGCTGTGTGCAAAACTACTACAATAGCATGTCTATTTTCCAGGTGACTATTGGGTTGCATAACTGCATGGTGCTTCTACTACAGGTGTACCTATTCCTCAAGGAAACAAAATAATGTGTTACAATGTTATTGTTTGGTAATGTTATAGGATACTGTGCTGAAGAGCGATCTGTAGTACCAAAGTATACATGGGTGTTGGAACTGGGGGGATCAGGGAAACAAGTCTCCCCAAGCTTTTTCAGTGTTTGTATGTATGAGTATAGAAGCTGTTTTGAGATCTGTGTATTCAATCCCCCATAATTATTTTGGCTTGTACACCCCTGGAGGTAAGACAGGTGCATCAGGATTGTGGACTAACTGAAACAGTTTCTGTGATTTTAGACAGATGCTAAATACATTTAGTAACTTCACTATACAGCTGGTCACGTCAGAGGTATGTTTTATAGCTATTTATATGTTATGTTATGTTGATTATCCTATGTACAGTATGCTAATTGCAGTATGTTATGTTGCTTCTCTAGGTGTGTTTGACTTATTATGTTAGATTCTGTATTTTGTATGTTCGGTTCATAAAGAGTTAATTGATTTAGAATGTTATGAGGTAATCTGTAACTGACAGTTTAGATTCAGTTAGGTAGAAGGAGAGAAGTCTTGAAGGGCTCTCTACTGCCCTCTGGTGACACACCATCACATATCCCCCACCCTAGCTCGACACCATGGGGTTAAGCGTCCAACGCCGTGAGGCCGTACCTGCGATCCAACACATCCTCTGTACCATCTGTGTTCTCTCCGCACTCTTCTCGTCACGGTGACACCAGTGAAGCTTTACTTTACTCATCAGAGCTACTGCGCTTCCAGTTGGCGCTCTCTTCTTTGTACTTCTAGAAGAATCTACACCATGTGTCTCTACTGTCATCTTAAACTCCTTCATAGGACTTTCCCATTTTGCAGCTTACCTTCTTCATCACTGCTTTCAAATTCCTTTGTCTTTCCTTGGAACCGTGTTTCCTTTCTGGGTGAAGAGACGATTCCTTTTCCCACTCTTCCTTTATTATTATTATTATTATTATCTTTATTTATATCGTGCCAACATATTCCGTAGCGCTGTACAGGGGTTGAGTACATAGCAGAAAACAAATTAAACACCTTGTAAAGAATGGAGGGCCCTGTTTTTGAGCATAAAATCAAATGTACATAGAGCTTGTTTCCAAGGCACTGGCACAAGATTGAAAACTCACAAACTTACAATCTAAACTCTATATTTCCTGATTTCTTTGGCGTTCCGCCTGCTGTCACTCTGACTGTGAGGGTATGACACCGGCCCGCCCATCTCTCCGAGTTTCCTGCCCCAGGGACCCTTGAAAAGTACTTCTTGTACTTTGATATGAGAATATGTTTCTCCATACAGTCGCTTCCCTGGGGGTACATCACAGGTTTCTGTGACCTTGTGTTCCAGCTGAAGAATCTTTTCTTTAAAACCTGTCATCTTATTCTTGCAGCTCTGACTTATTCTCTTTATATCTTTAATGTAAGGACTGACGTTCACCAGTTCACTCTCCAGCTTGCATACTCCCTGCCAGTTTGTGGCTAGACGCTGTGTTTTCGTCTGTTCAAAGTCACCCGACAGTATTTATGCCTCATCTGCAGACCGGGAGCCTGGGACTGGAGCTTCCTCACTTCTGCCTCTTTATGCTTGGAGTTCATTCTCCAATACTCCTTTGTTAGGATCATCATCATCATCATTTCCACCTTCCCAATAGAACAGCAACTTCTTGTGTTGCTTTTCTTCCCTTCTGTCCTGGTTCTCTCTGTTCCAGGTGCTCCAATTGGCTGACTGATAACTCTCACCAAAACATATCAGCTTCATACGGCCATGTTTCTTCAGTTCTGGTAAAGTATCCTTAGTGGACTCCAAAGGCATGTCCTCTCTCATGGCTGCTTCTTGGGCCTGGGTCCGCACCTCATCTTTCTTTCTGTTCACAGCAGGCCTACTCGTTACCACTGTACGTCCAATCCTGCAAGGTCTGCGACTCTCTTTCTGCGCCAGGAAGGATCTCTCAGACGTTTGGTTTTGCTGGAATGTTTCCAGCTGTTCAGCAACTCCAGGCTGACACTCAGCAGATAGGCTAGTACACTTAGTGGCCTCTTGAATCCTAGATTCCTGAAAAACACTTTTATTTTTGGCATCTTCAGCCTTCATTTGTATTATTTCTTCTTTTAGTAGCTTCTCTACTTGCTTTGCCTCCAAGGCTTCCAGCTTTTCATCTTCCTCGGCTTCCTTCAGCCGCAGTTTCTCCTCATAGCTTGTTGCAAATCCAGTTCACTCTGCTTGTACTGGATCTTTTGCTGCATGTTCAACTTAGGAACCTCCTCTGACTCTTCTATCAGGTCCTCCCCGAATATCTTTGGCTGCTCAGCCGTGTTTTCTTCACCATTCTGTCTTTCTTGTACAAGCTCCTTCGCTATGCCTTGCATATGAGCTTTCTGCAAGTATCGCTCTGCATTCGATGTAGCATCTTGTGCACACAGTTCCTGAAGATCAGGGTTAGTCTCTTCTGAACCAACTCCACTCTGCTTCAACTGTGCCTCAATATCAGGGAGTGTGCTCACCCTCTGCTTTTCTGGAGTATGGAACAGGAGCTCCTTTTCTATTACAGCTGCTTCCCTCTGGGATATACGGTCAGTGAGGAGGGCTTGCTTCACCTGTTCGCCACTGTGCAGCCGCTTCTGCATAATTCTCTCATTCATCTTGTACCTGGGGGTCTCTTCCACTGCTCCCAATTAGACATCAGTGTCTTCTTCCTATAGGATACTATGTTGTCCTCAAACGCAGGCTTCCTTCTCCATTCAGGAATATAACCTGGCATCATCCTGATCCCCTTGATTTCAGTAGCAACTTGCCTGTCTTCTACTTCAGGCTTTTTGAAACCCACTGGGATAGAGTTCAACTGTACTCCTTGCTTTACTTGTTTCCCGTCTTGCTTCTCTTTATCCATAGCACTTTGTTCTATTGCAAACTGAGACAGAACGCTCTCAGAACACTTCATAGTTTTAGAAGGACACATCTCCATGCCCTGCTTCATATGTTCTCTCAGAGACAGTGCTTTGTCTTTCTCCATCTCAATCTCCAGACTCTTTTCTTCCTTATCTTTTACTTTGGAAAGATTTCCAGTTTCTTTATCATTTTTATGACATTCTTCCTTTCTAAGAACACTGGCTATATTCTTCCACTTGGTCTCTCCTTTCTCTAGGTCAGAGATCTTTGTCAGGCACTTTCTTTGTCTAGTACTCTCCAGCTCAGGATTATTCACCAAGGACAGGTGGCTGTGTCTTTCCAGGTCTCTTATGGAGGCCTTCTCATCTCTCTTGTCCATAAGATTTCCTCATCTGTTTGGGTTCCCTTCTTCCTCACTGACTTTATCAGCATCAACGTTATCTTTTGCTCTCTCAGCAATCTCACGTGTGCTCTCTGCGGTTCTGTCAGCCCTCACAGTGTCGCTCTCTGCCGCGCTCTCAGCCGTCACAGTGGCGCTCTCTGCCGCGCTCTCAGCCGTCACAGTGGCGCTCTCTGCCACGCTCTCAGCCGTCACAGTGGCGCTCTCTGCCGTCTCACTTGCAGCGGCTCCTGCCGTCTCACTTGCAGCGGTCTCTCTCGCCATCTCACTTGCAGCGGTCTCTCTCGCCGTCTCTGTGGTCTCTCTCACCGTCTCTGTGGTCTCTCTCGCTGTTTTAGCGGTCTCTCTCACCGTCTCAGCGGCCTCTCTCGCCGTCTCAGTGGTCTCTCTCGCCTGCTCTGCAGTCTCTCTCGCCTGCTCTGCAGTCTTTTTTGACGCTCTCTTGGTGGCTTGTTGCACTCTCTCTGCCATCCACCAGGTCTCTAACTCCTGATTTCCTCCTGCATCAGGCTTGGTTTGTCTTCCCTTAACAGGGAAACTGATTTTTAAACTTGGGCAGACAAGCATGTCTGTTGGATAGCAATAAGCCTGTCTGTCAAATAAATCCCAGTAGTGCAATCTCTGTACTGTTTTCACTCCCAGTCTGGAAAGGATCTCTTCCTTCAGGATACAATAATTTGTAGCCTTTTCTTCAGGCAGATCACAATATGCTCTCTGAGCTTCTCCACACAGATAGGGACCCAGGACTGTGGCCCAGTGCTGTTTAGGCCAACCTTCCCTAGTGGCAATCTTCTCAAAGTTCAGGAGATAGGTGTCAACGTCATCCTGAGCTGTCATCCTCTTTAGGAAGCGGTTAGGATTCATGCCTCCACTTGCTTCTGTAACCACAGTATTATTTGCAAACTTCAGTTTCTGCAGCTGCACTTTCTGTGCCTGCAAAAACTCTCTCATTTGGACTCTGTCCTCTTCCGCTTGTCTCCTCCTTTTTTCTGTGGCCTCACTCATGCGGATTATATTCTCTTCTGCTTGTCTCTGCCATTTCTCTGTGGCCTCTCTCAGAAATGCAGCAGCATCTCTTAGTCTATCATCTTTTGCAGTATGGGCTCTGTCCTCTGCAATTTCTTTAAGCCATTTCCACTGGTTTCCTTGCTCACAAGCTCCACTCACTTTCTGGTATGTAGTGGCATCTGCCAGGGCTTTCAATAGTTCCTCCATTATTATACTGTACTGTGGGCTGTCTTCTTAAACACAGACAATTTTCTATCCCACCACTGCCAACATAAATGTGACAGATTCACTGTCACTCGCAGGATCCATGTCCTAATATCCAGCACCAAAATGGAGAAAGCAAGAGACCTTTAAATGTTTAGCAGATTTGTGCTGTTTATTTGTCAGCATACAACAGAAAATAAACCAAACTGAAAATAAGTCTTAGCTTCTCCTTGAATCCCTGCATAACTAAACTGTAGTTCCCTTACTATCTTATATAGAAGTGCAAACATAGTCCAAACATAGGTTGCAGAGGTGTCTTTCCCTCTCACCTCTCTCTCAGGCTCTGTATCTCCGGCCTCTCTTTCCAAAGCAGATCCCTCATTTGGTCATCACCTTCAGGGACTTTCTGTTCCTCTTATCCGCATGCTTTCTCTTCGAAGCTTCTTACTTTGGTCCATTAGTTTTCAGTGCGGCCTCTGACTGCTGCCCTGCACACTTCAACACTCCAGCACTGTCAAACAGCCCTCCACCTGGAGACAGCCGCCGGTCTTGATTGCAGCCACAGCCAAGCTTTTTAAGGATCTCCTTAACCATCTCACTCCTGGGGAGAAGTCTTGAAGGGCTCTCTACACAGACAATTTTCTATCCCACCACTGCCACCATAAATGTGACAGATTCACTGTCACTCTCAGGATCTGTGTCCTAATATCCAGCACCAAAATGGAGAAAGCAGGAGCCCTTTAAATGTTTAGCAGATTTGTGCTGTTTATTTGTCAGCATACAACAGAAAATAAACCAAACTGAAAATAAGTCTTAGCTTCTCCTTGAAGCCCTGCATAACTAAACTGTAGTTCCCTTACTATCTTATATAGAAGTGTAAACATACAGTCCAAACATAGGTTGCAGAGGTGTCTTTCCCTCTCACATCTCTCTCAGGCTCTGTATCTCCGGCCTCTCTTTCCAAAGCAGATCCCTCCTTTGGTCATCACGTTCAGGGACTTTCTGTTCCTCTTATCCGCATGCTTTCTCTTCAAAGCTTCTGGCTTTGGTCCATTAGTTTTCAGTGCGGCCTCTGACTGCTGCCCTGCACACTTCAACACTCCAGCACTGTCAAACAGCCCTCCACCTGGAGACAGCCGCCGGTCTTGATTGCAGCCACAGCCAAGCTTTTTAAGGATCTCCTTAACCATCTCACACTCCTGGGGAGAAGTCTTGAAGGGCCCTCTACTGCCCTCTGGTGACAAACCATCACAATACACACACACACACATATATATATATATATATATATATATATATATATATATATATATATATATATATATATATATGTGTGTGTGTGTGTTAAGATCCTTAGAGAAGATAAGAGCTATCACTGTCTGACTGGATTAATATATATATAAAATAAGATATCTGGAGCATATATATGTATCAGAATCTCTATAGCAGAGGATAAGAGCTATCACTGTCTGACTGGATTAATATATATATATATATGAAATACGATATCTGGAGCATATATATGTCTGACTGTATTAATATATATATATATGAAATACGATATCTGGAGCTATCACTGTCTGACTGGATTATTATATATATGAAATAAGATATCGGGAGTATATATATATCTATCAGAATCCCTATAGCAGAGGATAAGAGCTATCACTGTCTGACTGGATTAATATATATATAGGAAATAAGATATCTGGAAGATATATATGTATCAGAATCCATAGTGAAGAAAAGAGCTGCCCTGGTCCTGTACAACTAATGGAGTGTATGTTATGACACTTTGCAGAATGTTATCAGTTCAAGTTTATACATTCACCCATTGAACCTGTTATGAAGTTTCCACAGCAATAAAAGCAGTTCCTGATTTTTATAGTGCTGAGCCTGTATTTTTTTTTTTTTAAATAGTGCATCTAAGTTAGGGCATTGGTAAATGGATCAAAAGAACCTGGTGGATCTTCTGAGTAGGTTTGGCCATAACAGCCTTATCAAGCCTGACTGAAAAAAAGCAGATCGCCACAACTGGTGTAATGGCCAGCCTCAAAATCCTAATCATCCTGGGTGGATCATATGAGTCCTAAGGACTGGTGGTCAGGGGGATCATGATAGTATAGCTCACAGCTTCATTGAGGTACACAAGCCCTTTCACCATGACAATGTAGCGATCCAGAAGTGGAAAAAAAGGGTAGAAAAGGCTTCAATTAAAGGTCATTCTATGTTTCTTTTTTTTGTTCATAAAGAACATGTGTTTTGAAAGTAAACAAAAATACACATTTTATTATACACTATATCAGGGAGTTTTCAAACTCCAGATGTATTCTGTTTAGTTTGGTAAAATATGTTGATTTCAGATATCAAGATCAGGATTAGGATGGATCATAGTGATAAAAAATGTGCTGAGATTTGGATACAGTACATGTGTTGTTACCTTGTGAATCTGTTAGCCAAGTGTGAAGGAGGTTATTTGAAAAATCCATCTGCTGGGAGTAAATAAGAGTTACAGTAAAGCACAGCTATGTAACTTGTCTTGCACTTCCTGTGTTAATTAAGGTTTTACTAGGTAGCTAATTTGTTTTTTTTTTCTTCCAGTGTTTAGAGTTATGCATAATGAGAAAATGAATAAGAGTATGTTTCATTCTTTAAGTAAAGTAACAGAAAAGTAATCAAGAGGTGATTTCTATTATATGACCTTGTCTTCTTGGACTTATGTAACATATTACAGTATTGGCTAGAACAAAGGCAGTCAATCAGTAATAAGCATGAGTCATGGCACTCCACTCAGGATCAGCATTCACACAAGGGTAAGGTTCAACTTCCACTTGTGGTTCCATCTCCACACCTCTTTAGCCTTGAGATAGATGTAAATAACCACTTCAGCAATGTGTTTCAAGGAAGAACTAAGCCCCAATAATGGTCTAAAATTAGGCTAGTTTTCAATAGACAAAATACCAAAATAGAGGTGCTCAATCAGATTACAAACTAACCTTAATAGGTTAGTTCTATGGACATGGTAACCCACTCTGAGAGCAACCTCTTTTAGCTCACTTGTGCCTTTCACAGGGAGGAATATCCTGAAGCATATCAGTTTGGTGCCACTCACTAGAGTGGTCAGCTAGAGAAGCTTGAAGCAACAGAGGCCTAGTCCCACATCAATACAAAGCTGTTGCTTTCTGGTATGAATTACTAATACGTGAGGATAGCAAAAGATGCAAGGTAACAGTTTATAATGGGCAATATAAAGAGATAGAAGAAGACAACAAAATGGAAAAGGCAAGAGATATTTTCAACAAAATTGGGGATCTCAATGGAAGGTTTCATGCCAAAGTGGGATATATAAAAGATAAAAATGGTTGGGTCTTAACAGAGGCAGATCAAATAAAGAAGAGGTGTCAGGAATGCATAAATGATCTATATAGGAAGAATCTTAACAGCATTGATAATCTGAACTGGAACCAGACATCATGGAGTGGAAAGTGAGGTGGATAATAAGGCTGCAGGAGTTGATGGAGTCCTGGCTGAACTGTTAAAAATCCTACAAATTTGGAAAACTCAATAGTGGCCAGTGGACTGAAAAAGGTCAGTCAATCCCAAAAAAGGCAGTGTCAAAGAGTGTTCCAATTATCGAACAATTGCACTAAATTTTACATCAGCAAGGTACTGCTTAAGATCCTGCAAGCTTGGCTCCAACAATATATGGACAGAGTGCAAGCCGGGTTTCACAGAGGCAGAGAAACAAGAGATTAAATTGCCAATGTCTGCTGGAGAAAGCAAGAGAGTTCCAGTAAAACACCTCTGCTTCATAGACTATTCTAAAGGCTTTGACTGCGTGGATCATAACACAATGGGGCAAGTCCTAAAGAGACGGGATATCAAACTATATTATCCGCCTCATGAAGAATCTATATGTGGACCAAGAACCGAACATGGAAAAACAGAATGGTTCAAGATCAGGAAAGGGGTGCGACAAGGTTGTATATTGTCACCTTATTTATTCACCTCATATGTGGAATATATCATGCTTAAGGTCAGGATGGATGAATCTGGGAGAAATACCAACAACCCATGGATGGTACTATTCTGATGGCTGGGAATGAGGAGAAAATAAAGGGTCTATAGATGAGTGTGAAAGAAGAGAGTGCAAAAGTTGGCCTGCTGCTCAATGTTAAAAAGACAAAGATCATGACAAAAAGCAATATCCATTCCTGGCAAATATATGGGGAAGTGTTTTTTTTTTTTTCCTGGGCTCCAAGAACTCTGCAGATGGTGATTGCAGCTACAGTATGAAATTCAGAGATGTTTGCTTCTGGGGGGGAAAGCAATGGCAAATCTGTACAACCATCTAAAATGTAAATATTTAACACTATTCCCAGTAGTAACATATGGCTGTAAGAGCTGGATTGTAAAGAAGGCTTAGACCATAGAATTGGCGCCTTTGAATTGTGGTGCTGGAGAAACTGCTTAGACTGCTTGAAAACTGCTGAAACTTCATTGGACTGTAAGAAGATCTAGTCAATCAATACTACTGGATATCAAGAAAAACTGTTTACTGGAAGGTTTGAGTATGATGCTAGAGTTCTAATATTTTGGCCATATCATGAGAAGACAGGATTCCCTAGAGAAGGATTTGATGCTGCGAAAGAGTGAAGCAAAGATGGATAGATGAGCAATTAACATGAGCTTGAGTGAGTTCAGAGTGACAGTAACTTACAGATGTACCTACTTGCTGTCGTCCCTAGGGACAGACTGAACGACTGAACAAAAGCATGCAAAAAAATAATTATTTGTGAATTATTCATCATAATTATCCTGTTACACTGACATTTGATTCACTGTTTCAGCAGGCATTGTTCTACTTTACTCCATTCTCACCCCTGTGAGCAAGGATCTTGATTTATCCACAAGCACTATCGACAATCCATCTAGTCCTCCTGATTGTCTGGAAGAAAGTATTTGAGTTCAAAATTGGCTGATTCAAATCAAACCAATTTGTAAAGTTGAACAAGTATGGAGCAGTATGCTGTACTTTACATTGTTTAGATAGTTTTGATTTTTTTTTTTAGAAATACAGAAAGAAGTCTAATAAAAGAAACATACTCCTGTAAAGAGGAGAGTCACTGTGTTGTTGATAATTTCCCCCAGGTTCTCATAAACTGTAATGAATAATAATACATAAAGTTAATTTATTGTTTTACCAAATTTAAGTGAATTGAAAATAACAATTGTATGTAGAATCCACGGGACAGACACTTAAATGTTCTAGAGTATATGGTAAGTAAAATGCATTAAATGTCTTTACTTTATACACAATAAAGTTCATGTACGATACTGGATCCATGACTCATTACAGAATATAATAAACTCAATAGTTTAGAACATATAATAACATTATGGCATTATGTATTTATATCTCTATATCAGAAAATGAATAATACATTAATAAGCCCATTTGCATGTCTAAAAGGCGGGGACATGCAAATGAGAATACAATGTACCTCACTCTTTTAATCCAAAAATAGCAACTTTATACATTGCTCCCTTAAAGCATATGCCCGCTGTATTAAACAGCTTTTAAGCAAAGCATCGGGTTGGATTTTACACAAACCAAGAATCACTCATATACAGGCCTGTTTCAAGCTTTTGGCTAAAGCTTGAAACAGGCCTGTATATGAGTGATTCTTGGTTTGTGTAAAATCCAACCCGATGCTTTGCTTAAAAGCTGTTTAATACAGCGGGCATATGCTTTAAGGGAGCAATGTATAAAGTTGCTATTTTTGGATTAAAAGAGTGAGGTACATTGTATTCTCATTTGCATGTCCCCGCCTTTTAGACATGCAAATGGGCTTATTAATGTATTATTCGTTTTCTGTACTTTGTACGGTGGAGAGCTTTTCTCACTTTTGTGCTCACCATACACTAAATGATTATTGTGGAATATCTCTATATCTAAACACCTGGTTAAACATTCTTAAAGAGCATTTCTGTTCATAGGACTGCTTTATTTATTCTGTTCTGAAACATATTTTCACTTAAGAACTATGTTTTAACCATTTAATCCATTCTTTCATTAATTTGTGTGCTTACCTGATTCTAACGTGTGCCCTGTTCCTGCTCAACATTACTTTCTAAAATTACCATAATCTGATACCATGCTGCTATTTCTGATGATTTTAAATTATACTTAAACTATGATTATTTTTAATTCTACATTTAAATACAGATTGCTATAATTAAATTATTTCATACTGTGTATGTTATGATGAGGCCGATAATTCCTAAACAGAGTTAAGCTTATTGTTCTACAATGCACTGTTCAAACTATCTGTTCAGATTTATTATAGCGCTGTATTCAAATTGCAAAGTGTATATACACATATGTTGATGCCTCTTCCATGCTCTGGGTGAATTCATGATACATACTGTGAGTGGAAGTTGTGTGAGTTTGAGAGGGACGTTTACATTTCTGGAGAGATGTTGCATCTATTGATGCAAATCCCTATTTCTGGACCACTAAGTAGAAAGGTAAATGGTGTCCATTTCAGTCTTATACAATTATTTAACAAAGCATCTCTATTTCCTCCTCCGCATTCCCACCCTCTACTGAAACCACACATCTTCATGATCCAGCTCTCAGGATGTGATGTAACAAATGCAAAAAAAAAAGTTTTCAAAAATAGATTTATGTCCATGGCTTACACAGCATTTCATGTTGTTAGTTTGGTACATACTTAACAAACAAGTGGCAGGATCTTTAACCTGCAGACACTCTATTGATTGACAGGCGTATTAAAGTGACAGGTGGAAACCTATAGGTTGGATAGTGGAATACTTGTGAACAACTATTAGTGTATTATAATCAGCATGTAGTGCTTTTGTGTGCTTTTTTTTTTCTTTCTGTTTTTCTAGTCTGGGAATTACAGGATATTGAAAATTTTGAAGAAATAAAAATAATAAAGCTTTAATAGCGAACTGATGAGTAAAATAAAATTTGATTTTTGAACACTATAGTTCTTTCATCAGAAGTAAATCTTAAATCATTTATCACTGGAGACAGGTTATAGACTTGTATATACACATACACATAGGTATATGCCCCTGCCTACCATAAATATGCATAAAAAGAGAATAGTCTACTGACCATATTAAGTACTGGTAATTCATTTTACGTTTGGTGTTTTTCTATATGTTTAGCTAAATTCATTAGTTGTTTAGTTAGTTACTCTGTCCCACCTCAAGTTTATCAATGCACAATTTATTTTATTCTATCATTTTACCTTACTCATAAAAGAGAATATAGATACATATTTAAAAATATATATTCTAACTTGAAAGGTAACTCTGAGTGCAAAAGAAGAACTGACTATTCAATGACATCCACACAGACCTATTTGTCGCATATAGAATATTGGTTATGACATTTTAAGTTGCCCAAGAAGAATGAAGCCAAGGTGAGGAAGAAATTACATTTCGATGTACTGTAACCTCTGACCAGCTAGATAAATCATACAACAGCTTCTGGGAAGCCTGACAGATGAGTCCAACACATTGCCAGCATTTCTTAGCAGCACATACACTTTTATATTGAATCTCATTAAATTACAACCTTAATTCTCAGAATGGCCAACAATGATGTGGAAGGCGTAGAAGACATGGCAGGCATGAAATTGATTAAAGCCTCCAATAATTCCTTGAACTTTAAATGTAATGTTTAGCACAGGTAGTAACGAGTTAAATGAAATTTGTCAATTAAGCTATTTTTGTAGTGACCCCTTACACTGCAATACATACTGCAACACATATTGCATTTAAAAGAGCATGTTTTAAAAATTCTGATAGTTACTTCTGCTAGAAATAAATTTTGAAAAACATGTTTAATTTTCCTTAAAACAAATAGAAAGAGCATACATACGTCTGTAGATTTTATTGACAGACAAGTTTGACTCATACATCTAAACCACTCCTCGTTGCACTGGGCAGCCACTTTGAAAGCGTACAATTATCAGAAATACTGCCAGTAGGTTTCCTATCTATATTAGGTGATCAGCCATACAAGCATCCCAACCTCATCAGTCCATAAGTAAGTGGAATTGTCTTATTTATACATTGGCAGAGGCAACATGTTTGCAAACGTTTGTTTAAATACTTAATTTCTACTTCTGTTACAAACTTATTAAAATAATAGTTTACTGAGTGTGAGTAAATACCAGGTTTAACACCAAACTACAATATTTCTTATGGACCCCATGGAACCTAATTTTAACTCCTATACCATTGGGGCCCCTATGGCCCCAAGGTACCTAAAATGTAACCTCCCTATACAACGAGGATTTCTATGGACCTCCAGAGTACCTACATTTAACCCCTAGATAACAGGATTCCATATGCATAACCATCATTACTAAATCTAACCCCATATACCCGGGGGGGCCCTATGGACCCCCATAGTACCTAAACCTAACCCTCTAGCATGGGAGTCGTACAATAGGAATCCTTATGGACTGCCATGAACCCAATCCCCCCATGGGAGTCCACAAGGACACCTATAAAGTCTAACACTTATCCTCTAAATATTTACAGAATTTATTTTTTTTGAAAAATAAAAAGACAGTAAGTACCAAAACAAAACAGAAAAATGTTACGTCTAGAGGGTCAAGTTGTACTTATCCTCCCATTGACTACCCACCAGTGACGATCCTGGATAAAGTGGGCACTTCCATGTTGATTGAAGAAGTGTGTCTTCTTTTTCTTGATTGAAGACCTTCAATGGTAGGGGGTTAGATTTTGTATAGTATACCATGGGGGTTCATAGGAACACCTGTGTTACAGGCGTTACATTTAGGTGCCATGGTAATGAGTTAATATTAGTTGCCATGGGTGTCCATTGGGTTAATGAACCCCCACAGCACAAGGGATGAGGGATGGGTACCTGATGCCCTCTTTCTCTGGAATTGAGGTGGAAAACCTGAGGGATATCTAGGATCATATTGAGAAGCAAGTCATAGGTGGAGGGTTCATAGCCCCCCTTCATTTGTTTTTATTATTATTTAACCTCTTCACATTAGTGGGTATCATTCTGCAGTATTGGTATGGAGACTGCTGAGATACTGACTTTGGAGTCTCCTACAGGTATTCTTTAGGCAGACTGCAAGAACACGTATAGGCTAGAGTGCCACTGCGAAAGCTTCCTGGTTGCAAGTCAATACATTTTATGAATTATTTTGCAGAAGCCATGGAATAGCTGTGCAAATGTGCTTTTAAAAACTCCTGTAGCTATAAGTCAGCATTACTAGAGATCCTATGGAAGCATTGGAATAGAGACCTTAGGAAGGGATCAGCTGAAACCAACATTGTAGATTCCACAGCAGCATAATTTTATATAAAAAATGAATTAGAGGCTGTAATATTTGTCTTCTCATTCTAAAAACGTTGCCTATTTCCAAATGTAATTCGCCAAAAGACTCTATTTTTTATATAAGACTACAGTAGTACGTGACCATGTGTAATAGAAACAATACTATTTCAGTAGTATTTGATTTCCCGGAGCCTCATTTATATAGTCATTATTTCAATAGTATATGTAAAACTTGAAGGCAAGATAAAATTAAACCGAAAGACATTGCAAGCAATTTGAGCCTGGAGCATAAGCATATAGTTTGACCTAAGTATCCGGCGTGTCTCATTTCGAAGGCTAAAAGCTTGCTTTTCAGTACTTTGAGGCTGGAGGGTAGAGCATGCCATTGAATTGTGAAAGCTACCTAGAGCAGCGCACAAGATAAAAGAAGCATTAAATGTATTTTATATTTATCCAACCATCATTGAAATACCCACTGTTTGTATATATTAAGCAGGTGTACTTGCATCAGGCCACCCTGTGTCTCTGTAGTCATTCCTCCACTACACAAAGACACTGGGAATTAAGAAATCCAGTCACATCATATTATTTCCAGCAGAATGCAATTGTGGCGGTGATAGAAATGCACAAGTGCAGCACTTAGAATATACTGTAACCAGTGGCCTGGAGAGCTCGTTCCTGGTACCACTAGTATTTTGCTGGAGATCTTTTAGTACAAAATGTTGTGTTATTAAATGTTTTTCTTTACACTCCTCCTGCTGTCACCTTCACTTACAGCTTGACTTCCTCTTTTATATATACATGGAAATGGCAGCAGAGAAAGTGCTGTATAAGTGCTACTTATCGATCCTTGGTGGTTTGGCTCAGAGATCCTTCTTTCTCAAGCTAACTTTAATCTTCGATGCTGAATAACAGCAGTGTACAAAGCTTAGCCATGACCCTACATCTTGTTAAATATATTATAATATTGTTTGTTATAAGACACATAATAATGATAATCTGGTTTTATGAAATGCCTTGTATGTGTCATGTTATTGTTAATTGAAGGTCCACATAAATAGACATGCCTGAAAACGTATATAGACGTTATTATATATATATATATATATATATTAAATGAAGCATTCTCTCTCCGAGGCAGGGGTGGGCAACTTGGTTCCATGAGGGATGCCAGCAGTCCAGGATTTCAATATCTCTCTGCTTGTGCATTCAGGTTCTCTCTGCTTTAGCACATGGGACTTAAAGGGACATTAAAAGCATTTTTTTTAGTATCTGAAAGAGAGTATATGATAATGTACCACTGTGTGATTTCTTTTTTCAAATGATGCTCTCAGAGCTGAATAAAATATTTAAATTATTTAACTGATCTTGAAGCTTGCCCCATATAAGCCAATGAGCAATAATAAAAAAGTCTGCCAATGAGGTCTGCAGATGTACATGTGCACTTCCTGTTAGTTTCAATTAAGTTTAAACAGGTTTTATTTAATACTTTTTTAAATGTTTTTTTCTTTTAAATGCATGAATATAAAGAATTGTCTTCAATGTCGGTTTTATCCATTTATTTTCATTCTGCGTGATCCATCAGTGCTCGTGCACTGAGAAGCAGAAACCTTGGACCTTTGGCTACCCTTATAGAACTAATTTGTCCACCTCTGAGGTAAGAAAATGGTAATAGTGACAGATATTTAACAACTGAAATGAATTGTTTAATTGATAAACGTCTCTATGATTATTTCCATTTTTTCACCTGGGCATGTTCTTCTTTTTTAGCTTCCACTGCTGACCTTAATTGCTGCTTATGTTTATGTTTACCTGTAATTTTTATTTTTGCAGTAAATAAGACCTTTTCTTTGTCACTTTAATAGGATAAGGTATCACAGCTCTGCAGTTATTTACAGTTTTATTTTAAATATACCAGAGTGACAGTCAAACTTTCAACTAAGAAAAAAAATGATTACAAAAAAATGAAATCACATCTAGAAAAAGAAAGTAACACACATGTGTACCGAATCTGATGCAATGTACAAACAAGGCACATTCCGTGTGAAAGATGGAGGTGGGTGCATATGAAAAATTCATGTACTCCATTCAAAGCAGCCCCGCAGTATGAATTTTTCATGTGCATCCACCTTAAAGTGAAGGTATTTACACTGTGTATTATATGGAATCTGCTCCTCTAGTACATGAAGCCAGATTAGGTGCACACTTGCATTACTTTCTCTTTCATCTAGCTAGAATTATTTTGGAGTAAATTGATTTCTGAGATGAGCTTTGGTGTTTGTATGCTCATATCAGCTCATTAAAAGTTTAATGAGCTAGATTCCCAAAGGCTCCCAGAAAGTGTGTATGTGCATTGAGCGACAATGAAGTGCAAAGGCACAGGTAAAAATACTATAACCGGTTAAAATATGGCTGTGCATTCCAGTTTTTATGGTAGAAATCATCTTTAAAAGCACATTACCCAATTATACCACATACTACATAATTTATATTATTTTAGAAGCCAGGTAAATACGCTTGGATTCTATTATAATACAAATTACTGTGCCTATGATATATGTTTTAATATACATTTTCAAATAATTTGTATTATAAAATTAAGTATAAGTTATAATCATGAAGCTAGGCATTGTACCATGAAGTGTAAACAATTCTTCATGATTATGTTAAAATAGTATTGCATATAACATCATCATGGAACATAGCTTATTGAATACTGTGACCATTGCAATGCTGCAAAAAAACAGATATTTCTCAGCCCCATCAACACAAAATGATCCTTATACTGCCAAGATGCACAAATGCCTAAAGGGACACAGTACTCCCAGAATTTCAATAATGCATTATATTGAGCATGCCTTAAATACTGCTCAAGGCTTCTTATTTCATGGAAAACAAATGATGTAATTTCCAATAATGATTTATCCTGCAGCACATGTACATCTGCAGGGTTTGAGCAGGCACCACCGTCCTGTTGTGTTTGGCATCTTGAGGCAGAGTGGAGATGTTTATGGCTCATGCTGCAAGGCAGAATGTAAGCTTTCTAGAATTCGGAACTTACTTTGTTTTCCATACAAAATGGAAAGCCTTAATAATGTTTAATACATATGTGTGTAAATGCATGATAGAACAATTGGGAGTTCAGCACCCCACTAAAATAAGTAGTTTGCAAATATGCATTTTGTGTCTATTGCAGTACAAGCTACATTTTAATGTATCTTTTTATATTCTGCCAACTTCATATATTTAAACTAAGGAGTAGGAAATCATGCACTGCAAGCATGGATAGTGGTTCCTCAAATCTTATCTTAAACATGAAATACAATGAGAGAATAGCATGAACAAGCCATGTTCTGTATGGGATGTCTTCTTAGAAATCACGAAACACAATGCTATTCAAATCTAATTTCATGCATTTTAACCTTTTATCACAACAATGACAACAATGTTTTCACATGATATATTAGTTTGTGAATAGGGTTTCTATTTTCCTTTGATATGTGATCTTGGATTTATGTTATCCTAGTTTAGTCTGATTTTGCATTTCCCTTGCTCCAGTAAATGTATGTGTATTTTATGCATATATACAGTACATCAAAATGTGTATACAAGCGGTCCCCGGTTTACAGACGAGGTACACTCCTGAGAACGTCTTTAGGTCGGATTTGTATGTAACTTGGATCGCGGAATAATAATAATAATAATAATAATAATTAATAACAATTATATAATACGAATAAAGTGCAATACTGTAATAATAATAATAAACAACTGTGCTGCAATAATATTGTGCTCTTTCTTTTAATTCAAACAACATAAAAGCAAACTCATACAAAAGCCTTGGGAGCCCGTTCTTAGGTATAGGTCATCTGTAAATCGGATTGTATGTAACCCGGGGACCTCCTGTATACTTACAGACAGACATTGAACTGCTTAAAGATATGTTTGTGCAACCTGCTGAAATTGTGCTGTCCTAGACCTTATCCTTTATGTTGATTTAGGTTGGAAGTTTTATTTGCAAGGATGTAAAGAGAATATATAATAAGCCTCTAAATTTATCCATTCTTATAAAACGTTGCTATAAATCTCTACTGAAATAATATACAATTTACATTGTAACTTCATCTAAAGATCTAAATTGTAACTTAATGGGTTTCTGCCTAGTACTCCCCATTCCTACTATTCATATCCTCTTTCTTTTAGTAGAACAGAAGCCATTTGGTTTCTTCAGCTAATTTGTATTCCAAGTCTATTTCTGAATATCTTCCCTATTAATGTAAATGTATTTGTTAATTAGCATCTCATTGACAAATATATCTCATCTCTGGTTTCATGTTTCTCTATCCAGCTGGAAAAGAGTGAGTGAATTGGTACCTGTCATTAGGATTCTGTAACAGACTGCAGGAGCTGACTGCTAAAAGATGAGTTCATTGGCACACTGCAGCAAGCAATACACAGGCACACAGTATGTCATCTTGCTGATGGCAAAATCAGAACTATGTACAGAACCTGAGATCCAAGAACAAAAATACATTTGTTCAGGGGAAGGTTTTTTAATCAGATGGGCTCTCGTCAGATTCCAGCATTTCCTGTGTGATAGATGTCACTATTTGTTTTTTTTTATGTGAGAGGCCTGCAAATAGAGTCATGTCTAGTATTTCCACCTAGGCTTCATTTTACTTAGCCATGGAAAGAAAACATGCTGATTCTTTAAATGCTTACTCATCATTACCAGCAATGATTGGTGTGTAAACAGCTATTGACTAAACCAAAAACATAAAATGCATTAGCCATGCAAAAATGTCATCCGTATTGGCGTTTCACACAATGTAGTGAAGGATTGATGCTCTACTAAGAGGACAGCCAGCTAGTGGGTTTTGTATTACATTTTTTTAAATTGTCAATAGGTTCATATATTATATTGCGTAACAAACTGGTTTTAATCTTCAAAAAAACAACATCTTAGTGAAATGCGGATCTATTAAACTTTATTTATTTCAGATGCCCATGTTATGTTGCAGTCACTAGACATTATTATGTATGGTTACAGTTCATGGGACACTTTTACAATATGTTTATTTGATGAACTAGAACTGGAAATGGATACAATATTTTGAGAAAGTAAAAGGATAATTAACTAAATTATATATGTTTATTATTTACTGTGGTCAGCCATTAACTTGCTTGGACTACTTGTCAACTGGCAGAGCAGTGTGAACTGGTGAGATTTCCATTACTGAAAACAGTGGCATCAAGGATAGCCACATTTCATCTGCATTCAATATCCCCTTCTAATAGTACTGCATATAAAAGTTATTACATTTAATACTATTCTATTTGTCACATTCATCAAAAGTCATCAGGTGAGGGAGAGGAAGGAGGGGGAAGGAGAGGGAGAGGGGGGAAAGGAGAGAGAGCGGGGGAAAAGGAGAGGGAGAGGGGGAAAGGACCCACAGGAGAGAGGAAAGGAGAGACACAGGGGAGGGAAAGGGGGCATGGGAAGGATAGCGGCGAGATACACAGGGGAGGGGGGAAGAGACACAAGGGAGGAGGAGGGGGAGAGAGACAGGGGAGGGAGAGGGGGAAAGAGACACCAGGAAGGGAGAAGGCAGAAAGGAGAGGGAGAGGGGGGAAATGAGACACAGGAGAGGGGGAAAGGAGACACAGGAGAGGGGAAAGGAGACACAGGGGAGGGAGAGGGGGGAAAGGGGAAAGGGAAAGGAGAGAGAGAGAGGGAGAAAAGAGGCACAGGAGAGGGGGAATGAGACACAGGGGAGGGAGAGGGGGAAGGAGACACGGGGAGAGAAAGGGGGGAATATTCACAGGGGAAGGAAGAGGGGGAAAGAGACACAGGGGAGGGTGACAGGGAAAATAGACACAGGGGAGGGAGAGGGGTGAAAAGAGACACATGGAAAGGAAGGGGGAAGAGACACAAGGATAGGAGAGGGGGAAGAGACACAAGGGAGGGAGAGGGGGGAAGAGACATGGGAGGGAGAGGGGGAGAAACACAGGGGAGGGAGAGGGGGAAGAGACAGAGGGGAGGGAGTGGGAAGACATACAAGGGAAGGGGAAGAGACACGAGGGAGGGGGAATAGACACAAGGGAAGGAGAGTGGGAAGAGACACAGGGGAGATATAGGAGGAGGAGACACAGGGGAGGGAGAAGGGGAGGGAGGGTGGGAAAGGAGAGGGAGAGGGGTAAAGGAGCCACAGGAGAGGGGAAAGGAGACAAAGTGGAGGGAGAGAGAGGGAAGTAGGGGGAGAGGGGAAAGAAGACACAGGAGAGGGAGAAAGGAAATACAGTGGAGGGAGGGGGAAGAGATAAGAGAGAGGGGAAGAGACACGGGATCGAGAGAGGGGAGACACAGGGGAGGGAGAGGGGGGGAATGGGAGAGGGGGGAAAGTAGAGAGAGAGGGGGAAAGAGAGGAGGAAAGAAGACACAGTGGAGGGAGAGGGGGAAAGGGGAGGGAGAGGGGAAAATGGGAGAGAGAGGGGGAAAGGAGGCACAGTTAAGGGAGAGGGTGAAAGGAGACACAGGGGAGGGAGGGGGAAGGAGACATGGGGGAGGGAGAGGGGGGAAGGCGACACAGTGGAGGGAGAGGGTTGAAACAGACACAGGGGAGGAAGAGGGGTGAAAAGAGACACAGGGGAGGGAAAGGGGGGATGAGTCACAGGGGAAGGAAGAGGGTGGAAAGAGACACAGAGGAGGGAGAGGGGGGAACAAACACAGGGGAGGGAGATGGGGAAAAGAGACACAGGGGAGGGAGAGGGGAGAAACAGACACAGGGGAAGGAGAGGGGTGAAAGGAGACACAGGGAAAGTAAGAGGGGAAGGGACACAAGGGAAGGAGAGGGGGAAGAGACACTGGGGAGGGAGGGGGAGAGACACAGGGGAGGGAGTGGAAGAGATACAGGGGAGGGAGGGGGAAAGACACAGTGGAGGGAGGGGGAAATACACAGTGGAGGGAGGGGGAAGAGATACAAGGGAGGGGGAAGAGACCCGGGGGAGGGGGAAGACACACATGATATGGAGAGGGGGGAGAAGCACAAGGGAGGGAGATTGGGAGAGGGGGAAATGAGAGGGAGAGGGGGAAAAGGAGAGGGATAGGGGGAAAGGAGCCACAGGAGAAAGGGAAAGTAGACACAGTGGAGGGAGAGGGGGGAGGGGAGGGAGAGGGGGGAAAGGAGAGGAGAGAGGACAGTGGAGGGAGAGGGAAGAGATATGAGGGAGGGGGAAGAGACACGAGGTAGGGGGAAGAGACACAGGGAAAGGAGGGGGAGACATGGTAAGGAAAGGGGCGAGAGTCACAGGGGAGGGAGAGGGGGAGGAGACACAGGGGAGGGAGTGGAAGAGACACAGGGGAGGGAGGGGGGAAGACACAGGGGAGGGAGAGGGGGGATGAGACACAGGGGATGGAGAGTGGGGAAGAGACACAGAGGAGGGAGAGGGGGAGAGACACAGGGGAGGGAGAGGGTAAAGGAGGCACATGAGAGAGTAAAATGAGACACAGGAGAGAGAGAAGGGGGAAAGGAGACACAGGGGAGGGAGAGGGGGAAAAACACAGGGAAGGGAGGGGAGAGAAACAGGAGGGAGGGGGGAGAGACACAGGGGAGGGAGAGGGGGAAGAGATACAGGGGAGGGAGAGGGGGAAGAGACACAGGGGAGCGAGAGGGGGAAAGAGAAACAGGGAAGGGAGAGGAGGGGGAAGAGACACAGGGGAGGGAGAGTGGGGGAGAAGAGACACAATTCATAAAACTCTATCATGCCGTCATTTTTGACAGACAAGTCGCTAGTTTTATTTATTTAAAGCTTCATTTTCACGTTAAATACCATCCTTTAAATCATAAATTGCTGTGCGAACAAGTAACATCTGTATATTGTAATATATCATTTTTCTTTTAGTTACATAAAACACCATTTTATTGATTATAAATATTATTTTATGTTTTTCCAAGATAATAAATTTATATTTAGGTACATACAAATCCTATCATGCCTAATGGTTGTGTCCCAATAAATGTCCCATATTTACAATTTGAACTTTTGGAAAACTGCTCTTAAAATGAGAAAATGTTTTTAGAAAGTGAAAATAAATACTGCCATTAACGTGTTATCTATCCTATACAATTGTGTTGCGTAGGATATTGCCATTCCTGATAAATGTTATGGTTTTATGGTTACCATCCGATATTACACCTCATGTTACATGAGGTGTGATGGAGTAAAGACACAGAGGGATTTCCAATGTATAGATCTATCGGAAACAAAAAGCTAAATCTCCCAATACTAAAGATGCCCCATGTTGTACAATATTCTATTGTGGGGCATGCAAGTTCAAATGACACAGTAGTGGTTCCAAATATGGTAGAATTTACAAATATAGTAATAACAAGTACAATATCAATTGAAATTTACTTGAAATAGGGTTTCCTTACTATAAACCTATATTACAATTTTTAACCAGCAATCAGCCTTTCCCACTAAGCATTGTCTGGTATCTCATTCCGATTGGTGATTATTGTGAATAATTGCTAGATTACACCTATAGCTATTTTTTTTATTCCGAAGTCATGTTAGATTGGGGGGGAAAAATAGCGCATTCAGATCCCATTGAATAACTATGCTAATTAGGCATTCCCTTTGCAAATATGATATTGAATGATAGTCATTTTATATTTGTATGAAACAAACCTCTGGGTGATGCTTTGTTTTTTTTCTCTGGGGATTTGTACAAGCCCATAGATGGTTAGCCTTCTTGGGAAATGTGGGATAGCATTAACTCTGTTATTTTATTTAATGATTAGTAAAGTATGATAGCTTTTTTTGTGAGCAGGGGAAGGTAATGTAATTATAGGAATACATTAAGTCCTTTGTGGCTAGCTACTTGTTACATATTTATGAAATATATTTTTGATCATCTGTTCCATGTGATTCAGAAACAAGCCTTTATGTATTAATAAATAGGTCATTAAACAGATAGTCTAGAAAGGTCTAGCTTGAAATTGTTTAAAAATATGCTGCTAATTTTTGATGAGAGCCTAACATATTTATTATTATGATTATTAGTCTCCATTATTTATAAAGCACTATCATAATACATGCTGTGCCTACCGTGAATACTTTTCCTCATAAATCAGAGAAGTAAAATGTTATAGCAAGAAAAAGAATATGTCAATGACCATATCTGTGAAACAAGCATCAACCTTTATCTACATATATATATACATTTGCCTAGCCTGTAAAATGGTGGAGGCTACCAATAGTGGGACAGAAGCTCTCAAGGTAAGTTACAGTAAATCAGTAATAAAGGGACAATTATGTGCAGAGATGACAAACCATGAGATTCTGAGATTTCAGTTGAAACCCTGGGTCTCATCAGATATTATTGTGCAGTCCAGATAACTGGCTTTGGTGTTGGGAGATGATGGTACCACTTTGTGATGAACCATTGGTTACTGTTGCTTTTAAGTTAATCACTGGACAAATATTAGCAGCACACACACATGCACAACCACACCCACACACACATACCTATATACAGTATCCCACAAAAGTGAGTACACCCCTCACATTTTTGTAAATATGTTATTATATCTTTTCATGTGACAACACTGAAGAAATGACACTCTGCTACAATGTAAAGTAGTAAGTGTACAGCCTGTATAACAGTGTAAAGTTGCTGTCCCCTCAAAATAACTCAATACACAACCATTAATGTCTAAATCATTGGCAAGAAAAATGAGTACACCCCTAAGTGGAAATGTCCAAATTGAGCCCAAAGTGTCCATATTTTGTGTGGCCACCATTATTTTCCAGCACTGCCTTAACCCCCATGGGCATGGAGTTCACCAGAGCTTCACAGGTTGCCACTGGAGTCCTCTTCCACTCCTCCATGATGATATCACAGAGCTGGTGGATGTTAGAGACCTTGCACTCCCCCAACTTCTGTTTGTGGATGCCCCACAGATGCTCAATAGGGTTTAGGTCTGGTGACATGCTAAGGCCAGTCCATCACCTTTACTTCAGCTTCTTTAGCAAGGCAGTGGTCGTCTTGGAGATGTGTTTGGGGTCGTTATCATGTTGGAACACTGCCCTGCGGCCCAGTCTCCGAAGGGAGGGGATCATGCTCTGCTTCAGTATGTCACAGTACATGTTGGCATTCATAGCTCGCTTAATGAACTGTAGCTCCCCAGTGCCGGCAGCACTCATGCAGGCCCAGACCAAACATATATACACATATACACATATGTCTATATGTGTATATATGCTTTCTATAATATGTTGTGTTGATTCTCCCTATATGCATTTACCTGCTGATGTCAGATGCTGCCTCTACTAACTCTGCATCGCTGTTTACGTTCAAACTGAAGGTATCTTCTCATATCAGTGTTGTTGTGCTCTTTGTGCCTTATACGTTTATCTGGCACTTAGGCGTTATTTCTACTACCTTTCCTCAGTATAGATGTATACTTTTGGTGGTGGGAGTGTCATAGTCTGGGCCTGCATGAGTGCTGCCGGCACTGGGGAGCTACAGTTCATTGAGGGAACCATAAATGCCAACATGTACTGTGACGTACTGAAGTAGAGCATGATCTCCTCCCTTCGGAGACTGTGCCACAGGGCAGTATTCCAACATGATAAGACCCCAAACACATCTCCAACACGACTACTTCCTTGCTAAAGAAGCTGAAGGTAAAGGTGATGGACTGGCCAAGCATGTCGCCAGACCTAAACCCTATTGAGCATCTGTGGGGCATACTCAAATGGAAGGTGGGGGAGTGCAAGGTCTTTAACATCCACCAGCTCTGTGATGTCATCATGGAGGAGTGGAAGAGGACTTCCACTTAGGGGTGTACTCACTTTTGTTGCCAACGGTTTAGACATTAATGGCTGTGTGTTGAATTATTTTGAGGAGACAGCAAGTTTACACTGTTATACAAGCTGTACACTTACTACTTTGCATTGTAGCAGAGCGTCATTTCTTCAGTTTTGTCACATGAAAATATATGATAAAATATTTACAAAAATGTGAGGGGTGTACTCACTTTTGTGAAATACTGTATATTGTTACCAGCCACCGGAGTTAGTTTATTCCTGAAAGGCCTCAAGCATCCTTAAGGGTCATGTAATGGCCCTGCTTTAATAACTTTTAAGTAGCAAATATCAATATAATCAGTTTGTCAATGTATTATGATTAAAAAGGTTAATTTCCTTTGTTTGTCTATTACATTCTGGTTAGCAATGGTGGCCTTCCCAGTGGCAGGCTTATTGCTGCACAGTCCAAATACATTACACATTGCCATACAAGCTATGTAGTAGGTAAGGATGTGAAGAACTGTAGCAAAAATGCTATCTTCAGAATATGTTTTTGCACAAAAGTTAAACCTTTTTTCCAATAAACTGATATGTTGTTTGTATTAGTGTTAAATTAAGAGAGCTGACCATCACAGTGCTTATTTTTAGTTCTAGTCTGTCCAAGGCTCTGTATATAAAAATAATTATACGTCATATGTTAATTGGCAAATTGTCACAATCCGAAATAAAACTTTTGAGTAAGAAACCTAAATCTTGGGAGGTATTCCACTTCTCTTAACACCTTATATTTAGGTGTTATCAGTGTGGTTAAGATAAGACATCTATTCTCCTGATACTGGAAATCTGATAAGAATGAAGTATGTGTACATATAAGGATGTCATCCTAAGGGTAGCCGGGAGCAGTTGACTGACAAGCTCTCTGGTCACAACAACCAAAATAAAGGCTTCAAAGAATTCAAAACAGCAATGATTGTGCTTGAAGGTTGACTGGATATGTTTCTGCAGCCCAGGTGCACCAAGTCCCTTGGCAAAAGAATATTATATGATTAAGTTATCTGGAAGTGACATTCCCTACAGCTATATATTTAGAGATGTATTTACTTTCAGCTCTACAATGACAATATGAACATGTGTATTTAAAGGTGTTGTGTATCCAATTTTTAGCTCTTGATGCTTTCTATACTGGCAACATAAGTATTTTTTTCGATGGACAGAAAGGAACTGGAAAAATCCACACTGTAAAAATAGTAAGAAAACAAAAATATACCATCAGACCTGTTTTCTTTCAGAATTAGTCAGTATAAAGTGATTCAAACTACAACTAAATATTATGGTTATTATGGGACATGCAAATTAGGCTTATCTCTATCCACTTTAAACATGGAATCCTTGAGCATGTGCATGCTGGTTGCAGGCATCCATTAGAGCATAGTCTTGCTTACGAGTACAGAAAACTTACAAACATTGCAAATGGCAAGAGAGACACTGTTAAGTATTGTTACCACCATAATTAATCATTAGGATGGCTTTATACCCGGACTGGGCAGGGTATTCTAGGTGAGGTCTGACTGGGGATCTCTAGAGTGACATTAGGACACTGTGTTTCTGATGATAAATCTTCTTCTAATATAACCAAGTATTCTGTTGACTTTCAAGCATTTTTTCTGCACTGTTTGGCTATTTTTAAATTGTCCAACATTTCCAAAGTCCTTTCCTTTACCGTTTTCTTTCGAATAACTAAAGTAGATAACTGGTGAACCATTATTAGATAGGAAATAAAATAAATAAACACAGCCATTGTATTTTCCATCTTTTATACCATATTATTCTTTACCAAATGATTCATGTTTTTGTTATCTGACTCTTTTTCAGGATGGTATATTATTTTAAACTAATGAGCTTCCCATTGTGGAGACAAACACTTCCTGATCCGTTAAAGCCTCAGTAAGTTATTTAGCACATACCAAATGGCAAATCACACAGCACCATAATTGCATATGAAAAAGGGTTATTAAAGCTAATATTGCTTTATTTTCCATTCTAAAATAATGTAAAGTGTAGTTTTTTTTAAATAGTATAGTTTAAATCACAGTTGTCCTTTAAGTATATATTCTACATTTTATACATTTAGTTTTTTTTGTGTTATATTTATCAACATTAAACTTTCGATCCCAAGTACTTCACCGTTCTAGTTTATTTAAATCATTCCCTATTAGTTTTTTACCTCCTGGGATGTCAGTATATGTAAAGATTTCTGAGTCATCTGAAAAGAGGAAAATCTATATAAATCAAACCCTGAATAATTTTTAGTATAAATATAGGTTCTGTAAATAAGTCATGTGATCATCCAGGTCCTAAATTAAAAAAATGCGCCTATAGCAATGGTGTCTCCTTGAAAAAGCCTTTTTTCTAGTGGAACAGAATGTGTAAGCACTATCTTGATGCCAATGGATCCAATGGATTTCGCAATTCCTATAAGGGAGCAGAAATGTAAATTTGCCAGCCAGTCACTCATTTGTGGACTATAATGCATAAAGGGGTGAAGACCAAGCTAATACAATTTTGGCACCGGTGGAGGCTATTCTTGGTGTGTTTGATGGGGTAACCAGCATATGCCATTTGTATACCCATGTTTCTTGTGAGCCTGTTAAAGTGTATTTTATTATTATTTGTCTTTGTTATTAAACTTATTTCAGCATGTAATTCCCCTTGCAAGTTCTCTTTCCTTTTTCCTTATTTATATGAGAAAACAGTTGCTGACTGGACCTGTGGTGATACTAGCATATAAACAGCCATTGTCACGTTGTCTTTATTTGTATTGATGGGGATTTATTTTATCTTATATTTGCCTGATTCCATGTTGCAGATACTGAAAATAATTGGATTTGTGTCTAACATTAGCTGATAGCGTAAAAAAAAATAATGTCAATCCTTGATTATGAAATTTAATGTCAGTAAAACTTCTTGGTACATTTATTGCCACCCACACAGTTTTCAATAAATATCAATACAGTCTATCTCTACTCAATTGGTTATTTTTATAATTTTAATTCATGTTTGTGAAAATGTTGCTTACATATCCATGTAACTCATTTAATGTGTAATTCAAGTGACCTTACATGTCACGACTGACAGCAATACATAGTCAAGATGTTCTTTCAAAATGACAGGGACTGAATTAATAACAGATGCTGTGAGTCAAGACACTAATAAGTTGTGAGTAACATTTTGATAAAATGCACATGTGAATTATAAGTGATTGACAGGGATTTATTTTGACATTGGAAACTTTAGTTCCAGAACTTATTGCAATTATGTCTATATATTTTTTTCTGAAGTCCAAATGATGAAAAAAATATTTTTATGATCCACAACCATTACAAAGTTGGATGAACTTCAGTGCTACTGTAAATCTTTAGTGCCACTGATATGTAGGAAAAGTAATGGGACAATGGAGTCCAATATCTCATATCATGCATATAAAATAGCATGTTATATCCACTACATTTTTTTTCCACAAGGGAGTTTAAAAAAAACGTTTATTCTCTATGCAAAGGCAGGATTTGAACATCTATGTTTGTGAAACTATGTCAAACTTCAGAGCAAGAGTCAAGTGTATTTACATATCTGAAAATAAAAATGAATGAATGACATGCTGTGTTATTATAAAATTTGCATTTTGTATGCTCATTCTTTTTAAAAGTGACAGTAATTCTAAAATGATAGAGACCAGTGTTATTGAAGTTGAATTTGATGTAAATATAATGTGAGGGATCTAAGCAAACAAACCCAAAGCACCAGTAGGCCACTAGATGGGTTCACTGTTGTCTATATTTTGCTCCATTCATCCTGCTCTATGCCCACACCCTCACATTTTGTTGTTTAGACATGTCCAACTCTCTGTGACCATGTGGATGACACCATGCCATGCACAATCGTTATTTATTTGGTTGTACCTATTCATAAGGTTATCTTGGCAAAGATACTAGGCTGGGTTGCCAGTTTCTTCTCCAGTGTCTGACCCCTCTGCTATTACCTGCCCATCTTGGGTGACACTACATTGTATAGCTCACAGCTTCATTGAAGTACACAAGCCCCTTCACCACAACAAGGTAGCAATCCAGAAGGGGTGGTTGATCTGTACTTAACCACAATTACTCTGCAGCCTCCAATGTTGTAGAACCTTTGCTCTAACTCCACTGGTTGCAGAAAACCCATTTTGGACCAATTTGCATTTTAAAAATTATTATTAAATTGAAATACATGTAAACCTTAAAAGAAAGGTACAATGGGATTGTTGGATTTCATTATGGTTAAATCAATCTTGTAACATTTACCTTGATACATTATCAGTATTTGACATAGTCTAGGAATAATTCAATGCTAAAGCTCCACATTTCCTGTCATTCATTTGAAGTAACCATTTTTAAATATTCTTATTATTTTTTGCATGGATTTTACATTTTCTGGAGTCTGGAAAATATATTTTTTTCTTCCATGAGAAAAGGCAGCTTTTAAAAAATTGGGAACACAGTTATAAAATCATATAATTTGTTACACGATGGTGTGACAATGTTAGGTATTTATTAATCACATGTATTCATTAATCATTTTTTTTTTAGATTGATCGTTAGATTTTTTTTAGATTGATCTTGTGTAAGCAACAACAAAAATAGAGGTGCTCTTAATGATAACCCACTCTGAGAGTAGCCTCTTTTAGCTCACTTATGCCCTTTGCATGGAGAAATATCCTGGTATCACTCAACAATGTGTTCCATCCCTGAAATACCAGGCAACTCAACCCTGAACAGGAGAGCTTGGTATTTCAGGGCTGGATCACTCTTTTGAGTGAGACAAGACTGATATAATGCAGGATATTTCTGCCTGTGGAGAGCACATGTGAGCTAAAAGAGGCTGCTCTTAGAGTGGATTGTCATGTAGATAGAACTAACCCATTAAGGTTAGTTTATTCTCTTATTTAGCACCTCTATTTTTTGTTGTTGATCTCTTATGTACAAAAGATATTAATTACTGAAATTTAGAATGTTATGACATTGTAAAAACTAACAGCTTTATTAAATTGTGATTCAGCAAATTGAAAAGTGCAAGGGGAGTACCACTGCCATACTGCTCCCTACTACGTTTTCAGCCTTATTAAATTGCGATTCGGCACATTGAAAAGGGCTCTATTTAAGCACACAGCATATTTTTTTTACAGAAGTTTTTAGTTAGTGAACTTCTATCCAAAAGCAAGGTCTTCACTAACTAAGAACTTCTGTAAAAAAATATGCTGTGTGCTTAAATAGAGCCCTTTTCAATGTGCCGAATCGCAATTTAATAAGGCTGTAAACGTAGTAGGGAGCAGTATGGCAGTGGTACTCCCCTTGCACTTGTTTATGGCACCTATTCAATTTCAATTGATATATTTATGTAACATGGTAGACTTTCCAGGAGGGAAATCAAATGAGCCAATAAAACTATAGAAAAGGTCCAGTATGTGGGATTAAAAATTCAACACTGATAAGTGTAAAATCATGGACTTAGGCCACAAAAACCCAAAACTAAAATATTTATTTAATGGTAGAAGAATGACGGTAACTGATGAATAAAGGCACATGGAAGATAGTATATATTGCAGGATTAAAATTAGACAAACAATGCAACAAAGCCACAGAAAAAGCAAGTTAAAGTAGTAAAAGTAATAGCCTTCCAGTTGAAGTGATAGAGTCAAACACAGTTAGGAAATGTAAGCATGCCTGCGATAAGCATAAAGCTACCTTGAGGCTTTTTTTAACCAAAGTTTAAGTATTGGCAGAACAGATGGGTCCTTTTTTAAAAACTATTAATGGTTAATTGCCTTTTGGTGTCTGTGACAGTCAAGGGGTAATCATATTATTACTCAGTGAATCTGTGCCAATAACCTTTCAGATAAGTTTAAGCTCATGTCACAGTATCAATCAAACACAAGAACATGCTTAGTTTAACATCAAAGGGAATTTGCTACAGATTGCCACTTAGCACCATAAGAATTAACTAGTTGTTTTTGGATTGCCTTCAGTGAAATTGTTTGCTTTCCACTGTAGATAACACCTGCACCTCTATCCAGTTTTAAAACATGTGGGCTTAAAATCCATAACAAATTCCACTAGTGTGAGTCAAGATAAGCAGTCTTACTACGCTTAGATCACAGTCATATGTAAATATCAGCATTTTCCGTGTAGTCAAATATATTCCTATAAATGTCTGTAGTGATTCATCTTTTTCGTTCAGATGCCATATTTCTAAATAATGCTGAGGCCATCTGTTGTTTTTATAGCATCACAGTTTTGATCCTAATATCCACAGTTGACTGGGTCACAGCGGTGCCAGGATACTTGAATCTATTTACTCGCTTTATGTCCTGTGTACACAGCTTGATTTGGCATAGCTTCTTTTGAACATGATTTACATATTTAAAATGTGCAATAAAAAATTACAGATGGATGCAGATTGGATAATGATGTCACAGGACGCAGTAGTGGTTTTATTTTATATAGCTGCTTAATGAATCAACCAGACATAAACAAAATATTACATTTCTACTTATGTTCGTTTGATAAGAGGAGTAAGATCCAAAAATAGACAAATGGATATAGACTTCTTACAGTACATAGGAATTGTCCTACCGGGGGAGCACAGCAGGTCTATATAATGTGTGTAATATCTACTGTGGTTCACACAACCACTTCTAGTCATCTGCAAAGGATACTCATTGTCCTTACATATAACTCAACAATAGCGTCCTGCATTCTTTGGCCTTTTTGTATATGTGTATGTTGTGTCCTTTTGCATGTACAGAAACAAGCTATAATGATACAAAAAGATAATATTGTATATAGAGCATTTATTATCAAAGGGACTTAGAATGGAAATGTGTGGGAGTTACAAAACAATTAGCAGAGGGGTTCTAAAAGTTCTGGTGTGATTATACAGAATCCTGGGGTAAGATGGAGATGGTGAAGATATTCTGGATAGAGCAGATCTTCAACTGCAGACCATGATCATGCAGAGTTTGGATGTACGCAGGCTAAGTTCATGAGGAGCCGATGTAGGTCACGAATGGTTTGTTAATATGCTTATGGCAGTATTCTGTACTCATTGTAGCTCATTGTTTGGTAGTCCTATACATAGCCAATTAGAATAGACCAGTAGTGATGATATAAAGGCATGAACCAAATTGGAGAGGTAATCTCAAGGTATCAGCTGACAAATAAGAAATTCATTACATCCATTGGAGGATTCAGATGTTCTCTAGACGTGTGTCCCAGGTTGGAGGATTCTAAGGTAGAGTGAGAATATTGTGAGGGACCAGGTTGTTAGTTTTAAGAATTGAAGAACCAGTTTATGTTGCAGCTGAGCCAACATTTGGGTGTGCAGAGCCTTGACTCAGTAAGTATGTCTCAAAATAAAATGTACTGGTATCAAACCTCAAAGGACTGAGGGTCATTCCCTATGCATGTGTTGGCATTAGCATTCCTGCAAGACATATGGTACCTGAGTGTATGTATAGTATACCTGACTATTTTGCATAAGTACATTTACAAAAAAAAGTTAATGCATTTGGATTCACCTTCCATTAAAGAAGCACAATATTACAAGAAAAAATGCACTTTGTGGTCAAACATGTACCAAGCTAACAATATTAGCAGCAGTGTACGCCATGGACATATAAACAGTTTTCTGGACAATCTGAATCTATTTATGAGTACAAGAATACATTTTGTGTTTGTTACATTACATTCTGAGCACTGGATCATGGAATATGGTTTTAGCTATCAGTGGGAAAGGTAAGGAGCGAAGGAACATTGAGAAGTTTGAAGGTTTTAATAGATAATTGCATACAACTTTAAATTGACCGCACACCCCTTCCCCTGACATAGATGCAACCACAGAAATGTAAACACAGAGGCATAATTCTGAATTACAAAACCAGCTTTAAGACTTTTTTTCCTGCTAAGCTGTTGGAATCTAGTCACGTAAGCACAGGCCACTTGTCTCATTGTAAAGCAGCAGAAGGCGAATGTGAGAAAAGTAATGTCCAGTGAACCAGTGGTGTGTGGTGTTTAATAGTATGCTAGGTTTAACAGCTTTGAGAACTGTTTCAAGTACACTATTTTAGATAAAAGTTTCACCAAACTTCTGGAAATGTCCAGATTCAAAAGTAAAGAAGGGTAATCTGTGTGTGGATGTTGTAACAAAACATGAGGAGTTTGGAAACAGGAGATTTATCTGCTTATATAAATAATAAACCAGGACAAGTACTAATTGTAGACCTGGTTGCAGACTTGATCAGTTTAAAAAAAAAGTTTTTTGAAACACTGGCAGTTTGGTCACAATACCTTTGCTATCTGAGTCATGTCCCATCAAATCTTACCACAGAAACCCATTTAAAAAAAATACAATTATTTTGTATACATTGAAATAAGACAGGAGTATGAGACTATATAAATAATAACTGATTCCAATTATGTTTTTCAGAAACACAATTTTACATATTTGCATTGTAACATTAATCAGAGATTAGAATCACTCTTTTTTCTATATCTTGTAAACTTGTATTGATTGTAATGTTTATTTGGGCTGTTCCATGTAGTTTTGTTTTATATAATAGTTGCAACAAGTTCCATACATGTACCACACCACCACACACGTTTGTACTACAAGCTATTCCCCCATACTATAAAAATTGCTAGAAAACCGCTGCATGACAAGGCCGAAAAGCACGGTACAAATCTCCATTGATTTTTGCACTTTAGATTTTGACACCAAAACTCCATGCTAATACGATTTTATGGATTACTTGCAAACCAGACCAGTGCCATGACTGCAAAAAAGTTGAAGAAAATATTACTGGTACCAAGAACCACTCGCAAAGACATTTGCTGAGTGCTGAAGCAACAGTTAAAGTGACAGTATAGCACCAAAAATCACTTAAAAAGGATGACATTTCCACATTATTTTACAATAAACAGTCAGATATCAACATTTGTGTAATTAATAATTATGATAATGTATTATTATGTCCGTTTATTAGACAAGACCTTGAGTATCATACAACCCAGTACTCATGGATTAATACATGTCAGGAAACGATGTTGCCTAGGAACAAATGCTCTAATGCATTGTCTATATATATATATATATATATATATATATATATATATATATTATTAACACTAAATACACTTGTTTTTATATATTGAAGCTATTATTACAATTGTCACATGTATTTGATGTTGTAAAATAAAAATAATTAAAAGATAATATATTTATATATAAATGTGTTACGGTTCTTTGCCGCAGTTACGGCTCATTATAATAATCCTGACATTCTCAATTACTATTGGCTCCTAGAGCCGTTTCGCTTCTGTAACGCTTGCTTTGGGTAAGCCCTACACTAAAATCTCTTGTGTTCACAGAAGGATTTATGGATGTGGGCTGAGTGCCGTAATGCAGTGTAACAAAAGGTTAACATTACGTTGTAACAAGGGGAAAAAGAGCTCCCACAGCTGATTTATGGGTAAACGCCACCCAATTTACATAGGGACTAATGTTATTTAGGAAAGGAATATTTGGGTTCCTGTAGTTTGTGTGAGATGGTGCTCTCCCCCAGTTATATCAATAAGGCAGACATAGCCAGTTACGAGCAAATGGTTATCAAAGTTAGCATGAAACACTGTGCTCTCCCTGAATCCTATTCAATGTGCAAGGTTATGCTATTAACAGCATTTAGGTGATACAAGTTTAATAAGATGGGAGTGCAATGGAGGTATATCCAAATATAAGGAACTAAAACTATATACATGCTGACTCTTCCCTGTAGCCAGCAATGTGTCCTACATAAAGGGAAGGGGAGAGTGCTCTTTGTACTAATGCATATGCAACCTCTGTAGAGCTTTTTTTTAAATTAAAGCCTTAAATTCAGGTGGATTACACTTTCTCATGCGTGGTCCTGTTCTGGTCATCCCAGCTGCTGTCTTCTGTCAGATATATGGAATTGGGTTCCATTCATGCAGTAGCAAGCCCCAGCTTTCCATCAAGCCTGTGCTGGCTTACCAGTGGTTTGGGCTGTCTGCCATCGTAGCATATTCCAAAGAGGTCTGCTTCTTTTGTCTTTTGTCTTTGATGAGAAAGGTGATCAGGTTTCTCACTACTATTTGTAGTTGGTTAGGAGGCTGTGCAATCTTGTTGTATTGTTGTGACACACTGTATACCTGCAGACCTTACTGCACAGTCTCTGCTATTATCTGTTCCAAGTCTATATAGAACAGAGGAATCTTAGAGTCCTCCATGGGATCTTAAGGGTGAACACAGCAACAGAGTCTCACGGCTCTAAAGCATTTTATTTCAGGAAGCTGCAGCTATCAAAGGAAGAAAATCCTTTTAGTGTCAGGCAGTTGGAGAGGTCACCTGGGTAGGAGGCTAGGCCTAAGCCTTTTTTTCCTTGTTCTTATCCCTGTACAGCGCTTTGAAAAATGTTGGCGCGTTACAAATTAAAGATAATAATAATAATCTCCTGATGATAATCTCCTTAATGCAGAGGTGAACAGTATTGATCATAATTGTTGCAGAATGTACTAACAGGAAATGGTCTAAGGTGTGGCCCCTCATCATGGCCACCAACAGGGAGCTAAATACTGCATTGTCATTTTCATATCAATTTCATCTTGCCATTTAATTAGTTTGCAGATTCTGTTATGTTAAATTTTTAAACCTACATAATGAATATGTGTTTTATAAAAATACATGTAACAAATGCAGGAAAATGAAATAGAACCAAATCAGCTGCAGTTTTGAACAGTATCTCTCTTCCATGTCAAATCTTCCTTTTAGAGCCTCTATATTCATTTACCTCAACATTGATCAAAAAATTACATTTTCAGGTACATAGCTTTATAGTATTCTTAGCATGAAATTGCCATTTAACTTGAAGCAGATCCAGGTCTATTAAGAAGAAAATGTTCTACATTTTTAAAACAAAGGCAGTGAAAAGAAACCAATGTGTAATTCACTTTATAAGTTTCTGAGTTGTGTTTTAGTACCATCCTGGGAAACTGACCCATCTTACAAGTCTTTATTGCACCATTAAAATGATAAATCTCAAATTCTTTGCCAATGGGAAAAAGATTTTTTTCCAAAAGCAAACTAATGTGAAGCCTTATTTAAAAGTACCAGTGTAGTCCTCTGTAGAGTTTGCTTTATTTATTTAATAACTGATTAGCAATAAAATCAGCATTTGAAGAAAACAAAATCAATGTTGCTTTTCAAAGTATATTCGGATGTTAGAGTTTCAGGCTACCAGTGGTATAGGGAGTCAAAGAAGTTTTGCTCAATATGCTGTGCTTATATGATTCTTTATTTCCCTCCTACCCTGACCAATGCAGTCAAACCTAGCCATTCAGAAAAAGAAATTAGAACAGCATTCTGGGCAGGTCCTCCTTGTCCCTGGACTGCTAATAGGGGCAGAGAGAAGAGCAAGTCACTCGTTAAACTTCAATATTAGTTTTAAAAGCAACATTTAGTTCAGGTACTAATGCTTCTGTGAACCAGTTGCTAACTAAAGAAACAAACTCCTAATATAAGGCCCCTTTAATACCCTTTAATATAAAACTAGTATGAAGCTGGAAAAAAACAGACAAACATTATTATGCATAAATAGGATAGAATAGCCATCCTAGCAAGATTTACCAAACTACTTGCCTAATGTGAACTGCCCACCACAGTCACATTTCTATATAATGTGCAGTGTATGCATGGATCCATCTTATAGTCCACATCTTCACAAGAAGCTCCAAATCCAATGGCGTTACTGCTCTTATTATTATGTGACTCATTGGCCCATCATAAATGACAGCATAATATTTAATGTCGCTTCCCTCCCCCTCTCTCTCCCCTGTGTTTCTCCCCCTCTCCCTCCCCTGTGTCTCTTCCCCCCTCTCCCTCCCCAGTGCCCCTCCCCACTCTCCCTCCCATGTGTCTCTCCCCCCCTCTCCTGTGTCTCTTTACCCCCTCCCTCCCCTGTGTCTCTTTCCCCCCTCCTCCCTTTCCTGTGTCTCTTTCCCCCTCCCTCCCCTGTGTCTCTTCCCCCCTCCTCCCTCCCTCCTTTGTGTCTCTTTCTCCCGCCCCCCCATGTGTCTTTTTCCCCCTCCCCTGTGTCTCTTTCCCCTCCATCCCGTGTCTCTTTCCCCTCCTCCATGCCCCCACCCCCAGTGCGCAATGCAAATGCTGCATGCACATCGCTGAATATAGTTTCTGTAGTGCTCATGTGTTAGCCAGCGTCACACCACAAAGGAAACTATATTGGCGATTCTCTGGGCAAGCTAACCATTGTAAGCAGCCTATCACTACATCTACCTGTCCCCACTAGCCTCAGTTTGAGTGCTACGATGATATACCTGTCTCCACTAGCCTCAGTTTGAGTGCTACGATGATATACCTGTCTCCACTAGCCTCAGCTTGAGTACTTCGACTTCACATCACTCAGTAGCAATCACTTATATCATATTTAAAAAAAACTCAATGTATAGCCATTTTTCTATAATTTTTTAAACTTTGGGGTGACAGTAGCCCTTTAATGTGAATTATTGATGTAATTGCATTACATTTTACGCAGCAAATGTTTTATGTACTCATACAACATTGTGCTGCATTAAAAAAATACATTTAGTACAATTCCCTCTTTGTTAATATACTTGTGTAATAAAACATTCAGAAACATCTATGAAAACACAATCATACTCACTGCTCACAAGTTTGTGTTTACAATAAAGATTACCACTTTATGAGTCTAATAATTTTACAATGTAAATGATTATCCAAGACCATATGACACAGTAATTATTTTTCCAATATACAATATGTGCCCATTAGGAATTATCCAACACATACAAAATGTCAAAAAGAAAATAGCTAACAATATATCTTATAATAAACAACAGCTAAGTGCCATCTGCTGTATGATATTTTATTAATAAATACTGACCATCAAAGCATTCAGTCCTATTGTATTACCCACACACATGCAATATCTTTTAGCGGACCAAGAAATATATTTTCTATGGATGTAATTTGTTCCCTTGGCAACAGATATTTTTTAAGTCCTTTAGATTTATATTGCATGTTCTTGTAATTAAATTTCAGTGACTAAGTATTTGTGTCCATATGTGCGGATCTCGGCTTTGGAGTGAAGATAAATGGAAAGTATTTTTTCTTAGCCGGCTGTGCTGGGGTCCTGCGTCCTTTCCACATAGACTGCTTGAAACAGAAGTGTATTGATCTGCTGAGTAATGGAGATCTTCAGAGATTCTAATTTAGAGCACAGCTCCTGCTTTAAACATGCAAGGAATTATTTTCAGCTGCTCTTCTTAGCAACACAGAAATTGAAGGCAAGTAAGATTTGCTCTGCCCTTTTAGCCTGACTTATTCCTACTTGTTTCAAATCTTCAGAACACTATTGGAACTTGGTGGTCTTTTTTTTCAGAATTATCTTATATCCATTCTTGTTTGAATTGCTTAATTGTTTCAGTCTCTACCACATCATAGTAATTGAGGTTGAATAAAGACTTTTAGTCCATCAAGTTCAACCTTTTTATCTTCTAGGACTCTGTTCTAAGAATCCACTACAATTTCAATTAAGTAACGTTGTCTCACAATCCCTCTTCGATTACTGTCATTTCGCTTCAGAGCATAACCTCTTTCCCTCAAACTCACTAAGCATTGCAGGGGTAAAACTGCCACCACAGCCATTGATGGCCCATGTGAAACTCCCCCATAGTCACATAAAAATGATATTGAACAAGTACATAAATCCATCAAATCCATACTTTTTTGATCACAATGAATTCACCCTACCACTTTAGTTATGTTTCATTGATTTTAATTTATCAGTTTGATTAAAAAAGCAAAATCCAAATACAGTGGTACCTTGGTTCTCAGCCTTAATCCGTTCTGGATGGCAGGTTGAGCTCCAAAAAGGTTGAGTCAATGAAAATTGAAACAATCAGTTCAAAGCCCCAGAAATTTCACATTTTAGTTTGAACTGATGGTGTTGTTTTTTGATACAAAAACTTAAAACTAAACAGACATAAATAAAAAAAATAATAATTAGATCAAATAACGTATAATTTAACTTCACTTTAACTGTACTGAGAGGACTTGAGGGCCCAATGGGGTGGTGGCAATAGGAGGAGAAGGATGAGAGAGATTTTTGCTTTTCAACAAAATTTTGTGTCAACCCATTTAGCACACATTTTTTTGATCAGTGCAGTAGGTGCTTCCTTCCTTCCCTCGCCTTCACATGAAGAAATTTCCTCAGCCAATATCTGTTGCTGCTCCCTTTGAAGTTTCTGCAGCTCCTCAGTGCTGAGCTCTTGTCTGTACTCCTCCACTAACCCTTCAATGTCTGCATTACTGACCTCCAGGCACATGGACTTGCCTAGAGATACAGTGTCCTCCACTACTGGGCTAGTTTCAGCCTCCAAATTCCTTGGAGCTTCAGCTTCTGGCTAGAACTTCCTCCAGCCAAAGTTCACGAACTTGTGAGAGACTGCATGCCAGGCCTTATCTATCAGAGTGACACAGTGGGGAATATTGAGATGGTCCTTCCAGAAATCTCTCAGTTTCAACTCAGTATCTGAGGTCACCTCAAAGCAGATGTAGAAGAGGGCCTTGGTATACAGTTTCTTAAAATTGGGCTGGATTAGAGGGATTGTGTTAGGGGGCAAGAACTTTACATTTATAAAATTAAAGTCCTCTAGCAAGTTGTCCTCCAAGCCTGGAGGGTGAGCAGGAGCATTGTCCATTATGAACAGAGCCCTCAGAGGCAGTTCATTCTCCTCCAAATATTGTGGGCCAAACACTCTGTTCATCATTCAATTAAATACTGCCTGGTTACCCAGGCTTTGGGTTGGTCCTCTGCATTACACTTTACTTGCTTTTTATCACATTTTCTGTCTTAAGAACTGTGGGGTTCTCACTGTGATAGACTAGTAGAGGCTTAATTTTTAGATCCCAACTAGCATTCCCACACACCATCAGAGTTAGCCCGTCTTTCATTGGCTTGTGCCCTAATCTTCACTTCTTGAGTGATGTAGGTTAATTTTCTTCAAAAATAAACTTGTCAATGACTTGACTTGTTGGGGAACAAAAGCTTCAGCCTCTACATAGTCTCTAAACTCCCTGACAAAGGTTCCAGCACATTCTTTGTCGGCACTGTCTTTCCATGCCTTACCGTAGTTCCCTTTTTAAAATTCTCAAACCAACCATTACTGGCTTGCAATACTTCACTACTCTCACCACTTGTTGTAGGCCCATCTTTTACCAGATCAGCATGCAATTGTTTTGCTTTTTTCACAAATTATTGTCTGGGAAATACTATCACTCACTAACTGTTTTTCATTAATCAAAATGTAGAACAATTTCTCCACTTCCTCCAAGGTCTGTGAACTTTGCTTACTCACAACCTTCACACCTCTAGCATTGAGTCTTTTAATAGTTTCCTTATGTTTCAGTATCGTAGAGATCGTTGTTCTAGGCATTGTGTACTCAGCAGCAAGATTACACACGTGGCTACCACACTCATACTTGGCTATTATCTCTCTTTTTCAGTCTATGGTGGTTCTCACTATTTCTCTTTTTTACTGAGTGGTATCACTAGCCTTCTTCAAACTCATAATGTAAGCACAAGGTAATCTTTGGTTCTTGTAAGCACAGGCTGCACTTTGGTTCTTATAGGCACAGTCTACCCTTATAGGCACAGTTTACACTTTGGTTCTTATAAGCACAGGTTGTACTTTGGTTCTTTGAGGCACAGACGGCACTTTGGTTCTTATAAGCACAGGCTATCCTTTGGTCCTTATAGGCACAGGCTGTACATTGGTTCTTTAAGCATAGGATACACTTTGGTCTTTATAGTCACAGGCTACACACTGGTCCTCATAGGTACAGGCTACACTTTGGTCCTTATAAGGACAGGCTACAATTTGGTCCTTATAGGCACAGGCTACACTTTAAACCTTATAAGCATAGGATACATGTTGGTTCTTAAAGGCACAGTCTACACTTTGATTCTTATAGGCACATTCTACACTTTAGTCCTTATAAGCACAGGCTGCACTTTGATTCTTGCAGACATAGACAACTCTTGAGCACTTGCAGGCACAGACTGCTCTTGGGCTCTGCTCTTGGGCTCTTGCAGGCACCAACTACACTATGCCACAGTATTCCACTTCCTGAAAGACAGGATGCGGGGGTGGTGTGAGTGCACAGAGTTTGAGCAAGCCTGAGATAATTGTCAATGAGATGCGTTAAGTTCCTGAAAACGTCAAGCTCCAAGGAGGTTGCTCACGAGCACATTAATAAAATGCTGCTTTACACAATAAATGGCTTTACCTCCCCTCGCGCACTCAGCCGATTTAGAATGCACACTTGGAACATTCATTACACTTTATAAGCAGGGCACTAACACTCACAATGTGTATTCTATGCAGATGGAAAATACAAACAGATTGCTAGCTCTTCAGCCTATTGCTCGTTGCATATGTGAATTAGAAATAATTAAAGTACTGTATATACTCGAGTATAAGCCGACCCGAGTATAAGCCGAGGCACCTATTTTACCACAAAATACTGGGAAAACTTAGTGACTCGAGTGTAAGCCGAGTGGGAAATGTGCTGCCCCCTGTATCCCTCTTGTGTGCCCTATGTGTCCCCCTTTTGTGTGCCCTCTGTGCCCCTTTCTTGTGTCCCCCACTCCTTCCCCTGTGTCTCTCCACCCCTCTCCCTCCCCTGTGTCTCTCCCACCTCTCCCGTTCCTGTGTCTCTTCCTCCTCCTCTCCCTCCCCTGTTTCTCTTTCCCCCCTCTCCCTCATGTCTCTTTCCCTACCCCTCCCTTATCACCCTCCTCAACCCCCCTCCTCAACAGCCCTCCTCAACCCACCTTCCCATCCTCAACCCCCCTCCTCATCCTCCCTCATCCTCCCTCCTCCTCATCCTCCCTCCTCCTCATTACCTCCCTCCTCATTACCTCCCTCCTCCTCATCCTCCCTTCACCTCATTACCTCCCTCCTCATTACCTTCTTCCTCCTCATTACCTCCCTCCTTCTCATTACCTCCCTCCTCCTCATTACCTCTCTCCTCATTACCTCCCTCCTCATTACCTCTCTCCTCCTCATTACCTCCCTCCTCATTACCTCCCCCTCTCCCTTTCCCCTCACTTACCTTCCATCAGCAGCTGCTCCTCTGCTCCTCCGTGCGTCTTCTGGCTGCGTCGGGAACCATCCAATGCTATTGACGTGACCGCCATGTGATGTCATGTCATTAGCATATGCAGGGTCCCGACGCAGCCGGAAGACGCACGGAGGAGCAGCTGCTGATGGAAGGTAAGTGAGGGGAAAGGGAGAGGGGGAGGTATTTAGAAAGGGGTTAAGTGAGGAGGGGAGTTTAGGAGGGGGGATGGAGCGACATGGGAGAGTGGGATGGAGAGACACAGGAGAGGGAGAGGGGGGTGGAGAGACACGGGAGAGGGAGAGGAGAGATGGAGAGACACAGGAGAGGGGAGATGGAGAGACACAGGAGAGGGAGAGGGGGATGGAGAGACATGGGAGAGGGAGAGGGGGATGGAGAGACACAGGAGAGGGAGAGGGGGGATGGAGAGACACGGGAGAGGGAGAGGGGGGTGGAGAGACCCGGGAGAAGGAGAGGGGGCATGGAGAGACACAGGAGAGGGAGAGGGGTTTGTAGACACATAGGAGAGGGCAAAGAGGGATGGAGAGGCACGAGAGAGGGAGAGGGGGGTGGAGAGACACGTGGCGGCTCGAGTATAAGCCGAGGGGGCCCTTTTCAGCCTTAAAAAAATGGCTGAAAAACTCGGCTTATGCTCGAGAATATACGGTATATTAATTTATTGAATAAATCATTAATTATTACTTAACTAGATATATATAGAAATATATATCTCTCTTTATCAAGAATCATAAAGGTGCTCGGAGGACCAAAAGTACACGACAGGAGAGGATCTCAATGAGCGCCGAAGGTCCTCACAGTATAAAACGGTTTACATTGTATATCAAACAGCATTCCCAGCCTTACAATTTTATTGACCGTCATTTTTTGACGGGCTAGTCGCTAGTTTATGAATATAATCCCCTACTATTGGTGCGATTCTTAATTGTCTATAATTTCCCAGATTTGCTTTAGTTCCAATGTCAATTAATGGTACCTCTTGCATTTTTAGAGTCTTATAGCCACATTAAATTCCCCTAACGTGTGAAACCGTAACTCGTAACGTAGCCCGCAAGACTTACTGCTATTAAATTGGCCTCTTAAACCAGCCTGCCAACAACTTGTGGGGTAGGAGTGAGAAAACCTTACGGGACGTGACAATTCGACTTGAGAGCCCTCAAATCCTTTGTTTTTTCAAGCTTGTAACTGTTATGTTCCAATTCCACTATTAAATTGCATTGAAATCACGGCTTTATCAATATTGCATTATATCTGGAATGTGGGTCCGATCGTAACTTGTAAGTGAACCCCGTAAGACTTTGAAATTTCACCTCGAGTATAAGACAATCTCTGTTTCCATTGGCTCCATCTAAACCCGCAACTAGGGGTTTGACTAATTGATCCCGTTCACAGCCGCACATCCAAAATGCGAAAAGGGGTTTACAAATTTACCTCTCAAGCCCGTAACTCGGCAATATCAATTTATTGTAAATCAAGCCTGCAGCCGTTGCCGGTCTCATGTTGCACATACAAGCTTGGAATTTAATGTGGCTATTAGAGTATTTACACTGTGGAGATCAAGAATTATCAATTAAATAATTATCAAGAAATAATTATTTTATCTCCATATTCACGCCCATCCTCTTCTGGCACTCATTTCCTCCCCAAACCTTCTCCTCTTCTTCTCTCTTTCCTCCCTGTACTTCTCCATTCTCACTCCCTTGCCGCCTTCTAACTCTGCTCTTATGTAAGTGGCATGATGTATTATTACACTATTTTATTTCCCCCTCTCGTATCTTTGGTGTCTGAAATGCTAGAAGACATTACTGCATATTCTCATCAATAGTATCCTGTATTCCCTTTCCCCAGAACTCTCTGCTGCATAGCTCTTTTCATTCTTCTGCAGACATTGCACTGCAGGCTATCCTAGCAGGTAAAGCAATGTGATATGATATCTGCTCTGAGTTTCACATGACACCGTCAAGTGACGTGTCTTATGTTATTTGGAGTTGTAAACTGAAAAAAAAAAAATTTTTTATTTTATTTTACGGATTTACATTTTTATTTACATTTTACAAAAGCTGGATAATTAGAGATGAGCAAAGCAGAGCAGTTTACTGAAATGGTAGAGCATAACATGAAATTGTAAAATGGGGGCTTTTCTGTTTTGATATAGGATGCCTGGATCAGGGAATATTTAGAAATAAGACAGAGTACCGGAAGGAAATCGGGTTTTAAGAATTGAGAGGGTTGAAAATAGAGGGAATAGAGATGAGGAGATAATTCATGAATTATTCTGGGATCAATACATTACACTAATGTGTTTTGAGTTGAGTAGATACTTATTTCAAATTGTGTTTTGAATGTGTACCAATCTCTTAAAATAATAAATTCATTAAATTCAAAAAATCCTAATTTAACGGGATATAAAGGAAACAAGGTGTGTTATGATGTTACAATGGATCACTCCAAGGAGTGCAAGGCCTGTAAAAAATTATGAACTTCTGCCTTACCCTGCTATTAAAATTAATATTTATGTTTGATCTCATGAAGTATTGGAAATTCATTTTAAGTTGAGACCATGTTAATATTTTACTTTCCCCCAATGTTCTCCTGCTTAAATATTTCTAAATTTTACTTGGTTCTTGTATTATTTGGGATTTTTCTCCAAATGTGTTAAAAAGAAAAAAACAATTTTCTTTGCTGTATGGCTTATATTCTTCTTCCAGTCTGTTTCTGAGAATTTAAAATCTCCCAAAATCAAAACCTTTTTGTTACATTCCCCAATGCAAAACAGTATTTGCATTATTTATTTCTACCCACAAGGCATTGCATTGTTTTATCATATGTTGATTAAAATCATATAGCATTTGCATGTTCACTGCCACCTCAAATACAAGTTGGGTTATTTTTTCAGCATATTAAAAAGTGAATTTGTAATAGCTACGGTGTCATAAAAAAGTATTTGCCTCCTTTATGATTTCCTCTATTATTACATATTTGTCACAATGGACAAAATCTAATATCATATGATGGGAACCTGAATGAACATATTACACCTTTTTTACTTATTTCATGTATTTAATAAACAAACTTATCTAATGCTCATATCCTGGAAAAAAGTAATTAGGGCCTCATTGAAATGCTACGTTATTGGCATAAGTAGCCGCAAGGGGAGGCCGCAAGCTACTTAGCTATTCAGTTTGTGGCCTCCGATCGGGTTATTAGCCTCGAGCTGCGATCCCTTGTGATTTGCTCAATTGCAGCTAACTTCCGTCAAAGCCTTTGATCTTGCACAGCCGCGAGAGTTGCAGCTGCAAGAAATCCCAATTCGCTACTCAATTGCTACGATCACCTTCCGTCAAGCCCGTAAATCGTTAAAATCGAACCACGGCTTACATACACCAAAGAGGTTTCGCAACGGTCTTACTTACAACGGAGCACTAATTAAGCACACAAAAAAGCCATCCTGTACTTTTATTAGAGGTGAAAGTTGTGGCAAAAACCAGCCACCTAGTGTTATTACAAAAACATTGTGTTATTAATATGTGTTAATATACAGAAAGCAGGGTGTAATACACAGAGCTAGAGGGTACGGCAGGGAAAGGGTTAACCTTTGCCCTGCCAGAGTCATGGGGGATTACTTGGTAGCTATCAGGTAGACCTCGTGGAGACAGATAGGGCAAAGAGAGGGATGATCCTATCAATCTCTGTTCTATATGGTAATGCCTGTTATTGTGTAAGAGTAGCCAGCTAGGCACCGGGAGATGTGTGATGTGACCGCAACTATTGTTCTCTCTCTCTGTACTGTGTGGCCAAATATGGGCATGTGTTTATTTACCTGTGTTGATTTCCTGTTTTCTCAGGATATATCACATATATAGTTCTCAGCAGCACGACCTTGCCAAAATCCGTTGGTAACGCAACTTTAAAACTGCGGGCTTGCAAAGCATCAGAGGCGCTCCTTGCACTGGTGGAGATGAAGCCATAGGCGCTCATCCCTACGACCCCGTAGGGCTTAGGCAGTCGCAAAAGTCTTACTTACAAATCGTAGCACTAATTAAGCAAATAAAAAAGCAATCCTCTACTTTTAATAGGAAAGTGATGTTTGGTCTTAAAATTAATAGCGCAACATTTTCAAGGTCGCAAATCAGCCAAAACAAATACTTTATTTCATGTTCAATTTCGTATCACAACCATCATGAAAGTCCTACGGGCTTGGAGGTCTTTCAAGCCTGTGGGACTTTGGATGGAAATTAAACATGACATAAAATATTTGATTTTGTCAATGTGCAAACTTGAGAATGTTTTGCTATTAATTCTCATATCACCCATTGTGTTCCCCATAATTTACAGTGCTGTCTTGAATTTATATTTGTATTTACAGTTATCCGAGTTTGCGGGCTTGAAACACGAGTTACGGGCTCACAGCAAATGCTTACAGCTGATAGCATGGTTTGCGATCAGCCGTAAAGGGACCTCCTTGCGGTGCTGGAGGTCAGCAAACATCTCCATGCCGTCATATTACCACCATGTTTGTTTGGTAGTGTGATATTTGTATTGTGGAATGCTGTGTTTGCCTAACACCAGATATAATGTTACCCGCTTGTCGTTAAAAATGTTCCACTTTTGAATCACCTACCATTTAACATACAAAAGTTTTGTTGATCATTCATATTCATCATAGCAAATGAGAGATGGGCATTATGCTCTTCTTGGTTAGTCGTTGTGTCTGTCTTGTTACTCTCCCATGAAGCCCATTTTTGTCCAGTCTCTTTTCAATTGTAGAGTTCTGAACTATGACCTTAGCTTAGGTAAGAGATGCCTACAGTTCTTTGGATACTTTTTACGATCCTTTGTGACTTTGGATGAAATATCAAACCTGGGAAGATGTGCTACTGTACCAAGTGCTCTCGGTTTGCAGATTATGGCTCTGATTGTGGTTCGGTGGTGTTCCAGAACATTAGAAATTACTTTGTGATCCTTTCCAGACTCATAGATATCAACAAGGTTTTCTGTTCTCTACAGGAATTTTCTCGGAGTGTGGCATAATGCAATTGTTGAATCTTTGTGCTATCAACTAGACTCAACTAGGAGGTAAAAATAAAAAGTAAGATTTGTAATGAGCGGGACTGACTGTAATCAAGCCTGGCTGTGTTCAGTCAGCAGATGCCATTTATCCCTCTAACTGTTATTTGTTCACTGAGGTTCTCTTTATCTATTAGATTTTGTCTAAAGCATCCAAACAACATTGAGTGTTACAAATATGCAATAACATATTAAACCAGGATGATAACACAAGGTAAACACCAATACAATTAGACTTAAAATAAAATAAAAAAGTTGGAGGTGCACTTTACCTACAGCCCTATTAAATTCGAAGCCTGTAAGTGCAACGTGAGACCCGCAACGGCTGCGGGCTTGAGATTTGGGCGAGTTACAGAGCTATTAATTTAGACCATGCCGCAAGTTACGGACTTGAGACGCAAATCCGTAAACCATTTGTCGAACGTTGGATGTGCGGCAGTTACAGGTTTAGATGGAACCAATGGCAACAGAGATCGTCATAATTACTTCACTGAAAAATGGAGGTGGGATTTCAAAGTCTTACGGGTTTCAATTACGAGTTACGATCGGACCCACATTCCAGAAATAATGCAATATTGACAAAGCAGTAAATATGATATTCTAATCCATGCAAGTTCCATTATATGTATTAACACATTGATTGCCGGGATCGATATAACACAGAATTTACACATAAATTATTTTTTCTTGTATTGCCAATTTGCAAGCTTGAGAATGTTGTAAGATTTATTTTATTAGCTAACATCACTTTTCCTTTCCATATAAGTACAGAAATGTGTGTATATTTGCATTTAAAGTGCTATGGATTGGACTTTGCAGGTCCTGTCTGGTACCCATTGGCTTCTTGGCTCCATTTGCATGTTACGGGGTTGAACACCAGGGAATTTGCTGCAATTTAATAGCTAAATTGAAACGTAGCGGTTACGGGCTTGACAGAATAAAAGATATACAGCCATGATGTTCCATGTTCCACGTCCCATAGGCTTTTTTTGCTCATAAACCGCAGTTCGGCAGTGGCCTTCTTTACGGGGCCAATTTAATAGTCGCAAGTTTTGTAAGCTACATTACGGGCTACGGTTTTACATGTTAGTCAATGTTAGGGAATTTAATAGGGCTGCTAGTCTGTATGAGTGAAAACTGTAAGCAACTTAAATAACTTTGGCTGGTTCCTTTTGGCATGTATAGGTTAGTCATTTCTTTGTTCCAGATACAGTGGATATAAAAAGTCTACACACCCCTGTTAAAATGTCAGGTTTCTGTGCTGTAAAAAATGAGACAAAGATAAATCATTTCAGAACTTTTTCCACCTTTAATGTGACCTATAAACTGTACAACTCAATTGAAAAACAAACTGAAATCTTTTAGGTGGAGGGAAGAAAAATAAAAAATAAAAATAATGTGGTTGCATAAGTCTGCACACCCTCTTATAACTGGGGATGCAGCTGTGTTCAGAATTAAGCAATCATATTCCAAATCGTGTTAAATAGGAGTCAGCATACACCTGCCATCATTTAAAGTGCCTCTGGTTAACCCCAAATAAAGTTCAGCTGCTCTAGTTGGTCTTTCCTGAAATTTTCTTAGTCGCATTCCACAGCAAAAGACATGGTCCACAGAGAGCTTCCAAAGCATCAGAGGGATCTCATCGTTAAAAGGTATCAGTCAGGAGAAGGGTACAAAAGAAATTCCAAGGCATTAGATATACCATGGAACACAGTGAAAATAGTCATCATCAAGTGGAGAAAATATGGCACAACAGTGACATTACCAAGAACTGGAGCTCCCTCCAAAATTGATGAAAAGACGAGAAGAAAACTGGTCTGGGAGGCTACCAAGAGGCTTACAGCAACATTAAAGGAGCTGCACGAATATCTGGCAAGTACTGTCTGTGCGGTACATGTGACAACAATCTCCCGTATTCTTCATATGTCTGGGCTATGGGGTAGAGTGGCAAGACGAAAGCCTTTTCTTACAAAGAAAAACATCCAAGCCAGGCTACATTTTGCAAAAACACATCTGAAGTCTCCCAAAAGGATGTGGGAAAAGGTGTACCAAGGTTAAACTTTTTGGCCATAATTCCAAAAGATATGTTTGGCTCAAAAACAACACTGCACATCACTAAAAGAACACCATACCCACAGGGTAGCATGGTGCTTTGGGGCTGCTTTTCTTCAGCTGGAACTGGGACCTTAGTTAAGATAGAGGGAATTATGAACAGTTCCAAATACCAGTCAATATTGGCACAAACCCTTCAGGCTTCTGCTAGAAAGCTGAACATGAAGAGGAACTTCATCTTTCAGCATGACAACGACCCAAAGCATACATCCAAATCAACAAAGGAATGGCTTCACCAAAAGAAGATTAAAGTTTTGGAATGGCCCAGCCAGAGCCCAGACCTGAATCCGATTGAAAATCTGTGGAGTGATCTGAAGAGGGCTGTGCACAGGAGATGCCCTCGCAATCTGACAGATTTGGAGTGTTTTTGCAAAGAAGAGTGGGCAAATCTTGCCAAGTCAAAATGTGCCATGCTGATAGACTCATACCCAAAAAAGACTGAGTGCTGTAATAAAATCAAAAGGTGCTTCAACAAAGTATTAGTTTAAGGGTGTGCATACTTATGCAACCATATTATTTTATTTTTATATTTTTTCTTCCCTCTACCTAAAAGATTTCAGTTTGTTTTTCAATTGAGTTGTACAGTTTATAGGTCACATTAAAGGTGAAAAAAGTTCTGAAATGATTTATCCTTGTCTAATTTTTTTACAGCACAGAAACCTGACATTTCAATAGGGGTGTGTAGACTTTTTATATCCACTGTATATTTAAATCTCCTTTTTGTGTACTTAATAATAAAATAACAATTTATATGCAGCAGTATTCCCTCCTATTTCCGCCACTATTTTCCGGATCCTATCTTTAAAATGATTTTAATACATTTATTTCCTATTTAAAAATACTTATTACCTATTTAAAATACTTATGCAGTTTACTTATGAACTATAAATTAAAAATAAAATACTTTAATACCAGCTTTCATGCAGATCTTTAAGAGAATAAATTCCTAAGATTACTTTAAAAACAAAGTAGAAGGGACAATAAGTAACATCATCAATATTTTCTCTGAATGAAAACTTTTATAAATAACTCTTTTCAGTTTTTATCAATTTATACTTTTGATTAAATGACATTTTGAAAACAGGCAAGCTTTCATTGCCTCCAGCATTTAGTCTAACAAATTCTTTATAGAAAAAAACAATGCATGTGATATTAGGATACATTTAAAATTCTATGCCATTGCTTATCTTTATCTGTAATAGTTCTACTTGTTAGTTACTTGCACCTAAATATTAACAAATCTATAATAATTAATAAACAGTGTGTTTAAACATGTAAATGTCCATGGGAGAAAGTGAAGACATAGAGTATGTATTACATATTCATGCTTTATCAGTGTATTTATTTCTCCTGCCTTTTTGTGGTTCTCCTATTTAGAAGTCTCTGCAGATTGTAGATGTTACTACAATCTGGACACCAATGGCACCTTATAGTAGTCCCATACCATGGGGGTCCCCATATTGAAATAACAGCCAATTGGAATAGGGTTTAATTGTAGTATTACCCTTATCTGATTGGTTAATGAAAGAGTCAGTCAGTGAAGAGTATCTAAACTCTCCTGCCATGGGAAGGGTTTAGATAGATAGATAGATAGATAGATAAATAGATTAGATAGATAGAGTAGATAGATATGGGAGGATTTAGGGCTGGTGTAGCATGTTCATGTTATATAGCAGGTAGCGTTGAGTTGTGTTGCTATGGAGACTACTGAGTTTGAGAGGATCCTATGGGTATAAGTAAAGCAGGTTGCAAGCACACATTAGAGCTAAATAGTTGTGAGCAAAACATCCTGGGTGTTAGTCAGTAAAATTACTGGGGGTTTTCTTTCAGAAGCCATGTAAGCTATTACACGCTCCTGGAAGAAATGGGAGGGCTGGGAAGGAGCCAGCTCCCGGCATCTTGCTGATGCAGTCTTGGGTACTCTGGTTAAAATGTCCCCTACTCGCTTCCTGTGCCTGCAGAGAGTCCTGTGTTCTAGGAAGTGAAAATGAGGTGCCCCTTAGCATGTATCATGCCCCTGCAATCTCTCTTCAGGCTCTGGGGTCAAAACTTTCAAGGAGTAACTGCTCCTGCTTTCCTGCATCTCATGCATGCACCAATGTTAGCAACAGTGCGCAATAGTAACCATAGTCCTTACACCAGTAACAACACCAATCCTAATTATATCCCTTACACATAACCTACAATATTGCAGCTATTTCCTAAACATAACCCAAAATTAACTCTAAACACTTTATTGTTTCATAAGTAACATTGATTGACAAGATGGTGATGAGAGTGTCTCTATAAGAAGCTAGCGGTCTTCCATTCTCTTTCTGTAATGTTGTATGAAACAGCCAGGTCACAAGCAATTTATTTTCAAATGGCTGTGCGTAGTGTCAATTAGACTATATTGTCATGCTGCAGTGCATTGGGAACACAGTATACTTTTGCCTAATAATCTTGCTTTCCTGCAACACTAATTCCCGTTCTTTGTTGTAAATTTTCCAAGCAGGAGATTAGGCAGTTTTAGGAGGCACTGATATAACTGTAGCAATTTCCACACTTGTAATCCTCGCAAAAAAAAAAAAAAAGTCCTCACTGAGATTGAGTTGGCTTTTTTTCCCAGAATGCTGGTAAACATAATTAGCCTTGTTAACCTCTGTTTCTGTTGCATGCGAAAAAATTAGCCCACAATCATAGGTTTGTTGCAAAACATTCATGTAATTAATTGATGCATAAAAGCTGTCTGCTTTATGTCTTTGGCTATATTATACTATATATATTAATACACTGAAGCTTCCTGCCCAATAAATCAATGAAATTGGTCCTCATAGTTAATGTATAATGAAAAGTACACATAATAAAAGCCAATAAACAAATACTGAACTGTGGATTTATATATTATTCTAAACTAAACCTTTCTAATTATTCATCATTCAGAGACCAGCTGATATACATGTGTGTATATATGTATATATATATATATATATATATATATATATACATACAGGGTCAGGCAGAAGTAACACCCTTTCTTCATTATCTGTAATCGATACCAAATCTTTTATTCTAGAAGTAGAATCTTACAAAAAATACATAAGTACATAATTATGTGACATAACAAACCACACTCTTACAAGATTTTAGGTGAAAGACATTCACGTACCTTTACCTCTAATGGCAGCGAATTTGTCCTGAATTGTGTGTTTAAATTCAACGTTTAAGTTCAACATTTCAGGGTTTGCTCTTTTACACAAGATCTTTAAGGACACCCCACAAAAAGAAATAGGTCTGGGGATCGAGCTAGCTACTCCACATCGCCCTATCCATCACCCTTCGAAATGCATGTCCAACCATTCTGACAGACATAATGTAACCATTCTGACAATGTTAAATAAATAAAAAAATAGATTATCTGCCTACTTTAAACCCCTAAGAAGAGAACAAATTTCTCCAAATGTATATTAACATCTTACTACTTCCAGGCGATAAAGAAGTGAACTAAATATTAATATATACATATGGCCAAACCTTCCCAGTGCTTAACACCAAATTCACAAAAGTAAAATAAATGGGAACACTATCATTTATTTCTTCTTATTGTCTTGAAGGTGTGTTTGGTGTCGTTATCATGTTGGAATACTGCCCTGCAGCCCAGTCTCCAAAGGGAGGGGATCATGTTCTGCTTCAGTTTGTCACAGTACATGTTGGCATTCATGGTTCCCTCAATGGACTGTAGCTCCCCAGTGCTGGCAACACTCATGCAGGCCCAGACCATGACACCCCACCCCCTATGATTGATTGACTGTAGGCAAGACACACCTGTTTTTGTACTGCTCACCTGGTTTATCTTGGTCTCATCGGACCACAGGACATGGTTCCAGTAATCCATGTCCTTAGTCTGCTTGACTTTAGCAAACTGTTTGCAGGCTTTCTTGTGAATCATCTTTAGAAGAGGCTTCCTTCTGGGACGACAGCCATGCAGACCAATTTGATGCAGTGTGCGGCGTATGGTCTGCGCACTGACAGACTGACCCCCCACCCCTTCAATCTCTGCAGCAATTTTGGCAGCACTTATACGTCCATTTCCCAAACACAACCTCTGGATATGACACTGAGCATGTGCACTTAACTTCTTTGGTCGACCATGGCGAGGCCTGGTCTGAGTGGAACCTGTCCTGTGAAACTGCTGTATGGTCTTGCCCACCGTGCTGCAGCTCAGTTTCAGGCAATCTTGGCAATCTTCTTATAGCCTAGGGCAGGCCATCTTTATGTAGAGCAACAATTCTTTTTTTCAGATCATCAGAGAGTTATTTGCCATTAGGTGCCATGTTGAACTTCCAGTGACCAGTATGAGAGAGTGTGAGATCGATAACACCAAATTTAACACACCTGGGGAGGGAAAATGGCTAATTGGGCCCAATTTGCACTTAGGGGTGTAGTCACTTTTGTTGCCAACGGTTTAGACATTAATGGCTGTGTGTTGAGTTATTTTGAGGGGATAGCAAATTTACACTGGTATACGGTCTGTACACTTACTACTTTACATTGTATCAGTGTCATTTCTTCAGTGTTGTCACATGAAAATATATAATAAAAATTTACCAAAATTTGTGGGGTGTACTCACTTTTGTGTGATACTTTAGCAGTTGTTGTTGAAAAATAAACATAATAGATCCCAATAAATATAACTGGTGTATTCTGCCAAGCTTTGCTTACAGCTAAATTCTGTGATATCTCATTATTCTTAACCGCCACCTATGTTTTACTACAACAATATGTATACAATTACTGTAGTTCATTTACATTTTTCAAAGCTCAACAATTTAACATCAATCATTTCTGGCATTAGCAATATGAAAGTGCCTTCCAATGCCAAGTGCAGTTAGCAAAAGGCATGTAGTTGCTTTTAATACTAGTGTGATCACTGGTTTAGTAGCTGCCTACTACTTACTGTTTTTGCAAATGGCTTATGAGTTGCCAATGGCAATGTTATCAAGTTCTGAAGCATGTTAGAGTTGCAGCCTAATGAGATAGGACTGAAGATCAAAACACTTTGTGTGCCAAAGTTTCTCACCCAGAGCTACCTGGCAACGTTAATGCAGATAAAGTATCCCCCACATAATAGGCATAGTTAAAATACTTCTTTAGAAAAGCATAGAAATCCAATTTGGTGTGATTATAGGGAGTGAATAAAAGCTCCTCTAATGCCTAGGCTTTCTCAGACAGTTTATGCATATGGTAACATTGATGAATTACTTGCTAATTTTGTGATAATGATTACAATTTCTATATACCATTATACTAACATGCAGCCCTATTAAATGCACCTAACGTGTAAAACCGTAGCTCATAACGTAATCCTGCAAGACTTGCGGCTATAAAATTGGTGCTGTAAAGCAGGCCGCAGGCGATCTACGAAAAAATGCCTATGGGACGTCGAACGTGAAAGTTTGCAGCCGCAAATCCTTTGTTCTGTCAAGTCCGTATCTGCTACATTACAATTTAGCTATCAAATTCACTGGTGTTCAACCCCGTAAAACGCGAATGGAGCCAAGAAGCCAACAGGTACGAGAGAGGACCTGCAAGGGGGGGTAAAGTACAATCCGTAGCGCTTTAAATGCAAATATACACACACTACTGTACTTAAAATAAAAGGGAAAGTGATGTTGGGTATTAGAATTAATAGCACAACATTTTCAAGCTTGCAAATCGGCAATATAAAATAATTTTCTTTATTTCATGTGTAATTTCCGGGTTATATTGATCCCAGCAACCAAATGTGTTTGACTAATTGATCACGTTTACTGCCGCGCATCCAACGGTTGATAAATGGTTACGGGTTTGCGTCTCAAGCTCGTAACTTGCGCCCTGCTCTAATTCAATAGCTCTGTAACTCGGACAGCTGTTGCGGATCTCACTTTGCACTTATGGGCTTGTTTATTTAGAAACTCATCACACAAATTTGAAGAAATTTAGTGCTGCTTCTCTTCACCCCATATTAGATGTTCAGGGGATAAAAGCAGTGCTGTCCAGGAGCTGTTTTCATATATTATAACTAGTGCCTCCTGGGCAGATACTCACCCATCCCCTGGTCACCTAGAAGCTGATGTTCTTGAGCCTGCAACACTAATCTTCAAATGTAGGTATTAAAAGACACAATATTTTTTCAGATATTTATTTTATGGCTAATAGGTTATTAGATATACTAATTAAATCTTAATGTGGTGATTTAAGGTTTGAAACTAAGTTCCCAATTCTGGAGAACTAGCTTTTTAATCTAAATAAACATATATGTTTTGCAGTGCTGAAAATTCTGCATTGAATATATCATGTCATATCATGAAAACTTGGCAAGTCAGCGACTTTTGAAAGTGGATGTTGGTCACACCTGGTCCAGAGATACTTACAATTTATCCTTGTACAAAATGTTTCTAATCTTGGTCTGTTGCAGATTGAAGCTAATCTGTTTCCCATAACTGAGAATATGTGAATTGTTTACTTTTCATTTGACCAGAAATAGAAGCAAGTTCATGAAACCACAGAAGCCTGACAGATGACTTGTACCGGCATGATCTGATGTGGCACAAAAGTGTAATGGTGATTTAGAACAGCAAATAAGACAACTCAACCAAGATTTACACTGGAACTATTAAAGCCTAGTTAAATAACAAGTTTACCTTTTGTTTGACATCTTAATTTTCTAATTTTTTTATTGCTTCATTTAAGATTTAGCTGTTTTTAATTGTTTGTCCTTATGTTTCATGTGATGTGTGCATTATATTGTGTTAATGTTTAGAAATAGACATTGTAATTGTTAATTGCAACTATTTTGAGGACCTCTGTGTTCTAGGTTTTTTCTATAACTTGATGATGTCAGGTTGATATTGGGCACAATTATATTAGAAAGCAAAAAAAGAAACATAAGTTTTTTGCAATTATTTGTTTACTGCATAATTTTTTCATGTGATTAATTTATCAGGATGGTGTGTCCTTCTAAACAAAATCAATTTCCCACACCAGTAAACAGTGTACTACCGAATTATTAGTACTTTGGTAAAGATGAGTAAAAAAGGCTATGAAAAATTGCCTTAATCTTACATCACATATAATAGTTTTCATTGCGTGTAACCCTGATGTCATTGAGGGGGCGGGCCATGACATCATCAGGGGCGGGGCCTGAAAGTCAAGATAAAAGATGCCATTACACACCTCAGAGAAAGAGAGGCAAAGACAACACAGGGCTAGAGACAACACAGAGGCAGGGACAGCACACAGACAGAATACACAGGCACAAACAGGGAGTGCAAACAAGGAGAGCACACAGAGAGAGCAGACAGAGAAAGAGAGAGCACACAGGGAGATTGCACAGGCAGAGCGTACGGGGAGAGATAGCGCACAGGGAGAGAACACACAGGAAGAGAGAGCACACACAGAGAGGGCACAGGGAGAGAGCTCAAAGAGAGACATAGAACAGAGAGAGTGAGAGCACACAGTGAGAGAGTGAGAGCGCATAGAGAACGCACAGAGAGAGTAAAAGCACACAGGGAGAGAGCGAGAGCACACATCGCCCAGAGAGGGAGAGAGAGCACTCAGAGAGGGAGAGAGAGGGCTCACAGGTAGAGGGAGAGAGCAAGAGTGCACAGAGAAAAGAGCGAGAGCACACAGAAAGAAAGAGTGAGAGCACACAGAGAGAAAGAGAGAGCGCACAGTGAAAATGAGAACAGAGAGAGAGCAAACAGAGAGATAGAGAGCGCACAGAGAGAGAGAGTGTACAGAGGGGGATTGGAAAGAGAGAGAGCACAGGGAGAGAGCAAGAGCGCACATCGCGAGAGTGTACAGACAGAGAGAGCACATGGACAGAGAGAGAGATAGCGAGAGCGCACAGAGAGAGCGCACAGAGAGAGATCACACATGGAGAGAGAAATCACACAGAGAAAGAGCACACAGGAAGAAAGAGAGAGTGTGCACTGAGAGAGTGTGCACAGACAGAGAGAGCAAGCACTGCCAATTCAAGATCTATGGTACTGTCATTTATGACGGGCAAGTTACTAGTTGACAATATTAAAGAAGTACAATTATTCAAATAAAAAAATGTACAAATTAAATAAACATTCTTTTTCTCAAAAACATGTCAGTTAGCATCCCTGCATTTAGTACTTTGTGCCAAGATAACAACACTGAGTCTTCTCTTATAATACTGTGCGAGGCTGGAGAACTCACATATAAGGATATAAGAATATTTCTCCACACAAAATCTCTTCAGATACTTCAGAGTCCTTGGACATCTTTTGTGGACTTTCCTCTTCAGATCAGCCTACAGGTTCTCAATGGGATGTAGGTCAGGCAATGGCTATTAAATTGACCTCTTAAAGCTATCAGCAAGTGATCTGGAAGTTTCAGGTGGAAAAACCCTATGGGATGTCAAGCCTTTGATCTGGCAAGCCCATAACTGTTACGTTTGAAAATCGCTATTAAATTGCTACAAATCCCCAAAGACGCACTGGGATTCAAAACTGTAACCCGCAAATGGAGGCAAAAATATTACGGCCTCCAAGTAGGACCCACAAAGGGTTTACAGACAAGCTCTCAACACTGTAAAAGAAAAAAAATAAACACACCAGTAGACTTGGGGAAAGCATGGAAAGGCATTACAATTACTTACAATAATCCCCCGATAAAAAAAATAGGCATTTAAAAAATATTTGATTTCATCATATGTTGGAATGGTCACGCATATGCCAATATGAATAGCCATGCTGCAACATGCATAAAGCAATTAAAGACATAGTACCTGATTAAATTGCAACACAAAAATATGAAACTGAGAAACTGATGCCATATTAACCCTTTCTCACTCACAGAGGCTCTAATGTGCACCCGGGAATATATATATGATTGCATATACATCTTGCTCATCACATCTACATTGGGAAAACAAATAGTGGCCAAAATACACCACCACATCACATATATCAAGTACCAGTGAAACATTTTATTATTTGTTGTTCAGTCCTTCAGTCGTGTTCGACTCTCTGTGACCCTATGGACTGTAGCACATTTAGCTAGGTCACTGCCTGTGCTGTTCCATAAGGTTTGCATGCCAAAGATACTGGATATGGTGTGGGACTTAGCAGGATGGGCGCAGCAGAGATTACCCCTGATGGAAGTGAGCTGGCTGTTGATCCACATGCCTTTGCATAGCCTCCATGTGTTTTAGAGTAGATTAGTGTGGTGTATGTTCCCCAGTTCCCCTTCAGCATTGCATTGCATGGCTATTAACCATTTATTATTATTATATATGATTATTTGATTATTATTTGATATCTAAAGCTATTATTATTATTGCTACATGTATTGATCTATTGCATTGTAACTAGGGCTCATTAGTTTACATATATAGGAATGTGACACAAATGTGATGTATGTGGATGGCCCAGGCTGAGTCTCTGGAGGAGGGGGATAGTATGTTCGAATCCCGGCGGTGTGGCTGGTGGTCCAGATGGTGACCTCACTAGCCATGTTATATCCTCTTTCGAACCAGGGCCCTCGGCTACGCTACTCTCCCCCTGCACCGGTTCCTGCTGGGTAGGGGCTTGCTCATCCACTTCCTGCTCCAATGGAACTAAAACAAGCAAACAAATGAGAGAGTGCAGGAGCCCAACCCTACTTAAAAACACTTATGAAACCAAGCAAGACTATCTATGCCCCAACCATACCTAAGAAACGCAACCATACCTAAATAACAAAGCGGGACTATATGGGCCCCAACCGTAACTAAAAAAAAACCTTTTAGATCAAGCAGGGCTATATAGGCCACAACCAGACCTTAAAAACCCACATTACACCAAGCGGGACCATATAGGCCCAAACCGGACTTTTAAAACTTTAAAATACCAAGCAGCACTATATAAGTCCAAACTGTACCTAAAAAACCTTAAAATAAAAATTGGGAATAAATAGGCCCCAACCAGACCTTAAAAACCCACATTACACCAATCCAGACTATATAGACCCAAACCAGACCTCTAAAACCTTAAAATACCAAGCGGGACTATATAGGCCCAAACCGGACCTTAAAAACCCACATTACACCAAGCGGGACCATAAAGGGCCCCAACCGGACCTTTAAAACCTTAAAATACCAGGTGGGACATTATAAGCCAAAACCGTACCTACAAAACCTTAAAATACCAAGCGGGACTATATAGGCCAAAACCATACCTAAAAAACCTTAAAATACCAAGCAGCACTATATAAGTCCAAACTGTACCTAAAAAACCTTAAAATAAAAATTGGGAATAAATAGGCCCCAACCGGACCTTAAAAACCCACATTATTATTATTATTATTATTATTATTATTATCTTTATTTATATTGTGCCAACATATTCCGTAGCACTGTACAGTGGTGTAGTATATTGCAAAAAACAAACTTAACACCTTATAAAGAATGGAGGGCCCTGTTTTTGAGCATGTAATCAAATATACATAGTGCTTTTTTCCAAGACACGGACACACAATTGAAAACTCACAAACTTACAACCTACACATTACACCAAGTTGGACCATATATGCCCCAACCGGACCTTTAAAACCTTAAAATACCAATCGGGACTATATAGGCCCAAACTGGACCTTAAAAACCCATATTACACCAAGCGGGACCATATAGTTCCTTGGTCTTCATGGCAATGTTTGGTTAGTGGTGCCTCTTGCTTAGGTGTTGCAGACTCTGGGGCCTTTCAAAAAAGGTGTGCATATGTAATGACAGATCATGTGACACTTAGATTGCACACAGGTGGACATCATTTCACTAATTATGTGACTTCTGAAGGTAATTGGTGGGCTTCATAACAAAGGTGGTGAATACATACGCACATGCCAATTTTCTGTTTCTATTTCTAAAAAATAGTTTTATGTATATATTTTTCTCATTTCACGTCACCAACTTAGACTATTGTGTTCTGATCCATCACATATAATTCAGATTAACAAAATATTGAACTTAAGGTTGTAATGTAACAAAATAGGTAAAAATTTAAGGCGGGTGAATACAAGGCACTGTATATATATATATATATATATATATATATATATATATATATATATATATATATATAATTACACACAATTATAATTTTATCTACTGTGTTAGAGTTTTTTACTTGATAAATTGTTGAACAAAAATAAAATAATAACCTACCCTTTCTTATAGTATGGTCCCTTGTCATACACATTTCACCTTCCAGTTTCCTTCAGTTGTAAATCTTAATGCTAGCAAGCACTGCTTTTGAGTTTTTTATTGAGACATTTTTAATGTGAAGATGAGGTTAAACAGTAACAGTTAGTATTTTTTTTTTGGATGAACAGGAATTAAAGCAGGTCTGACTGGATTAGTTACTTAGACCCAAGGTCTAAAAAACACACCAACAGGTAAGGATTTGGGTATCACCTTTTGTCTGGAGTAAGCTTAATGATCACTGTAATTTTGGGGGAAAACTTCATGTGTATGAAGTAAGTAACAAGCTAACAATCTAGTAAGTAGAGCATAAAGCATTTTTGAGTACATTTTAATTTTAGTAGACTTAGTGACTGAATAAAATTTTCATTTTTAACCAACCTTTTCTGCTCTTGCTTAGAAGGCAATTGTAAATCCTCTTTTTCCTAAACATCCCACCCCACTACGAGCATTGTACAGGAATGACAACAAACATATCAGAGCCTATACAGTACCAGAGTATTGTATAGTGTCATTTACTTAACAAATGTCAAGTGACTGTTTTTAGGTATGGATAGCCTTAAAACTGGACTAGCTAGTGTCCCTCGGGACCAGGGCTGGCAATCACTCTCACAGATGCATTCTTGCTTAGCTGGATCTGAATTGTGTTATGTGGCTTACACATTGAGCCGATTAGTTTTCCAATATTTTTATTTGGGGAGGGGGGTTGTCATACTAGCTGCCTTTGTTATCAGTGGAAATAAAGTAATTATTTATTCAGTATTACAAAGATTGTTAAAAGCATTGTTCCAGATATTGTTAAAAGCATTGTTCCAGATATGTTCTTAAAAGGCTATATACATTTAAATAAATGCATCTCAAAATATCTCCAAGGAAAGTAAGAGCCTCAGAAACAAGATTGAAGCATGTAGAAAATATTTACTGTAATTGCCAAGAAGTACAATCTGAAGTGAATTTGAAATTACAGACCGCACAGCATTTGGAATAAGAACAAAACACAGACTGCATGAAGTTGCTGGTACATTATGATACTTAAGAAAAATCATGCATTACCAATAACTACCTACCAGGGCTTTAAGAGCTGCTGAAGACCCCAAAAACATTGTTCCTATCTGTGCATGAAAGAAACATTTGTCCTTAGTAGACTTTGTAGACCTCAATTTTCAGAATTATATTTATAGAAATAGAATTTAGAATGCTAAAAATATTTTATGAAAGTAAAAAAAGCATTTAATGCAATCATGTGTTGTCATGGCCATCTCCCCTGTTGATATATATATATCATTGTTTTTTCAGTAATCCATAGTTTGATATACTTTTCAAATGGTAATAGGTTGCTTTTAATGGCTAATAAAAGGTACTCCCAGTAAAATAGAAATGTTGTCAACCCATATAATTTGAGGGGGTTAGTGACTAGTTTTATGTTAATACTAGCGACTTGCCCACAAGAATGACAGCATAATATAGTATTATTAGTATATAGCCTTAGTTGGCAGCCAGCCTAGGAGAAGGGAAACTCTGATTCCAAACCAAGACCAGTGCAGAGGCAGCTCGTTAGCCCTGTCAGGCCATCTATCTAGGAGGATACTTTAATAAAAACCTACAATGCGAGGACCTCGCTGTCACTGTCTCAGCTTGCTAGGCCATGATTCCAAGTGTAAAGGGTGGGATCACTACTGTGCACACTACATCTCACCTAAAAACTCCATTGCCCTGGCCCAAGAGACACATCTACATTTAGACAAACAACTTCTTCAAGCCCTGCAGCAATGGGAAGCTGCAGTTTCAATCCTGCATGCAGGCCGTTCAGGTGTATGGTCGCCTGATGCTGACTCCGGTGATGACAGCATAATTCAGCAGCACCCTGAATAACCAAGCAGCCTTCTCTAGGGACAGCACTGCTTGAAAAGGTGGCCTATATAAAACTCATCTCCACTTCACCCAGTTGGCTAGCCACGGTTAACAGACATCTCCAAATACGGCTAAAACTCAGCAAAAAAGGAAAGGCTCACAACTTTTGTACAGAACATCCCTGCAGATGGCGGCTTCAATCCCAGAGTAGGCAAAGATTTAGAAGCTTGGAAAGGGTATTTGGCAACCACCTTGTTGGAAGCTACAACAACAATTGGAGCCTTCTGCAAGGAGTTTTGCGCAGAGCAGAAACTCACCATCACCATTTTCCAGCAGAAAGACAGGCTCAAGACAACCTGAATGCATCCTTGGTACTGACACCTTATAGACTACATTCTGGTGTGCCAGCAAGACAATCAAGAAGTCTTACTCACCCGAGTGATGCCCAGCGCAGAATATAATCCAGACCACAGCCTGTTACACTGCAAACTTCATCTCCACTTCAATCCTAAGCCCAAGGAGGAGGTTATAGATAAGTAACTTCCAGTCAGCTAAAGTGAAGGCCGATTTCTAGACGGATCTCCAGTCGAGACATAGCAAATCTCCAGTAGAAGATCCCAGGTGCTTCACGGATCCCTCTTGAGATTCTCTCTGTGAAAAACTCAAAGCTAGCATCCTGCAGACCTCTGAAGAGGTCCTAGGGTTCTCCAGAAAGAAGAACAATGACTGGTTTGACGAAAACAATCAGGAAATCCATCAATTACTGTTGAAAAAGAGATCTGCTCATCAAGCGCATCTTGCTCAGCCATCCTGCTCTAATCTGAAAGCAGCCTTCCATGTTGTGTGCATCAACTTCCAATGGAAGCTTTGAGAAAGTCAGAACCAGTGGTGGACCAAGCTCGCAGAAAAAAACTTGGCGTTGTGCAGATGTCTGTGACTACAGAGGCTTTTATGAATCCCTAAACGCAGAGTATGGCCCTGCGCACCTGATCCAATGCACATTGCGCAGTGCAGACAGTCAAACACTCCTTAGAGACAATGCGTCGATCCTAAACCAGTGGTTTGTCCAACCAAGTAGTTTCTGTCTCAGCACTCCGTCACATTCTACAACAGACAATCAAAAAAGAACTGGATGAAATCCCTACTCTCAAAGAGACTGTAAAAGCAATTGAGCAGCAAAAGAATGGTAAGGCAGTAGGAGTCAAATGTGATCCCGGCAGAGATCTGGGAACATGGGGACCCAGCACTACATGCTAAACTCCATGAGCTCTTTGTTCGCCACATGATGCAATCATTGTCACCATGTACAAGAACAAGGAAGAACAAGGGAGAAAAGTCAGTCAGAAAGTCAGTCTCCAATTTCCCGAGGGATAACTCTGCTCTCGGTCACGGGGAAAATCCTTACAAGAGTACTCCTCAACAAACAGGGGCCCACTATCACTGAAGAACTCCTCCCCAAGAGTCATTGTGGTTTTAGAGCTAACAGAGTTCTCAGGCAGCTCCAAGAGAAATGCAGAAAACAGAACAGGGGACTTTATTTGATGTTTGTTGACCTGGCAAAATCGTTCAACACAGTGAGCAGGAAGGGTTTGTACTCTTCGCGGTGACGCTGCCCTTGTTTCCCATACAGCAACAGCTCTGTAGCGAATGACACCTTGCTTTGCTGAGGGTGGGACAAAAACTTGCTGGGGCATTGAGTGGCTAATTACCTTTTGGTGTCAATTGAGCATTTGTAAGTTACTAGAGCCCGTAATGTAGCCCATAAACTAATTTGCTATTGAATTGGTGTTTTTCGCCAGCCGCAAACGATTTGCGCATTAGAAACTCAAAAGCCCTGCGATTGTTAAAATCATATCTCCGACCCAGCTAAGCTTTTGACCTTTCAAGTCCGTAAAATGTTACAATCGCAAATCGCTATTCAATTGCTATAATTCCTCAAGCCCGCAAATGTTTTTACACCAGTAAGTGGCAAATGTAGAAGAAAATCCTACGGGTACCAGATAGGACTCGCAGGAGGGTTAAACACCTGATCGTAGTATTGTAAATGCAAATAAAAAATCAATACTGTACTTTAAAAGACGGGGAAAGCAATGAACTACATTAGAATTAATTATTATTATTATTATATTATTATTATTATAGTTTATATATAACGAGCCAACATATTCCGTAGTGCTGTACATAAATTAGGCTAAGACAATGATAACTACAAATTAACATTTAGCAAAGGAAGGACGGCCCTGTCTTTGAGCTAGGAATCCAGTATCCATTGTGAATTCCCAAAGTACTTAGGATAGAAACTTGTAGACTTACAATCTAAGGGATAGTGAGTGGTAAAAGAGGGAGAGAGAGGTGATAAGTGTGTTAGGGTGGAAGGTGATACGCTTCTTTAAAGAGATGCTTGCACAACAGTCTCAATCTCGCAAATCTGCAATCAAAAATTATTATTTTTTATGTTTCATTTCCATGTCATAGCAATCTCAGGAATCTATGAGTTACCGTAATACATATCATGCCACCCACCTGGTCTAGTCCAGTATCGCCATTCATTTTTATTAATTTGCCACATTGCGAGTCCGATTGCATATCGGACTTCTAAACTCTAATTGATAGACATTTAACCTCCATTGGTTTTTTTATTTTTTTTTCAACCATTTTTATTATCTAGCATAGATGCCAAAATACAAATAGTACAACAAATTAAAAAGGAGTAACAGAATAGGAACTTGAGTCATTGAAACCAATAAACTGCCCTGTAGTTTTGTAAAGAATAATAATACATAGCAAGTATAGAAAACAATGTCTAAATATGAAAAGTTCTGCTGGGGAAGTAGCATTTTGTAAGGCATTCTTACTAGTAATTTTTATATTTTAGAAGATAAAGCACAAGGTATTATAATGAAATAAAACTGTATACACAAGGAGGGGGGAAGCAACTAAATTAACTTAAAAGTGTGTTGCAGATACATAATGCCATAGAGTTCAAGACCTACCTCCAATCTCTATCTCTGAAGGGATCCTCAGCCAGCTAAGTTGGGTATCAATTTAGAGGTCAGAAGACATGTTAGGGGTTTGGAATACTATGAGGGGAAGCCAACCAAGGACTCCAAGTGCTAAAAAAGTAAGGTAAAGAGTCCTCAAGAATGTGGGAGAGTTGCTCATAAATTAGAAGGTAATTTACTTTAGAGATGACCAATCGCAATTGAAGGGACTAAGATTTCAATTGGCATGCAATGTGACTTTTATGGTCAACATTATGAATTGCAACAGTTTGTTTTGGTGTATGGATAATGATGGAATATGATGGCCCAGAAGACTTACCTTGGCCGATGGGTTGATTTTTTGAGCGAATATAACTGAGGCAAGTGTAAACAAGTCACGCCATAGCAAAGCAACTCTGGGGCAATCCCACCAAGTATGGAAAAAAGAGCCTACTCCCCCACATTTTGTAAAACAATTAGGATTAGGAGCTAATTTCCATCTATTGAGCTTGTTGGGGGTATAGTATGTCTTGTGAAGGACTTTAATCAAAGTCTCTAGGACACTACTGTTGAAAGAGCCCTTAGTTAAATTTACCCAACAGGACTCCCAGATCTCTTGGGTCAAGTTACAATCTAATCTAATCTAAGTCTCTCTCCCAGTTGCATACATAATTGAGTTTAGAATGATTTAAGTCAACGTTAATTAATTCATAAATAAGACTGACAACGCCTTTCGTGAGAGGGCCTTTATCGCAGATTTTCACAAGCCATGATGAAGTAGGTGCACCATGTGTGAGTTCCTGGGTCAGGATAAAGTGTCGAAAACAATGGTAAGTAACGTGTTCTCGTGGTGGAGTTAGATAAAGGGTATTCAGTTTGCCAAATATAAGGGCCTGACTATCTTTATACCAAGAGCCCACACAAGGAAGACCCAAGGACTTCAACCAATTGAGGGAGAGGGAGGAAATCTGAATTGTGAGCTGTGGATGGGGAATTAATGGAGTGAGGGTGGAATATTTAGGAGAGAGACCCAGGGTATAATGTGCTCATTGCCAAATAGTAAGCAAGAGCTTTATAAAAGGGTTTGGCCAGGTCCCTGGTGTCTTGTAAGGGTTTTGGAGCCATAAAATAGTGTCCCAAGAGTAGGGGTTCATTTGAAAAATTTCAATAAAAACGCATAAAGGTTGATGAGTAATGGAATGAGCCTGAGGGGTGAAGGAGCTTTGTGCTGCTTTGAAATATAGCCTAAAATTTGTGATTTATTGCGCCGTTGAAATCTCTCCAGTTCAGGAATATTAATTGCTATGGGTAGGGTACGGAACAAGTCTAAAAGTCTGTGTAAGATATTCATCTTGACCGAGTTTATACGGCCATGCCAGGAGATATTACCTTTGGACCAGGTCAAATAGCTCTGTCCCATTACAGAATATAATGGTGTATAATTAGCTTGAAGTCCTTTATTCTGCATGTGAGATTGATACCCAAGTATTTAATGTGAGAGGGAGGCAAATAAAACTGGTAGTTTAGATGTAGAAACTGAAGGGCCTCAGGGAGAGAGATAAATTTAGAGCTTCCGCTTTATCGAGACTTACTTTCAAAATTGTCCCGAATTTGCATTAGAATCAGAACCGAGATGACAGGCTGAGATTAAGTGCACAAGAGGTCATCTGCGAAGAGACAATAATTTAAGGTGATGATGTCCCACATCAATACCATGGATAGAGGAGTTGGATCTGATTGCCTGGGCTAAGGGTTCTATTGCAAGAGAAAACAGCAGGGAGGAGAGGTGGCATCCTTGCCTAGTACCCCATTGGATGTCGATAAACGTTATTGAGTCCCCTGGCATTTTGAGCAAGGCTCTAGGATTATGGTAGTATGTCTGTAGAAGACTCATAAAGGGCAGACATGCAGGAGTCTGAGTTTAGCCCAGTGAATTGTGTTAAGGTCTCTCTATTAGACATAGGTTTGGCTAGGATTTTAATATCTCCATTTAGGAGAGAAAAGGGCCTGTCATTTTTAACTTCGGCGGGGTCTCTGCCCTCCTTGGGAAAGAATACAAGATCAGCCTGATTGAGTTCAGGGGGTATTGGGAGTCCTTACAAGATCCGATTAAATACATTAGTGAGGTGAGGAGCTAGAAGATCAGCACATTTATTTATAATATAAATTGGAGAATCCATGAGGGCCAGGGGCTTTGCCGATTTTTAAGTTCTGGATGATTTTGTTAACCTCTTGGATGGTGACTTTAGAGTTTAGGGAGTCTAAATCTTTGGGGGTGAGCAAGGGGAGATCGCATGAATCAAGAAAATAAGTGGTAAGACATGTCACCAGAGGAGGATTTAATGCAGTAGTTTTTTGATTGGGATCATTTCCCTTTACGTTTTTTTAGCTAAAAGGGAGTCAGATTTATTGGCCTGGGTATAGAATTTATGTTGTTTCCATCTCATAGCCTTCTCCGTATGATGCAACAGGACCAGATCAAGTTCTCACCTCAATTTATCTATGGCTTGGCGAAGTCTACGAGATGGATTTCGTTGATTATATTTTTCCAAAGCCAGTAACTCCCTCCACAGGGTTGTCTCTAATTTGCAATTGTTTCTTATTCGTGGACGTATATTTAATACAGGCACCACTAATAAAGGCTTTATGGGCCGTCCAGACCCACCCAATATCCGCACGTAGATTTGTTGAAAAGAAAAGATCAATATCATTAGCTATGTGGTCCTTGAAAACCGGGCTAGTCAAGAGCATTTCATTTAGCCTCCAGGAATGGGGTGGATGCATATTAGCCCCAAAGGCAATCGAGAGTGGTCAAACCAAGTGCATGGATGTATCTCAGATTTAGTTAAATGGTCTGAGAGTGATGAATCAATCTGTTGGGTGCATCCACCATGTGCAATTCCTGCAGTAGTGTGTCTATACTAGATATTATGGTAGAAAACCTGTCCCCTCGGCCTTGGGTTGATCTATCAAGTTGTGAATTTAGAGTTAAATTAAAATCTGGCCCCAGGATGACCTCTCCCACATCCACTGACTTGAGTTACTGTAAGAGCCGGATAAAAGAGGAATGAGGTTTAGTGGTAGGTGAATAGAATGCTATTAGAGAAAGTTTAACGTCTAACAGGTTACTTGTTAAGATAACAAAGTCACCATCTTTATCTATTTGTTTGTGTTCTAATGTGGAGGGAAAATCCCTGTGTAGTAGGATGGTTACTCCTGCTTTTTTTGGTGTTTGAGTAGTGGCAAAAATGTTGGATAGTGTTTATGGAAGTATTTGGGTATTTTGTTGTGGGCAAAATGAGTCTCTTTGAGAAACAATACTGAGAGGCAGAGATGCTTGTAGGAAAGAAAATACTTTGGTCTATTTAAAGGGGGAATTGAAGCCCTTGACATTGTGGTAGATAATTGTATAAGGTGGGTCTGTAATCTTACCTTAAGAAAGTACACTGCTAAATACAAAGAGCCCGATTGAATTGAGCTTTTGCATGTTACTGTAGCTTGTAAGTGAGGTCGCAAGTTAATTTGCTATTCAATTGGCGTCTTTTTGCGGGCTCCAAAATTTAACAATAATACAAATAAAAATCACATTGAAAAATCAATCCAACCCTATTCAAAACCAGTTAGACATAGGATGATAAAAAACCAGAACCATCAGGAGAATTTGCAATAGTTTCAGATGGGGAAGTTTGACCTTGGGACTGTGGTTTGAAATGGATTGAAATGCCTTTGGATTGCGGGTTTTCTTTGGTTTAACGATGATGACAAGTTAGGTGCAAGCCCCAGGAACAGTCAATCTGTAGAAATTGCCAAGGATGTTGGCGCAAATAAATTTCAAAAAGAGCATGTAGTGCAAGCCAAGGCACTATCGTAATGTAGAAGATGATTTGAAACCAAGCCACTTGGCTGACAGCCAGCAAGAGTAATAAACAGTGTAGGAACCTGTTTTAGCCAGTGGATGGCGCCTGGTCAGTGATGCAGTGTCTTTGGTTAAAGGCAGAAAGTCAATGTAATGCAACAGTGAAGATCTGGAATCAAGATGTGATGTTGTAGAAAAAAAGACACACTGATGTCTTGAATAGATCCTGTACCGCTTTACTGAAAAACTTTTGAATTCACAGCACTAAGTGCACCCAAGCAGGTTAGGGTCACAAATCTAGCTATGTATCTTGAGGTACAGTAAACGTGTATCCCCTGTAAGGCAGGGTATTTTTGCCTTTGTAAGATGAAAAACAAAAGGTTAGAGTAGGGTGCCAGGCAGTGTAAGGCTCAGGATGATAAAGTCAAGTGTCTGAAGAAGGTCACATGACCATGACAACTCCCCCATGTTGTTGTGGGCTGCCAGGGCGTTGGCTCAGAGCGGTGGCAATTTTGAAAGTCACATGGAAAATAATACCTGAATTGAAAATGCACAGACCAGTGTAAATAGAGTTGCTTTAGGTACAGGCCAGAATGCAGGCTAAGAGGTTATATCTCTTTTTTTTACAAATATTTTTTATTGTGAAAACAGAGAATACAAATAAACAACACCAGTGTTGTAAATATACTTCAGTATACATGATAACAGTAAATAAAAACATAATTACATTTTTCTAACATAACATTTTCCTATTATCATATCTATTTAGTGTAATTCTTTTCTCCTTGTTTCTTTCTTTTTTTACCCTTTCCTAATTCTAACAATAACAAATCTATGATTATAAACATTTTATATAGTAATTAATAATATTTCTCAAAAAAGTATTTATCTTTTTCTTCTGCTTTTTATGTCCGATACTTTACGTAGCAAAACAAAATATTAGTCTAATACTGTAAAGATTTTAAATAGTAAGTAAATAACATATTACTCATAAACCTTATTTATTTCTCTTTTTACCTAACTACTTATGTTTATAACCAGATTTACAGCTTAATATCTATATCTTGCGAGAGTTATTAAACTCTCTGATTTACTTTAGCATAGTCTTAGAATATTAAAATAATAACATCATTTAAGAGGAGAGCAATCGCTGTCCTCTTTTTTGATGGTGAACCGGATTGTATCCTAAAATTGGATACAGAGGCGGTTCACCTAATTAGCGTATTGAGCAATTAGAAAATATTCTGGGGGGGGGAGTAAAAAATAAAACAGAATGTTTGCAACAGTTTTACAGAGGAGGCACATGGTTCAGCTTATCACTTATAAGAGTCCGTGAGGATTTCTGCACACTCTTGATAATTGTGTGGATCTTTCTTCTTCTTGGTCCGCTTTGTATTGGGGAATTTAAATTTTGTCCCAGGTTGTTTGGTAAGTTCCACAAATGAAGCATTGCTTCACCTTCCTCGGGAGTATGGATTGTGTGATGTCTCGCTTCTTTTGATATGTTCAGTCTAAAAGGATAATCCCAAGTATACTTGTATCCATGCTTTGTAATCACCCCGAAAAAGGGTTTCAGGAGTTTCCTTTTGTATAAGGCAGTGGGTGCTAAGAGGTTATATCTTCAGAGTTACATAGTAGCGTATAGGGTAAGCATGGCATGGTAGGCTGTAGTATGGGAGCCCTAAGATATAGAAGGAGCAGTCCAGAGGGGGTTGGCAAATAGCCAACTGTTTTAGTGCCCTATAAACAATAAGCCAGGTATTGTTGGCATCATGGGTCATTAACTATTCCCTGCTTGTTGTAGTGTTGGGGCCCCTATCATTAAGCCCAGTACCATCATAGGCACCCAGCCAGTAGATGACCCTACGGGCCTGAGGAAGGGTGTTTCCTGCGACTAGGAGTCTTGATGGCGTTGCTCTATGTCTCACAGCTCCTTGAAGACCATAGGGCCAACCGCCCCGGGGAGTGAGGTGATTAGAGGTAAGATCGGGCCCAGTGGCAGTTGCCTCTACTGGCCAGAAGACCCAGGAACCACCACTGGGGGCTCTGGATGTCTCTTTGGATCTCAGGAGGGCAGTGAAGAGCAAGCAGCTCCTGCGGGGTTCTGTGCAACGCTCTTCTGGCTCCAAACAGTGCTCCTGTGAGGGAGGGATTGTTGCTGTAGGTGATTGTTGCCCCCCAGGCCTCTCGATAGCCAGGATGTCTGGGTCCTTTCAAAAATAGCTTACGACGATGGCAGCATGCCTGTTAGGTGCCTGCTTAGGCATTTAGTTGCCAATTTATTGTTCTTCTAGGGCTGTTGGGCGTAATTTGGGGTCAAATCGCAATTTTTATACCGTGTTTTTTTATATCATTTTGAGTGCGACCAGTCACTTCAACGGCAAGCTCCACCCCCAACCTCCATGTTTTAATGATGTCATGATGACGGTCTCATTTACTATTGGCTGTTTTTTTAAATCGGTAGTTACGGCCTTGCTTAATTGATCATGATCATGTCCTGAAATGCTACTTACGGGTGCATGGCTTACGATTTAATCTCAAAATTGTGACGATTCGGTGGTAGGGACTATTACAGCCCAGGGCCGCCTGCTATAGACTACAGTTTAACTACCCAAAAGGAGCATTTGGGTTCTTGGAAATCTCGGCTCCAGCAGCCTGATATCTGGCTTCTGTATCAATCAGAGTCTCTCCATCAGCAATCGGCACTTCCAGGAGTCTCAGTAACCTTCCTGTGTTAGTAACCAGGACAGGTTACTTGTAGGGTGGAGATAGGTGCAGTATCACAGCCACTAGAAGCAAAATAAGAGACACACAATTTCTATACGTCTCCAGAAGTGAACTGTTTTATTTTGTCAGCAATATTTATAGCAGTTAGATACAGTGGGGGTGTTCACAAAGTAATAATGAGAGGGTGTGGCAGACAATTACAGATGATGGCGCCACGTGGGGTCTAGCAGTAGCTTCCTGAGAGCAATAGGCTTAACCTTCAATACACACCCTGCTGTCTCTAACACATATCAGATGTGATTAACTTTATCTGGCAGACAATGGGATTACAAATGTGGCTAATAACAGCCATTTAAGAAGACCTGTTTTCATTTTGATGTTGATAGTTATTATTGATGTACATCTGTTGCAATGCTTATGTTCGAAAAATACTATTTGAATATATTCAGTTGAGCAACATCTTGAACTCAGACTTTATTGTCGGAAATGTCCAGCTGACAAGAACTGTGTCTGCCATTTCCCTTTGTTGTGTGTGTCCTATAAAAACATTGCTTTCTTTTATATTCTGTAACATAATTTATTTTACAACGGCAGAACATGAATTGCAGTGAAAAGTAATTAACATATTAAAATAAACAGTAACAGGCTAGCAAATTATATTGCCATTTAAAAAAGTCATTTCCTTGTGAATGTGTAAGTCACATTGCTGCAGGGTAGACAAAATCCATGTATCAGCAAAAAAAAGTTTTCCCAAGGAAGCAGATGAGTTTTTAGAAGAAGCAAGCAGTAACTTTAATTCTCAGCAGTGTTTACAGAGTTTATATGATCTATGATATACCACAAGACCTCTACTTGTAAAATTCAAATATGGCACAAGTATTGTTACTAAAATAGCTCATTACAACACAACATAGGTGTAAGATGAAATGTCTTAAAATATCTCTGTGGCAATATTTCATCCATGATTCATGAATAAAAACACACTGTACTGCACATAATGAAAATTTGGAAATGGAAAGAACCAGTTAGTGGCTTATGCAGATGACACAGGCTTCTTGATGTATATGTACACTGTTTATATATAGAATGTAAGCACATCTGGAATATGCATATCCTGAAGATAACATTATAGCAATGATCAAATATGTGAGACTGTAAAGTCAGCACTAATAAATGCAAATTATGTACTTATGACACAAAAACCTGTAATAGAATATTTACTAAATAGTAAATGAATGATCTCCTTCTGGATCATTACCTTGTCTTGGTGAAGAGGCTGTGTATTTCAGTGAAGCTGTAAGCGATACCATGTGGAATCACCCAAGATGGGCAGGTCATAGCAGAGATGACAAATCATAGTCTAGTGGAGATGGAACTGGCAACCCACTCCAGTATATTTGCCAAGATAACCTTATAGGTAAGCACATCCAGAGACATAACAATATGGTACCGGAAGATAAGCCCCTCATGTCAGAAGGTGACTACCACATTACTGGGGAAGAGCAGAGGTAGAGGACAAATAGCACCAAATCTAATGAACTAGTGTGACCAATGTCAAGAGGAGAGCTTGCTGTGGATGTGTCTGGAGAGGAGAGGAAAGTCCGCTTTTGCAAAGAAAAATTCAGCACAGGTACATGAAACTTTACAACTATGAACCAAGGCAAACTGTACATGATCAAACATGAGATAACAAGATTAAACATTGATATCCCGGGAATTAATTAACTCAAATGGACTAGAATAGGACACTTCATATCAGACAACCACTAGACCTTCTACTGTAGTCACAAATCTCAAAGAAGAAATGGAGTAACCCTCATAGTCAAAGGATTGCGAAAGCAGTATTTGTTTACAACTCAATAAATAAAAAAATTACTTCAATTTAAGTTCAAGGCAAGCCATTTAACATCACAGTGATCCAAATCTATGCTCCAACCATGGAGGCTGAAGTTGTCCAGTTCTTCAAGGTATATTCAGGACCTCATAGATATAATATCAATTAAAGATGTTTCTCTCATCATAGGAGATTGGATTGCTAAAGTAGAAAACTAAAAGATATCTGGAATAATGGGCAAGTTTGGCCTTAAATTACAAAATTAAGCTGGACAGAGATTATTAGAATTCTATCAAGATAATTATCTGGTCTTAGTAAACACCCTCTTACAACAGCCTCAGAAACATCACCAAATGGACAACATATAAATCAGATTGACTATATACTCTATGGGACAAAGAAGGGGGAACTCTATACAGTCAGCAAAAACAAGACCTGGAGCTCACTGTGGCTCAGATCGTGAGTTTCTTGTTGCAAAGCTCAGAATTAAACTGAGGAAAATCATCAGAAGTGGAGTTGATGGAATCCCAGATGTGCTGATCAGCATCCTACAAGATAATGCTGTGAAAGTGTTAGACTGGAAAAGGTCAGTCTACATCCCAGTCCCAAAAAAGGCAGTGCCAAAGAGTGCTCCAATGATCAAACAATTGAAATTATCTCACATGCTAGCAAGGTGATGCTTAATGTCCTGCAAGCTCGGCTCCAATAATATATGGACAGAGAACATCCAGATGCGCAAGTCTGGTTTCACAGAGGCACAAGAGATCAAATTTCCAATTTCCACTGGATAATATAGAAAGCAGTTGATTTCCAGAAAAAAAAAACATTTACCTCTGCTTCACAGACGATTCTAAAGCATTTGACTGTGTAGATCACAACAAAATGTGGCAATTTCTTAAAGAGATGGAGTACCACACCATCTCATGTGCCTCCTTTGGAATTTGTGTGTGGACCAAGATGCCATGGCCAGAACTAAACATGAAACACCTGAATGGTTCAAGATTGGGAGAGGACTGCAACAATATTGTATATTGTCACATTATTTATCAACCTATAGGCAAAGATCATGGCAAATCGCAATCTCAGTTCCTGGCAAATAGAAGGGAAAGAAGTGGCAGCAGTGACAGAAGTTATTATACTGGGACAAGCTATTAAAAAGTAAAGATATTATATTATCAACAAAGGTCTGCATAGTTAGATACATGGTGTTCCCAGTAGTAACATATGGATGCAAGAGGTGGACCATAAAGAAGGCTGAATTGATGCCATTGAATTATGTGCTAGAGATGCAGTCCAAGGGAGTCTAAGCAATCAATACTAGAGAAAATCAAGCCAAGTTGTTCACTGGAAGGTCTGATCATGAGGCTTAAGCTCAAATGTTTTGGCCATAGCATGAGAAAACAAGATTCCCTAGGAAAGACTCTGATGAAGGGGAAGATTGAAGACACACAAAGAGTCAAACAAAGTTTGGATTGTAAGTATCAACAGGATACATATAAGGCCTCCCTGAGGGTTAAATAGGCCATACTTTTAGGTAGACAGAATACGCAGCTCAGATGGGCCTTTTTGTTTTTCATCTGCTGTAAAATTTAAGTTTCTATATGAGATTTATTAAGTCAATGCTTCTAGGGTAGATAACATAGACAAACTATTGATCCTTAAATCTATAAGATGTAATGGAACTTACCAAATGTCTGAAGTATTCCAAGACACCTCTCTGCTCTGTAGCCAAAATTACAGTTTGTTGCTTGGTCACACAAGTCTTAAATGTTGCCCAGCCTTATCCAAATAATTATATTACCAGATTATGCTTTTAGAATGAGGTTCCAAAGAGAATAAACGTAGAAAGTGATTTTTTTAAATGAATTAAACAACAAAAACACACCCATACTATCTACTCTGAATGTTAGAGAGCAAAAAACTGGAACATGTATAACTACACTAAGATACATCCTGTATCTTAGAAGACTTGATAGGAAACTGCCTGAACAAATTTCTCCACAGTGTAAAACTGAGTGATTTAGTTTTTCTCCCATACCTAGATATTAGCAAAACCCATCTTAACAGACACTATAAAATAAGATTACATTCAGCAAGATAACATAACACTTGGCAATTGTATATTTTATCTACTAGACTATGTAGTCCTACAATTGGAGGCCTCCCTGTCTTAATCAAGAACACAATACAATGCTTTAGCATACTGAGGTTTAGTCATAAAGGGACAGCCATATACTGCATATAGCTACTACAATCTGTAGCCAACTTTCATTGCTCTTTAAAAAAAGCTTGTTTTTGATGTAAGCGGTCAATTCAAAATGTCATTAAGTTACCCGTTTCTAAATTTTAGATTAAATGCTCAAATTTACTGTTGTGTTATTGAAGTGTTTTATAAAGGGTTTTATAACTTGTATTTATTTGTTCTTTTGCGCATTTCCCCTAGTTAGGAAATATATGCAATAGCAGTGACATGCAGGCACTGTGGAGCAAAGGTGAAGAGGGTCGGGGGGATACATTGTTGTATTTGTCCTGAGCATTACAATCCTCTGCTGGGCATTCAAAATAATTGTTCATCATGGAGGTACCTTGTGAACCAGTGATATTTCCATGAGAGCAAGGCTTGACAAATCCCAGGAGCCACAGATCCTAAAATTTCACTGCTGGCTCTTAACTTTTAGCAGTTACTCATATATTTATATAATACATATAAATATCCTTAAAGGTATATGCAAGTGAGCTGGGTTATGAATGCATCAGATAGAGGGGAATTAGTAGTATATGATTACATTTATTTGCATGTATTATGTTTTTTTAGCTTTGCATTAAAAAAAACATTGCAGGCGATGTTTGCACCCCCAGGACTGAGCTAGGTTCCTGAGAGGGTTCATTTTTGTAAAAATGACCCAAGTCTATGTGAGAATGTTCAGCTTTGCCGACAATCGGCAATACTGTATGCAGCCAGATAGATGAGGCTGCTACACTGGGTCCTTAAAGGACCATAAATCGACATTCAAGTAAAAATGATTGAGCAGTTTCACGGTTGTTCTGGAAGAAGTGATGGGGCAATTCACTGGGGCTGGGAGAGATCACAGGGGCAATTCACTGGGACTGGGAGAGGTGATGGGGCAAATCACTGGGGGGGCTGGGGTGGTTACAGGGGCAAATCACTGGGGCTGGGGGAAGTATCACCTGGGATGTAGATGAAACAATCAGAGAATGAAGGGACACATAACTTGTTCTGGGTATTACAGACATATAAAGGAAAGAAGCAGCTCAATTTACAGACCAAAAAGATACAATGTATTACCGTATGTATGCTAATTTTCGCTGGGATTTTCAGGGGGTGTCAACATTGATAGAAGAAGGTTTGCAAATGCAAGAAATTCAGCAAAATTTAGGGTAACTGTTTAAATGTTTATTTTGGTATTTTTTCATGCAAACTATTTTTTTCATACACTACTAATTCTCCTCTATCGTATGCATTCATAATCCAGCTCACTTGCATATACCTTTAACAATATTTAGCTAAACTAACTAAATTGGCTCCTAAATTTCAAATTAATTTGCCAACCCTGCATTAGACATGGGGCACAAAGGAATAGTTTATTTCAGTTAAAGCAGCTTAAAGTTTACACACTATTATTATTATCTTTATTTGCAATATGCCAACATATTCCGTACACATTTGTATACATTTCTAATGGTATATCATTTATTTAAATCATGTTAACAATACATACATAATGTATTTATGAATTATAATTTATATACCTACAAACTATGATCCATTGTGACCCCATTATACAATTGTCAGTATGATTCTGATTATCAACTTTGTAGTGAAGTGATATTAACTTCTTTACCTGAAATAGACTAACACACGACATTTGAAAGAAGCATCTGAAAGAATAGCAGATGAACATCAAGCAATGAAGTGAATTGAGTGCTCAGAGCATTGTTAGCTGTGTAAGCAGACTCCTTTTTTTACTGTCAACAGTCAAGATCTTTCCATTTTCTGCTCACTTTGATGGCCGTAGCAACATTTGCGCTGAAGTTTCTAATAAGCTAGGTAGACAGCAGTGTACCATAACCCCTTTACAATTTTGGAAAACTGTGCCATTTTCTTTAGCAGCATGTAGTACTTGACATGTGTGCCCTACAAATGCCTCTCACTCTCCAATATATGTACAGCCATTGAGCTGTAACCTGATTGTGGCCTATATATTTTTTTTTTGCAAATGGACGATCTTGACCTCTAGGTGTGAGAGGGTGGTGCAATCAAAGTGAGTCCCAAGAGGCTAGAGTATTCACAGCTTGTGAATGCTGGATTGAATCTGAACAATGCTCATATGGTGGTAATCCTACCCATGTTTCTTTCAAGTCACAAGGCAGTGTTACAATGAAAATTTAATTGCTGACTGCAGATTCTCCCTTCCCTCAAGACCATTTTTTTCTTCAGGCCAGCAAACTAATGTTAGATATTCTACTGTGTTTGTGTAAAACAAGTAATATTATAATTATTAAAAATAAATATTTAGTATAAAACCCCGAAGGTCAAGAGATTAGAATATAAAATGAGAAAATACAAGAAGAAGAATGATGCACTTTTCAAAAACACTTTACTGTGCCTGCACTAATGTGCATTTAATTATTTGAAGGTAAGATTAATGGTAACATTTTCTGTGGGAGCTGCAGATTACATTTGCTGTGGAGTTCACATTGTACTTTTAAATTGTAAACTGTAATTACTAGGGTAAAGTTCTCCAATTCTTCTGCAATAAAGCCTTAGGAACTTTGACACTTAAATAAAGTTTTCAGTTAAAGTCAGTAACACTTACAATTTTATTTCAACTAGAAATATAACAGACTTTTACCCAATCTTGTTTTTTGAGAGTACAGGATTTGCCATGATGGGGAAATAACATACAAACACCATTATACATCTGAATTCACATACAAGTTCCACTATATGCATGTATGTACAAACAAAAGCCGATATACATGTAAATACACAAACAAGCGGCACCCAACCTTTTCACCCTGCAGAAGAGCGCGGCGTCATCAGGGTGCAGAGAACTGCGCTCTGATGATGCTCTGCGCTCCAGCCTGCATCCCATCTGCGAGCGCCTCCATCTCATATTTACTGGACCTGCTTGGCAAGATAAGGGTCTGACAGTGTGCCATATGGCCCAGGCATTGTTTCATGTGTCACTAGGAGCATGGTGCATTGCATGTTTATCACACATGCAAATAATGACAGTGACATTACATACAATATGCTCCTAGTGACACATGCCAGTCCCACATGGCACACTGTCAGACCCTTATCTTGGCCTTGGCAGCCTCCAGCAAGCAGGTCCACTAAATATTAGATGGGGGCGCGCATGAGAAGCCTCTGTGGCAGATGGGATGCAGGCTGGAGCAGTTCTCCATGCCCTTGAGGGCGCACCTCTCATACCTCAAGGGCTCGTCTGTCGGCGTGCCTCATGCGACACGGCGGAGGAGGAAATAAAATGTTGCCTGCACTATCACTTTTCACCTGTGGCTGTGGCGCAGAGTTCAAGAGCAGGGTTCAGAATGTGTGGGGCTATAAATTGTGAAAGGATCAATATCTCTAGTTTTAGGGTTACTTTTATTATAACTATAGATATGTTGAAACTCACTCTGATCTTCTTAGGCTGGTAGCCTAAGCAGCTACAAAACAGGGTTCCTCATGTAGTGACAGATAACCTCAGTTGAGGCTCTACTAAGGATATAAAAATAACTGCAAACAATATTTCACACAGTGGAGAAGCTTAAAGCATTTTTTTCCCCCGAGCCTCCTCTGCTATTCTACAGATAACCCCCTAACCTGAAAAAGCTGATAGTTAGGACTGCATTCACTATCCCTATGTGTACAAAAGAGATGTGCTACCTATGCACAGATATATGCCACAAATAAGGTACTGTGGAGATCTGCTTTCCTCAGTCAGGCTTGACAAGGCTGTTATGCCCAAACCTACCCAGCAGATCTTTCAGATTCTTTTTTTGATCCATTCACCAAGGCAGCCAATGTCTCTAAAATCCCTTGGATGCAGCATTTAAAAAATATGAACACAGGATCAGCATATAAAATCAGGAATACAGGATACTACATTTAGACAAGCTGTGATGGAAATGCTTTTATTGCTGTTGAAATTCAAAACAGGTTCAGTGGGTGTATATAAACTGCTAATACTACCAATGAAAATATTTATTCTGCAAGGCATAATAACATCCTAACATCGACTTCATCTCTTATCTTCTCTGAGGATTTTGACACATAAATCTTCTAGATATCTTGTTCCATATGTATATTTATCCAGTCAGAGACAGTGATATCTGCTACCCTCACTTTATCAAGTCTGGAGCATAGCTGGCTCTTTTCATGACAGTTACTGATGACATCACAACATTCTAACTTTTTTCATGAACCAGCCACAACTGAACATGCAGTATTAACAACCTGGTTCTGTATTGCTGCACATAATCACTATCTTGTTATATTAATAATGGGCAGCATTGCTATCTTGGTACAATATTAATGCTCAGTGTTCCTAATATACTGTGCACTAGTAATGAGGGGTATTACTATGCTGGTGCATTCTTGATCTGGAGTATTACTACCCTGTGTAGTATTATCTTGGCACAGTGTCAACCTGGAGTATTATATATACTAGCGACTTGCCCTTCAAAAATTACTGCAATAAAATTTGAAAGCTGGCAATGCTGTTTGCCACACAATGCAAGGCTCTCCTCCTTCTAACTTGCAGGCCTTTTGATGAGCGCCTCTCTCCCCCCGCCTACTTTACTGGCCTTGCGATGAGTGCCGAGCCCCGAAATAAGCCGCTTTGGCCAACCCACCACTTACATCCCTTGCCTTGCTATGAGCGCTCATTTCAGACATCGTCCAACCCGCCTCTTTGGTGCTGAGCGATGAACGCCATTGTCGCTCATTGCGAGCCTCTCCCCACTATCTGACCCCTGTGTCTTTTTCCCCCCTCTCCCTTCCCCGTGTTTTTCCCCCTTATTTCCCTCCCCTGTGTCTCTTCCCCCCCAGTGTCTCTTTCCCCCCTCTCTCACCCCGTGTCTCTTTCCACCCTCTCCCCCATCTCCCTCCCCTGTGTGTTTCTCCTCTCTCTCCCTGATCAAGTTTTGCCTGGCTCCCGTTGAGCGGCTATCTATTGTTTTTTAGTCTTGCGTGCCTCAGGCTAAGCGCCGCGATGAGCAGCTAAGTGTTACTGCCTTCATCCTCTTTTTGAGCCTTTTTTCAAACAATTACAGTTTTACGGCTGACATTTTTTTCCTTGCTTAGCCGATTTTCAATCTCCTAAAAATGGCAATTAAAGCTCAAATTAGCTTGCAACCTCACTCACAGGCTCCCTGCCTCTCCCCCTGTGCTGTGTGTGAGGTTGTAAGTACATTTTTGAAGTAATTGTCGTTTTTTGGCAGTTTTGCAACGGCTTCCGAATTACAAGGTTGAACAAGATTATTGGCCGTTAAATTCATATTTTTTCAAAGTGTTGCATGCCTTGCGCTCATCGTGTGCCTGCCAATGAGTGCCTTCTGTGCTCATTGCCAGCCTTTTTCAAAGTCTTGCGTGCCTCACGATGAGTGCCTTTGGTGCTCATTGTGGGCCTGGCAATGAGCGCCTTCAGCGCTCTTGCCAGCCGTTTTCAAAGTCTTGTGGGCCTCGTGCCTGCAATGAGTGCCTTCGGCGCTCATTGTGCATGCGCAAGCCTGTAACTTTTAACATTGCTTGACCAACATTTGTAACTTACCACAACTATTATATGGGATACTAGTAACTTGCCCATCATAAATGATGATATTGTAGAATGTTATCTTGACTTGCCTGTGCTCTCTCTCTCCTTGTGTGCTCTCTGTCTGTGTGTGCTCTCTCTCTCTCTGTGAGCTTTCTCTCTGTGCACTCTGTCTGTGCACTCTCTCTGTGTGCTCTGTCGACTTTGTACCGCTTTCTCTGTCTGTACCCCTCCCTGTCTCTTTCTCTCTCTGTGTATGTCTCTCTCTCTCTGTGTGTTAACAAAACCTTTTTTTGGAAAAAGATGCCTTTTTTTGAGGAAATACTTAGATAAGTAAATTGTAAAGTTTATTATAACATATTTTTCTATATAGATGTTTGTTAATACTTAACCAAAGAAGAAAGAAAGATTTTTCTATAGCAATATATTCCTTTTTAAATCAAAATTGCAAACAACAACCATAAGTTACAACATCTTTTATTAGAATAATAGTTTAAAATTGAACAAAAACGCAGATAAAAAAAAAAAATTAAAGCTAAAAATATGTTTTACCTCCACCTCTGAAATAGTCTAATAATATTTAATACATTGTTAAAAATGATTTAAGTCAATTAGTATACTATATTTTTCATCACTCATTAAAGTCTCCAAATTTACATACATCAGAAATAATCCATAAATATATACAATAAATGTTTTTGAGATATAGATATAAGGAATACAACATACTTATATCTCAATATCACTTAGAATATATTAGTAAATGTATATTGTGACTTTTTTGTTATAAAGTCTGTTCAAAACCTTAATGATAACTATATAATACAAGTTTGGGGCATGCAGTTTAAGGTGCAATAAATCTTGAAGTGCTAAGTGCCAAACTATATTTACTGACTGTAATTTTTTTTAAATACACTTACTTAAAGTGCTTGGTGTAAAAATATATATTATAAAAGTGATAGGGTAAAAAAATATACTAAGTGGGCCAGTCCCTGAACTGTCTGGAGTGACAGAACTTGGGATCTTACACTTATCCCCTTACTATTACTGTGCGACTAACTACACCAGTCTAAAAAATAAAAGTGCATATGTATGGTGTCTTTGTGGGCCTAGCACTTACTTACCCCTTATACTAACCAATAATGTTAACTAATTAAAACTACTCTAATTATCTAAAACTTCTGACCCAAACCTGTACATATGTTGAAGAGTATTCTAAATAATCTTATTGTGGCACCGTGGTCATAATATAAACCATGTTTATGGATATTATATATTAGTACAATATACAAGGCTCTCATCGAGAGGCCCGCAACAATTTGAAAAAGTCTGGCAATGAGCGCCGAAGACTTTGAAAAAATAACCAACGCCACTCATCACGAGGCATGCAAGATTTGAGCAGGGAGACAGAGGAGAAAGACACAGGGGAGGGAGAGGGGGGAGAGTATGGAAAGAGACACAGCGGGGACAGAGGGGGGACAAGAGACACAGGGAAGGGAAATAAGGGAAAAAACACAGGAAATAAGCTCTCACCGAGGGGCCCGCAATGAGTGACAAAGGTGTTTATTGCGAGGCATTAAAGTAGCAGGTTGGCCGAGGCCTGTAATGAGGGTGGTTATCGCGAGGCTTCTAAAGTAGACTTTGGGAGAGGCTCGCAATGAGCACCTAAGGCGCTCATTGCGAGGCCTGCGATGAGTGCCAAAGGCGCTCATTGCGAGGCCCGCAGGTTAGAGAGGGGAGAGCCTTGCATTATATGGCAAATAGCATTGCCAGCCTACAAATTTCATTGCTGTAATTTTTGACAGGCAAGTCGCTAGTATTAAATAACTATAAAACATCTACTGAGCCCAGTCCCACAACCACATAAATATGAGTCCAGATAGTGTTAGCTCCCTTAAGTCATTATGCAGCCAGATTAATGGCCTGTTTTAAAAATATTAAACCATCCTGAGCGGATCATATGAGTGCAAAGGGGCTGGTACCGTTACCATATTGTGCCCCTTCCAGATCGCTACCTTGTTGTGGTGAAGGGGCTTGTGTATCTCAATGAAGCTGTGAGCTAAACCATGTAGGTTCGCCCAAGATGGGCAGGTCATAGCAGAGAGATTAGACAAATTGTGGACCACTGGAGAAGGAAATAGAAATCCAATCCAGTATCTCTGCCAAGAAAACTTTATGTGTATAGGGTCACGGAGATATTAATGGTCATTCATGGTAGTGAGATATCCTGAGAACTAGCTAATGGTTAGTAATGCTGTCAGACACAACTGAACAACAATAACCATAATGTGACCAGTACCATAAAATCTGTGGTACTTTTTCCTGCAGATCATCTAATGTGGTATATGTCATCATGTGTGTGAAATGTCCAAACACAGGACTTTATATAAGTGAAACAGGACAATCACTATGTGATAGGATGAACATTGAGAAGAGAACAGGTGGTCCCAGGTATCGCTGTCCATTCACAGACTTAGCAAACGGTAGTTTATCTGGCCTTAGTGTGATTACAGAAAACTTTTAATATACTCTATCTAGTAACCAAACCACATATATAACACACAATATAAATACAATTTACAGTTGTAGATGCATCTGATCACAGCTATTAGCTTGCTCATGATAGCTCACTACCTAGAAATAACATATACCAGCTAAACCATCTTATCAGAATCTGAATTGTAGTTTTTTTTGTATTAGCTGTTCTTTAAGACCAATGGAATAACCATATATATTTATGACCTACACACTGGAGCAGACTAACCTAGGGAGCAATATTATTCTTGTCCAAGCCTCACTCCCCATATTTCCTCCCAAACCCTTCTTACGTATTTCCTTCACCTTACCCTTCTTCTTCTAACCAAAAACCATTAAACTTATATAGTGGAGGTAAACTAAATTAAAAAAAAAAAATGATAAAAAAAAAAAAAGATTTACATCAGACTCACAGGCCATGTTGTGCTATCCCAATAACATAATGTATGGTGTGACTTAATAAAAAAATGTGTAAAAAAAGATCAGTTCATTGATTTCTTTCAAGCTGTTGTCGTTATCCTTTCTTTATAGAGTGTCAGCATTTCCTGTGGTGCTGTCCAAGAGGGGCAGAATATATAAATATAAATATATGACACTGCAAATGAACAAAAGATGTTGAATGCCTGAGAGCTGATATAGTCCACTCTAACCGATCATTAATTACCTAATATCAATCATTAAAAGTACCAGTTTCCACGTCTATGTTGAGTTGAGCAGTCTGAGTTTGTGATGAATATTGTAATGGTCTAGGAGTCAGTGGGAGAACTGGAGATCTATAGTATAATTAGAACAAGAGGCACTCAGAAAGCTTTCTCTTATACTAAGGCAGAGGAGTCCTTTTAAATTTGGAAATTGAATTGATTTAGGCACATTAACTGCTTTCTAGAACCTGTGAAACCTGAGCCTCATTGCGTTTGTGGTGACTTTTCATCATGCTAATTTCTTTTTATTGGTTCCTCATGTGAGTCATTACTAGATGTTCCTGATTCACAGTGATTTTCTTCTTCCTAAAATAACAGTATAATGTCCAGTTATTTTAGTTACTTATGGGAATGCAGTTTTGACTGTTAACCCATATAATGTAATCATCTAATAAATACTGAATATCTTTCTGCTTGTAGCTTATTCCATATAAATGTACTTTTAATGTATTTGGCCCTCATTCAATTGCGATTTGGCCAATTGAATAGGGCTCTAAATAAGCACAATAACATATTTTTTTAACAAAGTTTTTAGTTAGTAAGCATTTATCCAAAAGCAAGGTTTTCATTAACTAAAAACTTCTTTAAAAAAAATATGCTATGTGCCTTTCCAGAGCCCTATTCAATTGGCCAAATCGCAATTGAATGAGGGCCCTTGTATTTAAAGTTTAAATTGTGTAAGGTCCATAAATATGGAAAGAGCTCCACTAAAATATTAAGTTATAAAGTGTTGATAAAAATCTCGGATCTATCCTGTTACTAGAATATTGCCCGCCAAAAAATGACGGCAATAAAATTGTAAGTGAGCTAATGCTGTTTGGTGTATGGTAATTAAATAAATAATACATTAATAAATTAATATACTTTACCTATTTTGAAGTAATATATGCAGGAAGCATTGTGTTGAAGAGCTGGCAATCTGTTTTGATGTTGCTGCAGCATACAATGTGTGTTTTCAGTGCTGTGGAGCTGCTGTGTAAGTGTCAGCAATCTGTGCAGCGTAATAATGTGCGTGCGCGAGGCAAATCCGTTAGCTTTGCTGTATACTTCCGCATTACATAAGTTTTTGCTCTAAAATGTCGGCTAATGTGTGGTATGCGGCTGTGGCTGATTTAGCGTGCCTCGTTTCGGATGTCGTCTGACTTTTTCGGAATATCCGTAGCTGTTTGGTGGTGTTTTGCGTGTTTAGGGCTGTTTAGCCTCGTTTTCGGTTTGTTCGGCAGCCATTTTTTCTCTCGCTTTGATTTTCGCGTGATTTTCGGGTGTGTAAACTCCGAAATTTGGAGTTAAATCGAGGTGTAACTTTACTTGCAGAGGTCCTGGGTGCAACACCTTGCTGTGGGTGACCTTTTTATGTGTTTGTTGTGTGTATTTATTGTGTTTGTAATGTTTTTGGGGTCGCGCGGGTTGCGTCCTTGTTTTCTAATCTCGTACGTCTTTTTCGGGAAATCCGTAGGTGTTTGGTGGTGTTTTGCGTCTTTAGAGTGCTGTAGCCTTGTTTTCGTTTTTTTCTGCTGCCATTTTTTCTCTCGCTTAGGGGATTTTTTAGTGTCTAAACTGTTTTATTTGGAGTTAAATTGAGGTGTAACTTCAGTTTTCGAGGTCCTGGGTGCCCCCCCCCCTTGCTGTAGGTAAGCTTTTTATGTATATGTTGTGTGTATTTATTGTGTCTTTCCTGTTTTCATGTGCGTGGGTTTCGGACGATTTTTGCAAGGTCGTAATGGGTCGTAACGTGTCTCGTATTTTGCTTTCGTAACTACGTAAATTTTTCGAGGTCGCTCCATGCCAGCAACTGAGGCCCTCGCTTTGCGAGGGCCTCAGGCTCGCTGCGCGAGCCCACAAGCGTTAGCAACAGCCCGCTTGCTCACAACTATATATGTGACTAGCGAATTGCCCGTCAAAAAATGACGGCAATGAATTTGTAAGTGAGTTAATGGTGTTTGGTGTAGATAATGTGGCTGATTTAGCGTCCTTCGTTTTCTATGTCGTGCGACTTTTTTGGAATATTCGTAGCTGTTTGGTGGTGTTTTGCTCCTCTTCCCCTCTCCCTCCTCTGCGTCTCTTTCCCCTCCTCTCCCCCCTGTGTCTTTCCCCTCCTCTCCCCCCTGTGTCTCTTTCCCCTCCTCTCCCCCCTGTGTCTCTTTCCCCTCCTCTCCCACCTGTGTCTCTTTCCCCTCCTCTCCCCCTGTGTCTCTTTCCCCTCCTCTCCCCCTGTGTCTCTTTCCCTTCCTTTCCCCCCTGTGTCTCTTTCCCTTCCTCTCCCCCCTGTGTCTCTTTCCCCTCTTCTACCCCCCATGTCTCTTTCCCCCCTCTACCCCTCTCCCTCCTCTGTGTCTCTTTCCCCTCCTCTCCCTCCTCTGGGTCTCTTTCCCCTCCTCTCCCTCCTCTGGGTCTCTTTACCCTCCTCACCCCCCCTGTGTCTCTTTCCCCTCCTCTCCCCCCCCGTGTCTCTTTCCACTCCTCTCTCCCCTGTGTCTCTTTCCACTCCTCTCTCCCCTGTGACTCTTTCCACTCCTCTCCCCCACTGTGACTCTTTCCACTCCTCTCCCCCCTGTGACTCTTTCCACTCCTCTCGCCCCCTGTGTCTCTTTCCACTCCTCTCCCCCCGTGACTCTTTCCCCTCCTCTCCCCCCTGTGTCTCTTTCCCCTCCTCTCCCCCCTGTGTCTCTTTCCCCTCCTCTCCCCCTGTGTCTCTTTCCCTTCCTCTCCCCCATGTGTCTCTTTCCCCTCTTCTACCCCCCATGTCTCTTTCCCCTCCTCTGCCCCTCTCCCTCCTCTGCGTCTCTTTCCCCTCCTCTCCCCTCTCACTCCTCTGCGTCTCTTTCCCCTCCTCTCCCCTCTCCCTCCTCTGCGTCTCTTTACCCTCCTCTCCCTCCTCTGCGTCTCTTTCCCCTCCTCTCCTCTCTCCCTCCTCTGCGTCTCTTTCCCCTCCTCTCCCCTCTCCCTCCTCTGCGTCTCTTTCCCCTCCTCTGGGTCTCTTTCCCCTCCTCTCCCTCCTCTGGGTCTCTTTCCCCTCCTCACCCCCCCTGTGTCTCTTTCCCCTCCTCTCCCCCCCCCCTGTGACTCTTTCCACTCCTCTCCCCCCTGTTACTCTTTCCACTCCTCTCCCCCCTGTTACCCTTTCAACTCCTCTCCCCCCCGTAACTCTTTCCACTCCTCTCGCCCCCTGTGTCTCTTTCCACTCCTCTCCCCCCTCCTCTCCCCCCTGTGTCTCTTTCCCCTCCTCTCCCCCTGTGTCTCTTTCCCCTCCTCTCCCCCCTGTGTCTCTTTCCCCTCCTCTCCCCCTGTGTCTCTTTCCCCTCCTCTCCCCCTTGTGTCTCTTTCCCCTCCTCTCCCCCCTGTGTCTCTTTCCCCTCCTCTCCCCCCTGTGTCTCTTTCCCCTCCTCTCCCCCCTGTGTCTCTTTCCCCTCCTCTCCCCCTGTGTCTCTTTCCCCTCCTCTCCCCCTGTGTCTCTTTCCCCTCCTCTCCCCCTGTGTCTCTTTCCACTCCTCTCCCCCCTGTGACTCTTTCCACTCCTCTCCCCCCTGTGACCCTTTCCACTCCTCTCCCCCCCCGTAACTCTTTCCACTCCTCTCGCCCCCTGTGTCTCTTTCCACTCCTCTCCCCCCTCCTCTCCCCCCTGTGTCTCTTTCCCCTCCTCTCCCCCCTGTGTCTCTTTCCCCTCCTCTCCCCCCTGTGTCTCTTTCCCCTCCTCTCCCCCCTGTGTCTCTTTCCCCTCCTCTCCCCCCTGTGTCTCTTTCCCCTCCTCTCCCCCCTGTGTCTCTTTCCCCTCCTCTCCCCCCTGTGTCTCTTTCCCCTCCTCTCCCCCCTGTGTCTCTTTCCCCTCCTCTCCCCCTGTGTCTCTTTCCCCTCCTCTCCCCCTGTGTCTCTTTCCCTTCCTCTCCCCCATGTGTCTCTTTCCCCTCCTCTCCACCCCCTGTGTCTCTTTCCACTCCTCTCCCCCCCTGTGACTCTTTCCACTCCTCTCGCCCCCTGTGATTCTTTCCACTCCTCTCCCCCCCGTGACTCTTTCCCCTCCTCTCCCCCCATGTGACTCTTTCCACTCCTCTCCCCCCCGTGACTCTTTACCCTCCTCTTCCCCCTGTAGCCCTTCCCCCTCCTCTCCCCCCTGTGACTCTTTCCCCTCCTCTCTCCCCTGTGACCCTTCCCCCTCCTACTATACCCCCTGTGACTCTTCCCCCTCCTATACCCCCTGTGACTCTTCCCCCTCCTATACCCCCTGTGACTCTTCCCCCTCCTATACCCCCTGTGACTCTTCCCCCTCCTATACCCCCTGTGACTCTTCCCCCTCCTATACCCCCTGTGACTCTTCCCCCTCCTATACCCCCTGTGACTCTTCCCCCTCCTATACCCCCTGTGACTCTTCCCCCTCCTATACCCCCTGTGACTCTTCCCCCTCCTTTGCCCCTGTGACCCTTCCCCCTCCTATACCCCCTGTGACTCTTCCCCCTCCTATACCCCCTGTGACTCTTCCCCCTCCTATACCCCCTGTGACTCTTCCCCCTCCTATACCCCCTGTGACTCTTCCCCCTCCTATACCCCCTGTGACTCTTCCCCCTCCTATACCCCCTGTGACTCTTCCCCCTCCTATACCCCCTGTGACTCTTCCCCCTCCTTTGCCCCTGTGACCCTTCCCCCTCCTATACCCCCTGTGACTCTTCCCCCTCCTATACCCCCTGTGACTCTTCCCCCTCCTATACCCCCTGTGACTCTTCCCCCTCCTATACCCCCTGTGACTCTTCCCCCTCCTTTGCCCCTGTGTCTCTTCCCCCTCCTCCCCCCTGTGTCTCTTCCCCTCCTCTCCCCTGTGTCTCTTCCCACTCCTCTCCCTCCTCCTTCTCATGTTTCACCTCCTCTCTCCCTGTGTCTCTCCCTCCCCTGTGTCTCCCCCCCCCCTCTGTGTCTCTACCTTCCTCTTCCTCACCTGTGTTTCCCCCTCCCCTGTGTTTCTTCCCCCTCTCCCTCCCCTGTTTCTCTCCCCCCTCCCCTGTGTCTCTCCCTTTGGCATCACTCCTCACCTCCCCTGTGTCTCTCTCCCTCCCCTCTCTCTCTTTGTCCTCTCTCTCCCTCCCCTGTCTCTCTTTCCCCCTCTCCCTCCCCTGTCTCTCTTTCCCCCTCTCTCCCTCCCCTGTCTCTCTGTGACCCCTCTCTCCCTCCCCTGTCTCTCTGTGACCCCCTCTCTCCCTCCCCTGTCTCTCTTTGACCCCCTCTCTCCCTCCCCTGTCTCTCTTTGACCCCCCCTCTCCCTCCCCTGTCTCTCTTTGACCCCTCTCTCCCTCCCCTGTCATTTTTTGCCCCCTCTCTATCTCCCCTGTCAGTGTCTGTTGTGGGCCTGACACTCTCTGTGGTGGAGGTGTGTCCCCTGCTGGGCTGTGTGTGTACCTATGTGCTATGTGTGCTGCCAGGCTCCTCACCCCAATATATTCTTACCTGTACCCTGGTATCTCCCCCCACGGCTGTATATCTGCCAACCCCTCTCCTGGCCCAGGCCCTCTGTCTCTTACCTTTACCTCACTCCTCTCTCTCATGGGCTTTCCTCTGCCCTGTGTGTGAGGCAGATCCTGCTGCTGTCATTGACATCCATCTGGGAGGTGGAGCAGGAGGGCCGGGATAGGCTGGGGCTTGGCAGGGGAAGTGATGTCCAGCTGGTTCCAGTGGAAGTCAGACAGGGTGTGCATGAGCGTGGTGTGGATGAGCAGGGCCCAAGAGTTGTGGGCCCTGGAGCTCCAGCCTCCCCAGCACGTCTCCAGTGTGTGCAGGCAGGGGGCATGCTTTAGGAGGGGGATTCAGCTTTGAGGAGGGGCCGGTGTCTGCATCCTGTAAGCACTGCGGGCTTGGCAGGGAAGTAGCCCGGCTTCTGCGTCCCGTCAGCACTCTGGCAAGGTAAGTGATGTCCCTTTTGAGCCTCTTCTGGCTGGCATCCATATCAGAGCCAATTTAGGAGGGCAGTTAGGGGCTGGAAGAGGCCGGCCCTGTCCTGTCTGTGAAGCGGGCAGCTCCTCTCTCAGGACTCCTGCCGGTTGTTCTTCCTTCATCAGTGGGGCAGGGGGAGACGTGCAGGCCTCACCATGAGCTTATCGCGAGCCTGGGGTGCCCAGTTGCGAGGGCCACAGTTGCTGGCAAGGAGCGCCATCGGCGCTTCTTGCCAGCAACTGCGGCCCTCGCTTTGCGAGCCCGCAGCGTTAGCAACGGCCCGCATGCTCACAATTATATATGTGATAGAAGATACAGCACAGGCCCGCCATTGCAGTCCGGCGACTATGTGCTAGCTGTCGATATTTTGCAGTGCTGCCAATATGTTAGAGAAGTTCTAAGCTTAGAATGGTTGTCTAACCCTTAAACTAACCCTAACCCTCACCCTAACCCTCACCCTAACAGTTTACCTAAGCCTTGACTCTATGATATGGCACTGGACACCACACTGCAGAGGCGGACTGGGACTGGTGCTGTAACCATAACAGGAAAGGCCCGAATTCTCTTCAAGTCTGAGTTTATATATTTCTTTACATACATACATGTCCCCACATATATATATATATATATATATATATATATATATATATATATATATATATATGCATTTTTTTTTCTATTTTCATTAAAGAACCAGTGTCTATGAAAGATGTTTAAGTAGGTAGCAGTCCTATGATCTATCACATATAATAGTTGTCAATCTGTGAGTTGTCGTCACGCTTGCGGCCCATAGGGCCAGCGGGACTTAGGCTGCAATGAGGCCCCTAAACTACACAGACATATAAAGTACATCGGGGTAGAGGCGCTCATTGTAATGGTCGCTATGAGTGCCGAAGGGGATCATTCCAAAGCAGGAAAGATGCAGCTTGGCAAAAACGGCAATGAGCGGCAAAGGCGCTCATCGCAAGGCCTGTAAAGTAGACTGGGGAAGAGGCTTGCGATGAGTGCCGAAGGTGCTCAGAGGGGCCATATCTTTGCATTTTGTGGCAAACAGCATTGCCAGGCTTTAAATTTTATGGCCGTAATTTTTGACGGGCAAGTTGCTAGTTTGTTTATATTTATCAAGCCATTGCAACTAGAAAGAACACCAGTTATTTTATGTATGCATTGTTCATTAACTGAATTAATATTAAATGAGTTATCATTTTTAATGGTTTATTAGTAATATTAATTATTAATTCATTTTCACAGATTATAGTATCAGCCTCCTATGAGTGTTTGTCTCCACCGTGATAATGTTGTCAAGAGGTGGTGGGGTGTGAGACAGATATAAAGGGAAGTGTGATTAGATAAGAAGCAAAGCAATGATCCATAGGCTGCCCCCACAGCAAAATCTTGTTGCCAATGGAAACCACTAAAATTGTGCTTTCAAGGTATTGAAGACGCTGTTTGCATTTTAGTTACTTGTTTATGGTAAACAAGTGTAGTTTTTATATTTTATTTTTAAAGGTATATCTAAGCCTCCTTGTTATTACCTGTTTCTTATCTAACACATGCTGTTTATGTCAGAAAGACACATTACATTGAGTCATTCTATATACATAAAGATTTATTTCCACACGCCTAGAGCTCTGCTTACATAGGCACAGTGTACTTACCAATAGAAACGCTGCATTTGGGTACTGGTTTTAACCCTATACTAAACTTCAAGCCAACAGCAGCACAATACAGAGATCCAAACAGCAATGTCTGAGCTCCTCTTTGCTTCCTTGTGCAGGGGAAAACGAAGACTACACATTCCATGACGCTTTGCTGCACAAGATGCCATTGCAAATTGATACAATGTATAAGCTGCCTGTGATTGGCCAAAACAAATTATAAATGTTATGCTAATTTTAGCAGGGATTTTCAGGGTTGTTAACACAAGCAAACTCCAGAGATTTAGCAAACTTTAGGGTAAGTTTAAAAATGTTTATTTTGGTATTTTTTCATGCAAAAATTGTTTTTCATGCACTACTGATTCTCCTCTATCAGATGCATTCATACTCCAGGAAACTTATCTTGTCTTTAATATCCAGCAAACACATTGTTCTGACACTAGTTGTTAATAGCAGGGTGCACGTATATTCACTTAAAGTCCAGTATATATTTATTTGCCATGGAGTCAAGCAACAGTCATGCTTTATTGTTTCCTGTCTCTAGAGTTTCATTTATATGCTGCCGGTGCACCCAACTAGAAACTTTTCACCTAGTCCCAAGCGAACAATTTCCAGATACAGAAATCTTTCACACAAATTGGCACGTGAGATAAATTATTTTTAGAGGTGCAGGGAAAACGCTGCTGTAAAAAGTTGAATAGTTCATGATTCAGTGTCTGCATTTTGTCTGCTGCCAACACTCCTTGTGCATCACTTTCATATGCATTCAAATAAACCAATTCATCTAATAAAAACCAGCCTGAATAGCTATTTAGGAGTCTTGTTCCAACACAGAGCGAGTCTTTTAAAGAGCAGGTGCTGACAGGCAACTTTCGTAAAGTGCTCTGTGGTTGAACAATAACAGAAATCTCATGATATGTGACAAGAATCTCCAAAGCCATACATGAAGTATATATACACATAGAAAGCGATGTGTAATTGTTATATATATAGTCACTAAACATTTAGAGAGAAGCAAGACTCACATTTTTTATTGTGCATTTAAAATGTTTTATGTGAAAATTTAAAAATTTTAAATAAAAAAGGAAACCTAAAATGGTCATGAGTGGAAGTGTTAGATAATTGAGCTTGAAAGTTTGGTGGTTTAAAGGGACATGGAAATATATTATTATTTTTTTCTCTGTTACATCAAAAAGAAGGTATTTGATAATGCGCCACTGCGTTCTTTTTTCAAATAAAAGTCTCAGAGCACAAAAACTTATTTAGAAGTTTAACTGCTCTTAGAGCATGCCCTCTACATTTAATTATGTATATAGGAGCTCCTTCTTTATAATTATCCCTATCAAGACCCATTAGTTAACTCTCACAGTGGGGTACTGAGAAGACCATTGCTAGCTGGATAAATGATAACTGTTAATATTTAAAGTCTATAAGTCACATTTAATTGAGCGATTTTGAGATCCGGCAGCCTGTAAGTGAGGTTGCAAGCTATTTTGCTATTCAATTGTCGTCTTTTTGCCGGCTTAGATCGGCTTCCGAGTTACAAGCTTGAAAAAATGGTGATGGTTAAACTTGTAGCTTACAGACGCCAGAAGCCTTTGATCTCTCACTTTGACAAGGCTAAAATCGCAAATTCAATTATTTAATTTCCCCAAGCCCGCAAATGTTTTTACTCCTGTAAATGGCAAATGAAGGAGAAAATCCAACGAGTGCTAGAGAGGACCCGCAAGGGGGTTAAACACCTATTCGTAGCACTGTAAATGCAAATAATACTGTACTATAAATAACTTGATCGCAGTCAGCCAAATGTCTGCGGGTGTGTTGCGGGCTCCCGTTGGTCTCCAATTGCGATGCTATTCAATTGCTCAAAATCTGTAAACCATGCACTGTCATTATTACAGCAATAAAACATGGAGGTTACATGTCAATCAAAATAAAGAATTATGAAAATGAATGTCAATACTGTTCTAGTCCATATGGGTTGCCTGATTGATACCCGAGATCGATTTAACCCCGAAATGAGACGTAAAATAAATTTTATTTCCTGCCGATTTGCGAGCTTGAGACTGTTGTGCAATTAGTTCTATCATCACTTTCCCCGTTATTTACAGTGCAGTATTGATTTTTTTATTTGCATTTACAGTGCTATGAATAGGTGTTTAACGCCCTTGCAGGCCCTCTCTAGCACTTGTAGGATTTTCTCCTTCACTTGCCATTTACAGGTGTGAATACATTTGCCAGGTTTGGGGAAATTGAGCAATTGAAAAGCGATTTGCGATTTTAGTCTTGCAAAAGTGACAGATCAAAGGATTCTGGAGGCTGTAAGTTACAAGTTTAACCATTGCCATTTTTTCAAGCTCGTAACTCGGAAGCCAATACGAGCCCACAAAAAGATGCCAATTGAATAGCAAAATAGCTCTCAAAATCGCTCAATTGAATGGGGCTCCAACTCAATATTTTTAATAACATGGAATTGCAATTATAATCATTTAGATGTGTAAATGCTATTGTGCAGCACAGACATGATATTGTAGTGTTTTAGCATTTAGGGCTGCCTCCTAGTCAGAGTTGCTTCCACCCTAAAATGTCCTCAATAGTGGTTGAGACAAGTAGCTGAACTGGGTCTTTACACATTGATGTTTAACATGTTTAATGTGGAATGTAGCTTTTCTAAACAATTGAAAATGAAGTTTGTTAAACATGAATTCCTAATTAAATCATAGATCTCCTGTTTTTAGGGCTTTACATTGGTTCTTTAAATATGATTATTTGAGAGTTCTATAAGATTTTAAACATTTCCCTTGAGAAGGATCTACAATGCACTGTATCACTCTTCCAGTATATGAATTTATTATTTATATAACAAAAATACATTAATAATGACATAAGTGCATGGGTTTAAATGCAATAGCATTACAGTCATTTTTGTAACTTGAAGGTCATGATGTCATTTTATTGAAATATATTGTCTTGGTTATACTAGACTTGTGTTCTAATCATAACTATTTTGAGAACAAATGAAGGAATCTGGAAATGTTTAACTTGGGAGTAAAGAAAAACGTTAGAATTCAATTGAATTTAAGGTAATGGGTCGAAGGCAAAATACATCAGAGATATTTGGTGAAGTATTATTTTACATAAATAATTATTTTATATTGAGGAAGATGGATTATGGCGTAACCTCGCCATTGGTGGAGCTATGGAATTGAGGGCCACAGTGCAAAACAAATGGGGGTCATCCACTTTTCTTTTCTTTTTTTCTACAACTTTTCTATGTAAACAGAAGGCCACCCCAATCACCTTTCTGATCCATCCACCAAGCCTGTGCCGCTATCATACTGCTAGTAATTGTGAATTACTTTATGGAAGTCTGCATGAATTATTCTACATCTAAAATAATTTTATGGGACAAATCTCAGCATTTGCAAACCATGGAGTAAATAGCTAGTGGTCTGCATTTGCTCAGATTCATCACATACATTCCTTGTTATTACCTAGTTTTAAGCTACCGCATATCCTATTAAAATCTCCACGGCATCGCTTTTTTAAAATCTTGTTCTTTAAATATGTAATAATTTTCAGTTCTTCTTGTTGCAAGGACAGACAGTAGTGTGTCAGACTAAACTCAAATAGATAAGGCGGAGGTTGGCTCCATCACAGAATGTGCTGCCATGTTCTTCTATGAGTTTCAGGAGTCAAGATGTACCTTGTGTATTCATGTACATGTCCAGGATGTATTTTACTTTATGTATCATTATTATAGTAGTCATTAAAATATTTTTCACAAAATTCTTGCCTACAATCTTTTGATTTGATGATACATTTGTTATAAAAAAAAAAAATGATATACAGTATTAGCAGGAAAGGCAATCCTATTTAACTTACTTTGTTTATTTAGTAACTTTTAAATAACTGTTGAGGCGTTTAAAGTTTACAACTGAACTTCAGCTTTTCAGGGTCTAGCAGAGTTGGCTCCCCCATCACTATTAGGTTTTCAGGGGGTGGGAGCAAATGTGATTGTCCTAAAATATCCACTAGACCAGTCTTACAGCTTCCTAGGCAAATCCTCTCCCACCCAAATGGACACCATGGTCCATTACAGGGCCACTGTTAATGCCTTAACAATAGAATCTATTTGTGGTAATAAATCATATAATAGCAACATTCAATATTAAACTCACTTTCAAAGATTAGAGCATCAACCTTCAGTTGGACAGTTTGACTCCAGTAAGTTCCAACAGGGGGTGGAGGACAACAGTAGCTGAGTCTGATCTTGGAAAGTAAGGTACTATTGAACACTGCTTTTTAAAATTATTGACTATTACATTTATTTATTATTATTGCCTAATTAAAACTAGCTACTATTGTCAAGGCATTATAGTGGTCGTTTATGAATATTTTTCTTACTCATGATACTGCTTCAAAAATTCAAAGAAATGCCAACTAATATTATACGAGGTAAACAAAAAATAAGGTGGGTACTACCCAAAAGAGCTCACAGTCTAGAACAGATGACAATATAGTAAAATAATCTAAAACATGCTTTATGTAAACTATTTGTAAATTAAAAGCAGCTGAGCTTAAAAGAAGCTTATTATAATATAAGGTTATACATTCAAACTAGGTAAGACAAAAATGCAGGCTTTAATAACCAAGCAATTCTTATCTCTTGTCAATTTCCTGCTAGAAAGGCTGTAAAAATATTCTCTCAGTTATTAAGATGATATGCATGTTTAGTTATGCGCACTGTAATTTATTTTTTGATCTAATTTTATGCCATATACATATTGTATTTTACTGCAAATATAAAACCAGTTATGGTATTATGATCCTGATAGTATTGCCGTCTCTGTTGACAAATTGTTCTGAATCTCTTCTTTCAAATGCAATTATCTTATGTGTAAATTTGACATGGTAGACTTGGTAATAAGAACAGTGCCTTTGTGAGAATGTTCATCAAGTTGAGAAAAAGCCTGGAAGAACTGATTGGTAATTGAAGAAAGTTTCAGTAACTCACCTAGGAGTTTATTGTGTTTAATTAAATCAGTTTCTTATGACTGTATTTAAAAGAGTGAACTGTCATATTGTGGTAATAGTTTTTTTTATTATATTTATCATAACCTATGGGGATCTAATTTTTTTTTGTTTGTTTCTTGCAAGATAATTGCAAAGTTTAACCCTGTGCCCTCATTATATGGACACTTCTCAACTTGTTATCAGGGGCAGAGCTACCTTTGGTGCAGGCTGTGCAAAGTACCTGGGCCCTCCTCTGTGGGTGGCCCTACTCTGTCCAGTAGTGTAATTCAGCCATTTTTTACTGGTTTCTGAATGTTTTGTTAAAATGTGTCAGGGTTCCCCCCTATGGGGCCAAAAGAGACTTGTGAGGCCTGAGAAACTCTTAACTAGGCTTGTGGAGCTCAAGGAGAACCCAGGGCTTGATAAAAAAAATGTGGGCCCCGTTAACCCCATGGGGGTCACTGTGGACCCGACTGGGTAGATTACGCTAGGCATGGGGGCAACTAAATTTAACTCCTACACCATGAAGGTCATGTAACTCCTATACCATGATATCAGCAACATTAACCCTTATATTGTTCCTCCATGATCCCTAACACTAATTTACAAATATAAAAAAAAATATTTTATCTGTAGGGGGAGGTATATACATTACCTATGTGTTTGACGACCTCCAGCAACAATTATCTATGTCCTAGTCCTTAATCTTCTACCCTTGATAAGTAAGCTCTTTCGTGTTGCTAGAAGAATCCATCCTCTTCTTTCTTGATTGAAGACATTGTTCCTCTCTTTGACCTATGGAAATGGACCCCTGCCTAAAAAATCTTCCACTTTATAAAAAAATGTGGAGCCTAACGGTGCCCCTAATAGGAGGAGTTCCCCCACCAAATAACAAATTTTTGACTATGCTGTCACATTATATACTAATTTTACAGATTCCGATAGACTAAATATGTGTCAATCAGTGATTGACACATATTTCAGCCAATCAGAATTCATACAAATCTGTATATACCGCGAGGGCACGGTCAAAAAGCCATTATTTGGTTGGGGATATGAGGAGTTCTGTTCGTTATAAATATTTTGTTATACAAATAAGGTGCACCTCCCAGGAAGACTCCCCTTGGTGACTACCTTGTTTCCTAGTTATACATTCCCCCATGGGAATCTCCATGTCTCCATGCTGAGATGACCTCAACTGTGCTGTTTGTGTGAGAGGTAGGTGTGTAAGGAAAGATTGTCCTCGAGATGAGGGGATGTTCATGATGTTGGTTTTAGCCATCAAAATCCCAACAAGAGTGGGAGAGTGGCATAAATTGTGGGCTTTAATGGCAAGATAGATCTATAAGCATATTCTTACAGCCTGGCCTGTATCTTCCATATTATCATCCAACAGTTGTCTATTTATGATCAGTTCTCATAACTGAGTGCCTTATATTTAATACTTGAGTGATGAAGGTTAGGATTAGCCACATTTTATCAGTTTATTCACTAACATGGGAAAGGTATGTGGATAGCCACATGTGGCTCAAGGGTTGTGCCAGTCACTCTTGTGATATATAGAATTCACTATTTCTCCTCTTTGTATAATTTGCTTCTTATCTTGTAAGTTATAGCTTGAACATAATAAATACATCTGCCTTCTAAACTAGTGCAGGAAGCTATATCAAGGTCAATGAATGTAGCTATGAATATGCCTCATTAACTCTGTGAAATGAATTGTACTTAGTTGCTACCAAATGAATAAAACATAGCTTTGCTATACAAAACTACAAAAAAAATATTAAGTATTATTTTTATTCTAATTTATAGAAACAAGTCCAAGATCCTAATTTTGTTTCTTTTCTTTTGTAGAGTAGTAAAACTTACTTAGTTAATATTAACTGGAAATTCTGTGCTAGTTACTTTCAAAACTTCTTCTCTCTCTTAAGTGCACGTTGATAATTTTAATGATCTGCTTCCAGCAACAAGTCTGGAATCCAGCCAGAAGCAGAACTGAACACCTGCCAGCTCTCTGTCCAATTAGACGGCAGCAGAGTCTATGGTTCTCCTCCCCCTGCCACAATCTAAAACTGACAGATGTGTAAAAAGAGCAGAGCTCTGAGCAGTGATGGGGATGAAGCCAATTAGGACAAAGTGTGTTCCAGATGTGATCTGTGTTCAGCGTTAAAACTCATGGCAGTGCCAGATTTCAATGAAAATATAGGGCACTAGAGTACTACATCACTATGCAGTCCTATAGATATTTGCTGTGATGAAAACATACCAACATTTCCTCTGTAGAATATTAGTCAGGCCTTCTTGACATTAAAGGGCCATTGGAGTCTCCATATATCTATCCTCTGCACCACTAAATAATGTGTAAAAAAAAATGTGGAAAAGTGTTTTACTTTTTAAAATTGATGTGGAATTCATGGAGTTATGGTCAATAAAAGTCAGGGTATTTAGGTATTTCAGTGTGTTGCCACTGCCTGATTAAGAAATGAGCTCTGTACAGATTGAGATATAATGAATATTAATTAGAATCAGGTATAAAGAATATTAATGAGACAGTGATTTGTAACTACTTGACTATACAGTATTCTATCCGCTAGTATGGCAATAAAACAAATAGCACAACAAATTAAGTTGCCACTTATGGAGCTGAAGGTTCCTGGTACTAGCCACTATACAAACCTTTTTTGAAAGACCGCAGAGGCTGCAACACCTAAGCAAGAGGCACCACTAACCAAACACTGCCATGAAGACCAAGGAACTCCCCAAACAAGTAAGGGACAATGTTGTTGAGAAATAAGAGTCAGGTTTAGGTTATAAAAAAATATCCAAATCTTTGATGATCCCCAGGAGCACCATCAAATCTATCATAACCAAATGGAAAGAACACGGCACAACAGCAAACCTGCCAAGAGACGGCCGCCCACCAAAACTCACGGCCCGGGCAAGGAGGGCATTAATCAGAGAGGCAGCACAGAGACCTTAGGTATCCCTGGAGTAGCAGCAGAGTTCCACAGTACAGACTGGAGTATCTGTACATAGGACGACAATAAGCCGTACACTTCATGGAGTTGGGCTTTATGGTAGAGTGGCCAGAAGAAAGCCATTACTTTCAGCAAAAAAACTAATGGTACGTTTTGAGTTTGCGAAAAGGCATATGGGAGCAACACTAAAGCAACACTAAAGCAACACTTGAGTGGTTTAAGGGGAAACATGTAAATGTGTTGGAATGGCCTAGTCAAAGCCCAGACCTAAATCCAATAGAAAATCTGTGGTCAGACTTAAAGATTGCTGTTCACAAGCACAATCCATCCAATCTGAAGGAGCTGGAGCAGTTTTGCAAGGAGGAATGGTCAAAGATCCCAGTGGTAAGATGTGGCAAGCTCATAGAGACTTATCCAAAGCGACTTGGAGCTGTGATTGCCACAAAAGGTGGTTCTACAAAGTATTGACTTTAGGGTGGTGAATAGTTATGCACATTGACTTTTTCTGTTATTTTGTCCTATTTGTTGTTTGCTTCACAATGAAAAACAACATCTTCAAAGTTGTGGGCAAGTTCTGTAAATTAAATGATGCAAATCCTCAAACAATCTATGTTAATTCCAGGTTGTGAGGCAACAAAAAACATGAAAGATGCCAAAGGGGTGAATACTTTTACAAGGCACTGTGAATATATATATCTATATGTATATATATATATATATAGTATCTCACAAAAGTGAGTACACCCTCACATTTTTGTAAATATGTTATTATATATTTTCATAAGACAACACTGAATAAATGACACTCTGCAACAATTCAAAGTAGTATGGGTACAGCCTGTATACATTTATATGTAAATTTGCTGTCCTCTCAAAATAACTCAACACACAGCCATTAACCCCACACCCCACACCCCTAAGTGTAAATGTCCAAATTGGGCCCAATTAGCCATTTTCCCTCCCCGGTGTCATGTGACTCATAAGTATTACAAGGTCTCAGGTGTGAAAGGCGCGCAGGTGTGTTAAATTTGGTGTCATCGCTCTCACACTCTCTCATACTGGTCACTGGAAGTTCAACATGGCACCTCATGGCAAAGAACTCTCTGAGGATCTGAAAAAAAAGAATTGTTGCGCTACATAAAGATGGCCTAGGCTATAAGAAGATTGCCAAGACCCTGAAACTGAGATGCAGAACGGTGGGTAAGACCATACAACGGTTTCACAGGTTCCACTCAGAACAGGCCTCACCATGGTCGACCAAAGAGGTTGAATGCACGTGCTCAGCATCATATCCAGATGTTGTCTTTGAAAAATAGATGTATGAGTGCTGCCAGCATTGCTGCAGAGGTTGAAGGGGTGGGGGGTCAGCCTGTCAGTGCTCAGACCATATGCCGCACACTGCATCAAATTGGTCTGCATGGCGGTCATCCCAGAAGGAAGCCTCTTCTAAAGATGATGCACAAGAAATGATCATATAATGTGGAGATCGGTATCTTAAATAAAGCTTTAGAAGCTTTTGTTTGAAAGCTTTATACAAAGTATTTCTTTTTAACACCACGGAAGATACATTTTATTGATGATCATTGCTTAATTAAAAACATATCTTTGTGGCATGAGATGAAGATGAAATGTGCTCAGTCCAGGAAATGTAATCTATACAAAGGGGGCCTATGTGTCAGCCATGCACATAAAGCATTTTTGGGAAAAACGTGATTTTTTTTGTTTATGAACATTCTGTGGGATGATGGGAATGTATGTTTATAGTTATCAGTGGTGGGAGGATGGGGTAGAAGGGAACAGGCAGAAGCACATGGCTTTTGTTTGATAACTGTATAAAAATGTAATACACCACACACTCTCCCCTTACTGGCCCAGAAGCAGGGTGTTGCATCCTGCTCAATTATGCACTTAGTCTCAAAATTTTAAACATATTTTATTTCATTGCTGAGTAGTCCTTTAAGTTGTGCAACAGAATATTTTAATGTATCCATACCCTAGCTTTCTAGGGACAGCTGAAACTGTTGCTAATTTACATTGTTAATTTTAATATCTGAATGTCTAGTGTAATTGTTTCCATGGCTGTATGAGCCAAAGACAATATGGGGGGATACCGCATATAGAGCCTCATTCAATCAGAAGGTGCAAGTTATGTCTGCGTGCCTGCTGTGGGCCCACAGCGTTCGCAAGTTACGGTGCTCTTCAATTGCTCAGGGTTAGGGGCCCATAGCGAAATTTGGAAACCATGCTATTGTATGTAGCATTTGCAAGCTTGAACATGATCAATCAAGCAAGGCCGTAACTCCTGATTAAAAACAGCCAATGGAAACAGTGATCATCATCATTACGGCTTAGAAGGAAAAATGGAGGTTGGATTTCAAAGTCCTACAGGCTTGAATTACGAGTTACAATTGAATCCACATTCCAGATATAATGAAATATAGATATTCTATTCGAGTTCCATTGTATGTAATAACACATTGATTGTCGGGATCGATATAACACAGAAATTAAACATGAAATAAAGTATTTTTGGGGGACGATTTGTGAGCTTGAGATGTTATGCTATTAAGTCTAAGACCTAACATCACTTTCACTTTTAATAAAAGTAAAGCAGTGTGTGTATATGTGCATTTAAAGTGCTCCAGAGATGTCCTTAAGCCCTTTGCGAGTCCTCCTTGGTACCATTAACTTGTGGTTTTGATTTTTGCCATTTGCGGACTTGACGGGGTGGTTAGCGAGGGGGAATCGGAGCAATTGAATAGCAATTTGCGATTTCAGAACTCTTGCGGGGCTTGGAGGGGCATTAACTTGCGATGTGAACCATCGCAGTGAATAGGAGGCCAGAGCCTGTAACTCGATTGGAACCCACAAAAAGATGCCAATTGAATAGCAAAATAACTTGCAGGCTACATTTCCGAAGCCCGGATCTCCAAAAAGCGCAATTGAATGAGGCTCATAGTATAAAAATACTACGCAACTGTTTCTCTACTCATAAACACACACATTGAAAAATCTGGGGGGGATTCGTCTCCCTCGTCCCGTCCTGTCCCACCCCAGTTCCTACACCCATGATTGCTTTGATAGCTAAAAGTAAAAACTTGTTCTTTTTATATATTTTTAAAACAGGTAAGTGTATTTTTTATATTTTCCAGATTCAATTTTTTTTATATATATATTTTTCAAATTCTTACATAACTAAAAGACAACTGCTGTCATGGAAGAGTTGGCCTGTACACTTATCCAGAACATATATAGCTAATGAATTAGACAAAATGTACCTTTAAACTTTATTGCCCTATAGTTGTTTAACCTAAAATACTGATCTAATCTACTGCTCAGAACTTTGCTCTAGTATATTCTCTAATTTAGTTTACAGCTCTCTTAGCATCATTACAGCTCGTGTCATTATCATTACAGAATCCTATCCAGGGAGATTTTCCTCGGGGCTGGTTTAATCTGCCAGTTTTCAGGCATCACATTCCCTTTTTGTGTATTCCATTAGCAGGTTCACTGCTGCTGAAAACAGAATCACTTACAATGTACAACCTGTTTGAATTCCCCATTCCGCTCTCTGCCATATGCAGTTTCCTGTGCTTTTCTAAACTCACAAAATTGCTTTATAATAGGTTTTAGGCAGCTGCCTCGCTTTGTTTGGTGCACCACATACTTTACTAAAATTTCAGTTGCTATTCTAAAGAAAAGGCCTACTACATATGCTAACCAGATTTTGTTCCAGCAGGGCCACAGTCTCCTCTGTCAGACATATGGGGACCTTAGTAGCAAACTTCCTAAAAGGGATTTAACACTGTATTGATTCAAGGACGTGCATTTTATTGAGCTTGTGAAGCACTGTGTATATGTCCTGTGCAATGTACAAAGTCTACATCAACAGTCTTAAGACAGATTTATGTAGCACATCATTTTGAGGTATGTAAGAGTTTCTGACAATAAATATAACCAGTAAGCATGCTAAATCTATCCGCTTCAAACTAGCTCTTGGTCAGAAGCCAGGGGTGTATTTCTGCATAGGCAAACGAGGTCCAGGCCTAGGGAGGCCCATTTTCTAAAGGCAGCAGGCTGCCTGAACATTTAATGAATATGTTTGTTTATGCACAGAAATGTCTATATGCACTTAACATTTTCTGACATAACATATATACACAGTTACACATAAAGTTGTGATTTGAGATATAGAAAGAGGAGAGGAGGAGCTACAAGTGGGGCTTGGGGTAGCACACAAATTTGAATGGCCTAGGGCAGCATAAAAGCTAAATATACCCATGTTTAGAGCACAATTTCTGTGCATTCATTTTTGTAAATCAGAACATGCAAAGTGTCAAGACCCCCCTGACCACCATTTGGGCTCAGTAATTGTTTTATAGTTATTTAATATGTTTTTATGTTATGTTGATCACCTTATGCATGTTAATTACTATATGCTTCTCTATGTATGTTTAAGATTTTGTATTTTGCATGTTCGGTTTATGAAGAGTTAAATGATTTAGAATGTAGTGAAGTAATCTGTTACTGTCATGTATAGAGTCAGTCAGTTATTAAAGTTTGCTCTGATAGTAGATACATAAAAAAGGTGTACATGTATACCCCGCTTAACGCTGTGATTCACTATAGCGCTGTTTTGGCCGCAATTCCCTGCTTAACAATATACCCTGCTATATCGCTGTTTTTAGGGCCGCGAACCTCACTTAACGCTCTGCGTCACTAGAAAGCTTTTTTCCCCTCATGGGATCCCGTTAAACACTTCAAAACAGCGTCACAGTGTTATCAGGGGCACCATTTTATGGAGAGAGACAGAGAGAGAAAGACAGAGAAAGCTGAAGAAAGTGGGGAAAAAAGTTACAGAAGATCCCCAAATAGTAGCCTGTGGCAAGGTACAGTACAATTTTTTTTTAATCATAATGTGATTTTTAATTGTTACTGTACTTACTGTAATTGAAATTGTAAAACCTACCTTTAATGTGTTTTTTTTATTTTTGGTAAAAGCCGTGTTGGAGGGAGAGAATGCCACAAGGGACCCTGAAACCCAACCTACAGCATCCAGTGGTGAGGTACGGTACAGAATATTTTTATTGTTGCCTTAGGTACGGTACAGAATATTTTTATTGTTGCCTTGTTTGTCATATGTAGCGGAGAGGCAATATTCCCCAGGTTATCTCCGCTTATAATCCCAGTGAGGCTCAGGAACAAGTACATGGTAAATCCACAGGCAAGGTTTCCAACAGGTAAAATAATAGCAATATCCCAACCGCAATCCCAATAACTGGACGACACACAGTTTCAGGAGCAGAACGAACTTCCTTTAATCCACACTGTCCTTTTTAAAGCATGCTTCCATGCAAGGGAGGGATTTACAAACATTAACACAGTAGCCAATCCTGTCCTGGTAACCTCCCACACATCTCCTCCCCTCAGCCAGCATCATAATCCCCTTATCTAGTACAGTAATTCCCCCCATTCCTGGATGTACCCCTAAACATAGGGGTACCCCTTTAAATCATACATCCCCTGGTAGCCCTGATCTGGGTGAACAACATATCCAAAAATCACCCAGATCAGACCAGGGGTGCGGGAAATTCATGGAGGGAATAAAATGACCGACCGCACAGAGTGAACTAGCCGAATGCGGTTCCATGCGAATGGGCCCTGCGGTCGGTCCTGGAATAAGGGAACAAACTGCACGAAAGCCTCTAGCTATATAGGCTAGGGAGGGTTCGCCTAAATCCCCTCGTTCGGTTCTTTCTATCTACCGGACGAGGGGCCGTTCGGTAGTTAGGAACCGAACGGACCGGGCGTGTGGAGGCTTCAGCGGTGTTCACCTAGTCGAGTGTCCGATTTGAGTTCCAGACACTCGACGGCAAAACACCTCTGTTCGGGAGTTTTACAATGGCCGCCGCCACGTTCGTTTGTCGAATGGCAGCCACCCCCGAGAACAAAGGACGGTTACTTAACTTGTCAATTACCCGTTCGCAACAATGTTGCAACGGGTAATTGAGGACACACTTTACACATGGGAGGTCTGATTGTTTGGTAGTTTCATTCCCTTAGTTTATTCGAATGAAACTACCGAACAATCAGAGGAATACATTTCTGTTAACACAAGTACAACATACATTTATGCGAATGCATATATTCACAGTAAATTGCAGGACAGACCAGTGCCATCCGCTACACTGCTCCCCCTTGCCCACAAGCTGGTATACCCAGTCTGATCCACCACGGATCGGCTTGGGGATGTCCGGGGACTCACGGATCATTTTTCCAGGTCAGTTTGTCGTGACAACCCGTCGTCATTCCCATTCTGTTTACCCGGGCGGTACTGGATATTAAAGTCAAAAGGCTGCAGTGCCAAACTCCAGCACAGCAGTCTGGCATTGTCCCCAGCCACCCGGTTTAGCCATACCAGCGGGTTGTGATCCGTGAGTAATGAAAAGGGCTGTCCATATAAATACGGCTGCAGTTTCTTTAAGGCCCACACCACAGCCAGGCATTCCTTCTCGATGGCGGCGTAGCTTACTTCTTGAGGTAACAGCTTGCGACTGATGTAAGCCACGGGATGTTCTCCGCCATCGGCCCCGACTTGGCTCAGTACTGCTCCCAATCCAAACATAGAAGCGTCTGTGTGAACAAGAAAACGTTTAGTTGGATTGGGAGCTGCCAAGACAGGGGCATTTACCAGTGCATTTTGCAGAAGTTGAAATGCCTGCGCACACTCCGGGGTCCAGGTCACCTGGCGGGGCAAATTCTTTCGGGTAAGGTCAGTGAGGGGCTTGGCCAGGGCACTATAGTTAGGGACGAATTTCCTGTAATACCCAGCAGTCCCTAAAAATGCTAAAACCTGGGTTTTAGTCCTAGGGGTGGGCCACTGGGCCACGGCCTCTACTTTGGCTGGTTCAGGCTTTTGTTTGCCGCACCCCACTCTATGTCCCAGGTATTGTACCTCGGCCATCCCTATGCTGCACTTGGACTGTTTCAACGTCAAACCAGCTTCCCTAATCCTGTCTAGTACCGCTCCTATATGGGCCAAGTGCTCCTGCCACGTATTACTAAAAATGGCAATATCGTCCAGGTAGGCGCAGGTGTAGTCTTGGAACCCGTCTAAGAGGCGGTCCACCATCCTTTGGAAAGTCGCTGGGGCGTTTTTCATCCCAAATGGCATGACCTTGAACTGGTACAAGCCAAATGGGGTGACAAAGGCCGACTTAGGGATGGCCTCTGGGGCCAGGGGGATTTGCCAATACCCCTTACACAAGTCAATCATGGTGAGGTATTGGCCCCTGGTCATCCTGTCCAGTAACTCATCTATCCGTGGCATAGGATATGCATCGGACACCGTTTTCTCGTTTAATCTCCTGTAGTCTACGCAGAAGCGAGTCGTACCGTCCCGCTTTGGCACGAGTACTACAGGAGAAGCCCAAGGGCTATCTGAGGGCTCAATCACCCCTAGTTGGAGCATCTCCTCGATCTCCTTGCGCATGTTCTCCCTCACCGCTTCTGGAATGCGGTAGGGGGTCTGGCGCATGGGTAATTGCCCTGGGGTCTCTACCCGGTGAGTGGCCAAAGGGGTGTACCCAGGTACATTGGAGAATGTGTCTCTTTTCTCCTCCAACAGCCGTTGTACCTCGATACGCTCCTGTGGGCTCAGTCGATCCCCCAGTGCAACCTCCCCTAAATCCCCAGATATCTGCCCATCCCCTAGCAGATCCGGGAGAGGTAGACTGTCAAACTCGTCCGAGTTTGGCGCACAGATTGCGGTTACCTCCTCGGAGCGCTCTTGGTAGGGCTTCATCATGTTCATGTGGAGCATGCGTCGCCCTTCCGTCCCGGTGCAAGGGCCGATTATATAGGTGGTGTCACATCTCTGTTCCACCACCCTATAAGGTCCCTGCCAGGCGGCCTGTAGCTTGTCATGTCGGACAGGCTTTAAAATTAGCACTTTCTGCCCGACCTGAAAGCTACGGTCCCTGGCTCCCCGATCATACCATGTGCGCTGGCGTGTCTGCGCCGCCCGAAGGTTTTCTCTGACCGTCTGAGTTAATGCTTCCAGGCGGTCGCGGAAAGCCAGCACATATGGTATGATGGGAGTGCCATCTGCGCTCCGGTCCCCCTCCCAATGCTCCCTTATAAGATCTAAGGGTCCTCTGACTCTCCTCCCAAACAACAGTTCAAACGGGGAAAACCCTGTGGATTCCTATGGCACCTCCCGGTAAGCGAACGGGAGATGCAGCAGGAATCACTCCCAGTCCTTGTGGGTCTCTACGAAGGTTCGGAGCATTTGTCTCAATGTACCATTGAACCGTTCGCATAACCCATTAGTCTGGGGGTGGTAAGGGGCACTGATAATAGGCTTAATGCCACAGATCTTCCAGAGGTGTTCGGTGAACTCTGCGGTAAATTGGGTACCCTGATCCGAGATAATCTCCCTGGGTAATCCCATCCGGGAGAATATCCGCATGAGGGCATCCGCAACCGTTTCAGCGTGGATGTTGGTCAGAGCCACCGCCTCTGGGTATCTAGTAGCATAATCTACTACCGTCAAAATGTACCTTTTGCCTGACGGGCTCGCTTTCTTAAGGGGTCCTATCAGATCTACCGCTATTCGGCTAAAAGGTTCCTCAATTATGGGAAGGGGGTGTAGTTTCGCCTTCCTCCGGTCTCCCCTTTTCCCTACCCTTTGGCAGGTGTCGCAGGTGGTGCAACACCTGCGTACCTCCTGACTGATCCCTGGCCAGAAGAAACTTTGGGTCAGTCGGTACCTAGTGCGACTGACCCCTAGGTGTCCGGATAGCGGAATATCATGCGCTATCCGGAGTAACTCTGCTCAGTACCGCTGCGGCACCACTAGCTGCCTCATCACTATAGGGTCTGACCCAGTAACCTGCTTGTCCGTCTCCCTGTACAAAAGCTGCTTGTCCCAGACAAATCTCTCTCCCTCCCCCCTGGGTGGGCCAGCGGTAACCTTGTCCCTATATACTTGTAACGTAGGGTCGGTCACTACCTCCGCTGCAAATTCATTGGGTGGGGCCCAGGGAACACATTCTAAGGGAGGGGAAGTGTCTTTTACCTGAACCTCCAGGAGTGTGTTGTAGTCCTGGGTGCGGGCCTGTTGTCGGGTGTCCACAGGGTAAGCTTCTCCTGTGGTGGGGGTCTGGGGCTCAAAAGCAGACGTGAGCCTCCCCAGATCGTTCCCCAATAAAACCTCCGCTGGTAACTGCGGCATCAACCCCACCTCCACATGCCCTGCCCCCGCTCCCCAATGCAAATGGACCCTTGCAGTGGGTAGCCGGTATACTGCTCCCCCGGCTACCCTGACGGCCACCGTCTTGTTCAGTTTAGCCTGGTCTGAAACCAGGTGACTTTTTACCAAGGTGATGGTAGCCCCTGAGTCTCACAGCCCTTGGACCGCTTTACCCTCCAGGTATACGGTCTGCCTGTGATGCTGCCGATTATCAGCATTGGCCTGGACTGGATCTGCCTCGTGCAGCACCTCCCATTGTTCCACGGTTGTAATGGGAACAGCTGAACCATATGGCGTGGCTACTATGTCCTGGTAGTGGTGGGCTGCGGCTGCTCTCGGTGGTGGTGGTGGGCCTGGACGTATCCAGGTGGACCGGTCTCGCAGCTGGGGACATTCCCTTTTATAGTGTCCCCGTTTCTGGCAGTGGTGACAGGGGCAGAAGCGGGCTGGCGGAAACGTGGCTGTGCAGCGGCCGGTGGTGGTGGTGGCAGTGTTCTCGGTGGGGCTGGGGTGTAGCTGGTTCCCCCAAAGGTTTTAAAAGGAGTCTTTGGTGTTACAGGTTTTTGCTGCCTGCGTGCATCTAGGTACTCATCTGCCTTCCTGGCAGCTTCGGTGAGGGAGGTAGGGTTTCGGTCTCTTACCCACTCTTGTACCTCGCCAGTTACTCCCTCATAAAACTGCTCCAACAGCATCATCTGTATCACATCCTCCATGGACCGTGCCTTGCTCGCTTGTACCCACCCAAGTGCTGCCCTTTGTAGCCTGCATGCCCACTCTGCGTGTGAGTCTTTTTCCACCTTCTTTAAGTCCCTGAATCTCCGCCGGTATGCTTCTGGTGTTATAGCATACCTGGCCAGAATAATTTCCTTTACTTTGTTATAGTTCCTTATTTCCTCATTAGGTACAGTACGATATGCCTCGGCTGCCCTCCCAGTTAGCCTTCCTGCCAAAATCGGTACCTAGTCCTCTGTGCTGATTCTATGCAGGGCACACAGTCTTTCAAAATCCTGCAGGAAAGCGTCTATATCTTCCTCTGCCTCCACATACGTTTTAAAAGCCTGGTATGGTATCTTAGGCTTACCTTCTTGTGGCATATTTATTGCAGAGCTGCGTTCTGGGGCTGTTTGTTTCCTCAACATAAATTCCTGGACTTCTGTCATGGTCCTTGAAATAATTTCTGTTGAAGATTGTTCCCCATAAAAAGACAGCCGAAATTGTACCTGCCTCCGGAACTCCACTTGTTCCGAATTTTCTCCCGAATCCCCCTGTTCGGGAACCGAATCTCCGTCCATTCGGTACTCCTCCATCAGCTCAGTAATGAGTACCGCTTTCTTCTTATTGCTGGCTTGTATACCCCTTGCCTCCAGGAGGTCTTTTAGCGTGGAGCGTTTTAGTGTGGCAAAATCAATCTCCATCTGTACTCCATTTATGCTTGTTCCTTTGTGAGTCTGGATCCCAGCGCTGCTAACCAATGTAGCGGAGAGGCAATATTCACCAGGTTATCTCCGCTTATAATCCCAGTGAGGCTCAGGAACAAGTACATGGTAAATCCACAGGCAAGGTTTCCAACAGGTAAAATAATAGCAATATCCCAACCGCAATCCCAATAACTGGACGACACACAGTTTCAGGAGCAGAACGAACTTCCTTTAATCCACACTGTCCTTTTTAATGCATGCTCCCATGCAAGGGAGGGATTAACAAACATTAACACAGTAGCCAATCCTGTCCTGGTAACCTCCCACACATCTCCTCCCCTCAGCCAGCATCATAATCCCCTTATCTAGTACAGTAATTCCCCCCATTCCTGGATGTACCCCTAAACATAGGGGTACCCCTTTAAATCATACATCCCCTGGTAGCCCTGATCTGTGTGAACAACATATCCAAAAATCACCCAGATCAGACCAGGGGTGCGGGAAATTCATGGAGGGAATAAAATGACCGACCGCACAGAGTGAACTAGCCGAATGCGGTTCCATGCGAATGGGCCCTGCGGTCGGTCCTGGAATAAGGGAACAAACTGCACGAAAGCCTCTAGCTATAGAGGCTAGGGAGGGTTTGCCTAAATCCCCTCGTTCGGTTCTTTCTATCTACCGGACGAGGGGCCGTTCGGTAGTTAGGAACCGAACGGACCGAGCGTGTGGAGGCTTCAGCGGTGTTCACCTAGTCGAGTGTCCGATTTGAGTTCCAGACACTCGACAGCAAAACACAGCTGTTCGTGAGTTTTAAAATGGCCGCCGCCACGTTCGTTTGTCGAATGGCGGCCACCCCCGAGAACAAAGGACGGTTACTTAACTTGTCAATTACCCGTTCGCAACAATGTTGCAACGGGTAATTGAGGACACACTTTACACATGGGAGGTCTGATTGTTTGGTAGTTTCATTCCCTTAGTTTATTCGAATGAAACTACCGAACAATCAGAGGAATACATTTCTTTTAACACAAGTACAACATACAGTTATGCGAATGCAGCTTATTCACAGTAAATTGCAGGACAGCCCAGTGCCATCCGCTACAGTCATATTGTGATTGTTCATTGTTAATTGTCTAATCAAATCTACATAAATTATATTTTTGTACTGTTTTACAGATGTCTAAGGCCAAGGAGGATCAGGCCAAGCTAAAGTGGCAGAGCATCCCACTGGATGTGAAGATGCAGGTGCTGGACTGCTTGGATAAAGGGGAACGCCAAGTGGAAGTTGGAACAACCTCCACCATCTGGTGCAACCTCCACCATCTGCACCATCTTGAAGAATAAGGAGAAGATCAAATTGTCAGCCACTACCAGCACTACCTCTTCCGCCAAAATGATAACGCAATCCAGATGCTACGCCTTGGCGGAGATGGAGAAGAGGCTGTCCATCTGGATTGATGATGAGGTGGAGCGCAATATGCCCCTGAGCCACGCCTTAATTATTGAGAAGGCCAGAAGCATCTATGCCCATATCCAGGCACAAACACCAGACGAGACAGAGAGCTTTGCAGCCAGTTGAGGTTGGTTTGACTGCTTCAGGAAGAGGAACAACCTGTGTAACATCAGGGGAAGTGCGAGCGCTGACACAGAGGCTGCAGAGGCATTTCCGGCGAAATTGAGGGAAATTATGAAGAGATGCAGTTACCCTCCTGATCTGGTGTTTAACGTGGATGAGACCGGCCTCTTCTGGAAGAGGATCTCGAGCCGCACCTTTATCTCTCGTGGCCAGAGGAGAGCACCGGGCTTCAAGGCGGCCATGGACCAGCTGACCCTTCTTGTGGGAGGAAACACCAGCGGTGACTTTACGATAAAGCCATTGCTGGTGTACCACTCCCACATCCCAAGAGCTATGAAGGGTTTATACAGTTTGACGGTCATCTGGCAAACCAACAAGAAGGCCTTGATCACTCTGGATATATTTAAGGAGTGGTTCACTGAGCATTTCTGCTCATCAGTAAAGCTCTACTGTAGGCACAAAGGTCTTGAACCAAAAGCGCTCATCGCCAGCTTATCGACCTGACAAACAGCCAGGACAAGCAGTAAATGTTGAATTTCTGGAAGAAATACAACATCATGCAGTCATGCAGGCGGTAACCAACATCGATCTGTCCTGGAAGGAAGTGACACAGCAGTGTCTGAAAGGTGTCTGGAGGAAGATCTGGCCAGAGCTGTGCACGAATGTGCAACCTGAAGTCCTTATCATAGCGGAGATAGAGGACCTTGTTATCACTGCTGGACTGAGGGATGGAGACGCCAAGGACATCGAAGAGTTGGTACAGGCTTCGGGCAAGACCTGACAAATGAAGACCTCCAACAGCTGGCTGAGCAGGGAATTGAGGACGTTGCAGACAGTAGTGACTCCGACAGAGAGGATCCCAAGGAACTGCCCACAGAGCTCCTAGCCAAAAGCCTGTGTACCGTGGATGAGATTGTAGCTAATGACACTGTGCAGAGCAAGAATGACAGACGCAGCATTCATGCCTCATTGTCCTGCCACCAGCATCTGCTGGATGGGCGCAAAAAGGGGAAAAAGCAGATGTCCATGGACCAATTTACTTTAAAAAAAAATTCCGGGTGGAAGATGAGCATTCCACATCATCCAGTTAAAGTGCACTTTAAAAAAAAATTGTGTTCTGTCATTTTAAAATTTGTTTATTTATTTGCAAAAAGTTTATTTTTGTTATTTGGATATGTTTGCATATGCTTGCAGTTAAGTATTTTTTGAGATACAGTAAAAAAAAATCAAATCTCTATTGGTGTTGTGTCGTTCCCCTATCCCTGTCTTCACCATGTAAAACTGCCCCATTTATTGCTGTTTCGCTTAACACTCATAGCAGTTGGAACCTATCTACAGCGTTAAGCAGGGTATTCCTGTATCTGTCATTTTAGAGAAATTGAGATAAAAATGTTTATTATTTTTCCATACCAGCCCACAGCTAGACTGAGCACCACAAGACACTGCAGGAAAGTGGACCTTCAAGCTCAATGGGAGGAGTTCCTAGGACTGTGGCCGGGACATGAGCTAAATTACTTGCTGTCTGATCTGGTGTGGCTTTCTGTCTGGCAGGATCTCAGGGCTCATCCCTTCTCCTGCCCCTTGTTTTGTAGCCTGTTCCCTGACTGTTTTTATCAGCCGGAGCCCCATTACTGGTTCACAGTCCAAGCTACTATCCATTATCTTATCCAAGAGCTCTAAGCTCCATCCATAAACTTAATGTAAATGTGTGTGTTGCTTTCTAGGTCCACTTTAATTTGAAGGGATAGGCACAGCAGTGGAGCTACTGTTTGCTGCAGCAGGTGCAAAGCACTGGGGCCCACAACAGTGGACTCCTAACTTACAAGGGAAGAGAGGCAGTTGACATATACATATATGTTTGATTTTTTATTGACTTGTACAAGCTACTTGCCATGTATAAAGACATTGCAAGAGAAGGTCCCAAACTATTTTGCACTGGTGTCCTCCATTCACTGGCTCCACTACTGTTATCAGGTTTGTATAACTGCACACAGGCTATGATTTCAGTATTTGATTGATGTGCACAGGTGAGTCATTCACTGCCTTAGTCATTCTAATCAACTTACCATGCACAGCAAGCATGATCTATGTGTGTCTCTCCAGGACTGATTTTGCCTTCCTCTGTTCCCGAAAGATTATGGTAAATACTTTAAATAATAGTAATATAAAAAATTTCCCTGAGATACATTTCACAATTTAAATACACCTCACAATTTAAATACACCTCACAATTTAAATACACCTCACAATTTAAATACACCTTTGCGTGCTGCAGAACAGCGCGCCGTCATCAGGGCACCGAGAACTGCGCTGTGATGACGCTCTCTGCTCCAGCCTGCATCCCGTCTGCCCCATCTCATATTTACTGGACCTGCTTTCTGGAGGCTGCCAAGACTAAGGTAAGGGGCTGACAGTGTGCCATGTGGGACTGGCATGTGTCACTATGGACCATGTTGCATTGCATGTTTATCACTACATGTCACTGTCATTATTTGCATGTGTGATATACATGCAATGCAACATGCTCCTAGTGACACATGCACACAGTGGCATTGTGACAATATGCATCTAGTGACAGTGCCACTATGCCAGTCCCACATGGCACACTGTCAGCCCCTTACCTTAGCCTTGGCAGCCTCCAGCACGCAGGTCTAGTAAATATGAGATGGGGCAGATGGGAAGCAGGCTGGAGCACAAAGCGTCATCAGAACGACGTTCACGACGCCCTGATGATGGAGCGCTGTTCTCCAGAGTGTGAAAGACGTGCCATCCCTTAGCACAGTCTAGTATTTTATTATTGAAAATAATATTTGAAAAATTTTATTTTCTCATTACTGAAAAAATTCCCCTTACACAAATATTCCAATATCATTGGCATTGTATCTACAGCCAACATAAATATATTATTTATCCAATGAGAAATCTGCAACAAGTTATACCAAATCACCATAATAAATTGTTAATCATCTTCCAAGGAAGTCAGTTCCAAAAGGGAATATTAGAAGATTAAAAGAAAAATAAAGTATTTAAATGCGTCATCTAAATTTTAACATTAAAGTTTTACTTTAATCCTACTTTGACTGAGACTTTAAAGAGCAGGTATAATCTGCCTGCAAACATGTCTACATTATAGCAAAAATATTATATGTAAAGACAAGAGATGAAGCAGTTAATTCCTGCAGTTTATGTGCTGCCGATGGCATTCCCTTGGTGCCTGTGTATAGAGGAGTTTTTCAGGACAATAGTCTTTTTCCTTTTTTATTTTTTTTTACATTCTTTAAGAGAATGACAATTATCTCTCTAGGGTTTCCATTCAGGAAGAAAAGAAATCGTAGTTAATCAAGTGCTGCTTACCTTCTGCTTAGCGTGATCCCCTGGGCAGGCGTCTCATTGGGATTCTTGTGTGACTTGCTGCACAGATTCCCCATCAATTACACTGAGCAGTTTCCTTTTCACATCTCACCCTTTGCTGCAGCTGGGACCCTTTCCGGCAGCCACTCAAAAGTCCTTTTACTGTTAAACAACCTCTGTAGCTTGGGAAAAATTCACATGTTAATGAAGTATGATAGTACTTGCAACACTATGTAAGCATTGGGCAAAAAAAATGTTTTTCAGTGAAAACTAATGTGGTCATATATTTAAAAAAATTAATTAAAACATTTTAAAAAAAATATTAAGGATGAGATACACAAATCAGGTTTAAAGGCCATGAATAATAATAATAATATAATGGCTCATATATGGTAGTAATAATAATACAGTGTAAAAATAATAATAACCCAATTCTGTAATAATATGTTACATAAACTAGTGTGCTCTTTCTTTTAATTCAAACAGACAGAACATAAAAACAAACTCATAAAAGGCCTTGTCTGTAAATCAGGCCTTCTGTCCCCGGGGTCTACCTATATGTACAGTGCCTTGCAAAAGTATTCACCCCCGCCACCGCAAATTTTTCGTGTTTTGTTGCCTCACGACCTTTAATTAACATGGATTGTTTGAGCATTTGCATCATTTAATTTACAGAAAATGTCCACAACTTTGAAGATGTGCATAACTATTCACCCCCTTAAAGTAAATACTTTGTAGAGTCACCTTTTGCAGCAATCACAGCTCCAAGTCGCTTTGGATAAGTCTCTATGAGCTTGCCACATATTATCACTGGGATTTTTGCACATTCCTCCTTGCAAAACTGCTCCAACTACTTCAAGTTCAATGGATTGCGCTTGTGAACAGCGATCTTTAAGTCTGACCACAGATTTTCTATTAGATTGAGGTCTGGGATTTGACTAGGCCATTCCAACACATTTACATGGGGTCATTGTCCTGCTGGAAGGTGAACCTCCATTCTTGCCTCAAATCACACACAGAGTGGTACAGGTTTGGCTCAAGAATATCCCTGTATTTAGTACCTTTCACCTTTCCCTCAACTCTGACCAGTTTCCCAGTCCCGGCTGATGGTGTTCTTTGGGTGATGTGATGTGTTGGGTTTGTGCCAGACATAGCGTTTTCTTTGATGGCCGAAAGTTCAATTTTAGTCTCATCAGACCAGAGTACCTTCCTCCATACATTTTGGGGGTCTCCCACATGCCTTTTCACAAACTCAAAACGTGCCATTTTGTTTTTTGCTGAAAGTAATGACTTTCTTCTGGCCACTCTGCCATAAAGCCCAAATCTATGGAGCGTACGGCTTATTGTCGTCCTATGTACAGATACTCCAGTCTCTGCTGTGGAACTCTGCAGCTCCTCCAGGGTTACCTTAGGTCTCTGTGCTGCCTCTCTGATTAATGCCCTCCTTGCCCGGTCTGTGAGTTTTGGTGGGCGGCCGCCTCCTGACAGGTTTGTTGTTGTGCCATGTGCTTTCCATTTGGTTATGATAGATTTGATGGTGCTCCTGGGGATCATCAAAGATTTGGATATTTTTTTATAACCTAACTCTGACTTGTACTTCTCAACAACATTGTCCCTTACTTGTTTGGAGATTTCCTTGGTCTTCATGGCAGTGTTTGGTTAATGGTGCCTCTTGCTTAGGTGTTGCAGCCTCTGGGGCCTTTCAAAAAAGGTGTGTATATGTAATGACAGATCATGTGACACTTAGATTGCACACATTGCACTTCTGAAGGTAATTGGTTGCACCATGGGCTTCATAACAAAGGGGGTGAATACATACGCACATACCAATTTTCTGTTTTCTATTTCTAAAAATACCTTTTATATGCAGTTATGGGTGTCGACACAGTAAACTGGAGGCTGATACTCTATAATGTTTGAATCTTTGAATTTACTTCTAAATATTCTACTATAAATGATTAAATTGGAATTTTGTTAAAGTGCCATTTACCTTACTATAAGTGCTCTTCATTGTGTGTAAGAGTGCACGATTGTATGTCAAAATTATCTATTTTTTTAATTACACTAATAACACTTAAATAAATGTAACGTTTTAGGTCTGTTTACAAACACACTGTAGCCTGCCTACTGACTTCCTGAATTAATAACAAGGAGGAGATATTTATATTCAATATAGGAAATTTGTCATTTTATGCACTATTGGACTTTTTCACTATATATTTCACTAGCTACTTGCCTGTCAAAAATGATTGCATGATAGAGTGTTATACATAATTTTTTCTGTCTATTAAAGTGTCCAGTATTTATAGAGTCCAAGCACGGGACAAACATGCGCAAGCGCAATTTACTGGTTTTCTGCCATTTTCGGGTGTAAATCTTCGTGTTTGCGTTACCGGCTTGTTCACTACAAAATGGCGGATGTTTTCTATGTCTTTACGTTTTTTCGGCTGCCATTTTGTTCTCGCTTAGCCGATTTTCGATGGGCAAAAACAGCCAAATATACCTCAAATTACTTGCAACCTCACTCACAGGCTCTCTGGCTCTCCCCCTGAGCTGTGTGTGAGTGTGTAAGGTATTTTTGTTAATTACCGTATATACTCGAGTATAAGCCCCCCCCCCCGTGTCTCTCTAACCCCCCGTGTCTCTCTAATCCCCCTGTGTGTCTCTAACCCCCCCGTGTGTCTCTAACCCCCCCGTGTGTCTCTAACCCCCCCGTGTGTCTCTAACCCCCCCGTGTGTCTCTAACCCCCCGTGTGTCTCTAACCACCCCCTTGTGTCTCTCTACCGCCCCGTGTCTCTTTCCCTCCCCCCTCCTCAACCTAAACCCCCCTCAACCCCCCTTCTCCACCTAAACCCCCCTAAATTCCTCCCCCCTCTCCCCTCACTTACCTGCTTGTGCTCCGGCCTCCGCTCCTTGACCCGGCGCCGGCGCGCATGTGACGTCACATGCGCGCCGCGTAATTCGCATATACCAGGGCCAAAAAAGGCAGTTATAGGCTCGCAGATATCTAGCAAAGTAAATCAGAACCTGTAACAGTGAGAGAGCTGAAAAGCATCCTGCATGCATGAACCCAGAAATGGACTGACTGTGAGGTCCCAACAGGGAGAATTTATAAGGCTGCAGAGCCTGCCTCAGTAGGAGGTGGGGCGAGCTGCAGAGCCCTGCCTCTGAATGGGTGAGGCGAGAGAGAAACACAACCGCAAATATATATATATATATATATATATATATATATATATATATATATATATATATATATAGGAAGAATCGCATACAATATAATCAATATTATGTTACACTTAGACTAAGGAGTTAGAAGTGTTCAATCATTTATTTAGTAACTTACTCAGGAATCTATGAAGGATTGTAATGTGTAATACACCTTAAAGGTCCACAAAAGTCACTATATGTACTCCGAATCATCAGAGGATAGAAAGTCATGAGGATAATGTTTTTACATGTTTAAAACTGATCAAGAATTGACTTAGGTATTATTTTAGTTTAGCCCTTGAAGTCCTCACACAAGGATATGCATAAATAATGAGGCAGAGTGTGTGTAATGAAAAGTGTTCTGTTTTAAAGATTGTTTTAATTTTAAGTCATAGGTTCAATTCCCCTGTCTTCTACTTTTTTTTGTTTGTTTAACTAATGTACTTATTTATTTATTAATTCATTTATTTATCTATATATATCAATCAATCATATGTTAAAAAAACATTAGTCAATCAAAATAAAAAAATACAAGTGGAAGACATTGGATTAGAACCAATGACTTAGCAGTAAAACCATTTTATGAAATTACCATTTACCACTACACCTACACACTCCCCTATATACATTAAAATAACTAGTTTGCTTTATTATATAACCTAAAGGACATATTTTTGAATTTTTATACAGTAAAAGAAAAATAATATTCTGTTCAGATATTTGAAGCTAGGACCTTCACCACCACAGACTTCAGATTTACTTACTGTGTGGTCTACTGCTATATCAGCTGCTAAAATTATAATTTTTCAAGCTTATATTTTAGTGGGTTTCATTTATATTGCCCTTTTAACTGAGATTACTGATATAAGACTTAGTCCATACTCACATACTTTATTTATATTCATATTAATCCATCTTGTTTGTGGTGGATCAAACATATCATTTTTTTTTATATTCCATTGTGTTTCAATTGATTTTGTTGGATTGTGGGCCTGATCCCCCTGTATTTTGGAATTGTATTATTACAAATCAAGGATATATTTTATAAGTAGATTTCTATTGGTGTCTTATTAAACTGGTTGTGACGTCCTTCAACTATGTTCGGCTCTATGTGCTCTGCTTTATTCTTTTTTCGTTATGTTACTTATTAATGAACAATGAATAGTTAAAATAACATGCTCCTTTAGCTATAGTGCCAGGATAGTATGTCTGCATACATGTTGCTACATAATATTTCAGGTTACTATAACCAGTTGACCCACATCCATGTCCTTGGATGTTCTGCTACAGTTTATTTTATGATTGTGTTTAATGTTTTATCCAGTGTATGCAGTTTTTATTTTTTGGGCAGATAATGATGTGCACAGCCCAACATCTGGAAATATTGTTATAGCTTTAACAATAGGGACGGAGTGTTTGAAGCAATGTATTGCAAGTCTGTCCAGAACTGCTACTCCAGACACACCACACAGGTGTTTTTGTTAAAGATTCTAGAGGATACAAAACTAAAAAAAAAACATGTGCAAAATCAACACTATACTGACCAAAATATTCCCATGAAAATTGATGGCCAGTTTCATTTAGTAAACTTGAAAGAAAAGATATGTGTTCATATGGAGAAAGATTTTAGCATGGTTAAACTCATCTTTGGCTCAGCTTTTTGTATAAAAATCAATATTTCCCTTTACTTTGAAATCTTCAATGACTTGTTTTTCTCCATTGTGAAACTCAGCATGACGCTGCCTTCACACTAGTTAAAAGAGGATCAGATTAAAATAATCACCCCACTTATTTTCATGGTGGCGGAGTGGCTAACATATAAGGAATAGACATGCAGAGTTTATCTGCTAAACTGCAGCTGTCTCTCAACAAATCATCTGAACACACAGCCATGAAAGATGAAGATATGTTCACAGAAATGTGATTTTTATAGTAAATGTTTTAACCATATCAAAATGCTTCTCTGTATGGCGTCCATTAATACAACCTACCACTTTACTGGATGAAAATAGCCTTTTAAAAGTTGAAAACATTTTACTTTTGAAGTAGAGTTGCAGTTAGAGGTCAATGATTGCACCGAAGAGTAGAAGCAGGTCAACAAAGTCCTCTGAAATTGCAGGATAATACGTACTATTGATAGAAGTCAATTGAGTTGTTCCATTATCTGGAGCACACTGCATGTTTTTTACTTTAGTTAACACATCCACCAAAATGTTAATAACATTTAAAAGAACCATACAGTGCCACTGGTGCTTCCATACATTGCACCTTATTTTTATTTAAAGTCATAGGATTTTGACTGCATTTATTTTTATTTTGGAATCATATTTAAAATAATCTGGGTTTGGTTTAAGAAACTATCATTTGTGAAATGTTTTATAGACTCCCCACAACCATTAAATTATAATATTATAAGACAAAATTCCAAGCAATATGATGCAAATGAACTTGGATATTGCCATTTAATTCAAATTCAATGAAGTATGGTCCACACCCTCCTAAAGTGTGGCCAATTAATCAATATAGCATTTGCTTTCAAAAGAAAGTAGTCAAGCACCATATTTAAACAGTAATTGGAGCGGGAGATATATTTTTTGGAGTGGTAATGAAATTGAGTGTGTGAAGATCTGCTTTCGTCAGTCGGGCTTGATAAGGCTGCTGTGGCCAAACCTACCCAGCAGACATTTCAGGTTCTTTTGATTCCTTCACCAAGACAGCCAATGTCTTTTAAAATACCCTTACTCAGATGCAGTATTTAAAAATATGAACTCAGGCTCAGCATTATAAAAATCAGTAACTGCTTTAATTGCTGTTGTAATTCATAACAGATTCGATAGGTGTATATTTAAACTTGAACTGATAACTTTCTATAACAGTTTGTGTGTCTTCTGGATTTTGTATAAAATGCTATAACAGGTATTGACATTGTTTCATCTGCAAGGTATCATAACATCCACTTCATTATTATCTTCTCTAGGAATGCTGACATATACATATATCATCTAGATAGGTTTCCTCCCCTTTTATTAAGAGCATACACACACTTCAGTCTCCTCCTCTTTGATTAGGATCATACATACACTTAGGTTTCTTCCCCTTTGATTAGGAGCATATACACACTTCATTAATTGTACAGGATCATCGCAGCCATTTTCTCTGGCACATATATAACTTCCAAATATCTTATTCTATATATATATATTAATCTTCTTAGAGTCACTGATAGCTAGGTTACCTCACTTTTCTCATGTCAGATGCATCACAGACTGCATTCAAACTGGCTTTTTCTCAGAGACACACATTACATAACTAACTGAAACTCAACTGTCAGTTACAGATCACCTTATAATATTCTAAATCAGTTAACTCCTTATCAACTGGACACAATTAAACACACAGTAATCAACAAAACATATAACATAACTAAAAAAACATACTGTAAAATCCTGAGACCAGTACCACAATCACATAAATAGGAGTCCAACGGATTGGTGGTCAGGGGAATATTGACAGTGTGTATGTATAATAAATGTTTCGATGAAGATGTGGCTTGAGAGAGAAGGTTTCTTGGCATAATTAAAATGTGTGGTGCTATAGAGAGCAGGAGCGGAACTATTGCCGGTGCACCGAGTGAAATGCATTGAGGCCGTACTCTGGCGGGGCCCCAGTGGGTCAAATTATTATTTTTTTTAATTTAATTCATTTTAGTAATTAACTCCTTGGGGGCCCCCCACCCTGACCACCTCTGCCCCGTCCTGTCCTGGCGACTGCCTGGGCCCCCCTCGGCCTCACCAGCACGTGGCATCATTCGGTATTTCCTGTTACTTAGAGAAGGATACATATAGACACTTTATTTTAATGCACCAACATATTCTGTTTTGCCATACAGGCATTAAGTACAAATCAAAACTATTTGAACACATTGCAAAACAATGGAGAGCCCTGTTATTGCGCTTAAAAGCCAAAGTATATAGTGCTTTCCCCAAAGCATGATACAAGACTGAAAACTAAAAAAAAAATTACAGTCTAATGAATATATATAATGAGTTGGCACTGGAGTGGTGCCTAGGGGTGGGAGGAAAAAGTTTTTAGTACCAGGGCCCCTTTTTAATAGCTCTACCACTGAGAGAGAGTAAGTACTGCTGTGGAGTAGAGAGAAGTCTAGGAGTGAATTTTGGAGGTGGCATGAAAGGTTGTGAGGCATGATAGTTGGAGATGGAAAGAACTTGTTGTGGTGTAGAGAGGAATCTCAGTGGGAAAGGGAGTGAGGGTTAGGGTAAATGACATTATTGTTTTATATATTTTTTTTTTACATTTATCCAAAGCATTTCCTTTACATAGTTACAAAAAAATCATCATGGGATAGTTCAGTAGAGTAGTGAGTAAAGTTCAGTAGAGTATAAAGAAGAGCTTGGTTTGTTTCTAGATCAAGGTTAGTGGTACGCCAATTAATGCAAGGGATCTGAAGTGGGGCAAGACTTAATTATTATGGATAGTCTGTATTTATCAGGTGAACAAAGCAGAGGAGTTGAGTTGGAGTGTGCATTTGGATCCTGTCTGATGTACAATAGGAGTTGATTCCAAGAAGAGAGATATCAAAAATTACCCACATGGTAGGGTATACAGTATGACATTGGTTACATAAGTGTGACATGCATTTTTAATAGGAATGTGGAGTTGACAGTAAGATAAGGAGACAGCAGTAAAAGGGAGCAGGGGGTAAAGGTCCACTTTAGTGGTATTATAAAGTGGATTTGAAAAAAATCTTAGGTAAGGTTTGATACGTTTTTTTTTTTACTTTTACATTTAATTAAAGATTTAAAACCTTAAAGGGTTTAACTATGCAAAGGCAGTTTTCCCTTCTATATATAAGTTGCAGTGTATCAGGTGCAGCTGACTTATACAACCGAGTAACTGCCTTATATAAAGAAATATAATTTTGTCAGAGGGGGGCCTGATATTTTCTAAAGTGGATTTTACACATAGATTACAAATTAGTTTTTAATCTTTGTTGCAGTCTATTTTCAAGCAATGTAATCTCTAAAATGTTTTTGGAGTTCGGTGTCTCAATAATTAAAGGAAAACTGTAAAATGACAAAGCATTTTGAAAACTTTGGCAAACATGCCTATTTTAAATATATAAAATAAATTTTGATGAACCTATTGGACCCTGAAGGAAACCGTGAGAAATGGCTTGATGCTCTTCAATGTTGCGATCCTCCCTGTATCTGGAACCCGACCAAAACCTTGTTTAGCCTCTCCTTCACAACAGTCTCTCTGTCTCAACCGCCAAAGGGATTGCACACAGTCACTTCTCTGTGGACCTGTGCCTTCCCTAAGATCTGTCCACTTACTTTGCCAGGTTCCCCTACTGCATGGGCCAATGTCCCTAGTTCCACTCCTTGCCACTTGCTATTGCCAATTGCTAGGGCTGACAGCCTCTACTTGCACCCCGGGGGGGGGGGGAGTCTTGCCTACGTTCTCCCTGCATGTGCCATAGGATTAAGATAAGGAGACCAGACTTGCTGGCACAACGCCTTAATTTTCTCCACTAAGAGAAGGCATCCTACTGACTCAAAGGGAAGGAAATTCAAGTTGGGCATGTCGGAATTCTACCATGTTGACATTTTGATTAATGTTTAATTCACCTATTGTTCCCTTGCCGTAACAGCATCTATAATACATTAGTGGACGTTGTGTCTATGTGAGAGGGGGTTTACATTTCTGGGGAACAATGTAGCAGCTTACTTCTGGGCCTCCGAGTGGAAGGGGTGTGCTGTCAATTTCAGTCATATCCAGTTATCTACCAAAGCCCTCTTACATCTTCCCCTACTGCTATCTCCACTGATGGATAAAAAACACAGCCTCATGAAATGATGTAACAAACACAAAAAGGATTCCTTTGCACAGAAACAGAGTTAAAAAAAAATCAGATTTCCCTATATCATGACTTAAACAGCTGCTAATATTGTTAGTTTCTTACATACTTTGCAAAGAAGTGCCTTTTTCTGAAGCACAGGGGTCCATTAAGCAATGCATGTGGGATGGGCTTAGAGAAATGTTACACAGTATGATGAAATAGAAGCATATGTTTGAAAAAAATGAGTCTAAGAGCAAAAGTAGGAAGCGGAAAAGTTTGTTTTTACATTGAAATAAAAAAAAAAAATTTAACTGGTCTGCTTGGTATCCATAATACTTTACTGAAGGTTATGTATGTGAGAGGCGTATACATTTCTACATGGTCAGGACTTGCAGTTATCCTTGCAAGCTGACTGCTTCTGAGCATGTGTGTGGGGAAATTGATAGATTCCATACACTATAAGCTCCAGCTATATAACAGACCTCCTTTCCATCTCCTTCTCTTCTTCCTCACCCCCCTCCACTGATTGATAAGATAACCAGAGCTTCTTCTGCTCGAAGCTACCATGAATTGTTGAAGCAAGACAAAATGGAACTTCTATACAGAGTCTTCAAAAATTAAGATTTCTTCTATAATTGTTTTTATTCTCATAGTTTACACCGTTGCCAATGTTGTAGATGTTACTTACCTCACATACGTGAACTACAGTATTCCTAAAACGACTGGTCTAGCCATAATGCACTATGTTGGATTTAAATATAATTTGACAGCAAATAAATACTATTTATCCCACTTTATATGCCCAACTAAAACAAGATCTACTAGAAAAACAGTCTATTAGTACAAAGAAAACCATGTTGATTCTCTATCACTATTGGTCAGGACACAGACAGATTTTAATGGCGAAAGCATTGCTGCCTGTATATTCATGACAAAAGAGTACAAGGCTTGGTCAGCATGCTTATCACAGTCTTATCTACAGGGGTTGTACAATACATCATGGATTCATTAACAATGCATTGTATACCTCCCCATTACAGAAAAAAAAAATCATCCTGCAAATTTCATAGACTCGTTTCTTTTATTTATGAAGCTCTATGTTAGCACAGGATAAGCGACTGTTGTTTGGATTTTTTTTTCAAGTCAATAGCAATAAAATATATTCCCTTTGTATTTAGGGAGATTAGGCTCTCGCCTTTGCAGAGAGAGACTGTAACAAATGGCAGGGAGTTATGGCGCACATCAGAGTAATATGCAAGGTTCTCCAACCACAGCAGTGTGCTTAACTGAAAGCCTGAAGCTAATTATGTTCTTGTTCCCTGAACACTATGATGTACGATTTCATGCTGCAAATTAGATATTTATGACTTTAATAAAACCAGTGAAAATTCACATATTGACGTTCATATAAGGTATGCAAATCTCATTAAATGGCCATTTATATATCTTATCACCATAGAAAGGCAGAATTTTTTAGCCGTATGGCAACAAAACAGATAAGTTAAATATGTAAGGATGACGCTTGCATTTGTATTTTTGTAATTATTTAATTTTCTCTGTAAAAGGAAGTGCTGTCATCTGTTGTCAGACTCAGCTACACTAGAACAAAGCATGGTTTTGCGTATATCATTATTAACTGTACGCCTCGATGTCACAGTGTAAGTATGCATATTATTTATATATTATTTGCTGTTGTGTCAATCTTGGAAGCTTCTATATAAATTACGGGGACCTGTGTGAATGCGCACTATACCCCCAGGCTCTGTGAGTGAACCCATAGTTATCTCTGGCCACAGCCATGTACACACACCCATAATTTACATTAAAGCCTCCAAGAGTGACTTAGCAGCAAAGGAGAAATATAGTGATTTATCAGAACTCAAAAATAGAGTGAAATTTATTAAAAATAAAATATTTTATAAACAATTATATTTTTTTAAATAATATGCTCTGTTCCCATTGTTTGGCATACTGCATACATGGGCAGCATTCATTTAAAACAAAAACACTTTAGTTCAGTATTCCTTTAAGTGAATCTTATTTATTTTTCACAGAAAATGATGCCGTTCTGCTTTGCTTCATGACTAAAGGGTTTGTTTTTACTGAAGCAAAACCACTAGGAAATAGTATATCAAACATTTCCCTTTTCATAAGACTTGCAAATCATTGCCTTTGAAGGAAATAAAAGATGCGGTTTAAACATTGCATTTAATTATTTCATGTATTGTAATATAGTGAGTAAATTTACAGTTTGGAAATTAGCAAAACCAACCCGATGCCTGCACTCAGCTTTAGATGAGTTAAGATTTGTCACTTAAAAGCAGAAAAATACAGAAAACAGCATGCAACTTAGTGTCCAGTAGACTTGTGTGCACAAAAGATGCAATTCTAATTATTATTATTATTTCAAAAATGTCTGAGATTTCCTATGTTGGAATGTGTACTATTGGTTGTATAAAAGGATTTCCATTGGTAATGAAGAATCTGCATAGTATAGTGAAGAGACGCCTACCACATGCACTATAACTGCTCAAGGTGGCTCTTACCTCTGTCTAGAAAATAGGGTTCCGTACACACACACCTTACACCACCCACTAAGCAGCTCCATCATCTCTAACTACCTGCTACACTACATAAGCTCTCAGAGGAATAGGGCCCTTCAACTCCTCTACCAAAATTTTATTTAAATATCAGGCTGGTCTAATTTCCAATTTCTCTCTAGTACTACAGAACATGTTGACAAAAAATATATATTTCTAGTGTTGGCATCCCATGTGACATTACAGGCTGAGTCCAAGTTATAAACCAGGGAGTATCTATAGATGTGAATAAGATCTGTATTAACTTTTGTTAACAAAAGTCCTCTTCAAAAGACAATAGAACTGAATGGGAGATTAAGGTTCCATAGAATAATATGTCCCTCCAACTACAAATACACTAGAAGTCAAAATGTAATCCTACATCATACAATCACAGTCAGCTAAATATAAGATTTTACGTAACTACAGTGGTCTTTTAAAGGACCACCACAAAATATTTTTCTTTGAAAAATAAGTCTGAAACAGTACATAATTAAGCAGGAAAATGTTATACATCAAATTAATAAATCAAAATATAAGTTGATGCCTCTACAAGACCCCCGAAGACATCCATTATACATTGGTGGAACTTGTGTGTGCGTGAGAGGTGAGTTTATATCTCTAGAGAGCTATGGTTTCACTGAATGATGCAAGTGGTCTGCTTCTGGGCCAGTTAGATAATGGCTGTTGTGCCTATTTCATTCTTATCGAATTATTTTTACAATGACTCTGTTCCCTCTTTCCCACACAAAATAGATATCTGTACTTAAACAAAGCCTTGCAAATTAATATTGGGCCATATTCTATAAGAAGCCTGTAAGTGACTCTGTTTTTCTCTGAATTTACATCTTTTAGCCTCAACACGTAAACCTTGCCTTTTTAAATAGGATTTCAGGGGGCTGATCATTTAGGGCCCTATTAAATTCCAAGCCAGTAACTCCAATGGGAAACTCTCAACAGCTGCAGGCTTGAAATTTGGCCAAGTTACGGTGCTATTACATTAAAAAGGCTGCGAGCTACAAGCATGAGACACAAAATCGTAAACCATTTGTCGGCCGTCGGATTTGCAGGCTAGAACGTAATCAATCAAGCAAGCCGTAGTTATGAGTTTAGATGGAGCCAATGGAAACAGAGATCGTCAGAATTACCTCAGAGAAAAATGGTGGATGGATTTCAAAGTCCTACTTGCTTCAATTACAAGTAACGATCTGACCCACATTCCAATCATAATGCAATATTAATAAAGCTGCAAATATGATATTCTATGACATGCGAGTTACAGTATATCTATTAACACACTGATTGCCGGGATTGATATAACACAAAAATTATACATGAAATAAAGTATTTTTGTGACCCCTTTTGCGGGCTTGAGAATGCTGTGCTATTAATTCTAAGATCTAACATCACTTTCACTTTTCATATTAGTACAGTAGTGTGTTTTTATTACATAGTTACATAGGGCCTCATTCTATTAGCGGCCGCAGCCGTTGCGGGGCCGCAAGGACCGGCCGCAAGCTATTCGGCTATTCTATTCCCTTACGGCCGGGGATTCCGGCAGGCTTGCGGCCGGCGCCTTGCTATCTCTTGCGGCCGCTCGCGCCGGAGGAAAGCCTTTGATCTAAAACGGCCGCAAGAGTTTTGCAATTCAATTGCTCCGGGAAACCTCTCTGCAAGGCTAAAAGCGAGCCGCAGCTTACTTGCAGGAAAGAGGTCCCGCTAGCACCAATTAAGCACATAAAATAGCTCAAATAAAGCCATCCTGCACTTTGAGAAGACTATAAAGGGATTTTAGGTGTTAGAAAAAATAGCACATAATTATCCTATACTCAAATGCGTTAAATATTTGTTTTTTAATATCCGTAAAATATCCATGTAAAAAGTCCAGAGTGCTTGGAGCACTTCAGACACGCCCACGCCACAGCCGGAAAATAAACAGTTAATTTGAACTCGGGTTTGGGCTGATGTGCAAGCTTGAGAGTGGGTTTCTTTTAATCCTCATGTCCCCCAATATGATCCCTAGCATTTACAGAGCTGTACAGTGCAGGCTTGAATTTATTTTTGAGTTTTTATATTTCACAGCTTACGGCCGGTTCCAAGATATGCGGCCGGCCGTAAGATGAGATCCTTGCGGGGCCGTATAATAGAATCGCGAGTTAACAGAACCCCCGCAAGGAATCGCAGCCTTACGGCCGATTTACGGCCGGTAATAGAATGAGGCCCATAGTAATTAAGATTGAAAAAAGACTTTCACTCCATCAAGTTCAACCTTTTAAGATCTCCCCTGATCTGCAATATGCAGATTAAATATTAATTACTTAGTTGTTAATTTATTATTAATCAATTTGTTTTTATTTTTTACTTATTAATCCAGAGGAAGGCAAACAGAAAAAGAAAAAACCCAAGTAAGACTTAGCCAGTCGTCTCAAAGGGGAAAAAAAAATTCGGATTTCTCCCTGGATCAATACTGTCACCCTAATTATCCATAATAATCCTGAATTCCCTTTTTAATTAGAAATAAATCCAGTTCCCTTTTAAAGTTAACTATCGAATCCGCTGTCACCACCTCCTCGGATAGAGAATTCCACAGATTAACCACCCTTACTGTGAAGAACCCTTTTCTTTCTTTAAGGTGGAATATTTTTACTTCTAACCTCAAGGGATGTCCTCTTGTCAGTTGAAAACCTCTTAGCACAAAAAGCTCCCTTGACAAATCTTTATACTGACCCTGGATGTATTTAAATAAGGTAATCATATCCCCTCTTAGATGGCTTTTTTCTAGGGAAAATAAGATTAATTTGGTTAGTCTTTCTTCATAACTTAGCCCCTCCATTCCCCTTATTAGTTTTGTTGCCCTTCTCTGTACCTTTTCCAGCTATAAAATGTCCTTTTTATGAAGTGGTGCCCAAAATTGTACTCCATATTTCAAATGAGGGTGTACTAGAGATTTGTATAGTGGCATAATTATATTTGCTTCCCTTGCTTCTATACCCTTCTTAATACATGCTAATATTTTATTTGCCTTTGCAGCTGCTGCTTGGCTTTGAGCACTGTTACCTAGATTACAAGTGCTACATATTGTACTTTACCCCCTTGCGGGTCCTCTCAAGCACACATTGGCCTTTGGGCTCCATTTGCGTGTTACGAGCTTGCTCACTAGTGACTTTGTTGCAATTTAATAGCTTAATTGAAAACATAGCAGTTACGTGCATGACAGATCAAAGTAATTAACGGCTGCGAATTTCAATGTGGCTCAGCTCGTAGCCTTTTTTTGGCCTTGATGCGTCTTAACCCACAAGTTGTCTGCGGCCTGCATTACAAGGCTAATTTAAAAACAAAAAGCCCTAAGATCTACGTTGCGGGCTAAATTTAATAGGGCTCATAATCTAGCAAAATTTAAGCAAGCCCGTAATCTGCAATTAGAAGTAACACGTAATCTGCAATTAGAGGCTACGATTTAATGACAGCAAATAAGTAATATTTATTAAGGAATCTATAAAATGCATTAGAGCATCTGTTCTAGTCCATGTGGGTTTCATGATATTAACTCTTGAGTCCCATGGTCAATATTACACATAAATAGCAGTTTTATTTGCACATTTGTATGTCTGAGACTGTTCTAACATGTTACCATGCCTTCCCATGCTTTTAAAGTACATTAGTGGGTGTTTAATTGCTGCTACAGCTATAATAAGTGTTTGAAAAAGCACTTGCGAGTCCTATTTACGACTTGTAATATTTTTAACAGAAACTTGATACTTTTTCTAGTTATGCATCAGACATAATTTGTGAGCTAGAGCTATGGGTCTAATAGAATATCGATTTTGTGTAACTGTAATATTCGAGCTGCGCTATAACCAATGGAGTTTTAGGCCTGAAGTTGCGTCTTTGGCTGGCTCATAGTGATTGTGAGAGAGTAAATCGTAATTGGATTGTGAGTAGCTAATAGAATATGTGGCAATATTAAGAGTTATTTTAGGTGTATATAAATTTACAAACTGGGCAATAGAATAGGGATCATTGTTAGTTTGATATATACTTGACAAACTTTCTTTGCCTATGGGCTCCATTTACGTGTTACAGGCTTGCTTGCGAATGATTTTGTTGCAATTTAATAGCTTAATTGAAAACGTAGCAGATACGGGCATGATAGATCAAAGGATTTACGGCCTTTCTTATTTTCCTGAACTACAGTAGTACTTTAAGTCCACAATTCTGCAAAAGGAGGGCATGTAAGTAGTTGGAAATTATATATATATATATATATATATATATATATATATATATATATATATATATATATATATGAGTACAAATATCCTATTGTGAAATTCTATATGTGTAAAGAATGTACAGAAAAAAGTCTGCATGACATTCCCCTGTCTTATGACAGATCTATCAGATCTTGTGGTTTAGCTTCTGTCACTGGGTGAAAGCATAATTATTATTATTGTTTAATTATAACGCGCCAACATATTCCATAGCACTATACAAGGGTTAAGTTCAAGGCAACAAAACAATAGCAATATTAAAAGGTTGAAAAGGACCATAATTTAATATTATCAAATATCAATATGCCAAAAAAAAAAACATAAAAATGTAAGCAAAAGATCAATTAGGTTTAGTTATTTTTCTTAGTAAAAAAAGACATGGAAAAAAAGTTTTAAGCGAATTGTCTCTTTTCAATAAAAAAATATGTTCCATATTGCTTCTTGTGACACTAATGCAAAGCCAGCATTAAAACAAACACATTTTTTTTAAAACTTCTCCATTGTAATGTTTCCAAAAATATAGACTACACAAATAAATAAAAAACACACACAAAATCCATAAAGGCATTATCATAATATCACAATGCAATTTTGCTCATGTCAGAAGTATAAAAAATAATAGGTCTGTTTTTCTAAGAATCAAGAAATAGATTTCAGTGAGGATTCAAGAAAACATTTTCACTTGAATATTTTATTTTAACTTTACATGCGGTGTTAAAAACCCAAAAGTACAGAATTATTTACACATTCACAATACAACTTTACAAGATATCTACACGTTAAAGTACTCTACTAAACAGGATAGAGCAACTTAATTTAATGGTTACATTTATATGGTGGACCATTATAAAAAGATACAATCTGCTTTTATTTTTAACCTTTGCACAAATGGATAAAGCACTTTATTAAATTAATTATTTAGCCTAGATTGATTGTTAGAAACGTCAACAAAAATACTGATAGAACCCACAATACAAGGCAGCACAATGTTATCTGGGTTAGCAGATTGTATGGTTTGGCTTGTACAGTCTCTAGTGGTGTTATTACTCACTACTTTAAAACATAAAGTCACATCAGCTTCTACACTTCCAAAATGGATGACTTTGTAAATAGAAATTGCATAACTGGTATTGTTCAATTTAAAATAGTGCCCACAATCTAACTTTGGCCATAGGAAACACGATAAAGAAGGCTCTTTTTTCCAGAAACACAAAAAAAAAAATTGACAAATCTGTTTCCCTACGCGGTATGGAATATTTTCTCATAAAATAAACACATTTTAGTTGAGTTTTTTTTTTGTTTTATTACTTAAACAAAATCCACCCTTTGCTTTTAAATTATTCCATGTTATGCTCAATAAACAATATGCTTATGTGCATTTTCTTAAGCTAAAATAGCCATCTGTGTTGAACATCAGTCACAGGAAAGTACTGCAGGAACTTGGAAATGTTTTAGCAGGTGTTATATTATCCTAGAGAACCTTATTTAATGCTAGAACTGTGTAGTACCCTGGAGTGGAATGTTTCTCTAAATAGATGGTAGGCATGACTGCGAGCTGCATTCTCATATATTGTCCTTCCTTATATTTATTGGTCGAACGATCTTATTCAAAATGTGAATATCTGACACACAGATAATATGACGTGCTACACTAAAGACATTAGACAGACTATAGTAATTTTATTCTCATGAATAAGGCACAAGATGCACAGATTCAGATACCCTCACACGTATTTACAGAATAGTCATAGCCGGCATGACCGTGCAACACCCATACATCATACAAACATAATTGCACTACAGTTGAACATACTATTTCACTTGGGCCACTCTGGACTAGGAGGAGTCGTTATTATTATTATTTAGTAAGGGGATAATATTACATTTCTAGTACATTAACCACCAGGTATTCCCTCTGACGCAAATCGGGATATTTTGCAGTGGCCATGTAACAGTAGCTAAAATTGACCATCTGTGGATAAAATATTTCCAGTGGAAATAAAAAATATTGGATAAATAGCAGCAAAACATTAAGAATCATACATTCTCGCACAAGGTACCTTGTTCAATCAAGATAATAAACTGACAGGTAGAAAAGAGAGACACATATGTTTCTCTCAAATACAAACCCAGCACAATGCTAGTGGTAGTCAATCATCTGTTTGTTCAGTCATGCTCGGTGTAAACTGTTCCATAGCATACAAAAACTGCAAGGAGAATCTGTACGTACATGTTTGTGAGTACAGGATATATGTACACACATACAAAATACAAACATATTCAGACTATTTGTGGCATACTAAATTATGCACACATGAAAAATTATGTTTCAGCTTGAAAGTAGCAATTACTTTGTAACACAAATATTGATTGAGACAGTTTTCTGACACTTGTGCAAGAGGCAAGGTGAATGCATACATATTAAAACGTTCACATTTAATGGGATGGCTACACATAGCGGCAGTCTAAATTGAAGCCCATTTTTCAAGTATATTGTAAATCTTAGTACTGTATCAGGTTTCTGTAAAGGTAACATAGCGCCTCGGTGCTACACGTCCTGTTTGTTCCAAACAAAAGAAATAAAATGACCAGCACTTTCCTTTGTTTTTCACAGGTGTGTCTTGCTGCTCGGTGTGGCAAGACATGCTGCCAAACTAAAGACAGCTTCTTTGGCCACTTTGTTCAGGACCAATTAGGCAAATTAGTCTTTGCTCTTCTTGTTCTTTTACATTTTGTGTTATTACCATATCTGTTTTACACAGTAATACATGTCTTAGTAGCTATATTTGTTAAGCTGTCTAACAGAAGTATTTTGTGGTGTAAATGATGGTTTTGGTGGCACGTCAGGTTTTATAGATGGTGTCCTCTTTATCCCTGTACGTGGAAGGGTTCCATGTCCTGAATAACTGCTTTGCCGTGATAAGGAAGTCTGTTGATGAACAATAACAGGTGTTCCTTGCATGTAATCCATCCTTGGATTGGGGCTTGGAGGCATATATCCGCCTCGACTAATACTGGGCTGTCTTGAAACCAAGACACCATTTGGCGAGTTCATATTTTTAGGAAGGGCAGATATTGAATGCCTTTGTGATGAGTTTTTATGATAGCTTCTTTGTGATTCTAAAGATGTCATTTGACCATTTGGGGTTGAAGGGACATCTACTCGCTTTGTTGGACTATTTCTTGGCAGAGTAGAAGATGGGGAATACAAAGATGCTTCCCTGTTTGGGACTTTCGGTGGAATTTCAGACATGTTTCCCATTGTATCAAGCATTAAAGTCTGATGAGATGGCTGATGTCCATTCTGATGAGCTACTTGAATATCTGCCATAATAGCTTTTGGACTTCCAGTAGATTCATTCAAGTGTTTCAAAAAGTCGTTCAGTGTATTCCTGGAATCGACAGAACGCCTGTGGTCTCTCTTACTTGACTGTTTTGTCAGGGAGTGTTCGACGTTATGAACTTTTTTGTCCGATTTGTGAGCATTTGAATTTGAAAAGGATGTATTGTAATCATGGGTGGCATTTGGAAGAACAACTGCACTTGGGATTTGTCCATGAGCTAAAGGTGAATGTGGTGGAGGGCTGGAAGGAAAAAACTGAGGGCTCTTAAGAGGAGTTTCTTTGCGTGAAATATTTAGGTTATTGTGAGTTTTTTCCCATTGGTTTTTAATGGGTTGCAGACTCTTTTGCTGAAGCACTGGAGTTGATTCAGGGGTTGGCAGTGCGGCCAGCTCTGGTGGTTGGCCTTGATTGTCCATCATCATGGATTTTGTTTCACCATTTGGTGGCAATTCCTTTCTAGTCAATATATTTGTATAGTGTTTGGGTGAATCAATGTTTTGCTGATACTCTTTAACTGGGCTATCAAATAATCCATTCAGTTTAGCAAAACTGCCACTTGAGTCAGTACAGGACTGTGCAGACTCTGCATCTTTGTGGATTTTCCTTGATTTTCGTACAAACATCTCTCTGTAGCAGTAAACCACCACCCCTGCAATAAAAGCTCCAAGAACAAATGCAGCAAGGACACAGGTGATCAGCACATTCATATGCACCATTTGGTTCGACTCGCCTGACTGTACTTCCCATCTTACACCTGTAAACAACATAGATGGTAACATTTTAGGACATATATGAGCAAAGTAGAACAAGTGACAAGTCTTGAATACATTGGCAGCTCATTAAACTTGTTTATTTAATATAATAATTTGCATTCTGTTCTCAGTCTGCCCTCTGTCAGTCCTCATGTCAATCAAGATGGAAAAAAACAACTTGGAAATGATGAAATTGAAAATCAAACAAGTTGACAGTTACAACAGATACTGTGGCCGTTATTATATTCTTATGTACTGTACATGGCATAGTTGAAAATGCAAGAAAGCAGTGGATTTAGAGTAAATTCATTCTACAACAAAACAAACAGTAATTTAGAACCTGAATATATTAATTTGTAAGAAAATGCTGGATTGGAAGTAAAATGATTCTTATTTATCTATTACTCTTTATTATTCTGTTATTTTCTGTATAATAACTGATCATTTATTCTTTGTTTCTATCATTGTATGGGGTGCCCATTGCTTTATTTGCTTTCCTTAAATGGCACATTGGAAAGAATCTTATTGTGACTTGCACTCCCATTTAATCCTATTGTAAATTCCACAACATTGCAGCAACACTTTAGTAGAAATAATCGACCCCTACCAGGATTAGACAAAAATAAATCAGTCTCCAGTTACTCAAATCTGAATATATTGGTAAAAAAAATAAAAGGCTTGATTTATTTTTTTATTTTCTAAAAACATGTTTGTCCTTTAACCATGTTCTTTTTTCTTTGCATTAGATAGTTTTATCTTATAATTTCTATGTTAATTACTTTCAAAATTGTATACAAATTAAAACTAATCAGTAGGACTAAATTTATTTTAAATTTATTGTATGCTTAACTTAGAGATTGGACCAGTATACTCAGTCTTATTACATATTTATCTTACTGATGCATAAACATAAGGTCCATTCACTAGTATTTGATATTCATTAAAAATACACATTCTAGATTTAACCTAGAAGAAGAATACGAGGTTAGTGATCATTCAGGTCCCGTTGTTAGTAGATAGGTTAGCAACCACAGACATTTCTGAAGTTAACCTCTTAACCAGGAGAAGAGGCTGGAAACAGTAAAAGATTGTTAGTTGTTATACAAAAATTTATATTTATTTCAGGTTAGGATTCCCTTCTGCCAAAGAAAAGTTAAAATATTAGTAGATGTTAGAAATTACAGAGGGCTCTTGTTTCTGTAAGAGGCAAGGCCTTTGAACATTTAACGAGAAATGCTCAGGGTTATCAACTTTAATGGCAGTGTGCAAAGGAAAGTCACACACAAATAATGAAAGAAAATAATAGAAGATGTCAAGAAAATTGAAAAGAACAATATACAATGGAAATAGTTATTAAATAAGATTTTTAAAGCAGCAAAGCCGTCTTGACAAGTGGTAGGAAAGTGTTGATTTGTGACTAAAGATAATTATTTGGCATATCCTTTAATATGGTATTTGACCTGTATCATTTTACAACTAAATCACTAGTTCTTATACGTTTGTTACAGATCACTTGCCTGGAAATTGTTAATCTAAAATACAGGTCTGGAAAAAAATGTGGGCATCTTATATAAAATATTCTGATTCTAGCCATGAGAATCCTCAAGTACTTATAGTAAAATCAGCAACTAGAATTACTGTAACTTTTAATAAGAATTTTGAGCTTCCTCATTTAAATTCTCTAAATAGAGCAAGGACAGACAGATCACATTTAGTTCATCTAATTTAGACAATCTTAGTTAATGGAACACAGTGCCATATATATAGGGGGCTTTACTGTTTTAAAACACAACAAAATAAGAGGTGCAATGAAAATAACTAAATAAATGCAATTCAAATAAAAAAACAAAATCAAAATAAATAAAATGCACTGCCTTCTGAGAGGAAACCTGGCACACCATTTAATAATATTCATATCCAACTGGTAACAAAGCCAGTTTTAGAAATCTTCTTTAAGCTTAGAATACATTGAATTGCAGCACATGGTAAATGCTTCAGGTTTCCACTCAGTTTCAATGATCCCTTTAAGGCCTTACCCTTTGGAACACCTGTTAATAGATCAACATAATCAGAGGTGTTTGGGTCATCTTGATAAATAAATTTCCGAGAGCCAGTCATTCTGGGTTTCCAGGAACCAATCACTTTTGGTAAAATGACTGGACTACTTGTCATTGTGGTTACAGAGGATGAGGGCACTTCCATGTCTGTGGTAGCAAACAGATGTTTATTACTTTATATTCACATTATTACTATTTATAGCAGTTTAATAAATCACAGTATTTCTAACACATACATGTAGACATGGGTTAGATTAGACAATAAACTGCTATGTTTCTTGGGTTAATCTCAATGCTAGGTTGTTAAATTTAGTAAACAGAATAAGACACACATTGAAAGCTTAGCAATACACATTTGGGGAAATGTGTAATTATATAAAAATGCAGTATGGGAATATGTGATCATCATGTATCATCTATAGATGAGAAACGGGTACTGACAAATGCATGGATAGCTGTTGGCTTTCATGCCGTGGAGATGTCACAAAGTATCTAGACTTTTCAGAAAAGAATTGACGTGTAAGTCAATGAAGGGGTAAATTGGGTAACATGCTACACAGAGGTGAATTATTGAAGTCAACTTCTGTCCTTGCTTAGTGAGTAACATGAAATCAAAGCACAAAAATAATGAAAGATTGCCAACTGCGAAAGGGGAGGGGGGCGTAAGAGCAGAAAATGCTGAACGAAAAAAAGGCGGTTATTTTTAAATAAAATTAATAAACTAACCAGATGTTGGATCGCCAAATATTTTGTAATCTGGTGTAGTTGTAGTAGGCAAAATTTCTAAAATTAAAGGAACAGATAATCAGTGAAACGTAACCAAAAGAAAGCAAAAAAGATTATAAAGTTTGAAAGGAAAATTAAAAAAAAAATGTATTTATTTCCATATGTTAGATTACTTTTTCTACAGACCTCAAGTAGTTGTAAGTAGTGGAAAAACAACATATTACTTTTGTAATTAAACAAAAGGCAGCATAGAATATAAAAATAGGTTCAGGAAGAGGCGATGTGCAATATGAGTGTAAATTGTTTTCTATAGTACAAAGCAAAAATTGCAATTTTTACTCTGTACTGAAAACAGCTACTTACCATGGCAGTCTCCGAGTTGTGCTGTGTTACCATATTCCACATCTTGTTCAAATCCAAAGCTGCTTAAAAAAAAAAAAAAACAATAATCAATTTAAAAATGCATAAGTAAGTATTAGCAGAGCCAGCAATTCTGCTATGCTCCGACAGTATATCAAGAGTAAATGAAAGAAAGAATATTTATCAAAGCAGCAAGTTCCAACAAGAAAAAAAAAATGGTGTAAACACAGAAAGCCAATTTATGCTTGTTTGTACAAGAGAATTGTTCTGTGATAATTAATAGGATTCTCACGAGAAGTAAAACCGTTCCTCCCAACTGGATCCAGAGGATATTGCTATTCCCAATAGGATTCTATGTTTTCTGTTCATAAGCATTATGCTAAAATCTGGTTATAAATTGCAGTCACTTCTAATACAAAATAAAAACAAAAAAATTGAGGAGGAAAAAAGATAAATAGATAGCTATGTCTAAAATGTAAAAAAAAAAATCTGTGTCACACTTACATCATGCCATGTTTCACTCTGCCACAGGTTTCATGGTTTAGCCACCCACAGTATGGATCTCGTGAACTAATGCAAGACCTAGGGATGAAGATGATAAGAATTATCAGTTAATTTGCATGCCTAGATATACCCAAGCAATGAGATCCATTTGTCATCATGACTCACTGCTCTTACTTTTTGCATGAACCATACCGCTCACAGCGGCTAAGGGGAATCCTGATAACGCAACTTGAGAAAGCAACAAATACTGCATGGTGATCTCTATCCAGCTGTAGGGAGAGGACTCTTTTGTCATCTTCACTGTCCCCATAACACCTATGGAGTACAAATAAAAATAAATGCACAATGGAAAATTTTGCTAGATATAGTTTGAAAGATTAATCAAATAATAAGAATATCTAAACTTCAGAAATAAAATTACATTCAAACAATTCAAAATTGGAGAATATTAGTAAATATAAAAAATATCTTGCTGAGTGTAAAGAAAGCAAACAGTTAACATTGTACATATCACAAATCTAATGGTGAAAACATTTTTTTTCATATCTCATTGTTTCACAATAATTCAATATAATCATACCTAACCATTGTAAAGCCTACTGTTTCATAAAATACAAAGCTAAAAATTATTGTTTTTTTTTTATGAGAAGAAACTTACTTTGCGCGATTGAATGCATCAATCTCCTCAAGTAATACACTGTCATTCAGAGAAAAGGGATTGGTCTTAGCAAGGATCTTCAATACTACACCAGCTTCTGAACCCACAAATATGACTGTATAGTTATGGTAAGGTCCTGCCAAGTGGTCCACTGCAATAGCAGTTAGTCTGTACCTGAAAACAGGTTAAAAAAATGCAGTTAAATACATGTGCAGCCGTTATAGAGCAATTTAATATTTGTTATCTTATAGAATACAAGCATTGTTTTCACACAAATTAGCCTCTAACAATTGGTGCTCAATATCAACACGTAGTTGAGGATGTGACTGGGATAACTTCAAGAGTAGACTTGGAAATCAAGGTATGCTTCCTTGCAGTTAGTAAGCACATTGATACACATAGTACTGCCAATCAGTTTGGGTCAGAGACAGTACCTGACACGGGTCTTGGTGAACCAGGGTTCTTCGATTATAGAAGGCACTGCCAAATCCATCAGTGGGTGAGACTTGATGAAGGACAAGGTTTCATCTGGGAATTCAGTTGAAGCTCTATAACCTTCAGCCATACCATGTCGTGCACAGCAACCAGGTCTGAAATAAGAAACATTAGTAAAAATAAAGCTCTACTTTAATATGCAGTCAAAATGATCTAATTTTCTAATGCTCTATTATTTTACAAAGCTGTACATAGCCCTTTGGGAGAGCTGCGGTTTGTGCTAATATCTTTGGAGCCGCTTTTTCTTTTAATACCTTGGCTTCGGCACTTTATCTTCAGGTACAGCTGTCCAAACAGAGTCTGGAGTCTTTTGTTCTTTAAATCTTCCTCTGAATACTTTCTCAATGTCATCCATGGTAAACGCACAAACTGCAGAACCTGGGATACTTAAGAAATAGGGAAAATCTTTGTGGGTTTGTTGTCTACAATGGTAAGTATTTCAGCAATAACAAGAAAGTAAAGTACTCTGTTTGATGTCTGGCTGCTCATCTCTTACCTATTAAGCTGTGTGGTAAATACACCGACAACAGTGGGAATTCCATTGATTTCTATTATGTCCGTGATAGACTGCAGAACATCAAAGTAAAAGAATGAGTCTCCTGGAACTGAGCAATTGAGCCGTGCCTTAAGGAATGATGTCCAGTGCTTTTCAAGTACTCTCTGGGATCCCCCTACATCATTTTTGCATATTCGTGCAACACGAGAGTGTACAGCCTATAAAATTAACCAAAGGTAAATCAAGATTACTTCAAAATTACTACAGCAAAAAAAAAATATATATATATTTTCCACTTTGTTAATAAAACATCACAAAACTTTGTTTTAAACTGAAGACAGATATGGTTTATCTATGTAAGCAGTAGAGCCGGGAAAGAAAACAGGCCTCATTTAACTGCGACTGAACGTCCATTTTAATGCACCACTAAGCAAGCTCATAACATTGACACAGCTTCCCCACATTTTGTAAAGTCTTTAATTAACCATGCGTAAATTGTTTAATAATTTACAGTGGAATGTCTATAATGTAACCCAAACATCATAAACTGCATTTGTGTCATTTAAATATTAAAGAGTTGGGAGGCACACTGGAACCTCTGTTGAAATATCAACATATTTATGCATTTAATTCTTGCCAAGAAATAAAGTGGTTTGCTAATCATTCATATGAAGAAATTTGCCAGGTCTTGGAAAAAATTATATATAAAAATGGACAACAAATGAATATATTACACATTCATGGTTACGTACATTATGTGCATAAAGATTAAATAGCCATTATAGCCATACATTTTCAGAAATTTAAAAGAACGTGTTTTATCCATTACACAACTGTTGGCATGAAAATAAAAATTTGTAAAGAAAATAACCATTAAAGCAGCACAGAAATATATATATATATAAAAAAGTGTATGATTCATCATAGCCTGGTTAAAGAATTGATATTATTTAGTTTATTTGTACACTATATCACAGTAACATTTTTGTTTGCTTAGGATAATTTTATATTTAAAAGGTAGTAACCAAACACTGGAATCACAATCTTGTAAAACAGATTTTTATAGTTTTCTTACCCCTCTCTATAAAGTAAAATGACACAGGAGTAAACAAATTCACTGTCTCGCTTAATGTCATTTTTATACAATATAGACCACAGATTTTTCATACAAAACCATGTTATTATGTTCAATAAAGTATGTTATATAAACAATAGAACATTTGCTATTACAGTATCGCTTTAAAAAAAGAGAATAGTGAAGCGAATATAAGTCTAATAGACATTAAGTACTAGATGAAAATGAACAGCCTGTAGGCTAATGGATAATTTTACAACAGCATTTGCATTTTTCGGGCAATGGCTTGTTCAGGCTGGTATATCTATTCCTACAGTTTATGCACTAAAATCCATATATCTGTACTAACACCATTTCAAGCACTTGAGCTTGGCACGCCCCCAAGTCTCCACTTACCTTGCCTAAGTTATTATGCTCTACTGCAATTTCACGAAAAAAGAAGTAGATATAGCTCCCATACTCTATAGCGTGAAGGAAATGTGGCTCTGAAAAAGGATAGAGACAAGACGCATATATCAGCCGCTGTGTAGAAGAAATTGCAAGACATCTTGAGTTTATAAACTAGAAGCGAGCACAGCGCACCCACATATAGCAGGCTTAATGTATAAATATGAGTGGATTCAGACTTAATTGATCTTCCAGTCTTTAATGCTGCCTAATGGAGTGCAAAAAGGACTCAAAGGATTTACATTACTGTTCGTTTTTTTTATTGCACAATCAATCATAAACCATTTCGTAAAAAGCAAAAAATATGCATTTAAAGTAAAGACCTTGATGTATCAGCATGCAAGATATAGCAACGTTGCTTAATATGCATCATATTTCTGAGAAATACTATTAAATTGTGTTATACTTCATTCTCATATCAAGTAAGTGCTTGATCTGTGTGTCATTTTAATAAAAATCCTGTCTCAAGTACCTTTTAGCCATTTGGAGTCGTATTTAATTGTCCTCAGAGCGAATCCATCCCCCATACTCCTATAGATCACAGCATCACTTGCTTGGAAGTCCGCCATGGTGGCAGAATATAACTTCCCGTCTAAAAGAGAAAGCAGAACTTAATTAGCTGTTAGAATATAAATAGGTCTGCGGAGTTCGGAAAAACAGGTGAAGCCAGGAAGTCTGCACTCACTAAGAGATATGGTTGGTATTACATTATGTGCTAGATTATTTAGGCAACATGCCATCATTTAACCAGACAGTGGCTCCAATGAAAGAAGTATATTTACAGACAAATTAATGTATTATTTAAGATTAATCACCAAAATTTAAAAAAAGAAATGCACACTAGGAGACTATTTCATTTTGTCTGCATTTGTTGTTATACTTATGGTAGGTAAACACTCTGGGAATACATTTCTCATTAGTAATGTTTTCTCTATTGCTGTACCATATCATTCACACTACCATGTCAGCAAAAATATTACTGTCTTGTTTTAAAACAACTTATACATACACAGTTTATATAAAGTGCATGTCTGTTCCCTTTTTCTTGCCGCTGGCAATTAGAAATAAATTAGTCATACACATTTAGAAAGTAACTGCAATTTTTCTTACCAGCAAAGAGTGCTACGTTTGTTTGCTTGGCGTCAAACGGGCATCGTGCCAAGCCGCTAATTTCTTCCCCGTCATATTCTAATGTATTTAACTGAAGAAGGTAAAAAGAAAGTTAATTTCATAAAACAAAATTATCATAAAGATTAAACTGATCCTACAGATAAACAAATCAAAGTTCAGTAATAATTGCCTAACCATGAATTCCTTAATGTATGTTGTGACTCAGCTAATTGTCTTAATATGGCAGGTAAATATTCAGTAGCAAAACATATTCTCAATTACAAAAGATTACTAGAAACATATATTGAGAAAAATACAAACGTTAACTCACCCTATAGTATCTGCACATGGGATTAAAGGCATTAGTACCACAAACAAAGACCATCTCGTCATTCCTTGGAACAAAAACCTTGATGTAGTTATGGCATTCATCCTATACAAGAAAAAACATGGGACGTTAGAAACACAAATCACCACTCAATTGATCTAATCCTTTGAAGTTTGTCTGCAAGAAGGTATTCCTAGACTTACTCACCTTGTGTTTGCCTTTCATTGCACAGTTCTTTCTGTCTCCTGGTCCCGACCTCCATGTCAACCTCTGTTAAAACAAGACAAACATAAAATAACTCCTGGCTTCTTTGCTTTTTTCTCTTTCATTTCTTTAAAAGAACCAAAACCACTTCTTTGATGCCCCTAAAACATTTAAGAGTTTCACTTACTCTGCTTGGTGTTACTTCAGTCTTCGGGATTTCATTTAAATTTACAGCATAAACCTGATCTCTGTAGAAGATAAAGAAGAAAAGAAGCCTCTTCAGGAAATGGAGAAAAAGTACTCGTCATAGATGGATTCAAGCATAGCGTGACAAATCTATTTCCAAGGCCCTTGTCAGACACGGCACATGTTCTGCAGCCCTACTGAATTTCTTTGTCTGGATAAAGACGGCTACTGTCGGATTACATTTTTTTTCCACTGTTTCGTAAGAGTATCGCTTTCATTTACTTTTTTGACACAACAATCTTACCTTTTCCCTGGTGTTTTTAAAGACTTGCTATGCATGTTTTACCATGCTGCTACACAAACACATCAGTCAGCATGGATACTGTTTAAACATATTTCTTAGGTCCAATATGTGTCATTTCAAGGTAAGAATGATTATCCTGAATTACTACTAAGGTATTCAGGGTGAACTATGACACTTAAGCTTGACATTTGCAAGAAAGGAGACATATTACTGTGAGTTCCTACTCAAGTATGGAGTATTTTTTAAATGTAGAAGTATCCCTATAAAATCAACATTCAATATTATTTATTAATAATTTTAGCCCCCAGATTAATTATCACTACTAGCAATTTATTAGTGATCTGCAGAAATACTCTGGGCAGACATATTTTTCTGCTAATTACTACTTATGACTGAGCAGTGCACTCAGAGTTAAACTATTTATTACAAAAGGTTATACAAAAAAAAAGTATATATTTCTCTTCAAAGCAGCACAAAATGGTGTCCAAAGAGAGCTCACGATAAGCATTTTTATGGAATATTTCATGTTGATTTTAATGGGATATTGATGTTATTTTTTTAATCTGATTAAAATAAACAGATTGACAGAAATTACCTTCCAGCAACATAAAGTGTGTCTCGAATTTTGAGCATGAGTTGAAAGTCCAGGCTGTGCTGTGATTCATTGCCTGAAGGGCGTCCTCTAAATACTGGATATTGCCTTGAATCTGCAAGTTAAAAAGGGAAACACCATCAGTCTGGATTACAGAGGTAGAGAATCAATATACAGCATTGATTAGCTGTATATACTAGGTGTAGAAAGGTTTAGACTAAATCCCTATAGCCAGGTCTTGAATATAAAGTAATAAAATATGGCTATTGTCAGCAAACTCTTTCCATTTTCAAATTACATGAGGAGTTCCAGAAGAAGCTGTTTTTAAATGAGGGTGCACTTATATGAAGTCACACACATCTATAAATAACCTCTGGTACATTAAGTGTTTCATATTGTCTGGAGGGTACAATACATCACATGCAAGCCATTTCTCAATTCTTTGCGTAAACTAAACGGGATACTCACAGTGATAATCTACCACATTTATAGGCTCGTCGTCTTCAGGAAAGCTTACTGCTGAGGCCAGGGAAACGGTTACTAGTATCACACAGGCATGAAGCATACAGTGACCCATGGTTCAACAGCTGGATAAAACTTCCTTCTGAGATCTGATTCTACCTGCAATTAAATACAGACATTAAGCATGACTAACTTGCGTATAGAAACAGAAAACAATAATTGGGTTTTATAATAATACTCAACACAGAAACAATATGGTAGAAGGTAGTTTGTTCAGTGATATAAACAAACAAATAGAAAAGGACAAGACCACAGTAATCATTGGGTTATCTTAACTGGCTGTAAACAGAATACTATTGCTTTGTGATTATAATATCACAAAGGTCTATGGCTATACAGTGGGCCTCATTCAATTGCGTTTTGGCCAATTGAATAGCGCTCTAAATAAGCACATAGCATATTTTTTTTAAAGAAGTGTTTAGTTAGTGAAGACCTTGCTTTTGGATAGATGTTTACTAACCAAAAACATCTTTAAAAAAATATGTTATGTGTTTATTTAGAGCCTTATTCAATTGGCAAAATTGCAATTGAATGAGGGCCAGTGTGTTTAGTGTTTAACCATCAGGTTGTCTCCAAAGTTACACATTTTTACTGCAAAAATATCAAATCTCAATAGCAGATGCATTATTTTATTGTATTTTTTGTCTGTTTAATTGATGAAAATGTAGAATCTTATAAAACAACACAAAATAAAGAGAATTCTTGATGGTTCTACAACACACCCAGTTTACCTTGCCTTGTATAGGTTTTATAGTTCCAATGGTTTCCCTAAATGCCTTTTATACTCTTCAAGTCTGTTGTATTTTAGAAGTCAGTCAGCCTCAAAATTGGCCCATCCAATACTCTTTTTAAATCTCTGATGGTTCAACATTCAATTTGGGTACAACAGTCAAGTGAGCCAAGCAATGAAGTACTTTCATTTTGCAGCTCAACAGTCAACCATGGAAAATTTCTGAAACAGTAGAACTACACGAATATGGAAACTTATGAATATGAGGCCTCTGTTGCGGCCATGATAGATTATTTTTAATAGAACAAAGCAGTGGCTAGGAAAGACAGATAGGAGCCAAATAATGTTTTAGTAGCCAATGTGATGGGCCATTGATACACAGCTTTTAAATATCGTAAGAAGTATTTAAAAAACAGTAGTCAATTGTGTACACTCTATAGCATTTCTAATATATTTGGAACTACTGATGTGAATATTTACATATTCAGCAGCCTACATCCACACATTGATAGGTGTTCAAAATAGTCATCATGTACCATCTAATATAGAAAGCTCATTTATACATACAAATAGACGTTCTCTTGTCACTGGTACTTAAATGATACAGAAAAGCATTTGATGTTGAGTTGCAGACAAGTAATATTTTATACTGGTAGTCTACACTGGTGCATGGTGACTTGCTATCAATTTGTAGTAATATATGGTGACCTACTCTTAATTTCATATTGTAAATAAATAACATCCTCTATTGTGATCTACATATAGTTTCCATTGTGTTTCATCATTTCTTTTAATAATCCTAGACTATGAATCTCTATTTCTCCAAAATATTAGACAGTGAATTGGAATACTGTCACACATTTTAATACATTAGATATATTTTGGCCTAGACTACCCATATGACATAATTTTTGGCTTTGGATCTCCCAGTCTCACTTTAGACAGTACAATCAAATAATCAATAAATGTCACCTTCTTCTCCTCCAATGAGCAAAAAAACAATTAAAAAATTAAATACAAAGTTACAAAATGTGAATTAATTTCCAAAGTTAGGAAACAATACTACACAAACAAATAATGACCTCACTTCCATTGTTGCAGCCCGTTGCTCTGTGTTACTTCATTGGAGCAAAGTTGAAATGTTGCTACTGCCAAAGTCAACCTTACATGGAAAATGTCTAACCTCTTCTGACACTTGTACTCCTGAAATTACTGGTTTTCCATTTTATTTTTGTTAACTAGTGGCACTGCAGATCTTACAGCCAAGCAGAATTTAACATAATCACTGGTTGTTGCAGGCAAATGCTTTCAAATGGAGGGGCAAAAAAATCAGTTACTGGCAAATAAAAATAGCAACAAAAGATAACACACTGGAGAAGATATAACCAGTCGTAAATATTTACTAACTGTATTTTAAAGGCCCACTATGGTGACCATTTGTTTAAAGATACTTTAAGTATCAAATAGCAGTATAAAAGACTTCTTAGTCTATTATGAATAAAACGTTGATTTACTGTGAGAAAACAAAACAGTGAAAAAGACTGGGTCACACCACAATAAATTTAAAACATTGTTTATTCTGATCTTTGCTACTTATACGTAATGCAAGCTGGATCAGTGACCATTAACAAAATAAAAAATTTAAAACACATAAATGTGTGTCAAATAATCATACCCAAACATGCTATGCATAAAGTTTAATTAAGTGGGAGGTAAAGCAAAAATTCCCTTGTAAAGTTTCAAATTACCTACCATAAAACTAAGATGACAATATACCATTGTTTACATAATGCATTAGTTACTTTTTCATTCATCACCTTTGCATTTTAGAGGCAGAGGGGGATGGCTCAAGCCACACAAGGCCCCAACGTAGACATAGGACTGGTTTGTTCCTGGACCAACATGTAGGGTTAGTGCTTGTACACATATAAGGGGTACAAAATAATGTAAGGCATCTTTATATGTGGGAAGAATCTTGGGTTAGACTCTTGATTTCAATTACAAACACCGACTTTACACCAAGTGGTAAGGAGCTGCTAGTTTTTCCATGGTGGCGGATATTTGAGCCATTTTCTATATTCCATTAATCTAGAAAACTATGATTGCCCAGCTAACTCTTGCTACTGGCTGTGAGTCAAGTTTTATATTTTTTGCACACAATTTTACAATATGAAATTACAAAAGTGAGGCTTGCACTCCAAACCTTCTAGTTCTGTGCTAAAGCCAAAATGGCAACTATGTCTCTCTTCATTTTCTGGTATTGGCCAGTTACAAAGATCAACAATGTACCCACCAACCATCTGCAACTGTGTTCCCAAATTGATCAATCAAGCCTCCTCGTGCCTCAGTCAACCCAGTCACTAAATGCAATCCTTCCTATAGGTGGTAGATACCAGTCTATTCCCAAACAACTTTGGCTTCAAAATGAAGCCAGGTAATATTAAAGTAGCAGAATTCCATTAAGCTCCCAAATGCATTTATACAACGTATTATGGTAGAAGTCTTTGCTTTTATTGTGTACAGAGAGTCCTACATGCCATTACCTCCATTATATAAACATCTTTAAATCTGAATGTGTTCATTCATAGAGTCGTCTCACTGCTGACAGTGCTTTATTCTGACAGACACATCACGCACAGCTGTACGACTGTATGAAAGGCACATGCTGTAACCTCACTGCATGTAGGGCTTTGCCCTACAATAAATACAAATGGCTATGAAACTAGTGATTGCGATATACTGTAAGAATTGTACAGTTTAATAGCAATAGGGAATCTTGGCCTGGTGTGCAGTAAAACGGTTATAAAAAGGGATTTTGGAAGGATGGCAAGTTTTTATAACCTGTGGCCTGTTATTTTCACAGTTTTGAAAGTGGGTAAAGACATTATTTGAAATGCACAGACATCACATCCACGGCAGAACAAAGACAAATGATGTTCCTAGGCTTCTTGTCACTTGTCAATTTTACACACACCTTTATCAGCACCTACTTTATCTACAATAACATTTCATGTTATATGGACAGATAGGTTAAACACTATTTATATCAAAGCTATGTACAAATCTGGCAGTTCCAATTTCTCTTTTTACATATACCTGATAATATTTAACACTATCATTCTCTGGAATGTTTTTGTTTCATCTCCTACCGGGAATTATTGCTATACAAAAATAAATATATTTGGATGTGCAGCTCAGTGTGCTAACCTATGGCTCAGTGTGCTTAAATCTAACTACATGATGACCTTAGGGGGTATTATTTTTACAGAGACAAACAAGCAAACTGTAATCCTAAGTATAACACTAAAGCAACTAATTGGTATTTGGGAGTCAATTGCTTGCATTAGAAAAAGCAGCAACAATGCTGATTATCTCAGCAATTATTCACTTTAGAAACAATAGGCTTGCAGAAAGTATGGCTACTTTTAAAGCTAGAGTAACTTTTTAAAACTATTTGAGTTTGCCATGAAAGAGTTCCTTTAATGGATCAGCTTTATCATACAAATGTTTACAGCTGGACGCAAAAAGTATCATAGTGTCAATAGAAAAGTGAGTATGTTAACCTTATAGCCAGAGGGCAACATCACAAACCAGTCTCACACTGGTGAGACCGAATATGTTGAAACAGCTGCTTGAGTAGCTTTTTTCCAGCCATGCATATCTAACGGATGTTATAGACCATACATAAATATAGAGGGATTCATGTTCTATTGCATTCAAGTAAAATGTCTATGGCTGGGTTGCTCATTATCATGTTGTTTCCCAGAATTACTATATGCTGTGTAAGCACTATATGTGCTAAAGAGGATACCAAGTAATTATTATTTGCTTCCACGTATTATAAATGCTTGACGTTGTGCCAGGAAAGAGCATTCCTTTTGATCAGATTGGTTGGTGCAGTTTTCGGGTGGGCAATAACACATTTGTTTGTCTAAAATTTAGGAGCCAGCTAGTTCTGTTAGGAGCCAATCAAAATATTTGGATAATATATGGCAATATATGAATATATAAAAAATATGTAGCAAAACATTTAGGAGCCATGGCTCCCTTCCTCCTATTCACAGTGAATCATAATTTGATGGTACATAGATGTGCATAGAAGACTTGACAAGTACGTACAAGGTAATGCTGCACAGATAAAGGCACAAACTATCTATAACATACCTCATCATCAACATTTTCCTAGGCGTGTTCTTTTAAATTAAGATTGTGACATCAGAAAACTTCACGTCAAGGGGTCTAGATCATAAAAATGTAACAAAGTGTAACATATTCCCATAAAATAATAGATATTCTGAATGATGAATCTGAATATAAACTAATTCATTTTATTTGTATGCCATGTTTACACTTTCTCTAATGACATTAACATCTACCAGAAGAATATACAATTTCCCTAATGCCTTCAACAAACAGAAATCACATGATAATACCACTACAGGAAAGTCAATCAGTATTAAAGAGACGCTGTCATCCCAATAGGAAGTTGATGCCATTTTAGAGAGCATCAAAACAATGCGCAGTGCAATAATGTGCAGCTCAGAGTGCTTCATAAGAGTGGGAGAGGGGTCTAACTGCCAGATAATATTGCAGGTCTTTATTTTGGCCACTACAGACACAGGCAAACAGATTCTATGCCTAATTAGCACCTCAAAGCAGATAATATGCATGGGCCACATATTTGCATACAAATGTGGCAACATGGAATTTTCCAGTACCAATTCACATTAGGAAAAAATTGGTAACACAACATATATACAGTTTTTCATGCTCTTGAAGAATGACCTTAAAAAATGACTTGATTTGGGGGCAACAGAGTCCCTTTAAGATCTTAGAATGTCATTATTTAACATGTCTCTGCCCCCTAGCCATTTTAAAGAGTTTGGACCTGCCATATTTCCAGTTAAAACATCATGGTGTAGTCAACTGGCTTGTAAACAGAGAAGGAAAACAAAATGTAGTTTCACCTTCTCTCCAATACCAGCTGTTAAATTAAATTTCCCTTTGAAAAACTAGCTCGATGTGCCAGCCACATCAGTAATGTCAACAGGGCCCACAAAGTGCGAACCACTACTGCATTCCAGGTCTTTCAGAAGGGCATAGTAGAGGATAATTGTGAAAGATACACAGAACATCTTCCTCTGCAGATGGCTACTTCAAAGGGACACAGTTACAAAATATTTTTGGACTTATCTGAGAGAGCATCGTTAAATAAGACTAAAACTTTTTTTTCTTTGATAATATCATTGTAGGTGCATATAGGATATTCAAAACTCTATTTCCTCTTTCATGTATTTTTTTTAGGAAATCAAAAAATAATTTTTACACAGGGTGACTTTTCATGATAAGTGATGTTTACGGTGTGAGCTTTCCCTCCATCCATTAAAGTAGATTGGTCCCATTCAGCCTGCTCAATTACCCACATAAAAAAGCTCTACAACTCTGCTCTCCATTCTAAGCTTATATCGCTTATTTCTCTACTTGTTTCTCTCTTTACAATAGAAATGTATATGCACAGCATAGATGAATAGCTATTACATTCATCTATACAGCATAACTTTTGTGTGAACCCTCTGCTCCACTCCATTCCTAATGGCCCGTCCTCCAATTTTCACACTGATTCTCCAGATAATCAGCTGCCATGTTCACGAACACATAGATATAGGTCACTAGAGTAATGCTAAGGGCAATGTGAGGACCTTTACTTCAGATGAAGGCAGAGAAGGTGAGACCTCAATCTAAGAAGGGATTGGCCTGCTTTAACAGGTTGTGACAGCATCACTCTTGATGCATTACTGCAACATTTAAATCTACTTAGTGGGAAAAATACTATTACACATTTACATTGGATTGAATGAGGACAATTGTACTATAGTGTAGGGCTGTGTAGTGGTCATATAGGACAAGCAGACTCATTCCATCCATATACTCATTTCAATCACTATGTGAGATAATCCAATCAAGGAGTTGATATCTTTATCTGACATTATAACATACCTCCCTTCCTTGGTAGTGAATGCTAAAGCATCTGACAAGTATTTCTGTCCCACCAGCACATCTGTTTGGTAGCGTGGTCATGTTTGATGATTTTACTAGTGTAACATCTGCCGGCTTCCTGATCAAATACATGTGCATATTTTGTTCAGATTATGTGGGAGTGAGAATTACAAATCTGTATGCTTTGTTCTACACAAATCTGTACTGCATCTTCTTTTTTTTCCCTCTCTCTCCATCCCCAACACGTCTTCTGAAAACCATGAAAGCCTACAGTGTTTTTCTTGTTTGTCTGCAACAGTTACTTCAGATATAACATTGGAGAGATGTAGAGCATTCCGGGGCATGATACTAATTGATTCTGAAAGAACAAATAACAGTTCTGTCACTTAAAAACACTACTTGACTTGTTTCAAAGAATCTGCATTAACACCTCTTGATCTGTGTCAGAGCGAAAAAGAAAAAAAATGTTTAATATTAAAATGATGAAGCCTTACTACTGAAAATATCTGCTTTGATCTTAATTGGCTTCTGGTACTGCTAGTTATACTTCAGTTGTTTGCCAGCTTTAATATCAGAGAAAACCCATCCTTCCCTCTTGAACAGGAGCAGGCTGGCAGAATTCTTCAAAATAGACTTGATGCTTTTTAATGATGCGAGAGCTTGGTGCTTCATTTGACTCACTCGGAGAGCTAAACGCTGCTTTGATTAATAAAAACTACTTTGTACTGCATATTCCATGCAAAAACTAAGATAACCATATTTATTTTCAAATTTAGTCTTGAATAATGTATAAAGTTTTGATTATTACATATACTCAGTCATCTAACTCTCCTGTTAGAAAGAGCTCATTTTAATAATATACATATATATAATTTTCTTATAAAGCGCCGATAGGGTACAGAGAAATTTTGCAGCCACAATGATTCTTTGCTCTGCTGAGTTTTTAATATCATTTTGATGCCTAAGGGTAAAAATTACAAAGAAGGTTGACTTTGGGATTATAACCTTACTTAAAAGGTAATGATATTACCATTGAACCAGTTCACTGGCTCTAGACAGAAAAGATTTTGTAACCAAAGCTGGTTCTCTGTAGCTGCACCTATTGATTTTATTTGTAACTTTCTTCTTAGGTAACTTTTCTCATGATTGAACAGATAAACTAAGTACAGTAACTTTACAGAATACACATTGTAATATAATACATCAATTAACTACAGTACATAATATTCTTATAATATTACACTAGTGACATCACAATCTTAGAATGAGGTACTTCTAACATCATCACTGTGCTATTAAAAATGAAATCAGATATACACCCATCTTACGAAAGAAAAAATATTATGTTTCAAATATTCAGAAAACCTGCTTGCTCCACAAAATCTTAAGAAATACAATGCTCCCATTCCACTTGAGTCTACGTGTTCTGGGTGTGGACAGAAGAATATATTCATAGTTACATAGAAATTGAGGTTGAAAAAAGACTTTCAGTCCATCAAGTTCAACCTTTTAAGATCTCCTCTGATCTGCAATATGCGGATTAAATATGAATTAATTAGTTGCTAATTAATTATTAATCAATTATTTAATTATTTATTTTATTTTTAATTATTAATTAATCCAGAGGAAGGCAAAAAAACAAAAAAACAAAAACAAATGAGGCTTAGCCAATCGTCTCAAAGGGAAAAAAATAATAATTCTTTCCTGACACCAGATACTGGCGATCGTATTTCTCCCTGGATCAATACTCTCTCTCTAATTATCCAGGATAACCCAGAATTCCCTTTTTAATTAGAAATAAATCCAGTCCACTTTTAAAGTTCAAATCCGCTGTCACCACCTCCTCTGGTAGAGAATTCCACAGATTAACCACCCTTACTGTGAAGAACCCTTTTCTTTCTTTAAGGTGGAATCTTTTTACTTCTAACCTCAAGGGATGTCCTCTTGTCAGTTGAAAACCTCTTGGCAAACCTCTTGACAAATCTTTATACTGACCCTGGATGTATTTATATAAGGTAATCATATCTCCACTTAGACACATTTTTTTCTAGAGAAAATAAGCTTCATTTGGTTAGTCTTTCTTCATAACTTAGCCCGACCATTCCCCTTACTAGTTTTGTTGCCCTTCTCTGTACCTTTTCCAGCCCTAAAATGTCCTTTTTATGAAGTGGTGCCCAAAAATTGTACTCCATATTCCAAATGAGGGCGTACTAGAGATTTGTATAGTGGCAGAATTATATTTGCTTCCCTTGCTTCTATACCCTTCTTAATACATGATAATGCTAATAAATGCTATTCATCTAATTACTTTGTTTTTTGACAGTATTCACTGCATAAAATAAAATACCATAAATTGCACATAGTTGAGTATAGGAAAAGTAACCTCAGGGTTAAGTGACCTTATATGAATGTCTATGGTCACAGAACCTCTTAATGACTTAGTGATTCTTGGGTTGCTTGAATTAAACCAAGCCCAGGATTAAATCCTAAATTTTTTCACCTTTGTTAATGATTTCCTTCGTTACTGTTGATTATAATTGAATCGTCACAGGTGTGAAGGGGCACTCCTATCATGCTGATAAAGCACGGAGTAGGAACAGCTGATTTGCTGTTCCATTATGCCAGCGCTCTGGCTAAGCCTTGTGAACAAACTGTCTACAGAAGAACAGAACAGCCAGTCCAAAAACACCACTCAGTCACAATCAGCACGTATAATATGCAGGCGCCTGCAGTGCAGTATTACTTGGTCGATTTTGATTTAAAATTAATCAATCCGGATTTGTAGCATTAAAGAAATATTTCATGAATTCCAACAATTCAATCATCTCAATGTATTATTACAGTTTGTATTAACAATTCAGACATCTGGACAAGAGAAAATAAACACTACATAACCTCTGCCACTCCAGAGAGAATATAAATGTCACTGTTCATTCACTAATTGCAGATAACTTATTAAGCCAAACGAAATCATCTTTAAAAGCACACAAGAAACAAAAAGGTCTTTTAAAAACATCTAGAAAATAAAATGTAAACATTTCTGCCAGCTAACATTTGCTTGCTATTTTATTTAAATGTAGATTCTCTCTGCATAGGGCTACAAGCTACTACTTATGCAACAGATCTAGCAGTTATGTCTGATTAGATGATACATCTGAAAATAACCAAGCAGGCTTTCCAGACCGGCTGAATTGCTGCTGATAAAATATAATATCATAAATAACAATATCAGCTTGGAGAAACAATCTATACTGTAGTAATGCCAAGCTATTGAATAACACAAGGTACACATTATTTTTTTCAATTTATGGATGTCACATTTACCACTGTAAATACATTATTATTGATGTTTACAAACTTATATACCCCAATACACTCACCGATTTAAACATTGTCCCTTATGATTTCCCATCAAATTCCATCCTTTCCAATTTCATCCTGCCTAGTTTCTCCTCTCATCCCTATTCTTCTGCTCTTGGGAGGCATTGTCTACGCAGCATACCGAATGAGGCAGAGCGCGTTCTAAAGCATGTCTGCACATTTTTATATTCCACAGACACATTATTAAGGATCAGTGGCTGACACATCGAGGGCCTCATTCAAATGCGGTTTGGCCAATTGAATAGGACTCTATATAGGCACACAGCATATTTTTTTTACAGAAGTTTTTAGTTAGTGAACTTCTATCCCAAAAGCAAGGTCTTCACTAACTAAATACTTCTGTAAAAAAATATGCTATGTGCTTATATAGAGCCCTATTCAATTGGCCAAATCGCAATTGAATGAGGCTCCTAGAAAGGGAACACTTCTACTGTTGCCATATTGAAGGAACTCCATTCCCCTGCTATTTGAATAATGTATATGTGGACTCTGAAGGTGGGGAATTCGTGTGAGGCACATCTAGATCGTTCTCCAGGTATTAATACAACAGCCAGGAAGCCAATGGATCCTAAAAACGTTCTTTTTGCTTATTGTGCATGTATATTAATTTATCCTTAATCCCTGTTGAAGAAGCACTTTTAACATTTTGACTCCCACTCAGAAAGTGTCTGTCTAACATGCTTCCTCAAATACTGAAGAGTTGTTAACAATGTAAAACTGTACAATACACGAGTGAAAAAAACTTTATTATTATGATACAATGGCTCTGATCTCAGATACCCTACTGTCTTCTATTCTCATGAAATATCAAGTGGGGTGAGAGGATCGAAAGAGGAATGTGGGTCTTCAGAATTTCCTAAATGAATTAGTAGTTGAGTTATATTGAGAAAATGGCTGATAAATTATCTTACAGTTGTTTTTCTCCCAAATGGAATTTGTTGGTGGGAAAAGCACACACTAGAAAGACTATGTGACTATTTACAAAAACTATTCTCTAACGGCAGCAGCATTAAAGCCAAATAAATAGGAATCCAAAGATGATGAGTCAACACTGCGATCATAGTGCCCTTATTTGCATATGAAATACAAATCTGAATGGCTCATGAATATAGTTAAAGTGAAACTTTGCCTTCATTATAATAATAATGAACTCATTTGTTCATCTCTTTGTAAACTGCCAGCGCAAACACGCTGCATAGCTCTGAATATTGGTAAAGCCAATAGATAGCACTGAAAACCATTATCAAATGTCAAACTTGGCAATGTCTTGCCTTGAAAAAGAATCAGTGCCTCAAATTAAATTTGTATGCCCTTGGATTGTGAAGGGGTTTATTTTTTCAAGTCTTAAAATGTTCACATTGACATTGCATATCTTTAGATATAAACATGGTTCTTTCACTGGCTTGTATCAATTCACTGACAAATAAAGGAAGTGTTATTGCTTGCATACAGTTTAACCATCTAATGTCCAAGGATGTTACCTTACTTCTACTCCATCGCCCTCACTAGTAACAGCTCCTCAACTCTATTAGCTATTCAAGCTTGTTGTGCAGAAGTCTCCTCTGAACGTGGATTTTCTTACCCCTCTTCCTTTCACTAGAACGCTCATACAATGTTATCAGCAAGAATTCACCAAAGCCCTACCAAAACTCCCCTTTCTTAATGATCTTCCTTCATCGGCTATGACCTCAAACACTACACTGATCCAGATGTACTTCAACAATCAAACAACATGTCCTCATATTTAATATTATTTTTACTCTTTATTAATAAAGATAAAGTATTTTCTGTGGCACTATTTACAGAAGTAGAATACAGCAGATTTGATAACAAGAAGCAAATTACAAAAGGTATAAATAGATTCTAAAGTAAGTAGAAAAACAAATATAATACAATATTTCAAGAGACAATTGAGTCCAACAGAATTGAGGTCCTTACTCTGAAGAGCTAAGAGTCTTACATATAAAACATTCTGTGATCCTGCTGCCTCAGCTCTCTATAGTTCATCCCTTATTTATAAAATCTCAGACAACCATTTGAACTCCTCTGGTTACCTACATCTTGATTCCTCTTCCTTGAGCTACTCTCAAAGTTCGCATATTACACCCTACATTTGTAACTCACTTTGATCAATCAGAACAACGATCTGCAAGTTTACCCTTTCCATGCTTATGCCCACAAACCATTCTTCTTAGCACACACTAACCTCTTCTCACTGCCCCAGATATAGTCCCTCTTCCACCTGTGGCCGATAGCAAAGGTGCAGCTAGAGCCCTTCAACCTTCTGTGTTGTCAGTCTCATTGAAGGTATGGTCACCCATTTTATTCACCAACATATTTCACAGACACAAACATGACTGCACTTCTGAGTGCCTCACTGTCCTTTGTATCTGTCACTACAGGTAGAGACGACGTTTATGTTTTTTTTAATTGATGATTCACAAAAAATAAAAATAGGTGATGATCATATATCATTAGTCATTGATATTTACTCAGGTGCTAAAAGGTTTAATATATCATGCAAGTCTAACCCTGCACAAGCCACGTGCATTCTCAGCTGTAACCAAGCTAAATTATGGTGTAATAACAGCATCTCCATTCAAAGCAGTACTAATCACTTAGGTGGTACCTAAAAATAGGTCACTTTATAACTTAAATTATTCTAAATTCCTTATTATAGAACAAATATGAAATACAAGGAACTGACATGGTACTTTGTTTATTTATTTTTTTCCCAACAAACATGGGCCAGTAAGAATAATTGGAGTCAGAAATGCACTTGAGAAGCAGAAAATTGAAAATTTAACAGAATGTATTAAATTAAACATGGCCTGGCCTGGCGCAGTAGTTGTGTTACATGTTTTGCCTTCTATTCTGACAATGAGCTTGGTTGGTGACAGATGCATTATGTTGAAGCATTCAATACAGAATTTTCAACATCCAAAATTATCTCATTATCTTGATCTATTTTCTCGAACCGGCAGGTTTACTAAATTAAATCCCTATCGCTTGAATTGTATCCATTATAGCAAGCTTGCTTTATAACCCTTACGAGAAACTGTGGACTTCTACATATAGTAAAGTCTCTGTCTTCCATTTCGGTCTAAGATGTCAGCTCTGAGAGAGGGAGTTCCTCTGCACAGGGCCAAGAAGCAAATTTGTTAAACCCTGCTAATCCCCACCATCTGGGTTTTGTCACTTTCAACAAGTTGTATAAGGCATTGTGTGTGAACTGTGGGCTTCTGATTCCAGCAAAGTCTCCATTTTCCATCATGATCTGCTTACTGCATCACCCAGAGAGCTGTGGTCCTTTGTCTTCAAGCCTCTGCACCTGACTATGTGACATTCACCCACACACCAAGCTATGTATGGCCCCATCTCTACTTTGAACTGATATGGCCTTGTATAGTATATGCATTATTTTGCTGTGTACATCCTTAAATCCCACACTATAAGCTTTTCATACCACATATTATAATTGCTCTATAATTGCACTACAGTCACCATCTCCTGACATGTCTTCCTTGTCTATCCCACAAGGAAATCCTACAGCAAACAATATTCATTCTCTCAATAATTCTGCACTGTGGTGACACTTACACTTATTCCTCCCTCCAGGTACATCTTTCAAAGCACACTTCCCCTACACACAGAGTAAGTTCTCCCATAATTAAAGTACAGCTCCCCTTAAATTAAAGAGGCCTGAAGGGTTCCCTGTTTTTAATATTAAAATAAACTACCAAAGTGTGTATTTGTATAGTTGAACACCATTTTATTAATTCATTTTTATTAATGCTGTTTTTACTCATTGAAATCTTCCAAACAGCCCCTGCAAAGCCGCCCCCCCCCCCCTGTAGCTCATGAATACAATGTTTCTATAGTACTAGATGTACTAGCCAATCACAGATTGTGTCTCTGTTGCTCATTACTAGAATGCAGCTGAGACACAGCCTGTCATTTGCTAGAACATCTAGTACTATAGAAACATTATGTGTATGAGCTACAGGGTTTCAGACCTTTGCAGGGACTGTTGTTAAGCTTTCAGTGGTAGTTTATTTTAATATTAAAAACAGTGAATCCATGCCCCTTTTTTATCAGTAACTGGCATTTTCAAACACATTATTTTCTCAGTGTACCTAATACTTAGATGTAACTGAACACAACTAAGGCCAACTCCCTTTTAAATTAAATTGAGCAGGGCTAGTAAACATGGTAGTGGTTTATGCAAACATATAATAGCAAATACTAAGAGAAACTCATCTATTTATTCTGTGCGAAAGCTGCAAAGAAATCTTTGAATCACAATATTAAAATATAATTTAGCTATGTACAAGTATTCTATAGCAGAGGTTCCTAAACTGCGGTCAGCCAGGTTGGCTCAGGATTACAAAAAATCCTAAAAATTTAAAATAAATAAATAGTGCTAGTTACTAGAATGTATAATACATGTTGGTATACACCAATAAAACATAGAACAATTGTCATACATCAGTCAGTAATATCATTAAGAAATCTACCAAGACCGTCAAGCACACACATATACATTGCAGGTATAAGTAAGCTTTTCCATTTATCTTACATCAAATATAACATAACTGCGCTGAAAAGTCCATGAGATGTACACAACTTGTTCAACACAGAACAAATTAAAGTTTCCTCACTAATCAAATTACATGTTGCTGCTCCAATATTAAGCTGCTAGATTGATCAAGAAACCTTATGGAAAGTTTTGAAGGCCATTCAGATTTATCAAAGTCAGTGATTTATGCCCAACAGTATAAAGTCTGCAATATTGAACAAGATAGTTGTGAATTTTATATCCATGATTAGTTGTACATTATGTACACCACAATTACTTGACAAATTATATTTTATTTACCACTTTTTCAATGGAGTACAGAAATCACTATTCCATTATTCACTATTTCCACCATAATAATAATCACTATTGGAATTCAAGAAACAAAATATGCAAAATGCATTATTAAGCTTCCAGATATAAATAAGAGATTGTCCCATGCTGTGCAACTATAACTGGCCTTTATATATATATATATATATATATATATATATATATATATATATATGAGTGTTTTTGGGACTGCAACTAAGATTGCATATTTTAACTATTTCAAAACCTATGCCAACGTTCATTGACCTTTTCAGGAGCTATAAAGTGGTACAGAGGTGATGATGGCATGGGTGTAGGAATGGGGGGAATAGGGGACAACCAGACCCCCCCCCCCCCTCCGATTTTTCTTTGTTTGAATGTATGTATAAATAAGCTATTTATGGCCTGTGTATATGAGCTGTATCGCCATATCGAATTATTCTGGCTCCTACACCCCTGGGTGAAGGCTGTCTTTCCTTTACTATTCACACAGAAAAGTCATCAAATGTTTTGGGAAAAAAATTGAAGTCTCTGCAAAGCATAGTGATTTTGACTCTATTTTGGTATTAAACTTATTAGATGTTTAGGATTTCTGAATGTCTATCCAAGACATGCTTGAATTCCATTGCTGCATTACTTGCTGCCACTTTGATGGGGAAAATAACTTCATATAGCCAATGCCTTAACCCTACAACTTTAAAGGATGACCTTCTGTTCTAACATCTTTTTAAATGTATTTTTCTCTTGTGCTCAGATGTATTCTTATTTTTTTATGTTTCTATTTTATCCTCCCCTTCCTTTTTTCTCCAAGGCTTAACATACCAAGGCATTAAGAACGCCCTGCTAAGTATTATCATGTAAATTCAGTGTTCCTGGTCTTCAGTTCTCAAGGATTACTAACAGGCCATATTTTACACACATCCCTGCTTAGACAGCCATCCTGTAATGCCGATTAACCACAAAATGGGTATTTAATTAAAATGACAAAAAGTAAGTCTATCTATTAACCAGCCTCTTACAAACAACCAATAGAAAAGAAAGCAATTGTGATATTTCCAGCCATGTTTACAGGTGGTCTAATAGAAGCTTTCCATTCATCCAACTAAACATGCAAGAGCAGGTAGCAGTTGATTGTCTACAGGAAACTTTAAGATTGAAGCTAACGAAACAGAGTTCCATAACAATAAAAACCTTAAATCAATCCTTATTTAATTCCACTGCTATAAAAATAAATGGAATAGGCAGAGCTACAATTTGTGGCATTCTGTTTGCTCTAGGAGTCTAAAGCTACTATGTAGATAATGATAACCTTAGACACATCTCTGGCTCCAGTCAATAATTAAAGAAAATAACCTGACTACTTATGTTAATTACCTGACTTTTAAAGTGTTGGATACCTTCTTCAATTCTATGAAGGAAGATTCCCCATATCCAACAGTTCCCAATACTTCTCCATTTTGCATTAGAAGAAGCTCATCTCAAATTATGTTTTTCTTGTTACAAAATAATGCACAAGAATGTTCATCTGAATAACGTACCTGTTAAATTTCAAGAATATCAAACAATAGTGTGCAACAGATGTCTTATATGATATCAAGTGCACTACTATCAGATAACATCCTATTGGTATAAAGCAAAAACAACTTTTCTTAAGTCATCAAGGTACCGTGGCTCAACAATTCCTTAGTGATTCGAATGCTCTATTTACCTGCACACAGAATAACACATTTGTATTTCCATTTCAATACTTTTCTTTGAATCACATCATCAGCTCATTATGGCATTGGGAAATTCTCTTAAAACTTCCCAAGCCTCAGGCAACAAAAACTGTACGGGAGACACTATTCAAGGTAAAACTGTTTGTTGTCAAACAAATGTGTAGAAACGCACTAAAAAGGGTAAACTAGTGACATAGTATTAAAATGTATAAACTTTGTCCAAGACATTACATATAAAGCGCTCTAGTTTACGATGGAAATTGGAAAATAGGCAAGCCTTGCAAAATAATCTGTAAATCAGAATTGATTGGAAGAAAATGGAAAAGAACGCTGCAGGAATGTTATTAAGCACCTCTTGTCAGAAAGTGCAAGATGTTTAAGAGTTATAAGTGTTTCCAAATGACAAACTGCTTAGCTTTTCATATGACATGCAACAGGTGTAATTACATGAAACTATATTTAACAAAATACCACAGATCAGAAGTGATTTCTGTTTAGCGACTAGTGAATGCGTGTAATTTTGCATGGGAGTTTATTAAGAAAAATATCTATATGGAAAAAAATAAAATATTTTTGACAAATTATAGTATAAAGATTAAGTGTATAATTGTATACTTTGACAGTCTAGTAAATGACAACATTATTTATCTATTCGTATCAGTATTTTGTTAGCCGTCACTGAATCGTTACATGTTAGCCCTTGCTAAAGTGAAGATGTTGTCTTATGGTGAAGATGTCGTTTGCTGGATCACTGGGTTTGAAGTTGGACCCACTGGGCTAGAAGAGGGCAGGGAAAGCTCTAAAACAAAAGCAACTTCATGTTCATGATGTTAACTTTTGTTGCTATGGCCTAACAATACTGGCAGTGGTATGGAAGAAAAAAATGCTACAGCCAGCTGTGCTGTTCACAGTCGGATAATTTCTCTATAGCTCTGAATGGTTATGGAGCCAGTAGCCTGTTGTGGCCAAGGACAGGATGATGGATGATCTACGTACTGTGCCCAAGTTTAAAAAGAAAGGCAGAAGTTCACTGCACGGCTGTTAAAATGCTAATATGGGTTAGTTAACAAAAGACTAATGGAACAGAAATGTTGGGGAAATAGACACACCTCATGTTATGTGTGTACATTAGCGATTTGATGGCTATTCCTATTTAAACATTAGCTTCATGTAAGTAAGACAATTTACTAGCCTTCCTGCTTGAATAAACTAAATCAATGCATTGTTAGCTGCGCTCAGATTCCTGTGTACGATGCTGAATATAGACCATGACTTGCTTCCCGCTGCTACTGGAATTGACATCAGAAGGTTAAAATTTGATTTTCCCTGAGTATGTCTCAGTGACAAGTAAAAAAAGAAAAAATACCATGAATATGAAATTGCCAGCTATTCTCAGAGCAAGGAAGAACTTAATTTAATGGCTTATATGGATTTTAACTGTAACCATAATGGCTTAGCTATGTATGAAAACAGATCATCTGTCCTTACAGACGTGAGGCTGAAAGCACAGCTTTTACAAATTTAATTACATGTGTTCTACTAGTGGCAGGAAATAGAAAATAATATTCTACTTTGTGTAAATAGTACACCTTCTGTGCACTAGTTAAACACCCATTATTCCTAGATCCAAGGGGGAGGAGATCCATTTGTACTTCTGGAGACGAATAGGTATGTTTGACAAGTAAGGACCTGAACTCTTTTTCTCTTGGGCTGTTTTGTTCAGTTCATGCGTGAGATCTTTGCCAGATTTTTACTCATTCCTTTACTTGAAAGAAAAAAAAAGCTGGTCTTTTGTTTTAATACCTCCATACAATCATACGGTCACTTTACACGCATGTGAATCTTTTGAGCTATTAATATATTATCAGCTGAATCACTCATGACCTCACAAGCCCTAATTTATCCAGTGATAATTAGATTCACCAAAAGGTCATGCAATTTATAGATATATTTTACCATGACTACATTAAGCTTGGAGTTTTTACAATGGCTAAAGGAACTTCTGCTATATAGATTAGATTTTACCATACCCGCAGGGCTAAATAATGAGATAGCCAGAAGATTTCATGCAGAGCAGCAAATACGATCTATGTGCGGACTTGCACACATTTCTATACGGCATATTAAATTCAGAGTTGTGATTCACAGATTAAGTTCTGTTACGTCTATATCACTTCCAAGTACAGGTAGCAACAGATTGTTATATTAGTATTGTTACTCAATGCAATATCATTTTGAATGACATACTGCAGTTTTCATGTTGTCTTATATACATGCTGCCTTATAAATATAAATGACAATGATATTCATTTTGTCACGGATTTCTTTGGAACAAAGTTAATGTTTATACGTTTAATTAATTCCATAAAGCTTTGCTGCTTGCAAATCTTTCATTAGATATACATTTACATTAACCACATGAATGCTTTTGCTCTGGGCATAGATTTTTTTTTTCATGCACAAATAAAGCTGAATAAAGGACCTATTCCATTACAGCACAAAAGTAATAGCATAGCCTCATACTGAGCTTCCTGTGAGCTGGACACCTCAAGAATACAAACAAGTCGTCTAAGAAAAGCCTCTAAAGACAGATAGTGAGAAAAAGTGGGAACCAGAGAATACTAAAGTAGTAAATACATTTAAAAAAAAAAAAGCCAAAACCAGTGAATGATTATGGTGACTTTAAAAAGACATAATTAAAAATAAATAAAACATAATTAATATATTAGTGATCTATATTATAATTATATATATATATATATATATATATATATATAATGTTAATCATACATAATACTATTTTAATATAATATAAAATTAGAGTTACACACATGAATGAATATATATATATATATATATATATATACACACACACATATACGCACATACATGTATGTATATATAGACACATAATATACAAATAATGAATAGTAATATTTATTGCTTGTACTACTACAGTGGAGGGCTTCTATCACTCTTCAGCCCACCATTAGTGAAATGATTGATATTATATTATATATTATATTAATATGGAGGTACACACATACAATATATATATAAATATATAAATATATATATATATATATATATATATATATATATATATATATATATATATATATATATATATATATATATATATATATACACACACACACACACACACACAAACACTTTTAACTAAACCAGTCACCTGTTCTACAGTAGATTTTGGTAAATAAGTAACAAATTACAACACTGCTTTTATATATTAGAAGCTTACATTTTTTATTATTATTCACCATGCAAATGAAAAGACCCTAAGAAGATGAGATGTATAAAGCAAGCAGTATGTGCCTCTCTGATACCCCATACCACAGTACTGTGAGGTGTGGTTTCAGTAGGTGGTGCACTGCACTAAAAGACATTTCCAATTCAGTATTTCCATAGCCAAGCAATAATCCTCATACAAGGGCTGACCTTTCAGTTCCAAGCAAGTGTTATAAATAAGAGATTTTACAGCTTTTCTTATCAATGTCTGAATCTACCATATCAATTTCATAATATGCTCAAACAACAACAACAACAAAAAAGTTGATCCTATTTTTTCCTTGAACAAAACCCAGCTTTCACCAAAGAGCTGCCTGCTTTTGTATGGCACTGCAAGGAGATAGCAGTGAACTGACTATCCTATTTGTTTTCATGCATAATTTATGGGCACAATGAAATGTAGCTCCCTCTATATCCCAGAGCATACAGGAAGGACCCAGTAACGTTTTGCCAGCAGTTGCCCATTAAATCATTTCTTGCAGTGGTAAAGCATACAAAGTTACAACACATTAAAACAGCAGCAGCTTTTAAAATACAAGGCACGTGATGATCAAGATGCAAAGAAAATAGAATGGGAAAGTATAGGCAGGATACAATGATGTGGCTTATATAGGCAATCTGAGTGATACATGTATCCTAAAAGCTGATAAATATTGTGAAAATAAATATTTCTGCAAGATCCAGTTGCTGGTGATACAGAGCCTGCATCAGCATCCATCAGAGTGAACAGGTAGCACTGAAGTATATTCCTGCCAGATCCAGGGCTCATATAATGAACTTACCTATGGAAACTAGTTGTCCAGGCTCATAGGAGGCTGTCTGCCAATCAACCTGAAGCTACTTTCCCATTGCAGATCCTGGCATCCATCTGCTAACTTTGCAGGCAGTGTGTGTAGGTAAGGTCCACAAAGGGAGAATTGACATCCAGGGCAAATCCAAGGGGTTTAAAGGGCTGTGCACATCATCCCACCGATCTACAGAGCCCAGCAGTGTCTTGAGGCCCAGCTGTAAGCTTTATGATCTTCAAAGCTCAGGCTTGATCAAATGGCACTGAGACAGTGGACTGCCCTGTCTCCCCTCTAGCCCAGCACCTCCTCCTCCTCCTCCCTGTGCTCACTCCCATCCCCCTATACACAGCTCAGTAAACACACTGCTCTCCCAACTACAACTTCAACACACATCAGATCCAAGACAAATGCTACACAGCACAGCTAAACTTTACCCTGCCACACACACCCAGTGAGTAAAAATAACCCAACTATTTCTGTAGCTCTGCCCAGGCTGCCAACAGACCTTGCAAAGTAGCAATCTCACCATCCAGCAGCCAGCTCAGTGCAGCTACACATGATCAGGCTGCTTTCTGTGTGCTTACCTCATCAGGGAATGAAGTCTGGATATATTATTGTGCTTTCTGCTGTTGCTTCTCTTCTTATAATCCTAAACTGGCAAAAAATCCTTCCAGCAGCAGCAGCAGGACAACAACAAAGTGAGAGCAGGCAAATGGTGTAATTCGATCCATCTCTAGTCAATCCATCAAGAGATCAGTAGGCTGCTTACCAATAAGGCAGGGTCCCACCCCCAGCTCTGATCCTGCAGCACAGATCTGCTGCTGCTGCTGCTCCTTTTTGTCTGTATGTGTTGTTGCTCTTAGTTTAGTCTGACCCTCCAGTGGCCTCTTGTCCCCCTTCCCCCCTTATCCCAGCCACTCCAACTATAACAGTGCCACAATTGAATATTAAGCCAGTCTTGTCTTCTCCCACTCATTATCCACATCTTATTACAGACATCCTGAGGACACATCATTTCAGCCCAGCATTATACATACACAATCTCAGCAAAACTTCATTCTTAGTTTTCTTTGGCAGACTAGATTTAACAGCGGAAAAAGCAATCAGAAAGGTGCTGTAGGATTTCTTTTTTTTTTTTCCCAAATTGAAATTGAACACAGAGATTCTCATTTAAATAGTCCAGTACAGTGTAATTTGCCGAGTTAATAAGAGGCCTGATTTAATGGCATCTCCTAAACGTTTTGCAACCAAATAAGCTATTGAAAAAAATCATTTTTGTAAGCACTCTATCATAAATATGTAAAGTATTAAATACAAGAATGTAATCTTGGAAAACATTCGGAGAAAATGACTGGACATAAAATCTATTAAAAATGCATATAAATAAACTGATAAATAACACTGCTGCTTCATTAAGGGTCATTTTCAGGACTGGGGAAATAATTTAATGAAGTTGGGCTAGCTAATATTCTTCACCAGTAGAATACATAGTGACCCCCCAAAGGATTGCGACAATGGTAAAGGGGTCAAGTTATTAACCTTTAACTTGCAGAGGGATATAGGGAGCATAATGTGGACAAAATAGCCAACTAATATATTTATTGCAGTTTATTCCTGTTTTTAATGCTTGCGATTGCTTTAACTATTAGTCTCCCACTAGTTGTTTGGTCTATAAAAGTAAACTAAATAATACAATTAAATCTTGTCAACAAATAAAAATAAGTCAAAATATTCGGCTTTTTCCCATAAAAAGCATCTATTGTGTATAATACTATGTATCATTTATATATTAAGGATGCCAGAATCTGTAGATATTGTCTGTTTCACTGTTTAGATTGTAAGCTCTTATGAGAACAGGGTCCTCTGCATTTTTAGTACAAGTATATAACTGAGCTATAGCATGCATTATAAATAAATGATGATCACAATACTATTATAATAGTTTGTATTATTCTTTGTCTATCCTTTTTCCGCAGGACATTGTGCCACCTTATAATAAATAACTTCTCGCCGTGCTATTTATTATTCTTATCAATACATTTTCTTTTCATAAATAACCATGCATTTATTTTTTTCTCTACAATTTCTTTTATATGTTAGTGTTTACACATCACATATAACATTAAAGCAATGAGTCACTTGCCCAGAAGACCTTCTAATCTAAAATCACAGCAAGACCTCTTTTGAAATCTCACTGTGTTCTTCAATGGTAAATTGTACTTTTACCATCAGGAATCTGCTGGTACTTATTAATGCTAAGAATAATGTACAAGAGACAAGAAATAGTAATTTACTGATTTTTATTTAGGGGTTAGCTTTACTATAATGTCCCCACTGTCACATAATATATTAAGGATTAGTTATGTATTTTTTCCTAGTTTTTAGTTCCTTTGCTTGTGATTTTCTGGATACAATCTGGGTAATAAATAATAACATAATTGCATGTGTACTAGTGTCTGCCATCGCTCTATTCATATGTTACTAATTAAGGAACAGTAAGAGGACAGGAAGGTAGGTTTGTAAAGATAGATAGGAGGGAATGACTAACAGGTACAAAGCAAATAGGAGACAAGTGGTGGGGAAGACAGAGAAAGGAAAGTGGTGTGGGGGAGGAAGGTAGAGCTCAAGGAGATCAGGCCAGGATTACAAATGGAAGTAGGGTCATGGAGAAAAAACTATGTTGATTCAAGACTTTACTAGGTCCAATAATAAGTGATAATTATCAGTATAGTACAAAAGCATAATAACATGCAGCCTTATCAAATTGCGATTCAGTAAATTTAAAAGGGCTCTATATAAGCACACAGCATATTTTTTTACAACATTTTTTAGTTAGTGATCTTCTATCCAAAAGCAAGGTCTTCACTAACTAAAAACCTTTGTAAAAAATATGCTGTGTGCTTATATAGAGCCCTTTTAAATATACCGAATCGCAATTTAATAAGGCTGTTGATATTTATATACTTATAGAAATTCATAATTCAAATGCATTCTTATCCCTCTTACATCCACAGAGGGCATGCTTTCACTGCATCTCACAGATACTGTATATACTGCATGCAATTCAAACCTATAGGTATAGAGAGGTGCTGGACCTGCAGTAAAGTATTTCTAGCACCACCCTGCCCCACACTGCTTGAAAATACCTGCCCCCAGGGAGAATCCTGAATTCTCACCAACAGGAGTTGTTCCTTTAAAGGTAATTTGCTCCAGGTGCTTCATAATGAAGCCAACTGTTTTGACCTGTTTGCCACACTTTAAGCTGATACTCCTTCTTGACCCCCGACCTTTTAATATTGACTACTCGATAATGATTAAATATTTATATTCTTCATTTACGAAAAAATCCATTATTGGAGTGTTTTTCATTAGGGAATGCACAGATCTATATACGGCTTCCCTCAACATCCTCAATACTGAAAGCACTTATGAACAGGGAATTCTGATAAATCTATCTAGAGCAATCTTGTCCCATGTATGGTGCTGATAAATATGTTGGCGCATTAGAAATAAAGAATAATAATATTAATATTAATAATGGAATCTGGCTGTGTTACTGCTCTGATGACTCTTTTCCTTTTCGTCTCTGCTTCTCTTTTTCCAGTTATTCTGGCTTGCTCAGCTGTTTATATTCCAAAAGCACAATCTTCCATATATGGGCCAGCTCTCCTGGATACATTTATCTATACATTTACCTAAACAAAATGTACATAATCTTATGCTGTAAATCATTGTAGGAAATCCTTCAATATGTGTCTAGTGAAATGTGATCTGTCTTAGGTATAGTAATGTTTTATGGTATAAAACACAATCATAATGCAAGAAAACATGTTTTTTTGTGGAAGCACTGTTTAAATAGCATTATATCCTTTTAGCTATAGTTACACTGATATATATAAATAAACATAGGCCTCTATTCCATGGCTCCTGTAAGAAATCTCATAAGGCTGACTCGCATCTACAGGAGTTTTGAAAATCTAATTTCTGCAGATATTTTATGGCTCCAGCAAAAAAATAATTCCTTAAAACTTACAGGCTCGCACCCAGGGGTGCCAGGAAGTCTCTAGCTCGAACGTGTGCTTGCAGCCTACTCACAGGATACTCCAAGTGTGAATCTCAGTAGTCTCCATAGCAATGTTATGGAATAGTACCCACTAATGTCAACACACTACACTAGTTTTAACCTCCTCCTTTATCCCAATATATCCATATAAACGCCTTACCATGGCAAGGAAGAAGTTAAATAATAATACAAACAAATGCAGGATGACTCTATGACTCGCTACCCATATGTGCTGGGTATCCCTAGTGATTCCCCTTTAATATTCGTCTTAACTGAACCCCATGGTATACCATGCTGTGACAATGGGGGTCCTTATAAACCTGTAGTATACTATTGAAAAAGAGAAAGAAAAGAAAAGGGTAATTTTTCGGTGCACTCTTCCACAATGGTACTAAATGCAAATTTCAATAACTTATTTTTATCCTTTAAAACTCATATTTAGTAATCAGCGCTCTAGTCTTTAAAATGAAAGTCACACATGAGGTGATAAAGGGCACATATATAGTGGGAAAGTCTCTGTTATTCAAAAAGTGTTCTCGCCACTAGTGAGGTTTAAAAAAGAAAAAAATTACCCCCGTCATTTTCTTGCAATTAATAGTAATTAATCAGTATTTCTGGTATGAAATATAAAAAAAAATTTGGACTGGTTATATATCTTGCTGTCAGGATTAATTCTTACATTAACTGATTTTTTAGACCCCAACAAATGGCAACAAAGATTACAAACAAACTGTTAAATTCTAAGTATACTAATATGCAGACAGGAGCTAAATAATCTCCCCTTTATTTAAAGGGAGAGGCCCTCTTGACATCTTTTCGTCATCAGAATAGGGCTCTAAGGCCCTCATTCAATTGCAATTTGGCCAATTCAATAGGGGTCTAAATAAGCACATAACATATTTTTTTAAAGAAGTTTTTAGTTAGTAAACATCTATGCAAAAGCAAGGTTATGTGCTTATTTAGAGCCTATTCAATTGGCCAAATCACAATTGAATGAGGACCAAAGTAAGCAAGGGCTTGTTAAAAAATAAAAGTTAGACAGCGCCTCAAAGGTGGAGCTCCAAAGTGGAGTTTATTTTTTTCTTAATAGAGCGGCAGGTTATTTTTAGGCCGAGGCCCATTTCCAAAGGCCAAAGGGGGAGTCCTGGCATATGGTAGTGGTATTAACCCATTAATTATATTGGATTTTAGCAATTAAGCCTCTAATTTGACACAATAAAGATCTTAGCTACTTCATAGCAATGGATTTGAGGCATTTAGGCTTCATGGAGTCATGTATCTGCCTTTATGGGGGTTGAAAATACCCGTAGGCTTTTTTTACTTTAATTTGTCCAATCCATTTAAGCAAGATCGGATATTGTTATGGAAGGCATGTCATAAGGATTTTTAAAGTACCGTAGTTATCGGACAGGCACCCTGTGCTTTTGATATTAGGGACATTTCCAGCGCTCGGATGGCATTTATCAGACATTAGATTTACGTGTGTAATGTGATTTACAAGGGAACTTATAACTCTGTTAGTTTCTTATGGGAGGAATAGTTAATACTGTATATACATTGCACACAGGAAAAAAATATATATTCCTTACAGATGACTGCCTAACAGCAATTTATACAGTGAATGTAAATATCACGCAGCTGACGGGAAGTATCATTAAACATTACATGACTGTAACTTAGCTAAACCCATTTCCACCCATCTAAACAGAGCCTAGTGCGTAACATGCCTTGATGTAAATCGCACAGTATTACAGAATCCATGCATAAAAACATAGTTATATATAAATGTTAAAAACAGGATGTAACTCAAAACATCTACTGCTCCACAACATATCACGAAGAGAATGTTTCTAAGTTTAACCTTTTCCCTCAAATTATAGTTTTCATGGTTTTAATTAAAACCCAAGAACTCTGTTTCCAGCAGTATAATTGTATGCAGACGCCACACAATTTGTCAGCACTCAAAGTGACTAGAATTACATTTTTTTCTCATATAAACACACATGTCATGTACAGCAAGAAAGAAATACATTAAAACATGCTTAATGGACCACTAGAGACTCATTTACAATATGCTGTTTTGAAAATCTAAATTTGATAATGGATAGAAGGGTTTGAAAAAAAAATACCATAAACTTAGGTTGGGGAACCTGTGAGGTGAACCTGTGCCTGATTCATTGTGGCCCTTGGATTGTTTTGGGCCTGCACATTGGGGGGAATTTACAAACATCTCAAGTGGCTGAGATGTGAATCTCTGTATTTACTATGCACTGTTTATTATAGAGAGAATTGATATCACAGCACTTCTCACTTCATCTTAACAACTTGATATGCTTAGTAAATTCCCCCCATTGTCTCTCTTATTCCAAATGGTAATATTACCAGTGTGCATAGACAACAAGGGCCAAACAGTACAAACATGTGCAATATGAAGCAAGTAGAACAAGGATAATGTAATCTGTTGCCATCATTTTTTGTGTGGCTCTCACAATATCACTGATCCTCAACAGCTAGTCCTCGGACCGAGTGCTGGTCACTGTGACTTTACCTGTCGGTTGTTAGGGACACAACCATTAGTTACAATGTACTCGAGACCCACTGCACTACAGCATAACTGTCTATAAAATGTAATACATTTAAGGGACTCCCAAAGTCATCCCAAAATCAATTGGTTATTTTTTGGTTATTCTTAAAGAACATGAAAAACTGGCTATATGTTGTGTTATCCATTTTTTCTAAAATTAATAAATTGTGGGAAATTCCATGTTGTTGCTGTTTAAAAGCAGATGTATGCATATTAATTTGTTGCTTTAATTTGATAATTAGGATTACAGACTAATTGTCTGTCTCTGTAGTGGCCAAAATAAGGACCTGCAATGTTATCTGGCAGTTAGACCCCCCTCCCACCCTTATCAAGCACTTTGAGCTGCACATTAGCATAAAGAGCCACACATTAGCCTGCAGAGCTCCACTTTAGCATACAGGAGTCACAAAACCAATGCAAGATATTTAACAAATTATTTACTGTAGAGAAAAACTGCTAGTACAATGTTTAGTCAGTTTTTAATGCTCTTTAAAATGAAATTAACTTCCTGTTGGGGTAACAGAGTCCCTTTAAGACTATAAATCATGTTACACAGTGCATTACTAACTAAAATAACATACTGTAAACATTGAGTGATTGTAGCCCTTTAAATGCCCTCAATTTGTGAGCTGCATGCTATAATTCCAGAAATAAAGTCTGATATTTTTGCTCTACTGATATTTAATTGCCATTCCACATGCCTTTTGATATCTCACAGTACAGTTTAGTAAGAGCACACACCTGTCTTTCAGTTATCTCCATGCATGCAGAGAGCTTAATGCCAGGAATCAGAGCGTGTATATTCTTGTTCATTTATGTCCTACTATTGTATATACCGTACAAAAAACAGAATTATTTCAGTGTTGGAATCCAGGCCCATTGTTTCATGTTGTAGATAAAATATTACTTGGAACTGATTGCTTTATCCCAGATTAAATCAACTATCGACAATAACCATTCCTACGAAAACCAAACAGAGCTCTTCAAATGAGGTATTGTGGAAGGGAATAGAAATATAATTTGATTTGCCGCTACAGTATGTTTCTGGTTAGTACAAAGGGTTATGTACAGTTCTCTGGCCAGGTATGACACAGGCAACCATTTAATGCAGCCAACGTTTTCCTAAATTAATCTCATAAGTAATGGGCACAAAACTTCTTAAAATGGAATATGGAATATATTCCCTTCAGACTGTCTTTTTGAGAAGGAAACAATTATCTGTAAACAGGATGGATCTAGCAGCGTTAAAGATAGTGTTACGTGAACTGGAGCTAAAAATAATAAGATGTGAGTTGCAACTAGAAGAGCTAAATATAGTGTCAGGGGAAAATGGTTTGACTCACGCTGCTATTAACCCAGGAGAAGTTTGGATGGGATGTCTGGAGATAACCAGCCAATATGAAGACGGAGAGGATTATATAATTGTTTTAAAATGTTATGCTGTTCGTAAACGGCTACTGCAGTGCTCCAAGACTGATCTATATGTGTTGTCTACAACAGGATAAACAACTTTGCAAAATACTTTGGGAGGACTTTACTAGGCATCTCACGCTCATCTCACTCAATCTCTTGATTTACAATAGCCCTTTGTCATCTTCTTACATAACCTGAAGTGAGAAAGTGCTTAGTAAATTTTCCCCACGTATATTAGCTTATTTCATTATTGGTACAGTATGATACAATCCCTAACATAGGTGAATGGCTGTTTAAGCAATAGTTTGTAACTGGCCTGTCTGTAGTTTTAAATGATTATGGCGATTAATGTTATCACAGTCTAATCATAAACGAGGTCATGATTTGAAGTTAGAAGGTGGAAGATTTGGCGATAATATAAGAAAGTACAGTTAAGGAATTTAAGCATGTCTGGGGTAAGCATTAGGCCAATGGGCAGACAAAATCTGTATTTTTGTTCTTATCATTTTCTATCTGCCACCAACAACTGGATATGCATCACATCAAGATGAGGGGAATGAAGCAATTTGCCATGTACAATGTTACTAAAGATACTATTTATTATACAGATGTTTAGACTGATGCAGTGTTGCACGAATTCACAATGACTTAAATGATTAAAAAGAAATAACATAAAATAAAACATCTTATTTTTATATAGGATAATGATCTTCTTAAACTGTTCGTCCTCTGTCTACACTTTATTAGTTTGTTAAACTAGGAAATATCAGGTAATATGATGTGTGGCATAAATACACTAGTCCCTTGCACTGATCCCATTAGAAAAACCTGAGAGAGAGAGATAAAGAAAAAGAGCGAAGGGGGAAGTACAGTATTTGTAACTGAATCTGCAAGAAAAAGTAATTTATTAACTTGTTAATAATTATTCTGACAATCATTTACTCTTGTGCTGTACAGTATATTTATTTTTCCCATTAAAAGATACCTGTGGTCACTTTTTTTTCTATGTAGTCTTTTGAATAACAATACTTAACAATTGGCAAATGTTTAGAGGTAGTAAAGAAAAACAAGTACAGTCTTTTTCACTTGTATATGTAATTATTGGCTATTACAGGCTTCCATTTTTTATTTACTGAGGCTGCTTCTTGTAGCTTCTGTCTCAACAGGGTTTATTCTTGTAAACTGAACACCATTATACCTAATAAACACACCGGTATTTGTACATAACACATTTCCATTGTGTAGGTACACCTTCCTGTATATTCAGAGTCTCCTCCCAACCCAGGAAGTAGACCATTGGAAGCTAATATGGTAGATTCCACAGCAGCATAAATGCATAAAAAACAGATAAGGGGCTGTATACTTATTTTTTTACATTCTCAAAGCATGTTTCTTATTTTCAAGTGTAGTTCTTCTAAAAGCGTCTTTTAAATTGTTGGCACCAGTGGTCCTTTAAAGTCTTTAATGTATTAGTAACATTTCACTGTGACTTTGTTCCTTGAAACATTAGTAAGTTTTCCAATGCCCATGTTAATTCTAGTGCTACTTTATTAATTGTTTGCTTGCCCCTGCTCATTGACCTCGCGTTCTTATTTTTATGACTTTGCTCTCGGATGACCATGGAAAAAATTGCAGTGGAGAGGAGCAAGCACCTGTCCACAGGAGACAAGAGTCACTGAAGCAAAGTAATCGTTCATGGTCAATGGGTTGTCTATAAGGGTCTACAATGCTCCTCTTTGCAGCATTGCAGGCTTAGAAGTTTGTATTTAACTGTGACCCTATTGTACAACTTTGCAGTAGGGGGATGATAGAGTTGAATTGATGTAAAATTTTACCCCTTCACATGTTCACATGCTAATTAGAAGTAACCGGATACCTGTGTATTTGTCACAAATTCTGAAGCAACCTATCTGCAAATGCATATATTTTAAGTTTAATTATATATGCCATATATCTCTGGATTTGTATTATAATAGAAGAAAAGAGGGGAAAATATGTGTATTATCATACATATCATACCAGCATTTGCAGATGATTTGTATTATATTAGCTAACAAATCAGTGAAAATTATTATTTGCTTCTTTTGCTCAATTTCCAGTTATACTTCACCACCTTCCACCATGCATGCCCATTGCAAGCACCACAGTGGTGAGCCAAGAAAGTGGGAGCCTCATTAGGACAGTCTGAGTAAATACATTAAAAGCTTCTTTTGTCGGGAACTTTTTTTTGTTTAGAGCCCCCAAAATCTGCCGATAAGGACATTCCCAGATAAGCTTAGTGAATCTAAGCCTACGTTGGAAGGTAAATTGGTTATAATTCTGAAATATTATTAATTGCCAAAAGCAGTGTTATTTTATTAATTTTACATCAGCCCGCAACACATATCTCATCAATCATGACACTGCCATATAGTAGTGCTGTAAACAGGAATGTCTCAGTTGAAATTACCATACATATACTGAGGTCATTACTAAATATGGATAGGACTTGAAATGAAATCACTACATAATAATTTCCATAAGCATACATTTCTCACAGCCATCATAATTTGACAGAGGAGTAGCTTAAATACAACACATTTCCTGCCATGTAAGGGGTTAAAAATGATCAAATAAAATGCTTTGACACATAGCACACAATCAAAATTATTTAAATATATGCATCAAAACTGATATCCATCGCTGAGCTTATTTTACATTTTAAATAAACTATTTCCTCATTTGTCATTACTTTTAACTACATACATGGATATTCATATCTATCTATCTATCTATCTATCTATCTATCTATTTATCTATCTATCTATCTATCTATCTATTTATCTATCTATCTATCTATCTATCTATCTATCTATTTATCTATCTATCTATCTATCTATATAAAATCATTGTTGTCGTTGTTGTTCAGTCCTTCAGTTGTGTATCACTCTCAAGGACCATATGGACTGCAGCACACCAGGCACATCTGTTTCTGGTTGTGCTTATCCATATTGTTTTCAGCGGACCATGATTTGCCTGACCTCTCTGCTATGAATTGCCCATCTTGGGTGACCCTACATGGTTTAGCTCACAGCTTCATTGAAGTACACAAGCCGCTTCACCAGGATAAGGTAGAGATCAAGAAGGGTATATTTAATCATACAGTATGGTTAAACATTGTCCAGGTTGTTGAGTGCCAATCAAAGTACAGTTTTCTGTTGTTATATATTTACTTATCATGTCTCTGTATCCATCATAGGCTTATGTGAAGGTGGTTGATATTAAATACCAGAGTTACAGATGACCCAACTTACAGATGACCCATACTTAAGAACAGGCTTCCAAAGCTTTTTTATGAGTTTATTTATATGTCCTGTTTGTTTGAATTAAAAGAAAGAGCATCATAGTTTCTGTAACTTGCTATTACTGCACCCGCTTATATCTCTGCTCTTATCTCCAAATATTCCCCCACCCGCCCTCTTCGCTCAGCTAATGACCCTCTTTCCTCCTCTCTTATCACCTCCTCTCACTCCTGCCTTTAGAACTTTTTGTGCGCTGCCCCTATTCTCTGTAACTACTTGCCTCCCTCCACCAGTTTAGCTTCCAATCCTCCAAAACCTCACTAAAAACACACCTGTTTAAAGAAGCCCATAACCTCCCTCTTTAATGTGCACACTGCATTTCTCACCCTCCTTTGGATAGTAAGTCTGTGAGTTTTCAATCGTGCAAGGTCCTTTGGGGAAAGCACTATGGACACTGGATTCTAAGCTCAAACACAGGGCCCTCCATCTTTTGTAATGTGTTAATATTGTTTTGCCTTGATCACAATTTCTGTATAGCGCTACGGAATATGTTGGAGCATTACAAATAAACAATCACATATATAGTTGTAAGCGTACGAGTCGTTGCTCACGCTTGCGGGCTCGCGTAGCGAGCCCGCGGCCCTCGCGAAGCGAGGGCCGTGGCTCGCGAAGCGAGCCGCGGCCCTTGCGTAGCGAGCCGCGGGCCTCGCGAAGCGAGGTCACTGGGCAAGGGCCTCAGTTGCTGGCATGGAGCGCCAAAGGCGCTCCATGCCAGCAACTGAGGCCCCTCGCGAAGCGAGGGCCTCAGTTGCTGGCGAGGTCACTGGGCACGGGTCTCAGTTGCTGGCATGGAGCGCCGAAGGCAGCAACTGAGGCCCCTCGCGAAGCGAGGGCCTCAGTTGCTGGCGAGGTCACTGGGCAAGGGCCTCAGTTGCTGGCGAGGTCACTGGGCAAGGGCCTCAAACCCTCGCAAAATTCACGTCGCTACTCAAAAAACACGACACACAAATTACGACACTCGCTAAATTTTACGAGGCACGCAAACAACGTACGAAACACGTTACCACACATTACGACCTCGCAAACATCGGACACAACACGCCGACATACAAACATTTAAAACACAATACATACACACAGCACATACATAAAAAACTTACCTACACCAAGAGGGAGCACCCAGGACCTCAAAAATGCAACTTACACCTCGATTTTACTCGAAATAAAACAGTTTAGAGACTAAAAAAAAATCTAAGCGACAGAAAAAATGGCCGCCGAACAAAACGAAAACGAGGCTACAGCACTCTAAACTCGCAAAACACCACAAAACACCTACGGATATTCCGATACAGACCTATACCACACATTACTCCCCATTTTACACCAATGCGGAAGTACACGACTACGCTAACGGTTTGGTCTCGCGCACGCACACTATTACACTGCACACATTCATCACGCTTACACAGCAGCTCCACACCACTAATGCTGCAGCAACATCAACACAGATTGCCAGCTCTTCATCACAATGCTTCAAAATAGGTACACTATATTCATTTACTAATTTAGCTACCTTACAATTTCATTGCCGTCATTTTTTGACGGGCAATTCGCTAGTAATAATAATAAAATGAATGTGCGAATATTGACCAAAATTGACAGTAATGGTTTATGTCTTATGTGTATCTACAGTATGTAAGAACATGTGTTCTATAGTATATTGTACTATTTCTGCTATTTTACCCAACTGAACAGTTATAGGTGCAGTCTATTATTGGTTTCTTGATAAATTCTGTATCTGTACAAGACAAACATGACTGCCAACCTCCATTACTTGTCTCTTGATAGATATTATCACAGTTTCTCCAGGTTGAAGCCTTTATCCCTGAATACAGTAGTGGTTCTTCTTCCTGCATTAGATATCTTACACAAAAAGTATTGCGAGTGGCATTGTTGTAAAGGTGTGGCGTGTTAGGTAGATATGCCCTGTAACCATTCACTGTATGCAGAAATGCAGGAGGATGATTATTAAACAATAAATCTGTCCTGATTACACAGTCACTCAGTAACCTTACTCGAAATAATCAGTCACCAGATGATTGTTTACCTTGGAGAGTGAACAATCTCTGATTACAACCGCTTTTCTGCTCTTCAGATAAAATGCAGTGGCCCATTTATCAAGATCTCTTCACTCATACAGCTACAATCTCATCATTTTGTTCCATGGCTATCTGTGTGCATGTACTAAATGTACTCCCCGGAGCTATGCTGCTTTAATATATGTATATAGATTTTTTTGCAAGACCTTCTATCCATCACTTGTTGCATTTATTACTATATAATGAACTTTTTCGTGTGAATCAATTTATAATCCCATGGTATGACTATTTTCATTTTTTGCATGAAATAAGTGAAATAATTTGAAATATTAAATGTGTATATACTCATTATATATAAGACATTTGAACACATAGATATTGGTTAATGAAACATATATGAGCTTTCAGATTCTTGAAGTTTTTACAAAGAACCACTGTAGTTTGGTAAACCTTCATGTGTTTATGATGTAATTATCTTACAGCATCTTCTTTAAGCAATCTTATATCAGAGGCTTCCATATTTTTTTTTACTTGTGCCTAGTGAGATACATAATTCTGAATGGACTTGCACTTACATTTAATGTTACTGGTAAGTTTTAATCTTTTTATTTGAGATAAATAGGGACTATCCACATTTAAGGTCCCTCCCTGGATTACTACTACTGTTGTAAAAAAGCAATTGTCTCCCCCAATAAAGCAAAAATAAATATAAAAAACAAATTTAAAGACTAATTAAAAAAATCACTATTAAGTCAAGTAATTTATTCAGTATGACATTTCAGTGACCACAAATTACTGATAATTGGCAGTTATTTCATGTCAATATTCATCATCTCTCAGGCTAAACCATGAAGATTATTTTTTCTGTTAAAGATTAAAGCATAGGAAAATATTTGCTACTTTTATAACCTAAAAAAAAGTCTGGTGTTGAAATCAGAAAATGAAATTGAATTTATATGTTGTTTTTTAAATCATTTAATTAATTTATAAATTGCTTTTGATTTAGTCACACCTCATTTATGCATAGTTTTACATTGTCATGGACCAAATGAATTAAGCTTTGCAGAGAAAGCAAAATAGGTCCCTATGGGTGAACCACTTTGTGAAAATTGTCCATTGTATACTCAACAAACCACGTTTGGTCTCTGGAAAGCCTAGTGCAATTTGGCCATAGCCTTATAATGTCATCAATCACTTTTAGATTGTAAGTTTGAGAGTTTTCAGTCTTGCAGGGCACTTTGGGGAAAGCACTATGAACACTGGATTCTAAGCACAAAGACAGGTCCCTCCATTGTTTGCAATGTGTTAGTACTGCTATTGTTTGTGCCTTGAACTGACCCATGTATAGCGCTACGGGATATGTTGGCGATATGTTACAAATAAATGATGATAATAATAATATCACTGAATTGTTATAAATAGAGCAGTAGCCCCTACTTAAAGGGTCATGGAACACAACTTGATTTTTCAAGCAGTTAAAAGAGCATGTTTTAAACATTACAAAAATTGTTGTCTGCATGAAATAATATTAAGTACATGTTTAAACTTCATTGAAACTAACAGGAAATGCAGAGAGTTTGATTTGGTCTGTGGATCTCATTGGCTGGCAAAGGGCAAGCCCTCAAGAGCAGTTTTGAATACATTTTTAGGATCTGAGATCTTCATTTAAAAAAGCAAAACACAGTGACAACTTATCAAATACCTGCTTTCTGATTAACCCATTAAACAATTATTTCCATGTCCCTTTAACCCACTAAATAAAAAAATAAGGTGATGACATCATAGCACAGCATATATTTATCTGTCCTACTCTAGCGATATGGAATGAATTTCAATTACACTAACTCTCAGAGGCCATCACACCATTTCCACAAAATGCCATAATAAAATAATGAATGTCTGTTCTGGTATATAAATCATGAAATGATGTCACACTTGCCAGGAAAGTCCAAATGAGAGAATTCCTTACTGCAAGTCCTACAACAAAGATGACTTGTGAATCTATTTACTGTTAGTTATATTAAAGGGGAAATACTATTTACATAGTTTTGACATACACTATTTGCAAGCAACATTTCTGTAATTATTATTTGTGTAGTTTTTTTTAGCCTGTATCATGTGTAACCACGTTATTTTACTATCCTGTGATATGAATACGTAGGAAATGCAGACAAAATGCTATATTGAGCCACCAACACAGAAAGTGAAGAATTCATATGAGCTTGAGAGACCAGGCCCAGAGAGGTACATATCCACAAGGCATTTAACTACAGTGCCTTGCAAAAGTATTCAACCCCCTAGACTTGTTACCTATTTTGTTACATTACAGCCTTAAGTTCAATGTTTTGTTAATCTGAATTTTATGTGATGGATCAGAACACAATAGTCTAAGTTGGTGAAATGAAATGAGAAAAATATATACATAAAACTATTTTTTAGAAATAGAAAGCATAACATTTGGCATGTGCGTATGTATTCACCCCCTTTGTTATAAAGCCCATAAAAAGCTCTGGTGCAACCAATTACCTTCAGAAGTCGCATAATTAGTGAAATGATGTCCACCTGTGTGCAATCTAAGTGTCACATGATCTGTCATTACATATACACACCTTTTTTGAAAGGCCCCAGAGGCTGCAACACCTAAGCAAGAGGCACCACTAACCAAACACTGCCATGAAGACCAAGGAACTCTCCAAACAAGTAAGGGACAAAGTTGTTGAGAAGTACAAGTCAGAGTTAGGTTATAACAAAATATCCATATTTTTGATGATCCACAGGAGCACCATCAAATCTATCATAACCAAATGGAAAGAACGTGACACAAAAGCAGACCTGCCAAGAGACGGACGCCCACCAAAAGGAGGGGCATTAATCAGAGAGGCAGCACAGAGACCTAAGGTAACCCTGGAGGAGCTGCAGAGTTCCACAGCAGAGACTGGAGTATCTGTACATAGGACGACAATGAGCCATGCGCTCCATAGAGTTGGGCTTTATGGCAGAGTGGCCAGAAGAAAGCCATTATTATCAGCAAAGAACAAAATGGCACGTTTTGAGTTTGCCAATAGGCATGTGGGAGACTCCCAAAATGTATGGAGGAAGGTGCTCTGGTCTGATGAGACTAAAATTAAAATTTCGCCCATCAAAGAAAACGCTATGTTTGTCGCAAACCCAACACATCACATCACCCAAAGAACACCAGCAGCCGGGACTGGAAAACTGGTCAGAGTTGAGGGAAAGATGGATGGTGCTAAATACAGGGATATTCTTGAGCAAAACCTGTGTTTTGAGGCTAGGACGGATGTTCACCTTCCAGCAGGACAATGATCCCAAACACACTGCTAAAGCAACACTTGAGTGGTTTAAGGGGAAACATGTAAATGTGTTGGAATGGCCTAGTCAAAGCCCAGACCTCAATCCATAAAAAAATCTGTGGTCAAACTTAAAGATTGCTGTCCACAAGCACAAACCATCCAACTTGAAGGAGCTGGAGCAGTTTTGCAAGGAGGAATGGGCAAAAATCCCAGTGGTAAGATGTGGCAAGCTCATAGAGACTTATCCAAAGCGACTTGGAGCTGTGATTGCCACAAAAGGTGGCTCTACAAAGTATTGACTTTAGGGGTGTAAATAGTTATGCACATTGACTTTTTGTGTTATTTTGTCCTATTTGTTGCTCACTTCACTTCACAAAAAAAAACATCTTCAAAGTTGTGGGCATGTGCTGTAAATGAAATGATGCAAATCCTCAAACAATCCATGTTAATTCCAATCCATGTTATTGGTTGTGAGGCAACAAAACACAAACCATGCCAAAGGGGGAGGGGGTGAATACTTTTGCAAGGCACTATACCTCATTCTGCCAGTGCATATATTTGCACATAAATGTTCATATTTTAAGATAAGCCTGTCTCTGTCAAAATGTACATATACACAAAATGCATACTCTTACACACTTGTATGTTTTTGTGGCACTCTTAGCATGAAGACACTGCAAAAAAAGAGGAGGCATAGTAACTGGGTCGTGAATTGTACACAAATGTAAATGACCTTAGTAACTACGTTCCGGTAGAACTGCATGTCACTCATTCAAACTCCTAACATAGAAGAATTGGATAAATATTGACATAGGCCAAGATTTACTAAGTTTTGCATGGTCTATGAAGTGGTTCTCTGTGGTTGTGATATATATTTTATATTCATTGTTTGGTATAAAGTAATCACTGCAGCCTAAGAAATGCACTCAGCAATCTAAGAGTAGCTTAGAATATTCTGTATTTCGGTTGGCCAAAGACATGGGAGCAGGTAAGGGTAGTGACTCAAGGCCAGGTCACAAAGCTTTGGGTATATGTCTTCCCCAATGTGATGCAGCCTTTAGCCTCTGGAATATAACTATTTTTGGCAAGATGGAGCAGGGCAGTGACCTAGGGATGTCCAAATAATAGCAAACTACGGATGTTGTTGCTGATATGAGAATGTACCTTTAAAAAACAATATTATAGGCAAAACAGTGCCCTGGGGATAACTAAATTTACATAATGTGATGTCTTGTTAACAAGAAAATGCATTTGGCCCATTGCACCCTGTTAAATCAGATACAAACATCTGTATTAATTGAAGATTCCTCTGAAAACCCCCTCGCTCCACATGGTGCTGCACTGGTCCTGGGTGATTTCATTCTTATGTAACATTCTTGCATAAACATTGTTACTTATAAACATAATACCTTTGCTTTTGTTTCCCCACAGATTGATTAAAATGGCATCTGTGGGACCCTTTCTCCCTATGTTACATTGCTATTTTTGTTACACTAATCCCATCTGTTGATTATTTAATCCTTGCACTGAAATATGTGTTCAAATTGTAAATCTCTGCATATATTATAGTGCCATACAAAATAAAGGTACCTATATACATATGTCCCTCATCCAGACTAGGAATTCTCAGTATCCATTAGTGTACTTTCATATGCAAATTATCTGCATCTTCTCTTGCAAATGCATTGTTTTTTTCTGATAAACTGCCATGTGTGTTGGCCCCTAAGGAGAACAATATTCTGACATTATCTTAACAGTTTTCATGTTCAGAAAAGGTCATAAAAATTTGCCATTGAGATTGCAAAGAATATAGGTCTAACACATTTTTTTAAAAATTGCACTATTTATTTTTGCAGATTACATCACAGTGTCTTAATGCATCATTTAAAGTGAAATATAATTAATACAGTTAGCTTCTCATTAATAATGACTGATGAGTGTTGTAGAAAAATAACTGATTGCAGATAAGAACCAACAGACACCTCTAAAGGCCCCATCCTTTTTATCTGAAAAGCTTTAGAGTAAATAAATCCTCTGGGCTGATGTATGGTCATCTAGACATGAGTGAACTCCTTTATTGCATTTTTTGGCACACAATCTTCAGCGCGCATGGTGAAGCCGCGCCGACTTAGGGGCGCCAACAATTGGGCATCACAGAAATGTGTGCAGACCTGGAAGTGCGCCCCTACAAGCTTCCTCTGCCTGGTATACCCCTGCCTATTATATGTACTACACCCCTGCCTGCCCCGACTGTGTACCCCTGCCTGTTCTCTCTCTCCCCCCTCCTCTCTTTCACACATCTCTTCCTTCTCCCATCCACAGATATTATTTACCCCATCCCACAGGCAATAGTGCACCCCGACATCTATGTTTCCCATCTGTGAAGTCTCGGGGCCTGGCTGCGACCCTTTACTGCCCTGTATGCCCGTGGGATGGGGTAAGTAATATCTATGGATGGGAGGAGGGAGTGAAGTGTGATAAAGAGGAGGGGGGAGAGAGAAGGGAGAGAGAGAACAGGCAGGGGTACACAGTCGGGGCAGGCAAAGGTATAACCGTCAGGGGAAGCTGGTAGGGGCATGTTATTGTGCATGCGCACTTCCAGGCCTGCGCACATGTGTGTAACGCCCAATTGTCGGCGCGGCTTTACCACGCGCGCTGAAGTCGTGCTACCACATGTTCCCCTTACCACTGCCACTGGAGGGCTGTTTGACCTATCGACCAGCCTTTATTAGGACAGATTTTCTCAACAATGTAATGTTACTTATGGAACTACATACGTCATGCCTCACAACTATCCCTCTGTCTATATTTTAAGAGAACAATACTCCAAGACCCCCACACCCAATATCCCTCTATTGAAGGGACAGTCCCTAATTGTAATCCTGTCTTTTCCAACTGATCATGTTCCTCTTCTTCTAAAGGTTTGTCTCTAGTTGTTTTTTTTTTCTAGCTTTCCCAGAGAAAGATAAATTCCAGGAGTGTATATGTTCTGTAGTGCGGGGTGTGGTTTGATCAAATTTGATCAAACTGCTTCCATTACTGGTGAATAGTAATAATGTTTTTTTTTTTTTATAAAATGTGTCTCTTTTTGGTCAGTTGAACTGCTTGGAGGCATTTCATACATACTCAACAATGCATATAAATAACGAATTTATCGCATATCAAACAATGTATGGTATTCTCAATGTTTAAACATAGCATAGCACCAAATATTTACATGTATTTCACACCCGAACACATGTAAATGTATTTTAATTAGCTAGGCCTCGCCCAACACGCATTTAGTAGCTCCAGGCATTTCCCTTCCTTTGTGAGCTGTGATAATTTATTTTGAAAGAAAGGAGAGTATAATGATAGAAGGGCTAAGGTTATTGTGTATGTATAAATATTCCAATTAAGCGTCCTAGCAGTAACTATTGTAGGCTTGGCTATGTTTGTAGGGCCTATGTTTCCAGAACAACCTTCTGCCATACACCATGCATGAATCCCTGAATCTTATTCATATTTTGAAACAAAGCACCCCCATATTTACCATTTAGTTGTGCACATTTAACTGATATATAGAACATGTTAATATTTTAAATGTCATGCACGGTACTTCAGTATTTAGTATTTTACTGCAATCTCTCTTTTCCATTTAACCAGGAGATTTGCACTATCAAACCTAAATATTAAATTTCCTCACAATTTACTGACTTCACTAAGCTATGTTCTTATTTTAAAAAAACATGGCCCACAGCTACTGTAAATTACCAGAACACTGCTTTTCAATTAATAGCATATCAGTTTATGTAGCAATTGGCTTCAAGTTATACAACGGAAATTAATTTATATTTTCCCACTTTCTTAACTTGTCTCTTATGATATAATTAAAGCATTTGCTGATTCTGCATGAAGTAGGTTAAATAAAAGAAAAGTGATTTCTTCGAAGTAGGATAAATAAAAGAAAAGTGATTTCTTCTCTTTAGTCCCGTGGAGATGTTTTTTTTTTATGTATAAAAAACTCTCTCTAATGACTCTTCCCACACAGCTCTTGTTATTGGTCTTTGCAAGACATCCGCTATAGCTGCCGAGGGCTTGGGAGCCTATTTTACTCCAAGAATGGACAACAGTCCTTCAATAAGTCTCTACAATATATGGAGCTGTTGAGACCAACTTGCAATTTGAATGCATTTCCACTGAGGGCGGACAGCTGAAAAACAACATCTTCTTAAAGAATAGATGACTCCCACAGCCTAATTCTAAAACTTTCACTGGGTCCTGAAATGTAAGATTGATCACACACGATGCTCAACAAGACTACCATTCAGAAAGCCGTGAATCACAATGCATCTGTAAACAACATATGATAAACTATTACATCTCAAACCTGCTAACATATCAACAGTTTTAATTTGTTAAAGTGAATAAGACTAGTCATTTAATTTACAATAATATCTTGCTTTTCTCTGTTTATTGTCTTTTTCCAAGAAAGAAAATAATAATTTGAACTTTTGTATTGAAACACTTTTTTCTGGAGGCATAATTAAAAATATTGAAATGTCCATTTATAAAACACATACATACAGCATATCATACTGAGTGATTCATGACTGTGACTGAAATATTACTACTGCAAATGCATAATTTTGTAGTTCCATAGATACATAGTAATTGAGGTTGAAAAAGAGTTTTAGTCCATTAATGATGGCCCTCCATCATCTACAGTTTGTTAATATTGTATTTCCCCTTGGGCTTATCCCCTGTACAGCACTACAGAATATGATGTTGCAATACAAATAAAAGTTAATAATAATAATAATTAAGTTCAACCTTTTTATATCTCCTCTCATCCATTTAATATAATGATTATATGGTAATGGATTCAGAAGAATGAAAACAGAACAAAACCCAGCTAAAACATTTTCAGTTGTCTCATAAGGAAAAAATAAAATAGAATTCCTTCCTAACCCCTGATACTGGCAATTGGATAACTCCCTGGATCAATGCTCCTTCTTCACTGGTTATCCAGAAAAACCCTGGATCTAATTTTTTTTCAAAACTATATCCAACCCCTTTTTGATGTTATCTATTGAATCTGCTGTCATAACTTCCTTTTGTAGAGAATTCCACAGTTTAACCACAATTATTGCGAAGAGCCCTTTGTTTAAGGTGGAATCTTTTTCTCTTCTAACTTCAAAGGATGTCCTCTTGTCAGTTGTAAACCTCTTGTTATTTTGACCCTGGATACATTTATATAAGTTAATCATATGCCCTTTTTTCTAGATAGAATACGTTTAATTTGGCTAGTCTGTTTTCATAGCTCAAACCATCCATTCCCCTTATGAGTTTTGTTGCCCTTGTCTTTACTTTTTCCATCTCTAAAATGTCCTTCTTATGAAGTGGTCCCCAGAATTGTACTCCATATTCCAAATGATGGCATACTAGGGATTTGTATAGTGGCAGAATTATATTTGCTTCCCTAGCTTCTATACACTTTTTAACGCCTTTTTTAACGACTTTGCAGACGATGCTTGGCATTGAGAGCTGTTATAAAGGTGATTGTCCACAAGCACTCCCACATCCCTTTCTATCTCTGATACCCCCAGATTTGCTACATTAAGATTATAAATTACATGGTTATTTTTCATACGCAATTTGTTTGTTTGTAAATTTCATCTGTCATTTAGTTGCGCATTTTTTCTAATTTTATGTAAGTCCCTTTGAAAGAAAAGTACATAATTTTCTGATTTAATGACCTTGGGCAGCTTAATGTCATCCACAAAAATGGAGACAATACCTTCCAGTCCTAATTCTAAGTCATTAATAAATATGTTAAAAAGGAGAGGACCTTATACCAAAACCTGAGGAACCCCACTTATCACATTAGTTCAATCTGAGTATGTTCCATATCCAACAACCCTTTGCTTACTGTCTTAACCAGCTCTCAATCCATAAGCAGATATTTACTGCAATTCTTATATCCCTTAGTTTGTACAATAGTCTCCCATGTGGCATTGTATCAAAAGCCTTCACAAAATTCCCCACAAAAATAAAAAAATTACATCACCTGAGTTGCTTTCATACAAGTTCCTACTAACCTCCTCATAGAAAGTAATTACATTTGTTTGACAAGACCTATGCCTCATAAATCCGGGTTGACTCCTACTTATTATCTTGTTCATATGGATCTATTCCTGTATACTGTTCCTTACTAACCCTTCTAAAAACTTCCCCAGTTCAAGTGAGGCTTACACTGGATTTGCTCTTGCTTAAATATAGGTATGACATCTGCTTTTCTTCAGTCACCTGGTAGCGACCCTGTGGTGAGTGAGTCTTAAAGCATTCAATGTAATGGTTTGGCTATTACAGAAGCCAGTTCCCTTAATACCCTTGGGTGTATTCCATCAGGACCCAGTGCTTTATTAATATTTATGTATTAGGAAAAGTCCTCCATACTAGATGATCCAATTCAAGATTATGTTAACTTTCCTTGGCCAACTACCCTTTTGAGAAAATGTTTTGTTCCTATTTCAATGATGGCAGCTGCACAGTACGTTCTGTCAGTTAATCATAAAAGGACATTATCCTAAGGAGGTAAAATGTTCTGTGAAAGCATGATTTGGTGGTTGCTTTTTATCTTGTAGTATCATTTTTATCCCATATTTCTTACCCTTTTTACATATTCTCTTGTGCATTCCTCTAGAAAGCCAATAATGACATCACAATCTTGATCAAAATTAAAGTCAACACTAGGAGCCTAACCAATCATTTTATGAATTTCAATGGCCAGTGACCATTTCTACACTAATTCACTAAGCATCTCAAGTAACTAAGTGCAATCTCAGAACAGGACTACAATCTTCTCCACTCTGTACAGACTAAAGTCACCATTAGCTATGCAATTAGCTGCGATTGTTCAGAAGACAAGTGTCCTTGGAAATATTTATCAGCTTTGTAAATTTCAGATACAGATCTAAGTCTTGCAGCAATTTTTGGGACACTCATGTCTAGACAACTCCATACGTAATAATTAAGGTGAGACTCCACTTTCAATAAAATTACGTTTTTTTATGTAATAACTTGTTATGTTGCTTGTAAAAAAAGATTACTTTTCTCTGCGTGTATGGCATACTGAGATGTGAAAGAGTACACCAAACTGATTATTTTACAAAACAAAAGTATTACAGTCAAATCATAATTTAATCATTCAAGTAGAATCTGCTTTATTCATTTAAAGAATAGAAAGGACTGATGAATAGCTGTTCTTATGGAATGCAAGCTATTACCCATTTGATGTAATCGCTTTAGAAAACCAACACAGAAAGATAGTCATTAACTGAATGCATTTACAAGTTACATGGAAGTTTTATTTATCTGTGGTAAGTTAGCTTGTTAAATAGCATTAATACGCCATTTATGTGAATAAAATAAATGACATGTCAGGAAATAATTGTCTGAAAATATATATTGCTAATGTTGCATTTTTATAATGGATTATACCATAGTTAATAGTACATGCTCTGAGTACTGTAATCATATCTGGTAAATAAGGGGTCTGCAGCCTTTTTATAAAGCCAGACCATGTCAAGCATTAGAGAAAGAGGTCAATACAGCATTAGTCTATAAGAAAGAGTATTTGAATGAATTAAATCATACAACTTAAAGGAAAGTCGAAAAATCCATATACATTTTTATTTTAAATTCAAGCCCCCATTGATATAATTTTCAAAACTGTTTGCCTTTGAATATATATCAATTGATAAAAACATAATAAAGTTTCAGTTCTTGTTCATAGCATTTTTAGTTGGGTCTACCCATGCTCCCACATTTGCACAACTTCATACATTATCAGCCTTATTAAATTGCGATTCGGCCAATTGAATAGGGCTCTATATAAGCACAGAGCATATTTTTTTACAGACGTTTTTACTTAGTGAACTTCTATCCAAAAGCAAGGTCTTCACCAACTAAAAACTTCTGTAACATAAATATGCTATGTGCTTATATAGAGCTCTATTCAATTGGCCAAATCCCAATCTAATAAGGCTGTAAATGTGTATATATTTTATGAGCTCTGTCAGAATGCTTGGAAACCTTAACTCTACGTGAGCCCGTCCTGTCTGCCTTTATACCGTACATATGTATTTAAAAGGCTTCTTTAGTAAATATAAAATGGCACACAGTATTGCATGAAAGGTAGTCATATTTCACTATAGCACAATAAAAGGAAGTCTTGGTTAGTCTTGGTTAGTGATATTAGCCCATATTAAACAAGAGTATTGATGGTGGACACAATGTTTAATTATTGCATAATTTACATCTTGTTCGTTTAGATATTTTAAAGGAAAAGTAATTCATACAAAATAACAGGTAATATATAATAATATACAAAATAATACATTTGTAAGTGAGAGGACTTTGCAGGTGTAAGGAGACTGGTAGAGAACGCATAACAAATTAACTAAATTTACATCTATCTGACTGTCTACAATAGATGGACACACCATTGTTTGTTATCATGGAAGCTGGCTATAGAGAAGTCTTGTCTAACACTAATGCTTAAGGCCTGGGCTCAGTACACATTTTGATTACCTCTGTCAGTAAAGATAAGTAAACTGAGCCACCCATCTTTCAAGGAACACTGTTGTTTGTGAAAAAGATAATTTGTATGTGAAGAATATAACAAATAATGTTTGCAGCTATGTAAGATAGAAGGATAAAAACATTTTATAGATCTTATTTTTAACTCACTCAGGTTGTGTTGTGGATAATTCTCTCTTAAAACTCTTCCTGCTTGTGGCTTGAGGGGAGGGTTATCCTATTGGTGCCTACTGTTCTACTAAATTCTATTGTTACAATAAATACATAGAAATCTTATGAGAAACCACAATTTTTTTGCAGGTTTTTAATCCTGTTAGGAACAAAGGAAAATATATGCAGCTATTAAAGCAAACATTATTGTGACAGTTAAAAAATAAATAAAGACTGTATTTATTGAACCTTAGTACAAACATGTCGTCCATGATCAACCCAAGATCTTCACCAGAGCATATGATAAATGTGACACCTCAATGATCCCTTAAAGGGTCACTGCACAGTAAAAAGAAAATTAAAACCTTTCAGTCCAAGAACATAATTAAGCAGAAAAACCTAATACTAAACTAATGTTGAGTTAGAAAAAATACATTTTAATGCTTCTGTTGAGTACTGGAAGGATCAATGATACATAAATGGAAGTTGTGTGTGTGAGAGGGGCATTTACATTTCTGGAGAGATATGGTTGCATTTCCTGAAGCAAGTGTCCTGCTTCTGGGCCAGTGAGGGGGATGTTGTAGAGTGCCAATTTCAATCTTAATCAGTTAACACATGCTCTCTCTTCTCTCCTTCCCCTCCCCTCTCTTCACTGATATTCAACACCTCAGGATTCAGCTCTGAGGAAGTGATATAACAAAAATATGGATTTTTCCAAAAAAATGTTTCATATCCATGGTTTACATAGCTGATGATGTTGTTATTTTGGTTCATACATGCCAAGCAAGTATATATTTTTATTCTATAATCTAGTGTGATATCAGGCCTCAAATACTGGAGTTTGACATGTCTGCTCTTCTGCCCAATGATACACTTTTACTTAGAATTTCAGCGCAATAAAATGGTTCTGTATTTTGCAGAATAATATATAATTCATTATTTTGCCCATTTATCTATTTTACAATATATGTTCATACCCATTTATGAAAATCAAACACGAAAGCGTATCATTCTGATTTGTGAATGGCAGAAATGGAATGCTATACGTTCCTTCAACATGATGTAAATGCCCGGCATAAATCTAAAAATAAAGTAAAATGAATCATTTTAACATCTGCTAATCTCCGTGACGTTTGGTGAAAGGCGCCCATTGTGATATGATATAAGATGGATTCAGTTGGAGTGCCATCATTTTTTTGGAACTGGAGTCCAGTAGTACCCAGGAGTGGTGAACGTCTTGTCAAGATAGCAGAAGATCTTGGAGATTAGTGTGTCTGTGATACAGCCTGTCATGACTTCAACGTCAAAGCTTCTGTCTAACAAGATTTGGAAAATCTTTTTCATCTAATAGCATTTTTCTTGTCAGCACTCAGTTGTTTTAAAAATAGTTTTCGGATTTATGTCTGATTCTGATGAGCCTTGTTTTCACATAATATGGCAGTCTGCTGTCTCCAAAAATAGAAAGGAGAAAAATACATGAAATATGGAAATATGAACATCAAATTTCCATGCTAATTTAAAAAAAGAAGCATATATTTGCAACATCAATACATCTTTTAAATTAAATACTTTGCAGATGACAGAGTAGATTACATTATCACTCCTTAAGAAACAATGAGAAATTTATCCATTCTATTTTATACATAAGAATAAAGCCCAGACAGTAATTACGATCTTCAATTACTTTACTTAACATAGCAAAAATCACTAGGTAGAATTCCATTTGTCGCACCTATGCTAATTGCAATGTGCAAATAGTATTTATCGAAAAAAATATATTACATTTATTTCCTTTTCAAAAATAAATTGCATGCTTTCAGGAGATGTCACAATATTTAGTTCTGACATTCAAAGAACTGTCAAACATGCATTGTGTGACTAATGGGCGTGGTGGAAAATTATCATATCTGTTTGATGGTTGATCAATACATAATTATTATAAAAAGATAAGACTCAAGAACTATGTCGATTGGCTGCAGGCCTTTTATGTTATATTTAATTTGATTTTTATTCATACTGTATGTAAGAACTAGGAACTGATGAACTGTTGCAGATACTAAACCTTAGTGTAATGCCACATTGGATAACAGCAATGGAGAGGTTCTGCAATATTTGGCCATTTATGTTTACAAATGATAGTGCTAATGAGTGAGATAATAAAAAATATTTCAATAAGAAGATGTTGGTGTTTAAAGGACCACTGAAATTCCCTTAATGTCATTTATTAACAACAGTAGTAGCTATGTAAGTAATGAGCATAAAACCATTTTTAGCGAAAAACAAAATTGTTAATCTTAAAGAGGAAATTTAATCTAAACAAATATATTCTTATATGAAATAGTTCATTTATAAAAGTTCATATATTTTTGTGACAGTTTTTAACACTTGCTTTTTATTAACACATGCCCTCTTTATGTTAGGTGATATGAGCTTCTGCAGAATATGGAAGAATGAATGTAACTGTCAAAGATTGGAAATCAGCTGTAGTTTGATTGGATTTTGAGCTGGAATTTGATCATTTAATCCCATCAGGTAGGCATTCTGGGTGCCAGCCACTTAAAATGGCAGCTTCCAACTCCACAAACATTGAGGAGTAACTGGCAACTTGGCAAGTTTCATAACTTTTACAAAGGTAGTTAATAATATCTAAGTGTCTTCTTTAATATAAAAGACACTTAAGTCTATGTGAAACTTGCCCTTTAATATTAAAGGACCACTGTAGTTCAAGAATAAAGACATTTGTTCTGCAAATATGTAACAAACTAGCCAAAAGGAGCTACTGAGGCAGAGGGGACACAGGTTGGGACCAGGAGGAGCACACTTTCTGGAGGCCAAGATCGGGCCCCTCAGGGCAATTATACATTAAAGTAAAGAAATACTAAAGAAATGTTTTATACAGCATTGCACCGGGTCTACCGGCGGTAGATCCGCCCCTGAAACTAACCTATTAAGGTTAGTACATTCTCTGATTGAGCTCCTCTAATTTGTTTTTTTGCCCTTTAATCACTGCCACTGTCACTGTCACCATCAAGCACTTTGCAGCCATATTGTAATGTTAGTGAATTTTGGCCAAAATAAGAACCTACTTTATATGGTGTTTTAAGGCACTAGCTAAGTTATGGATTGCTGGGCTGAAAATAATTATTCCATCTAGACACTAAGGCCCTCATTCAATTGCGATTTGGCCAATTGAATAGGGGTCTAAATAAGCACATAACATATTTGTTTTAAAATAAGTTTTTAGTTAGTGAACATCTATCCAAAAGCAAGGTCTTCACTAACTAAAAACTTCTGTAAAAAAAATATGCTATGTGCTTATTTAGAGCCTTATTCAATTGGCCAAATCACAATTGAATGAGGCCCATAGTAATTAAGGTTGAAATAAGACTTTCAGTCCATCAAGTTCAACCTTTTAAGATCTCCTCTGATCTGCAATATGTGGATTAGTTATTAATTAATTAGATGTTAATTAATTGTTAATTAATGATTAATCAACGATTTATTTTTAATTATTAATTATTAATCCAGAGGAAGGCAAACAGAAAAAAAAACCAAGTGAAAGTTAGCCAATCATCTCAAAGAAAAAAAAAAAATCCTTCCTGGCCCCAGATACTGGCGATTGGATTCCTCCCTGGATCAATACTCTCTCTCTAATTATCCAGGATAACCCAGAATTCCCTTTTTAATTAGAAATAAACCCAGTCCCCTTTTAAAGTTCAAATCCGCTGTCACCACATCCTCTGGTACATAATTCCATAGATTAACCACCCTTACTGTGAAGAACCCTTTTCTTTCTTTAAGGTGGAATCTTTTTACTTCTAACCTCACGGGATGTCCATTTGTCAGTTGAAAACCTCTTGGCACAAAAAGCTCCCTTAACAAATCTTTATACTGACCCTGGCTGTATTTATATAGGGTAATCATATCCCCTCCTCACTTTTTTTCTAGAGAAAATAAACTTTATTTGGTTAGTTTTTCTTCATAACTTCCATTCCCTCCATTCCCCTTATTAGTTTGTTGCCCTCCTCTGTACCTTTTGCAGCTCTAAAATGTCCTTTTTATGAAGTGGTGCCCAAAATTGTACTCCATATTCCAAATGAGGACGTACTAGGGATTTGTATAGTGGCAGAATTATATTTGCTTGCCTTGCTTCTATACCCTTCTTAATACATTCTAATATTTGATTTGCCTTTGCAGATGCTGCTTGGCTTTGAGCTCTGTTTCCTAGGTGGTTGTCCACAAGTACTCCCAATTCCCTTCAATATCTGATACCCCTATATTTACTCCATTAAGATTATAAATTGCATGGCTATTTTTCCTTCCCAGATGCATAACTTCCCATTTATTCATATTAAATCTCATCTGCCATTTAGTTGCCCATTCCTCAATTTTATGTTAGGGAAAGCACATCATTATCTGATTTAATTACCTTGCACAATCCATGAGCAAATATTTACTGCAATTCCTGTATCCCTTAGTTTGCACAATAGTCTCCCATGTGGCACTGTATCAAAAGCCTTTGCAAAATCCAAATAGACTACATCCACTGAGCTGCCTTGATCCAAGTTCCTACTAACCTCCTCAGAAACTAATTAGATTTGTTTGACATGACCTATCCCTCATAAATCCATGTTGACACCTACTTGTAATCCTGTTCAAATAGACATATTCTTGTATATGATCCCTTATTAACCCTTCTAAAAGCTTCCCCACTACAGAAGTGAGTCTCACTGGTCTATAATACCCCAGATTTGCTCTTGCTCCCTTTTTAAATATAGGTATCACATCTGCTTTTCTCCAGTCATCCGGTAGAGACCCTGTGTTGAGTGAATCTTGAAAAATTAAATATAATGGTCTGGCTATTACAGAACCCAGGTACCTCAGTACCAGTGGATGTATTCTATCAGGACTTTATTAACATTTATTTTTTCCAACGTCTTTTGGATTACCTGTGTTAACCAATTATTCGGCAAAGGTAGTATTGCCCCATTATGTTGCAGTGTCCCAACCACTGGTACCTCCCTTGTGTATACCAAAGAAAAGAACCTATTTAGCTCATCCTGGTCACTAATTTTCAGACGGCCTGTGTCACATTGTAATGTTCCTATAGCTTCTTTCCTCACCTTCTTCCCATTAATATACTTAAACAATATTTTAGGCTTAGTCTTACTCTCTTTTGCAATTCATTTTTTTATTTTCTATTTCAACCAGTCTTTTGCAAGCCTCCTTGATTTCCTTGTACTCCCGTAAAGTAGTCTCTGTCCCCTCTTGTTTGTATAATTTAAATGCCTGTTTTTACTCCACATTGGATGGGATTTACTCCTTTTATTCCCACATGATATATGACATTGTGTATGTTTATTTGGTAAGGATTTGAACGTTATCCATTTATGTTCAGTATTTTTACCTATCAGTTCTCTGTCCCAGTCTATACTTTGTATTGCTGCCCTTAGACCGTTAAAATCTGCCCTTTTAAAATTAAGAGTTTTTGTTGGCCCCTTAAAAGTTTTTTTTTTTAATTCAATCTCAAATGAGACTGTGTTGTGATCACTGCTTCCCAAAGGTTGCCCTATTCCAACATTTGACACTATATCAATATTATTTGTGATGAGTCAATCTAAGATAGCTTCATTTCTATTAGGCTCTTGTATAACATGGGCCAGATAATGATCCCTGAGTGTACTCAAGAACCTGCTCCATAGAAGGCGGTCCTAACAGTGCTGCAAAGCTGCATTCCCATTCTATTCAGAGTAAATGTATCTTACCATTGCAGCACAATCTTTTTCATGCAACTCTTTAATAATGTTTAAACCTGCACTTAACAAAATATGTGAGTTCCGTGTCCCAGTATGTTGCATTGTGTATGTATGTCAGTTTGTACGTGAATTTGTGTATGCGTGGGAGGGAATATTTCATTCCCTGAGAGTATGCCAAAACAAGATAATTAAACTTGGTATATAACAGATCTTGCTAGTCATGATTGTCTTCTAAATAATAAAATATGCAATGGCACATCAAGTGAAATGATAAAATACATACAGATAAAGAATTGCTCCCAATTATTTCCTGAACAGTTTGTACAAACAAGCCCATGATTTTTGAAAAATGACATAAAAAATATATTAAACACAATAAAGCAAAACATCCCGAATCTTTTTTAATATTCACCTCAATACTCCATTGTACAGCTATTAGTTTTCTTATCAGTCTGTGTTAAAATTTTAAAGGGTCACTAAATGGATATTGCTAGAAGGGAACAACATTAGTTACACATTACCAGAACAAAACTAAATTAAGAAACAGCTCATTTCCTTTGTGCCATCAATATTTTACTCAGCCATAGATGAACTCACAACAGAGGATTAATCATTAATGGGCTGATGTACATCCATTATTTGTATTAAATCATGGTGTATAGGTACAGGAGACCTGTTTATCAAAGGAGGTGAGAAATCAGCAATAAGCATAAAACCTATTGCTGCAATGCAGATGCAGGGAATGATTTCTGATTCAAAATTAAACCTACGTTAGGAGCGACCATACAGAAAGCACTGATATTCTGCAATAACATTTAATGCGTTTTTTACGCTCTTAAAGGACCACTGCAGTATCATATTTATAGTGCACTCTTCTGAAACTCTTGTGCAAAATGTTTTTTTTGTATTTTTCTTTGTTATTGTATTCAATTTCCATCAGACATTTTGCATTTGTTCTTAACAGATTAGAAGCCTGGCAGGAATGGGAGGAACCATACATTCATGTAAAATCTCTATTCAATTATTTTAGCAGGCTGCCAATGTAAATTGACACTTAAAGGGCCGTTGTATGCACTTTTCATGTTAAAACTATTTTTTAGTTTGCCATTGATTAACATTAAAAATACACGAGCAAACAGCAGCAAGCAAATCTTTAGTCAGAACATATCATTTAAAAACACACTTTATCTTATTAATTGCCACTGCTGTGCCCCTCTTAACCTCTCTCATTGTCTTGGGCACTAATGGAAGTGACAGATTTAATCTGTGATAACATTGATTAGGCTGTCCTCACGAATGTTAGATTGCATTCAGTAGTGCTCAGGACTGTGAGAGAGGTGGGGAGGGGTACAGCACTGGCTATTAATGTTTTTTAATCATATTTTCTGTCTAAAGCTTCACTGCTATTTGTACATGTATTTTTATGTTGATTAATGGGCACTTTAAAAATATATTTAACATGAAAAGTGCTTACACTGGCCCTTTTACTAAAGATACAGATGAGCTACCTAAGAAGGAATTCCCCATGACATAAACAGAGTGGACTAAATCTTAGATTTTCTTTTACAATGGTGTGTATGCATGACTTACACAAGTTGCTAGTTGTTACATACATACATACACAAACATTTTCCTAAACTATAGTAGTCCTTTCAAGAAAGTGTTTTTCAAATTCTTAAGTCAGTCCTAATTTGCTGCTTATTACAGCTGATCCTAAATACCAAAAGATAGACTTGCCATCATCTTTAATTTAATTTAACCTAGATCAATGTTGTTAGTCACGTTAGTTCTGTCATGTGAAGGACCATAGTAATAGAGGAAGCTGTCACTAGTGTGTTTTACTGTAACATTGATGAAGAGTGTACATTTTTGTTTCGTTATTAACTTATTTTATTCCAGAAAGGCATGTAATGTAATTTGCAATGACTTTAAAGTTCCTCTAACAGTAAATATGTTAAACGATTTACAAAAATAATTCAATATGGTTTGCATCAAGTTTAATCTGCTTCTTCTGGCATTAACATACCCTTCCCACCATACGGTGGATGGAAAACATTTAATTAGCAAAAATTTTAAAAAATGTAAACCCAATATAGCGTGTTCAAGGCATATCTATCTATCTATCTATCCGTCCATCCATCCATCCATCCATCCATCCATCCATCCATTCATCCATTCATCTATCTATCTATCTATCTATCTATCTATCTATCTATCTGTCTGTCTGTCTGTCTGTCTGTCTGTCTGTCTGTCTGTCTGTCTGTCTGTCTGTCTGTCCGTCCGTCCGTCCGTCCATCTATCTATCTATCTATCTATCTATCTATCTATCTATCTATCTATCTATCTATCTATCTATCTATCAATCCATCTATCTATCTATCTATCTATCTATCTATTTATCTCTCTGTCTGCCTATCTATCTATCTATCTATCTATCTATCTATCTATCTATCTATCTAATGCTAAAAGCTACATTTCTGAAAATAGGCAGGAACTGTGTTAAACTATCTGTTTGTAACCTTCCTGTATCTTAATGTATTTTCTGTACCAATAAATGTACACATTTGTGTTGATTCTTGGTTGGCTCACCACAAAATTCCTTTATATAAGTTTTTTTCTCAGGGTCTTTTCTAAGGGAAAAAACAAGGAAACATCAGACCCCTATAAAGAGAGACATTCAGTCTCAAGGTCAGATTGATTCAAAGAAAAGCTAATCAAGTAATGCTTTGAGCTCCTCTCCCCTCATTATGGTGGTACTCCCCGCTGTAAGATAATGCCAGTGCCACACCCAAGACATTAGCCTTATACTGCAAGTTATTTGGGACAGGGGAAGCATAAACATAGGATATTAACATTATAATGAAGTAATATTTGGCAATATTAGTATTCCAGAGTATATCCTCCTCTTGTAAGTTATCCACAAAAGCTCATTTTAAGGACTTATGTAGTTACACATTCCTTAGTCCAAATCCAGGAGATTTATTTATTTTATTTATCTCACATTTGTATAACGGTGTAAAGGAATGCAGCAGATCAATTATATATTTATGCTCTTAAAAGGATTATGTAATTAACTTTCTTAATAGAAAAAAAAAGCTAAATGATGTTTTCTCCAAAAAATAATTCTAGCAGCAGAACAGGTACAGACAACATACTCTTTAGAAATAAGATTCCTGTGTGTCTTGAATGAATTTCACATGCCGGATTTTGTGGCCCAGACACTTTTATGAATTAAAAGCCCACTGATCTGCATCATATTGGATAAAGATTCTCTAAACTATAATATTGCATAAAAAGAAGAGATATGGGCAACATTGTCGAAGAAGACTGTAACACCACTTATTGCATCTATTTCAGTGACTAGACTTCAATTGTTATTTATAACTGAATGATAAATGTATTAATAATTTAAAGAGAACACATTTTACCAGTCACTATTTTCCTGAACATAATGTACACCAGAATATAAAATATACATAATATTTAGGATTAACATGAAAGAAAAAAGATGATGAAGAAGTGATTTAGACACTTTATCACCTTATCTAGTACACACAGTGAATCTAAAAAAAAAAGAAAATATAGTATCAATTACAAACAGGATGTTTCAGAGAGGGATCTTATTTAAATAATATGTACAGACCTTGTATCCAACAAGCATTGGTCAAAGTAAGATGCATTACTATTCATGACCTATCACTTAGCTCATTTGACTTCTAAAACATTTATATCATGCCTGGATTGTGGCAGTCTTTTAAGCAATATGCATTCTTCACTATTTTAATGCTATGCTTATGTTTTGATTGACAGTTCTGTCTGGCTCCTTATCTTCATCACTCTCATCTTTTATTTATTTTTCTCCATTCATATAAGAGTACAGATAAAACAAATTGACAGCACAAAGAAATAGATAAGTATATAAAAGGGGCAACCAGGCATCAATAAAGCAAAAGCTCAAGAAACTTTTTGATCTGAAAAGAGGTATAGAAAGAAGAATATACAAAAACAGAAAGCTTGATACAGAATAGGAAAGCAATCTGGTAGAATTGACTTGAGTCATGACGGATGACCGTTTCATCTCTTAAATGTACAAAAATGTAAAAACATGCCAATACAGTGCAGCTTCTTCAAGGATAATGACAAAACACCACATAAATAGATTTTCAAGAAGAACCATAAACTGTTGCACCCCACAAAGGGTCTGAAAATCTTGCATAATGTCTGAATATAAATACTAAAAATGTCTGATGAGTTCAGCAGATGGTGGTGAGTTCATTGCTTTTTATTGGTTATACTTTTAGAGCAGAAGATAAAAAAAACACCACAATTACTCTACCTGTCGGTGTTGCAGCAACTAGAGATGGTTAATCATTGGCTCGGCGTCTTCAAAACTGTGGATAATTGAAAATTAATTAGAACAAAATCAGATGTTTGGATACTTTGCTTAAATCAGAATAACAGTGCATCAGGTGACAAACAGTTAAATATAATTATATTTAATATAAATATTTTACTGCTAACACTGCTTCATTCATTAGCAGAAGTCATGTCGGAGATCAGATTCTGACTTTATTATCACCTGCCTACTTTTTAATTATATCTGTTTTTTCAATTAACATTTTAATTTTAATTTTGTTTTTTACATTTGTTTTCCAATTAGGACATGACTTATATTTTACACAGGTTTTAAATGTAGTGCACACTGTTATTTTAATTAAGACAAATAATAATTAGTGCTGTTGTAATTCCACAGTGCATTCTAAAGATTATGTTCTTCTATGTATTGTGACTTAAGTAAATCTCCTGGCAGATTCTGGAGTCCAGAGAAAGGCTGCAAAGAGGCATTTAATATTAAAAATCTGAATGTACTCTGCAAATGATATTCTTGTTAACATTTTATAATTGTATATTAGCATGGTTATGCCCATTATCTATAGCAGAGGTAGTCGTGGACCTTAAATTCACCAAGGCAGTGAAGACACTGAGATTGTTGAATACAGGGAAACTCATTTTCATAGCAAACAGGTATTGCGTCCCTTTGCTGCTTAGTAAATCTGTTCCAATGTGTGTTGATCTAGGTTCCAATCTGAATCCTCATCTCATGTCTTCAAACCCTTGGCTGCCCAATTAAATTTACTATCTGAATAGTTTTAGACATTTTAAAATGATGACTAATGAATAATGATTAGTTTTAAACATTTTAAAATAATGACTCTAAGGATCATAATTCATTAAAAGTTAATTTATTCATCTATTTAACAGTGTGGAATGGAGGTGAATAGGGCTCTAAATAAGCACATAGCATATTTTTTTAAAGACGTTTTTAGTTAGTGAACAAAAGCAAGGTCTTCACAAACTAAAACATTTCTTTAAAAAAAATATGCTATGTACTTATTTAGAGCCTGATTCAATTGGCCAAATCGCAATTGAATGAGGCCCTATGCCCCCATTCCACACTGTTAAATAGATGAATACATTTACTTTTATTGAATTATGATTCTTAAAGCCATTATTTTAAAATGTCTGGCGTATATCTTTAAAAATATTGATTATGGATCTTAATTTTGTTTTCAATGACAAACATGGACCTTTTCGATTTTCTATCAATTTATTGACCACCTGTTCTGTATAATTTATGTGACTGTGACACCAGTTCAATTGAATTCAATACAAAACTGTATATCCAATTTTGCATTTGTCATATTCAGACATTTACTTATCTAATTACAGCTACAAAGGACACGCTGTTGAATTTACACAGTCATAATGTCTTTCTTTGTTATTCTGTAGTATTTAATGGCTTGTGTTCACATGTCCCATCTTGCATGGAAGACCTTGTCAAGACAGGCTGTTTACTGTACTTAGAGAGAAATGCAACCAGAAGCTAGATATAGCCTAAAATTGCCTGTGTTAATTCATTAACAAGGGGTTATTTCAGTGAAGCTCCAGCCAACTTGCATATTAACCTATTACGTTTGGAAATTATAATAATCTCAATGCACTGTTTATATTATTCATTTTCCATGCATTTGCATGGAAATGCAATTATGAACACATTAGCTTATACAATTATTCATTATTACACAGTACATAGTAAAATTATAGCCTCTGTTTTGACCAGGCGGATTGAATATTTAAGCTAATAACAGCTGTGGCTCATTAAAATTTCAGTGTTGCCTGCTCAATTTTTCTCTGTATTTATAGCCATTTCAAAATAAATGTTTTATTCTGCCCAGATCCCCCGATGACCCAGTTACTACTCCTCCTTTCCTCTTTTTATATCCCAAAATTAAGTTCACCACACACCTATATTGGGACATTATAGGTGTATATGTGTCTATGTAAGTATAACATAATTCAGAAAGTGTTTGATACACTTACAGACAGAATATTCTCTGTATATAGACATTTCTGTGCATGTTCCATGCATATACATTGGCATTTTCAGCCGCCCCTAAAAATCTGCTGCCCAGGCCTTGTGAGCCTAGGCTGAAACACACCCATGATGCTGTATGTACGGCAATGGTCGCCAACTCTGTTCTATAAGGGTCTCCAGCATAAACCATAATCAATAGGTGGATCTGGGTCCGAATCAGCACCTCCGACCCTTTTTTTATATGAAATCAGAAGTTTTCAAACCACTAGTTACATAGTCCTCTTTTCCTACGTTTCCTTCACTTTGTTAACTTCCATCCTGTACCTACCCACCTGTATGACATTATATCACAATATTTCTTTGTAGTTTCTGGTTGCTTGAGAGTTACTATTAAAAGTGGCTTAGATTAGCTGCAGATAATATCTATATTTGTCAGTGAGGGCTGTTCTAGCAGCAGCAGCTTTCACTCCTCACTTTCACATAGGTACGTTCTTCTGGAGGGTGCGGTGCTGCTTTATCGGATATTTAGAAAACGTACTTTTACTTTTTTATGGGTTTATTATTTATGGGTTTATTATGATTTCCTATACTTTTTTCAGCCCTTTACATTTGGTATCGGCTACTCCAGATTTAGGCTGTGATTAGGTGATATAGAATAACTGACTGTTGTGTTAGCAGTAAACATGTATTGATGGTATTGTTATATACTAGTTAGTATATCTTAAACAATGCATGTCACCCATGCAATGAAAGTGTTAACAGACATCTGATATGTGACTACAGAACTAACATATTTAAAGCTGCTGCTATTAATAGCTGTCTAACACGTACACACCATACACTACAAAGATAACAGCATTTACATTCAGCGATAAGGTATTTCAATGTGTGCAATTGTACATTCACCATGTGTATATAATGATTGTGAATCACGCCAGCAGGGAATTGTGTTCTTTGCACTGTTTTAATATTTAGTTATCTCTTCTGCAATATCTATTTTTTTAAAGAATTCACACATGCAGATGTTCCTAAAGTCTAATCCGATCTGTATGTTGCTGGAGATTTTTTTTTTCAATCTGAATTTTTTTAATATAATATAGAATTTGTAAAGCAGCGATGGTATAAATATACAAAAAGCCATATATCTAGAAGGTATCATATATTATACCTGTGCAAATTAGAAAATGAATAGCGTATGATAGAAAATAATTTAAAAGTTCCGAATTTTGTATTGGACTTGGAGAAAAAAAGTTAATTAAAACAGAAGACAACTTTTAGAGGACACAGTGCAAAAGATATTAATTGATAGGAACAGAGATTTTAAAAAATAACATCAATAACCAGTGCAATCACAATATCCAACTGATTGAGAACAATTAGCAGGGAGATATAATACTGAGATGCATTGGGAGGATACGTGAACACATTTATACACAAATATACCCCACATAAAATCTGGTGTTGCAAAGCTAGCCAAGCATTTCTGCCAAAAAAAAAAAAAAAAAAGATCCACTATTTGGTAGTATATGATATGTAAACTAAATTTCTGATACATAAACTTAAGGCACCATAAGAACATATGATACTGAAACTGTTTTGCCACAATATACTTACATTTATATAAACTTACAGTCAATTTAAAAGGGTAGGTGAAAAAGTGTGGTATTATTTTATGTTCCAGCACTGCTTAGGATATATGGATTTAAATATGTGGTTCAAAGGTGTCACTATATCATTTAAAGCTGGAGGGCATATGATTCAGACTATAACTCTACAGAAAGAATAATGTATAAGAGGAGTAGCCGTCCAAATATAATAAAGGAGATTGGAATTACTGGGATATGCATAAAACTATCCATATGATTCATTTAACTTGATGTTTTATGTACATAGGGAAATGGGTAGACTATGGACCTATTTGTTCTCATCTGCAGATAAGATGTATGTTGCACTAGATAGTAAATAGAGCACATAATGGTCATTACAGATACACAATAGTACTGCTTTAGTTTATTTTTTAATTGGTTTTGCATTGGACAAAAATATGTGTGTTATTTTTGTAGCTAAAGGGAGTTGTAGCATAACTACTTACTGTAAGTACACCTGTGAATGTTGGGTAAAGCACTGGGGGATGCACAGTGTTATTATAATACTTCATCTAACCTGAAATCAAAACATATTTTTTAAGTGTGGTTCATAAGAACACCTAAATGGGCCAAAGTTACAAGGTCCCAGAATAAAAGTAGGCATTACACAGTGAATTTGTTATTAAAATCATACTGCAGGTCTTCTCCATTTTAAGAAAAGAAATTGGTGCTGATTAGACCTTAGGTAGATCATGTAGACTGTTTTGCTCATGTTTACCATAACCAAAAATCAGCTTCAATAAGTTTATTTTATATTTGCTCTTCTATTATAATAACAACTTTGCAGTGTTTGGTGAATATACTAAGTATATATAGATGTGAAGAGCAGAACCTCCAAAACCTTGCTGGCTTCTGAAAGTCGACTGAAATTACAGGTATACCCTGCTTAACTCTACCCCTTATATTGATGATTCGCTATAGCGCTCTTTTTCTAGTAGTTCAGCATTTGTCGCTAAACCACAATATAGTGCTTTTTTTTGGTTGCCGATCCCCGTTTAACAATGTGCCCCCTCTATAACTCTATTTTTTCCTCCCCAGACCACATTTAACACTCCGAACCATCTGCCATTTAAAGTGGACTGTTCAGTTAATGTTTGCTGTTTCTTTAAATTTTATTTAAAGAAACTTTCAGTTTGTGTTGTTATGTGTGCTTAAAAGTTTATATATAAAACTAACATTTTAAAATTTCATTTACTTTTGTGTATTATTTTCATGAGTTCCCCTATCCCTATCTACCCTATGTAAAAATGACCCCAATTAGAGCTGTTTTGCTTAGCACTCCTATAGCTGTATAACTATTTCAAATTGCATACTGTGTTACTCTAACTATAATGGGTCACTTCATACATAACAGATAATTATGCATTTGCTGACGATCTGTATTATGGTGAATATACTGTATTATTGTAATCAATGCAAACTATTGTTTAGTGAGACTTGGCATTTGCATGGGTGGAGAGTTAGTTAAAGTTTCACCACTCTCCATAACCCGCATTATAATAAGGCTGCTGATCAGATAGGCCGCCCGTTATCATGGGCCTTCATTAGGAAATTAATTAATCTGGTCCTTAGTTCATTGAGTAGATTGACTTTAGAGCGAGTACATATAAACCCCTAATTACCTCAATTGCTGCTACAGCATTTTTATGTTGTTTTAATAACAGAAGCGTGTTTACCGAACGCATACAATCAGAAATTGCATGAAACATGTCATTAGGATACTCCTCTGCAGAATGTTTGACTTGGTTACCATTATTGGTTTCTACACTATAGAGGTGAATTAATTAAACTCTTGGGGACATATGTAATATATGCACTGGGTTGTGATTGATTGCAATGAATATGTAATGTAGGCACATATGGAAAAGTTCCTATACAGAGGCAATTTCTTCAATGTCAAAAAGATTCACTTACTGAATTGTTTTGCTTTTAATATTGTATTTAGCTTAACTACTTTGTATAAGCATAATTCCAATCACAGATAATTATTTTAGTATGTAGTAATCTAATCTCAACATATAGTCCATAAAATAGTATTATAATATTTTTGTGGAATGAGTCTTTTAGCAAAATCTATTGATGAACCTTGATGCATACTGTAGAGATATGTACATCTCATCTGAAATGTAACACTGATATGTACATCTCATTTTCAAATCCCTATGTAGCACAGAAAGACAGTTCCCATGTGGCGCTCACACTACTTTCTGCTCCGAGAGCTCATTTACTGAACAAAGGATGGGTGCAGCCTCAGGCAGATTTACCGGCGCAGTCAGAGTGCTAACTTATTGCCTTGATTTAGTAATTTCTTTAGCTCTAAAGGCACTATATACTGGATTCCCAAAAGCCACATAAAGCTCGGTGAATTGAGAGAAAGAAAGAAAAGGGGAAATAGTCGCTGACAAGAATGATCTTTTTTAAAGACTATGGAAACAGGGTCCACTCAAAGAGGAATTCCCATTCAGTCCTTCAGTAACTGACATATAAAATTGCAACATACAAGCTTATAGGACAGTGTGTTTGTGTCAAGTAAGCCCTGGTCAAACCACACACTGTTAAATTCACATCAATCATAGTCAATCAGCCAACCAATCAACCTGAAACCATCACTGGATTACTCTTCATACTGTTCTATTACCCTCGATAGCACTCAGTCTGCAGCATTAAAAGATATAACTCGGGCCCTGTTTGAAAGGGTTAGAGGAATTATTATTGTATACAAAAGGGAATAATAGACCAGGGAAAGAGTTATTCTTATTACCGCCAGCCTAATAAAACCTACATCATTTCCATTAAAACTAAGACAGCGACAACACTTAATAATAATGCAGCATTTACAGCACACTCATGATGACCAAAGATGATACATCTTTACTGTTCCAGCATCCATCCAATTTAACTTTAATTTATTGCTCATTTTGTCCTGCTGAATATTGATTAAGGCTCGCACATCAAAATGCAGCCACCGGCAAATGGCAATACTTTCAAGAACGGATGCTTCATTTTTTTTCTAGCTATCAATGGAAAAGACAAATGCTATATTTACATGTCTCCCAAAATGTATAAAAAATAATGTTACCCAAAAAGAACTTGATATTCACATAATGCTATACAGGTAGCAGACCTACAGGCTGGCTTGTTTCCATTGCAGTGCTAAAATATTCTTTAGTAAGCTATAGAAAGATAAACAACTATTCAATATGCTTTGTTTTTTTAATGATTTACTTCGTTAAATCATACATGTAGAATGACATATTTCTACTGTTTTTTTTCTACCTGATATGTGCTTTTATCAGTATATTACCATGTCTCATTATTGTACAGTAGACTGTCAGTTATCCAGCACCCACAGGGATTGGTGGATGCCGGATAAATGTAGTTTCTGGTTGCTTGAGAGTTACTATTAAAAGAGGCCTAGATTAGCTGCACATAGGGTGCTCTGCTAAGTATATTAGTCAGTGAGGGCTGTTCTAGCAGCAGCAGCTTTCACTCCTCACTTGCACACAGGTACGTTTGGCTGGAGGGTGCGGTGCTGACCCCGGGGAATGTAACACCAACACTGCGCTGGCTCAGTCACTCACACCTGTCTGCTTCCAGGTAATACTGAATTGCAGAGACATACAGTGGATGCAATCTGGGTGCCTGTAAGCATTGTGTGGCATGACAACCTGGCACCAAGCATTTGTTGAGCCCTGTAACATGTCATTTCTATTTACAGTACAGTATTACATTTTTTTCTGGTTGTTTGAGAGTCCTGGTTACCTGAGAGTCTACTGTATTAGCTTTGTGACTGTCTTGTCTCTGTTTTAATTGTTGTTGTTTAGTCGTTCAGTTGAGTCCGACTCTCCATGACTCCATAGACCACAGCATGACAGGTGCATCTCTCAGTCACTGCCCCTCTGAGCTCCATCAAGTTCATGTTCATTGCTTGAGTGACCTCATTTATCCATCTCCGCCTCTGTCGTCACCTTCTTCTTGTGCCTTCAATCTTTCCCAGCATCAGAGTCTTTTCTAGGGAATCCTGCCGTCTCATGATATGGCTAAAATATTTGAGCTTCAGCCTCATGATCATACCTTCTAGTGTCTTGATTTCCTAAAGTATTGATTTATTGGATCTTCTTGCAGTCCAAGGGACTCTAAGAAGTCTTCTCCAACACCACAATTCAACGGCATCAATGATATTGTGTTAAACGGTCAGATCAAGGGTAATTGACCACCATTTTGTATTCTACATGTTCTCTTGGACTAACAATGACCATTTTCTTTTGGGAAACGTTATCTATCTATCTATCTATCTATCTATCTATCTATCTATCTATCTATCTATCTATCTATCTATGTTTCTGTATATCTATCTATCTATCTATCTATCTATCTATCTATCTATCTATCTATCTATCTTTATATCTATCTTTTTATCTATTTTTCTATCTATCTATCTATCTATCTATCTATCTATCTATCTATCTAACTATCTATTTGTCTATCTATCTATCTATCTATCTATCTATCTATCTACCAATCAATCTATCAATCTACCAATCAATCAATCAATCAATCATTATCTGCTTCTTTTATAATACAAATCATATGGTAAATGGCAAAAATAAGTTAATATACATATGAAAATGGTTTGTATTATAATTATTTGTGAACATACAGGTGTACTATAATACAATTAATATTTGCTGCTTATGCACATTCACAGTTGCTTTTTACCACTGTTTGCTCTGCATGCTCATTCAAAGAGGCAAAGTAGGGGAATAGATGGAAAGTGATTTTGTTTCATTTTTCAGACAACATTATAATTAGGCAGAGTGAAAACAGAGAAAGTACTGATCAGCAAGCAAAATGTCATGATCCTTCAAGCTTAGTTAATATAACCCAGTTTCAGTTGCTATAGATAGAAAAAAGTATCACAAAATAACTTGTACATTATGCATTAATGCAGTGGCGGAGCTAGTAAAGGGAGTGCCCCGGTGCAAAACAACATTTTGAGGGGGGGCGACAACATTTTGAGGGGGGGCGACAACATTTTCTTTTGTGTTCCCCTCCCATTGCCAATATATATATATATATATATATATATATATATATATATATATAATATAACTCAAATATATTATTTCATGCAATATATAATACTGTATGATACACCAATCACATATTTGTTTACATTCACCATATGCAAACAAACAATATTTAGATAGAAGCTATGCACAATAACTCAAAAACCCTTTCTAGAGTACCTTGTGATGGCCAGAATTGAATGTAGTATGATGATTTGAGAGGGAACCAGGCAGTCAGTGATTTATGGTGCATCAAGGACCTTCAGTGTCTAGTGCGGGGAGGGCCCATGGCTCCCAGCTCTTGTGCCATCAGTTCTGCTGTGAATTGCAGTGAGTAGATGGAGGCAGTGGAAAACACAGGTAGCAGAGAGTTGTGGGCAGCAGAGGGCCCCTCTAGAGGTTAGGGTCTTGGTGCACCGGTAGATCCGCCCCTACATTAATGAACATGACCAAAAATGATAAATCTCTCTCTTACAAAAGTCTTTAATCATGAGGCTAACCTATAAAGCCCTTAACAACAATGTACCCCCTTATATCTCTGCACTCATCGCAAAATACTGACATTTTTGCTCTGCTAACAACCTTTTTCTTTCCTTCTCTCTTGTCACCTCCTCTCACTCCCACCTTCAGTCCCTATTCTCTCAAACCCCTTGCCTTGCTACATCAGACTATCTTCCTACCTTCAAAAACTCAACACAGAAGCTCATCACCTTTAGCCTTAATATGCACACTATATAAAATTGCTCACACACAATTTACACAGCTACCTCCACTTCCATCAGCCTATTGTCACCACCATCTTGCATCTATTACCCACCCTTATCACACCCCAACCATACCATCTAGACTGTAACACTTTAACTTCTGCGAACAAGCTGGCTACCACGTATTTGCAAAAGATACCCCATTAACCTAGGGTATCTTAGGCTCACTATATGCAATATTTAATACCCCTCCCATAAATGACAAACCTATATTCATGAACAAATGGGAGCATGACTTGGCCCAAAAATGGGATTCAGAGAAATGTGTAACCTGCAGGATCATTGAATTATAGTTTATCGGAAAAATTGTTAAAAGTACTTCATAGAACCTACATCACCCCTGATGGGCTCCACAAAATGAAACCCCAACAAGGGTCAGGGACATTTTTACACACCTGATGGTCCTGAGCCAAAGCTCAACTCTAATCTCCAATCTATGCAGCATTCCAATCCTTCCTTCCATTGAATTATGCATTTTAGGCTCTCACAATCCCTCTCTCTCCAACTCCCTAAATAAATTACTTCAATTTATAATGTTAGCTTGCCAAAGCCATATCGCTAGGAAATGGAAAGACACATGCCTGAACTTCCTAGAAATTATCAACAAAATCATTTTTTTTTTCATGATGAATGAAAGATTAACACATACAATATCTAATACCTTCCCCTCATTTCTGAAAACTTGGTTGAGCTCCCCTAGCAGCATTACCATATGGTAAGATGAATATATACTCCCTAATTCTCTCACTACCTTAAAATGCTTAGGATGGTGCATACTGAGGGGCCTCGGGGCGAAGCATGGAGACAGAACCGGACAATAAGTCAGAAACTTTTGATCCCAAACTACATTTAGAACGGGGATTCACCACCCCCTTTCTTTCCCCCCCTACTCCCCTCTTTCCCGACTAGTGCTCTGAGGTGAAAGGCAGCTGGCTTAATATTTATTTGTCCTTAAAGTAAAAGGGCTACAGTAAACAAGCCGATTATTTAATTCTTGAGTATTCATTTCTAAAGATACGGCCTAATTATACCTTAAACAACCGTCTGCTACTCAACCTCTGAACTAGTCAAATAACCTGTATCTTTTAATTCCTTTTCCCTATTGAAAATTGAAAATGTAAAATTGTGAATCACACGTTAATGTTTGTGAACATCTAAGACAATCTCTACCTTATTGTTAAGTTTACTCTGATTATACAAGAAATTGTATGTTAATATATAAACGTGTGATAATAAAAATAATTTGTATATACCTTTGTAATTTTTTTAAACAGTTTTCTATTCTATTATGTAAATGGTGTTACAGAAAATGTTGGCGCTTTATAAATAAGAGTAATAAGAGTAATATTAATAATAATAATCTATTGCAGTGGATTCCCCAAGCTTCAATTCAGATTTTTTTTACAGAAAACTGTAAATAATTTGTCTCTCTGCAATAGAATGTAGCTCACAATGACTCCTATCATGTTTAAGCCCTTTGTAGTACAGCATTTCTAATGTGCATATCACAGCAACATTCCTGCTATGTTCCTGTATAATGAATTTAAGGAAAACACAATAATGTACTCGAATTATTTAAATAAATCTTATTCAACATAATGTAAAATAGCATTGTGTAAAAATGTGGTACATTAGCATTTTCTTTGTATATTAGTCTGAATACAATACAACTCTGATCCAGTAATAGACATGCATTGCTCATGTAATACAGACGGGCTTGTGAGCATTACCTGAAGCCATGTTTTTTTGTGTTTGTCAACAAACATTAAGGATCAGGGTGAACTATTATCATTACCGCAGAGGCATTTGTTGTGGATTCTTTATGTTTGACCTCAGGGTATAAACAAGCAGAATCCTGCAATACCTTTGTCAACCTTTTTTTTTCTGTAAGCTCCCCAGAGAGATGTAAGGATTTTTAATCAGGCAAAATTGAAGAAAAGATTTTGGGAGTGCAATATCTTTTATGACAGGTTTTCCATCATGCTCCGATAACATCTTTCTTTTCAACTCCACTGTCCTGGTTTAGGCAGAATATTGTATTTTAATAAATTTATAGCAGATATAGAATCATATCTCAGACTCCTTAACCACATTCTTCCAGCAAATCTGTTTTCAAGGAAGGTTATCAAAGCCAATATGGTTAATCCCATTTAGTGTATACATATTAGTTTTTATATAACCATCAAACTTTCCAAGGGCTAAAACTCAGTCATGTTGTGAAAGCTGAAACCTGTTTTGTCTTGCATGGTATATAATCTCAGAATTGGGATATTAACATTGTTAAGGTTTATACTTCTTTTAGGGTCACTTGTCTTTTCTGACCATTGATCTTTTAAACAGGACAATTACTAACTTTTTTGCGTGTCCTGTACAAAATGATTTAATCTTGGCTTGCTTTTTTGTAACGCGATATCCTTGCCCATTCTGAGGTGTGTGTTTTTTGTTGGTGGTTTACACAGAGGAACTTTTACGCAAAGGGGTGGGGGGGTAGGGATACTTTTATGAGGGTCTTGTCCTGGAATGGGTTCCCAATGCTGGCAGGCATTTAAATTATATGCTGAGATGGCTGTCATTAGGAGAGGAAGGAACAGAGGTGCTAGTAACAACCTGTCTGGCTCCTAAGTGTTAACTATTTTTGTGCACCCTTATTACATATTAGTAATGCAAGAATGAGCTATAATTCCCACGTAAATAGAATATACTCATTTAAGGAGGGTAAACAAATTGAGATATCTCACTACTATATGAGCAGTTAACATGAAGTCTGGCTACGGTAGATAAAGAACATGGGTGTGCATCGGGTTGTGGGGCCCCGACTATATTACATTTGTACTTGGCCCCAAGTGTTCTGATGCCTATCCTATACATTAAAGTAAATTATTATAATGCTAACAATCTGTGTGCAGAGTTATCACAAAACATAAAGCCACCGATGTAACCTTCTACCCCACAAAGGATAAGCTTTTTACATTTTTAGCTTTAATGTAGAAAATGTTTTGAGTATGTATTATACATATCTAGTCAGTTTAGATGCAGCATTGCACAATTTACGAATATTTAATAAGGTAACAGTTGAAAACAATTTATCTAAGCTGGTGTAAACATGAAGTTACAGCATGCAATTCCCACATATTTTGTTAGGGCTTAATGTCATCTCTATAATGATACAAACAGGAGGTGAATATTGGAAATGTCCTGTGACTTCTTGAATTTGGTTGCTGAAAAAGCAGCGATAAGGTGTTTGTTTTTTTGTAACATAGGACACTATTTCCCAAACTAATTCAGCCACAGAAACTTTCTGACCATCAAAATCGTTGTTAGAAACAGAAATACAGATTTGATAGCAGATAAAAACCAAAAGGACTCATCTAGTCTGCTCACTCTATCCACCTAAATTATTGCCTTAATGAAGCCTCAGGATAGCTTCATGTACATCTGCTTAAATTCCTTAACTGTGTTTGACTCTAGCACTTAATAAGAACATAGAATCGCTTTCTACCCCAATACTATAAAATGGTCCCATGGAATTCATCAAACTTTTCATATGCCCCCAAATTATATAAAAAAAATATATATGCATATCCCCTGTCAAGAACTCCACTGAATCTAAAGACTTACCATGGCCGAACTACTTTTAATGCTTATTTGTGCATAAAGTTTTACACTGAGAAATTAGAACATTTGTTGCAGTATCTAGTTGAAACTTTGGTCCCACCAAATAGTTAAGAACCACATTTGCATGAGATATTCATATGCACAACACTTATTGTAAAACTAGTAAATTGTCTGTCAAAAATGGCGGTATCATTTTACATTTTTCTCTCCTTCTCCCCCTCTCGTGTCACTCCCCCCTTCCTTGTGTCTCTCCCCCTTCTTTGTGTCTCTCACCCCTTCCCTCCCCTGTGTCTCCCCTCCCCTGTGTCTCTTCCCCCTTCCCTCCCCTGTGTCTCTTCCCCCTTCTTTCCCCTGTGTTTCTTTCTCCCTCCCCTCTCCTCCCCTGTATCTCCCCCCTCTGTCTCTTTCCCCTCTCCCCTGTGTCTCTTCTCCCCTCTCCCCTCCCCTGTGTCTCTTCCCCATGTCTCTTCCCCCTCCCCTGTGTCTCTTCCCCCCACCCCTCCCCTCCCCTATGTCTCTTCCTCCCCTCCCCTGCGTCTCCCCCCTCTCCCTGTGTCTCCCCCTCCCCTGTGTCTTCCCCCTCTCCCCTCCCCTGTGTCTTCCCCCCTCTCCCCTCCCCTGTGTCTCTTCCCTGTGTCTCTTCCCCCTCCCCTGTGTCTCTTCCCCCCACCCCTCCCCTCCCCTATGTACCTTCCTCCCCTGTGTCTCCCCCCTCTCCCCTATGTCTCCCCCTCCCCTGTGTCTCACCCCCTCTCCCTTCCCCTGTGTCTTCTTCCCCCCTCTGTCTCTCCCTTGTGTCTTCCTCCCCATCTCCCCTGTGTCTTCCTCCACCCTCTCCCCTGTGTCTTCCTCCCCCCTCCCCTGTGCCTTTGTGCGCATGCTTGTGCAGCTCTATACTGACTTAGGAAGTAGTGGTAAGTGTGTACGCTCCCATGGAGCATTACATACTTATCAGAATTATTATAGTTAATACACTCGCCATATTTGGCAACTCCTCTTTCAGAGAAACACAATCCCATAAAAAAAAAAAAAAACAACTGTAAGTACCTCTCACCCTCACAGATGTCCCTTTTTTGAGGTACAGTTCCATATTCAAGAAGAAATTCATAGTTTTCGTCCTCGGTTTCATCCCACTTTCTGTCTCTCATGACTGTATCTGCAGTGTATGTGTGTAAATCTTTGGTGGGCAATAGGTGCTAGCTTGTTCTCTAGAGTGACAAAGCATGCCCCCTTCAACAACTTCATTATCTATACCGCTATTACAGTCTATTATGTTCAGTCTATTGAAGTCATAATAATAATTAGTGTTTTAATTAATTCAATATTTAATAACAATAATACAAGTGTGAGTAATCTATTGGAAGTGTTTTGGATGGGTATGGCTAATACCCCCTGGCACTTCCCTATAGTTCAGTTTCATTGTTAATCATTTCAAAGCATATTTCTGAAAAATAGTAATGGTTACTGGATACTTGTAAGTGATCTTTAGATGAATGTCTTGCTATGATACATTTTGTATAGTAATATTACACTACACTCATAATAATTATGTGAGTGTCTGTATATAAAATGTGTATATTTTGCTTTACCTTTTCACCATGTATGTGCTATGTATATATTTATGCTGCATGATTCCTATTTTAATAGAATAGAAAGGTTGTAATATTATATTGCCAGTTTCTATTATATTAGGAATCATGTGGCATATAACAAATATAATTCAGTAATAAACATGTCAATATCATTTTTGCATATGATTAACTAAGCATAAATTTAACCTACACATTACTAAATCACGCCAATTACGGTCCATACACAATTACAATCACTACTGAAATATAAAACCAGGTGGAGTTAAAGGCAATAAGCAGTTCAAGACAAAATAAACTTATTTGTGATATATGTAATTAACTAACAACATTAGCAGCTGTGTAAGCAATTACATAAAATATTTTTAAAGAAAATCAGATTTTTTTTTAATATTCTGTTTATGAGTACAGGAATCAATTTTCGGTTTGTAGATAATTGGGTAACATAACATTTACACCATAGCCCTGTTCTGTTCTAAGTTTTCAGATGTATGTCATTCTAGGTGTTACAGTATATAGTGATCCTTTAAAGTGAGCAGATTTCAGATCTGTTTTGAATTTATTATTCTTAGTGAAGATTGTGAATGGGACTGCTGCATTGGGCTACAATAGATTGTGATCTGTGCCAACTTTTTGCAGCCATTCTTAGTGAATCTCCATCTATATCTGCCACGCTGATCTCAGACTTGTTTCTCTGGTGCTGAGATTGCTGTTTTCTAATAGAGAGTAGAATCAGAATATCCCTTTGCAGCCTCTGAGAATATGAGTGACTCTGGCCTTATGTCTTAGCTTCAAAAATTAAAGTGCTTTCATTGTCTTGCAGTTCCAAAGTATATTATTAAGTAGAACTATACCTTTAAGGAACCTTGCGCCTGTGACATCTGGCTAAACGGAGCAGCACTATAGTAATATCTTGCCCAAGACAATACAAAGAGCTGGTTGTCTGTTACACATATCTCCCTAAGCCCTTCCTTGAATCTCACTTTACTCTAATTATTAGTTTACACTTTCCCTCTTGAGGATTTTTGGATAAACACACACTGAGAGAACTGTAAGTCAGGATAAGAAAGAGGCGTTATAAAAAAAAGCCCACAGAGGTTAAACACTTTTTTTATTCCAGGTAAATACTGGAAATAGGACACTTAATGAGCAGACCGTCCGTAGCACAGTGTATATAGAGAGCTGCCAAATGCACTTTTATGTGGCTCCAAGTGTTGGTTCCCATTTGTCATTGGGATTGAAATTTGGCATTGAAGCTGCACATCTGTTTCAAGCTTTTAGATGCTTTCAAAGGCGGATACACATGGGCTGGTTAAAGGATGGATCAGTAACAGAATAATTATATAGGGCCACTGATGATTCCTACATTTTAATTCACACACACACACACACATATATATATATATATATATATACACATACTGAAAAAATGCACAACTGAATTGAAAGCACTGATTAATTCAACACAAATGATAATTTCGTACAATACTTACTGGATATATATATATATATATATATATATATATATATATATATATATATATATATTTGTATAAGTGTTTCTTCACTGTTGGTCCCCACCAATTTTGGTGTTAACATACTACCATTTCTGTAACGTAAATTACTCCTTAATATTCAACCCTCCAACTTCAAATTCTGAACATTTCTTATGAAAGATCCATTCTTCCTAAACTTAAATGACTTACTATAATGAAATATTTCCATTGTGCCATTCCTGTCCCTCCTGTCCTCTAAGCTATACCTAATAGGATTATGTAGTATTTCCTTATAAGTTTTGTCTTTAAGATCACAAACAATTTCAGTCACCATCTTTTGAATTGTTTTTTAATTTAGTGATATAATTTTGGAGGCACAGCCCCTAGGACTGGGCACAATAGTCTATATCATACTGACTAACAATCTATAGGGGTATTAGTACCTCTCTTTTTCTGTTGTAAATGTCTCTTCTATTACAACCACGGCTTTTCCTGATGCTTTGTAGTATTGTTTGCCTACTTGAAAAATATAAATTCTAATAACCCACAAGCACCTTATATTAATATATATTTAGTTGGCTCTGTGATTTTATCAGATGATGAGTACTTGAAATCCCCTGCTGAATTATTCTGTGTTTGCAATTAACTGTAAATGTAAAATTCATGTATTACATTTTCTTTATGTACATTTTTATATAGCCTTCTGGGTTTCTATTTACAAAAGAATGTATGGTGAACAGAATGAACGTATGAATGAAGCTATAGATAAAGGACATTCTTATGCCCTCTGCTATCTGACGCTCTGTTGTTCCAACGCATACATGTTTTCATTCTTTACATATTAAATAAATCCTACATATTAAATTCTCAGCATATAAAGGGCCAATTTACAGGGAATTTCCCTTCCTGTTCTAGACGTTCTAGGAGGTTAGGAGTGATTTCAGGTAATTCAGTTTCAGATACTTGTCTGTACAGGTATAGCACTGTAAGATTATACTGGGCTGCCAGTGCCATTCCTTATATGTTCTACTTTGATGCCTAGAAATTGAAAAGTACAGGATCATGCCTGTTATGCAGTCTCTGCTGGCAGATACACATTATATGTTATTTTACTTTTCATGCCCCAGAGCCCTTTGATACAAAAAGCTTATTTGCCTGAGAGGGGGTATACAAAGTAATTAGATACACTGACACATACTATTGTGAAGCAAAGGCTACCTATGGCTTTCTAACATAGGCAGGATGTATTCTGATTATATATGGTATTCTTAAGCATGCCTTGGATGTGCGGGATCTCTGCAGGTGATTCAAAGAGAGAACACGGTATTATTAGCATTTGAATAGCACATAATTAGTCACAAATGAGTTGGTTATTTAACAATTAGATGTAATTAAATTCAAGCCACAGCCCACTGCTTCAATACTTTTTAATGTGAAAGAGTAACATTTGACAAGTTGAATCATTTTAGAAATAAATCATTGAGAAGAAAATAATAAATCTGTATTAATCCAGATTTCTTGTATGTCTTGCAATCTTTACCTTGTGATCTCGTAAACTGACTTGTGCAATACACTACAAGAAACTAAAATAGCAGACAAGTATTGCTGTGCAAACTCGAAATCACATACCGTGATTGAAAATACATTATTTATTTCCACTGGGTTTTGATGTTCTTATGTAACTTATTTGTACCTTTTCTTTGTTGTGTCCAAAGACCATTAATAATTAATTCAAAGGTAAATAAGGAATCCAAGAAAACACAATTATGGAAGAAAAAAGTAGGTTCTGTTTGAGAACAGTTTAGAAATGCACATCATATTTTTTGTAATATAGAACCATAGAATTTACAAGATTATTGTTGTGGTTCAGGGGACAAAATGTTACAAGACACTGAGCTTTACCTTCTTCAAAGGCCTATGTGATACACGCCAGATCACAAAAGTGATTAAATCCCTCTACAGTACAATGATGAAAAGAAAGACAGTTATGCACACATTCATTTCTTTCAGTCAAGTTCAAAAACCTGACATCAGATAATCGAACAACACAAGAAAAGTCTACACTGTGCACAGTGTACAATTAACTGGAGTCTACACGTGCCCTTGAAGTTATATTAAAGTTTCTGTCTAAAAAATATATGAAATGTTACAAGACATATACAAAAAATATCACAATGAGTGCTAAAAATAACTTAGAACAATATACTATGTTAAAAATGTTTAGAAGCATACTTTAAATGTTAAGAAATATGATTATAAAAAAAAATAACAAACCAAAAATTTAAGAAATATATAAAAATACAACAATACATATGTCACCTGTATCATATATAGTTCACTAGGAATGCAAACCTCAATCTGACGTTTTGCTTTCGCTTCTTCAGAGAAATCATGGATAACCCTCTACATAAATTAGTTAAAAGTAGATTTTGTCAAATTAAATTGTGCTGAGAAAATGTATACATATTCTACAAATGTAAGTACACAGTTAAAATATAATGTAGTTGTTTGAAATGACAAACTGCTCCCCAAGTCATCTTGTCATTGTCTTCTATGAGCAATAAAAGTGGAAGGGGTTTAAATTGGTGTATATCTTAATTTTATAAAACTATCATTTTGTTAGGCAGATCCATTGACATGCCACTTAGGCCTATTGTTTCTATAATGGACTGACATAGTTATATCCTTTAACCAATTACACATTCCTATGTACTAGCCAGTGGAATTATATTCTTCATCAACTGCATTTTATAAAAAAATGGCCCTTTGTCAACTATTCCTGTGTTAGACAGTTTGTGATTTAGTACATGTAACTATTCTTTTATGAATATGATGCTGAACTTTACAGATATTATTTCTGTCTTTTTTCAGTGTGTGGCTCTGACTAACACCCTTTTCAGACCTGATTAATGGGCTCCTTGCAACGTACCAATTTTAATGTTCATGTCTTCCTGACTCAGGTTTCACATTGTAACCATGACCACCAGGCCTCACAAATACCCAGGGAGCTTAGTCCTTGCATAGGTTGCCTGGTGTATAATATGGCCTTGTCCACTTCACACCTTAAATAAACGATAATCAAGGAGAAAGCATTCTACAGTAATGACACCCAAGGGTAAAACAGGCAACACACGTACAAAAATATTTCCTTCTTCATCAACACCTTAATGAATGGGCAGGGACATCATTCACACAAATAAATTACTTTACTTAGATGTATGCATATTAAAATAATGTTTACACTGATTTTATGACTGGACTATTATGGTTCCGGTAAAAAAAAAAAATCATCAAAAAATTATCCTTTAGTCTTGCTAGTTGTACTTCCTCAAAAGCAGCAATTATACATCTCAAAGGTTATTGTAATCATAAAAAGCTTGTGAAAACAAGAGATAAATCAAATGACAAGTGAGATGAAGTGGTATAAAGTGCGTGAGCCCTGTTGCACCTTGGGAATCAGATGATTCAGATCAGGATTTGATGCAAATAAAAGCTCACTGAGTACAAAGTATTTCCAAAGGCTTTTAAAAAATACTGTAGTGAAGGAAATATTGGCAGAAATATCCACAACATGAATTATATCAGCTCATTTCTCAGTGGCTCTTGGTAGACATGTTTTTCATAATTTCAATCTGGAATCAAGTCTTTATATTTATTGATTTAATGGACCACTGTAGTTTAGGAAAAATATTGCATGTTGTTCAAGTATGTACCAAACTAAGAACATTTAGTTGTGTAAGCCATGAGCATAAAGTATGTTTAGACAAACACTTCATTGGAATAGACTCAGCTAGTGTATAAGGTCTAATATATATGTAATATTGTAGTTTTTTGCGTAAATGAGTACTGAACTGGGAAAGTAGGATGGTTCCTATTGGTGCCACTCTGCTTCTGAATAAATGTGGAGAAGAGGAGTTATCAAATGCTAATAGTTTTTCCCATTCTCCAAAGAGACCATGCATTTGTCCCCTTCATCCACCCTTTCGAACTTTATACACTGTTGAATAGAAAAAGAAAATGGCAGAGCACACGTGGTCAGGCTCCAGTTCAGATATATGTGGTTAAGAGCCTTGGAAACCACGAGACACAAGCAGAATCTGCTAAAACTAAGATTTTGTAAATATATTACATTTCTGCTAATATTTTTAGTTTGTTGCATGCTTCATAAATATGTGAAGTTTCTCACAAGCTTTAAATGTCCTTTAAGTTTATATGGCTTATAAAGCAGTAAAGTAATATATTGAAAAACTAGATGTTGAACAAAAAGCAATAAAGATTGCATATCACAAGGAGAGCAATATGCCACTAGCTTAGATTTTATTATATAGGGCTGTGTTATTTATTATATTCTGCATACATATTGTTTTTTTTTTTAGTGTTTAGACCTTAAATATCTATTTCAGTAAAAGAAAAACAACAAATAAAAGATGGTACTTAATTAGGTATTCTATCTTTTAACTTTAAGTTTGGGAAAGATCCTTTAGTATTCACTTTAAACAAGTATTTTTATTATTCGTGGTTGATTAACTGTTTTGATGGAAATGACACTTAGACAAAACAGCATGCTCCATAAAAAGTGCAGTTGGTGTTTATGATTAAACTATAAAAACACGACTGCGATCTGTACCTTGGACATCTCGTGAGCCAGAAATATTTATCTTGTTGAATAGAGAGTGGGCAGAGAGACCACAGCTTTGCAGTAAGGAAATGTGATTCAGTGGCTGTAACGGCCTAATTAGATTTTGGTTTGCTTCATTGGTATGCAGCTAAAGCTACGATATCAGGACAATTGTTAAATTGAGAAATTAAAGAGCTTCAAAGCTACATAGTTGATACAAACAAAAGAAACCATAGAAACAAGGCTGGCCTGTCCATATTGGGGAATTAAGCAGTCTCATAGTATGTCAAGGAAAGTTGACAGGAACATTTATATTTTTCTCTTGCAACATAATGTGTTTATACACGTATACCTGCAAAAAAAACAGTTTTGTCTAGTTTGAGCTAATATCTTTAATTTAAAAATGCTAATTTGGGTTTGTGGCAAAGGACTGTATTTCCCACATTTCAGAATAAATCAATTTGTAAAGTTTGAAAATTATTTTGACCTAAGCCAGGCCCAGTTGGTATGTACATATAAAGATTAGACATAAATCACATTTTGAATATAAAGATTAGATGCAAACCACCTATTGTAGGGAAACCGGCTACAGAGTCTATTGGTAAACACAAATAACATAATAACCATAGTAATAACAATAATAAATTAACAATGACCAAGTGAGGGGAGGAGCCTGGCCAGAAACAGTACACCCTATGCTCTGAACCATCGTCCGGGGCCTACCGTGATGGAACAGCCTTGCCAAAGTAGGGTAGGATCTCATCCACTTTACTGTCTCTGCAACTCCCCTCACCATCCGCCACAGAGAAGACCGCAGAATACCTTATGCGGTCTCAACCCCCCCAAAAACGCCATGGCCTACTGCATACCCTCCTAACCAGCACTAGCACTATGAGTTCAATATCTGCTTATGAAGATGGGCCCATACAAGAGAATACAACTTTTAGCCTCTGAGCCCTTGAGCTCGCATTGCTGCAGAGAAAACTAACTTCTAAGCAAGACTTAACACAAATTTGTACACTTTCCTTCAGGCCTTAACCAATGTCCCAACATTATACAGTCTTTCCTTTTTTTTTTATAAGACTTTTTGGACCAGATAACAGGCAAGTTGCATCTATGCCTGATGTCTTTTGCACTCCATAAACCTGCTGCTTGACGGGTGCATTACAGTATCCTTCCATCATCTGGATCAATAAAAGGTAGGAAGTGGGAAGTACACCCACTACCTGCTCCTTTGTCTGGTGTCATTACATACCATTGGGACAAATTGATTGTACCTCCCACTGAAATCAAGGCCCTGCCCCAGCTGTAACCCATGATTGGCAACTGAGACAAAGTGCCCATATGATCAGATATACAAATGGCCCATGGGTATCCATGGCCCATGGGAAAAGGCTACCAGTTGCCTGCCGTCTGTTTTGCTGTACTTCCTGTTAAACCTGGAACCACTTGTTTCACCAATCACTCCTTCGTCAGGTCCAATTAACCGGCTAGTTTTAGAAAAATCCAAGGCTGCTACCTGATGCCCCACCTTAGGGGGATAAGTTCCATGCCTTAGGATAGCTTATAATCCCAGCACGATCCCCATACATGTCTACTCTACCTTGTGTGGAAGCTGATTAGATGAAAACCAGGAATGCCTCACCAACCATGCTAATTCTCAGCTCTAGGTACCTACACGTGTCCCAAGTGACCAGAACTGCCCATCCTACACTATGATCAGCAGCCTGAGGTGCGCACATTAAACGGTATAACGGTATAAATAACAACATCTCCTATCATCTGAAGACTCACTCCTTGTAATCTATCATTAACTGACCCTCCTAACCTTAGGCCAGCTACTCACCTGGCACAAAAAATATGTCCATTGATCGGTTAAGACTTAGAAAGACTTATGCTGGGCAAGGGTGCCTGTATTAATAGGTCCTCAATAGCTCAATAGTTTTTTTTTTTAAGCCACCCCCTATAACTGGACACTCTGCTCTCACCACAGCAGCACCGCCACTATGTTTCGGTAAATTGTGACCGGGGAGCAGTTGTTCATAGCCGTTACCCCTTGTAGGTACTCTCCCTTTAAGAAATAACGCTTAAAAAAGATGTATTAGTTTGAGCTGTGCTTGGTGCTTGGTGCAGTTGACTCTAATACCTTTATTAATATAATACATATACACTATAATATATAATACTTTATAATATTATGGTATATTCAATAAAAATACTATATTATTTAAATTCTATAATTTATTAACAAGTTGCTCTGATGGCCAAATATCTAGGTAAGGGGTGAAGTAGGAGAAAGACAAGGGGTTAAAGAAAAAACTGTGGGGGGGGGCTGTCTGGGCATTAACCCCTCACTGACAGTCTGGTTAATTGGGCTGCATGTCCCATTATCCTCCAGGCTCACAGCGCCCTTATATGACGTCACGCTATGCTCCAAAGCCCAAGGGACCCGATTCCTCAAGCTGGTGTACCCCTAGCAGCGTCCCAGCACAAAGAACTTGTCCATAGACATCGGCCGTCCAAGGCCCCATCAGCATCCCCGAAATGAATCTCAGACCCCATCCAGGACCGCAGGACAGGACCGCAGGACAGCACACCAGGTGAAAGGAGACATCGGGGGGGGGGGGGGGGGGGGGATAGAAGAAAGCAGAAAGGGAGAAACAAAAGCAAAGAAAATAAAGAAGGAAGGAAAGCAGGATAGGGAGACAGGGGGGACCTATCCACACACATGGCTAGCTGGGTGCATAATAGCGCAGGTGCCAAAAAGCCTATAAATGGCTCCACCCCCCATCTAGCCACCTCCAATTACCTGCCCCGGTCCTGCCAGGTCATGTGGCTCCTCCCCCCAACCCCTAGGAGGCCTTTTATAATATTAAATATTTAATAGTTAAAATATGCTATGTGCTTATTTCGAGCCCTATTCAATTGGCCAAATCGCAATTGAATGAGGGCCTAATTAATTTACAGCTTATATGCATTTGCAAATTCCTCGTTATTATGGTGACAGATTATACATATTTTAATAGATATTGTAATAGCCATAAATACTTTAGCAATGTAGCAGTGTAGATTAATGACAAATATGCTTTACACTGGATTACAACTTTTTTTGAAAGGAAGCCAAATTAAATATATTGTCACTAACCATAAAATGTTTTATTATAGAGAACTATATACTCTATTGTCATGTGGACTTGTATGTCCGTGATCTCTTACCATTACTTATTTACTCCACATTTATTCTATCTCATTGCATTTATACTATATATTTTTAATGTTAAAACTTACTATAATTTCTCTCCAGAACTTTAGTTGAAAAGTTTGCTTGCACCTTTTTTCAGAAATCCTGGAACTATACCGTATTTGCCGGCGTATAAGACGACTTTTTTGTCCTGAAAAACATGCCTCCAAGTGGGGGGGTCGTCTTATACGCCGGGTGCACTTTATACGCCGGGTGCGCAGAGCTCGTGCCTCCCCCCTCCTTATCCTCAACCCCTCCTCCTCATTCTAACCCCCCCTCCTCATCCTAAACTCCCCTCCTCACTTTACCCCCCTAAATACCTCCCCCTCTCGCTTTCTCCTCACTTACCTGCTTCTGCTCCGGCCTCCGCTCCTTCTTGACCTGGCGCACATGTGATGTCACATGCGCGGCACGGCACCCGGTATATGCTAATGATGTGACGCGCATGTGACGTCACATGCGCGCCACGTCATTAGCATATACTGGGTGCCGTGGCCCACATGTGACGTCACATGCGCGCAGGGTTAAGAAGGAGCGGAGGCCGGAGCAGAAGCAGGTAAGTGAGGGGAAAGGGAGGGAGGTTGAGGAGGGGGTTGAGGATGAGGAGGGGGGTTGAGGAGGGGGTTGAGGAGGCAGGATAAGGATGGGGGGGAGGTTGAGGATGAGGAGGGGGGTTGAGGAGGGGGTTGAGGAGGGAGGATAAGGATGGGGGGGAGGTTGAGGATGAGGAGGGGGGTTGAGGTTGAGGAGGGATTTTGAGTGGCAATGTTGGGATGTCGTCTTATACACCCAGTCGCCTTATACGCCGGCAAGTACGGTAATTGTTTTTTCATTGTTTTTACATAGTCCAAGCTAATGATTAATATAGAGTATAATTCATATTTTTCTCTCTAGTAAAGATGTAGGGCCTCATTCAATTGCAATTTTGACAATTGAATAGTGCTCTATATAAGCACATAGCATCTTTTTTTTTACAGAAGTTTTTAGTTAGTGAACTTCTATCCAAAAGCAAGGTCTTCACTAACTAAAACATTCTGTAAAATAAATATGCTCTTTGCTTATATAGAGCCCTATTAAATTGGGCAAATCACAATTGAATGAGGCCTGTAGTTAGCATGTGGCAAGATGAACCCTAGGGGCCTCATTCAATTGCGATTTGGCCAATTGATTAGGGCTTTATATAAGCACATAGCATATTTTTTACAGAAGTTTTTAGTTAGTGAACTTCTAGTTAAAAGCAAGATCTTCACTAACTAAAAACTTCTGTAAAAAAATATGCTGTTTCCGTTATAGAGCCCTATTTAAATAGCAATTGAATGGGGCCCTAGCATTGGTTTATAAACACATAATTTTTTAATTTGAATTGAATTTGGTGCTTATTAAGGTGCACGTAACCCTTTAAGCACTTGTCTCCCAGATGCTTTAGATCTGTTTTTGGAACGCATTGTAGTTCTTATCTACTATCAAATTACGGTATATCTCTCTTATACTATGCATATATAACACATGCAGTAATACAGTATGCTGCATAAGCCATTCTGGTTCACTTAAGTATTCATATTTTATAGAAGGCTAAGAAGGAAAAGCATACGTTTTTATTAATGGGTTCTGTTAACTATGCAAACATATCTTATTATCTATACAATACAATGTTGTATTATTATAAATACTGTCCCTTATTTTAGAAGTTTCATCCTACAGGTGTGAATGATGAGTCAGTGACTTACATTATCACGTTTTTGTACACGTATTTTTGTTGAAGAAGGCAATCAGTACAAAAATAAAAACTGGCACGTAGCAACTTGTATTAAGATTTTGCTTTCAAAGCAAATTACGTTTTAGTGACTAGCAAAAATATCTTTACTTGATTGACTAGTATGGTTCAGATGCATAATAGAGTATTAGACTTTAATTATGAACTGCAAATCTATCTATCTTTCTATCTATCTATCTATCTATCTATCTATCTATCTAGCTAGCTAGCTAGCTTGCTAGCTATAGATTTAGGGCCTCATTCTATTAACGTCCGTAAAATGGCCGTAATGCTGCGATTCTTTGCAGCCATCTTACGGCCCTGTGTAGCACTATGGCTGCGCTGCTATTCAAATGGACGGCGCCGCAAGGTGGTCCCCCTTACAGCCGGCCGCAAATTATGCAATCGGCCACAAGCGCTTCCCGCACGCCCGTAAATCGTGCTTCAAGGCCGCAAAGTTAGAAAACAGTAAATGCAAATATAAAGTCAAGATAGCATTGTAAAGCACTGTAAATGATAGGCAACATAATGGGGGACATGAGGATTAATAGCAACACCCTCTCAAACGTGCACATCAGCCCAATTCCAATATTTCATTTCCGGTTTATTTTCTGTCTCAAGTCACGCAGGTTCGTCGCTGTTAAAACCCGTACGGGTTTGGAGGTTGAAGACCGCAAACTCAAAGCATTGTAGAAGCAAATATACTGTATATTAAATCCAGCACTGCAAAGCACTGTAAATGATGGGGAACCCAATGGGGGACATGAGGAGTACTAGCAAAACATTCTCAAGCTTGCACATCACCAAATTATAATCTTTGATTTTTAGGTTTAAATTCCGTCCAAGTGACTAAGCCCGTAGCTCATTATTCAAGCCTGTGCGGACTTAGAGGGTGATTGCCTTCCAAGCCCGTAGCTTGTTATTCAAACCTTGCATGATTGATAGAACATGAAGATTTAACATGAAATTCAATTTCTTTATTTGCAGATTTAAGAGTAGGGGAGCTTTTGTTGATGACTGTCTTCACTGTGTTCCATGGTATATCTAATGCCTTGGAAAATCTTTTGTACCCTTCTCCTGACTGATACCTTTTAACAATGAGATCCCTCTGATGCTTTGGAAGCTCTCTGTGGACCATGGCTTTTGCTGTGGGATGCGACTAAGAACATTTCAGGAAAGACCAACTAGAGCAGCTGAACTTTATTTCGGTTAATCAGAGGCACTTAAATAGGAGTCAGCATACACCTGCCATCATTTAAACACGGTTTGGAATGTGATTGCTTAATTCTGAACACAGCTACATCCCCAGTTATAAGAGGGTGTGCAGACTTATGCAACCACATTATTTTTCTTTCTTTTTTTTCTTCCCTCCACCTCAAAGATTTCAGTTTGTTTTTCAATTGAGTTGTACAGTTTATAGGTCACATTAAAGGTGGAAAAAGTTCTGAAATGATTTATGTTTGTCTCATTTTTTTACAGCACAAAAACCTGACATTTTAACAGGGGTGTGTAGACTTTTTATATCCACTGTATATGTCTGTTTATTAAGATATAGGTTTTTGTTACTTGCAGAAGCTATATATGTAGCTGGAACAGAAGGACCAAATTAAGATAATGGGTGAGACTTTAGATTTTGTTTACCATATAAGTTATATGAAAAGAAAAAACACCTGCTTAGAAAACGATCTAGCATTTCTGTGATGTTAATGTCAAGGTTAAGTATTAATTTTACAAAAATATAGACAAACCATAATCATAAAGTAGCAGTAATATGCTATATCGCCTTCTGGATCACTATCTTGTTGTGGTGAAGGTGCTTGCGAACCTCAGTAAAGCTGTGAGCTATACCATGTAGGCTCACTCTAGTTGGGCAGGTCATAGCAGAGAGGTCAAACAAATCATGGTCCCCTGGAGAAGGAACTTGCAACCCACGCCAGTATCCTTGCAAAGATAACCTTATAGACAAGCACAACCAGTGACACAAGATGTGTCCGGCATGCTGCAGTCCATAGGGTCATGGAGATTTGGGCGCAACTGAGCAACCTATCAACAACAATATGCTATATATCAGTAACAGAAGAATATAAAGTAAATATAGAATAGGATTATATTCATTATGCTAAATCAAACCTTTCCATGCTTTTTCTTTGTATTTTTTATTTCTGTAACAAATTAATAGCAGTAAAAAAGTTTTAAATAGAGCCTACCCTAATGCATGCATGGTTGCTACATGACAAGGTGTTCAATGGCAAGTTCTGTGTGATTTTTTTCCCCCCCTGATAAAATCCTTTGTAAGCTGGTGCCATAGGTGGCTGGTTTTCTATATTTTATTAAGGAACAGAAGAATAAACAGCTAGCAAGAAGATAGGGCATTGCATGTAGCTAGTGAATGGAAGGGGAAAGGGGTTAAGAATGGAATTAAGAGTTATATCTGGTTTAGGATCCCTCAAAAAGAACAGAGAGGGAACGGTTACAGAACAGAGAAATGCTCTATAAATTCAGTGTGAATAAATAAACCTTGTGATATTAATGGGACTGACAGTGCATCACCTCTTCAGCCATTGTGGGGATTGATGCATAGTTTGATGTGGAGTGAGACCCTATCTCACTGAATAAACTTGTCATCCTGGCACATACATATATGAACCATTCTACAGAGAAAACATCATTAATAAATTGTTAATATAATTATTATATTTGATTTTCAGAGTGTCATCAGATTCAATCGTGCTAGAAGAACAATAAAAACATTTACGTACATTAGACTGCAGTTGAGACAGGACAGCACACTCGTATATAAACATTGCTACATAAGAATATGAATTCCAAGAAATGTGTATCTGGAACCACAGTAGAGATGTAAAGAGGTGCAATGTTGCTGAGGTCTTTGTAAGTAAGTCAAGTGTGACACCAAGACATCTAACTTGAGGCATGGAGATGATTTTTGTGTTGCTTCTGATAAGACAGATGTCAGGTATATAGAGATTAAGAAGAATCCCCTGGGCCTAGCAGTAATACATGATCATATGTGAGTGAGGTACTTGTTAGGACTGGATTTATCAGTAATACATACATTTTCCCATTGTGTGTCTTGGTTCACAGAAAATATGTTTGCTTTATAATTTCAATAGAAACCACTTCACTGTTCTCCCTTAGCAATTCAATATGGCAAATCAGTATGGTTCATAATATATGCTTGATAGTAAAGCCTGAAGTATGGTATTATACTTTATGGTTGATATGCTTGGGAACAAGTGTTCATCATGTAGATTCAGTTTTCCACATTGTATAGTATAATAATTCACTGCATGTGGTTGCAGTGGTTATAGGCTAATGCTGTGACACTGCATGTGCCCAACTTCATCCTGGACAGCTGTGCTGTTTGCCAACAATTTCTGAACCTGTGCTGCTTGCTTAATGTGTCCACAGGTTATAGTGGCCTAATGTCTGAAGCTGTATATGCTACTGGGGTTGTAGTGATTGAAGCCTTATACTGTGGCTATTTGTATTGTGCTTGTCCTTGAACTCAGCTTGTTGACTGTCCTTCCAGGGTAGGGGAGCCATCAAACCTAATATACCAAAGGTATTCACTGAAAGCAGGCGGATCAGCTGAATTCCTTAGTGCTACTAGACGGTTGGATTATGTCTTTGATGAGAGATTATCCAGCCTGCAAAGGTGGCTGCCACCTGGAAGTCCTCCGATCAGTGCCTAATCTTTCTGAAAATTGTTGAGAGCATAATCATGCTAGTTTTTTTTTATCAATGTGATGACTTATTATTCCATAATTTGTATTAATTAAAAAAAAGCTTAAAAACCTACAGTACATTGTCTAAAAAATATTATTTATTTTTTTCGCCAGTAAACACTGGGTGAGAGAGTATTAATCTAAATGTTAAATAATAACCCATTGGTTATTATTTGAAAAATTATCTTATAACAGTGAAACTAATACATACATAAAGATGACAAACAGAGTTTCCATAGGCACAAATTATAAATCACCATCAGAGCTGAAGTCCAGACATATACTGTTATACATTGAGTGAATGTAAGAGTGGGTTTAGGGGCTATTGATTGATTTCCAGTCATGCTGGCTGGGGTACTATTGGAAATCAACACCCCCTGAGTCTCAATGTCCATTCATGGAGGTTACAGGGGTAGCTTCTTTGTTCTTTTGCATTGCCTCCCTGCTGACAATGCAAATCCTTTCTATTCCTTCTAATCTATTTCCTTCAGACTCACTTTCACTTCCTAAATTCCAGATTTTAGGACATTTTAAGGACAGAAATCTAAAATAAATTAATGTGTCTGTAATATGATGGTGTGTACATTTCCCAGCAGGAAATCATGGACAAGTGTGAACTGGATGTTCCCCTAAGCCTATTGAAATGCTCTTTAAATCTCATTATTTTTGTTTTCCTTACATTATGTAAAATAATGAATTATGCAGCTATTCCGCCATTCTATTGCTTGTATTTGGTAAGCATTGTGCTTTTATCTTATGCATGAAGTATCCATAACACTATCATACAATAGGACTGATTTATCAAACAGAAAGATTGTTTTACATTGGAAATTAACTTCATAAAATAGCACATTTGGCAATGTTTTCTCATATGGGATAAAATTACACAGTTTAATAATCCTAGTCACTGCGGAACAAACTACTTAATTTGCCAAACGAGTTAACACTCCATTACTATACAGTATATTAAAATTAATTGTTCACTAACAATAATTTTTATGGCTGTGGTACATTTTGCATTTTTATACAATATTGGGTTTATTTATTTTAAAAGAGTTAAAATAACATCTGAATATCTTAAGTAGTAGGATACAGGGACCTTATATTTGAAATTCTAATGCTTTAAGTGATTATATAAGGCCGGTTGTTTCTGTGTTCGAATATGCTTCCATATCATGCACTATTTCAGCTGATCCTAACATCTACTCTTTGGCATATAGTTTCAAGATCTTGGCAAAGGATGAAGTATAAATTGTACATATCCTCCCACCCTAATGAGAGTAATATACTCCCCAGGGAAATAGCCACATGTCAGAAATGTCTATTTTAGTCATTATTTCTGACACACCCACCTAATACCCAAGAAACCATATTGCATTAGAAATATTTTTGTGGTTATTGACCACTCCATTACACGTGCACTTATCCTAATGCATTTGTTGGTTTCTGTGACCGACAGGACTAGATTGTAAACCCTATGGGGAAGGAACTATTTAACCCACTGGTTGTCTTTATGTAAAATGCTTTTAAATCACTATATAATGATTTTATACATTATCTCTATAAAGCTCTATGCATTTGAAATGTGCTATACAAATATGGTTATAATTTAATTATGAAGAGTATTCGTACCTACTAAAAATGTGTTCCTATATGATTCCTATTTTGACCTCGCTGTATCATTTCCTAGTCCTGTGGTTCCCAAGCATGCCCATGAGGGATAAAAATAGTCCAGGATCTGAAGGTTTGCTTGAGTGCATGTAGTAACCACATCATTTATTCTCATATATATATGTGCTTAGCTGAAAATATCCTAGAAACCTGGATAGCTAGTGGTCCTTTATCAATGGTTATAGAGCCACTGTCCTAGGCTATGTATGCCACTTTCACAGAGGTATAAAACATTTGTTTTAATGAGAGCTACTGCTAATCAATATCTTTAGAATACATATACTGTATGTGTATATATATATATATATATATATATATATATATATATATATATATATATATAGTAAAAAAAAAAGTACATCTGTTCACATTTGAATGTCTAAAGCAAGTTAAAAGACCTGCTTCCAGCTCAGAGTTTCCGAGAAAAACAGTTATTACACTGCATTCTGGGAAGTTGAGCTGGGACACACAAATGTGGCCACAAATGCCTCACTCTTCATTCCGTACCCATTATCAAACATGGCTTCCTTTAAGCTTATGCATGCTGTATTACACAGCTTTAATGCAAAGCCAAGGTTGGAATAAACACAGGCTGAGTATCCAATCCATATACAGCTGTTTCAAGCTTACTGGCTATCATCAGCATGGAGCGGGATCTCAGCCTGTATTGTGGAAATTAGGAGTAGGTAGTTCACCACAACAATCATTTATAATATGGTGGGCAAAAGAGCGATAGAAGCCCTCCACCGTACAGTAGTACAGTAAATAAAAAGTACATCTGTGTTCACATCTGAATGTCTAAAGCAAGTTAAAAAACCTGCTTCCAGCTAAGAATTCAGAGAAAAACAGTTATTACACTGCATTCTGGGAAGTTAAGCTGGGACACACAAATGTGGCTACAAATGCCTCTCTCTTCATTCCGTAGCCATTGCCAAACATGGCTTCCTTTAAGCTTATGCATGCTGTATTACACAGCTTTAATGCAAAGCCAAGGTTGATATATATAAAGATAAATATATATCTAGAGTACAAACTATCTGACTAGATCACTGCAATGTATATTTCTATATGTTGGGATTTATAATACTAAGTGACATCAAGAGAGCTTCCAGTAAGTACCATGCTACCCATTAGAGACTGTAGCACTGTAGGATGTTGTTTTTCATATTAGTTTGCATCCATTATATTTTTATGATAACGCAATCAGGAAACATTACCACAATTATAAAGACACTATGTACATGACAATACATATACTGTAGCCATGTGTGCTTATTGTTTCCTGCAGCTGTTCTTCTTAATTTGTGCTTTGACATCCAGACATGTGTTTCCTCTGGTCCTTTTAGATCAATCTGTTGCACAGGAAGATTTTTCTATTACCTTCTTTCTTAGTTTTTGTTAGTGATTTTTTTCAAGCTATTATTTAGCTCCGTGTTTTGTATAAATGAGCTAGTGTGGAACACAATCTATTGGTGCAATCCTCGACTGAACACAAAGCACTCAATATTCTAAGGTGAACTGCTTAAGAAAAACACATTCCTGAAGTTCGATTATTTAGTAAAAACATGTTCTGCTTATCTTTTAATTAAATTTGCAAGATATTTTGTACACTTAATTGAGAGACATTTATATGCTGACACAGCTTCTCTGGCAAAACGTGTGGAATAACATTTAGGAGAAATAACACAGGAACAAACAACAGCCCAGCAGTGTAGAACAAAACAAGTGACAAAATGCTTCCAAATTCCATTGGCACTGTCAGGATGATATGGACTTTCTGAGGTCTTCATCTAATGCCAGATGTTTTCACAGGGTCATGTTATTGTGTAGTTTAGTAGCTTTCAGATGGTCACTGCAAATCCCCACTGAGCTTTAGCCTACTGCAAAATGGCTTTCATTTGCATGTTAAAGGAGTAGCAAGGTTCCTTTATAGGTTCCTGTTCAGCAATTCCTTGTACTTACCCCCATATGTACAATCCAGTGCTGCAGATGGTATACATGTTCTTCATGGGAATCTCATCTGTTGTTCATGTTTATTTGCTATACAGCAAATTGCTATATTTCCTCAAGGTTAATATTTGTTACAACAAAGAAAACAAAACAACAAATCTAATGGTATTTTTTTCATCGGGACATCTGGCCTTTTATTTGGCTTTTCCAAATTATGTTATGTGATGCCATTGCTTTATAAACACACATGGCATTGGTCTCAAAATTAGATTTGTGCATGTGAGGATGTTATTACACAGGGTCAGTGAAACCCACAAGCTAGAAGGAATTAGTTCCCAGTCTCATCCTTTGTATGTCATCGGATATTTGGTATTAATTACATGGAAATCTGGAGGTGGACTGGTTCAAAGAAAAAGCTTCAGGGACCATATGGATGGGAAATGAGGTAGGAGATATGGAGCCTGTGCCAAATAATGAGATCAGGAATTGGTAAAGTCAATTCTCTTTCAAGGCAGAAAGAAAATATATATAACATGTTAGTGGATTTGGGGGGACACTCACTGCTATATTGCAGGATGCATTTGGGAAGTTTATATCGAACTTCCTTTTTTAACGTCCATCTGGGATAAAAAACAAACATGTTATGCTGTGATTTATTTTTCATTTTGGGGAACTATTAATTTAAAAACCACACAAAAATAGAAAATATATTCGCAGTCCTATGGTATATTTTTTGACATATTAAATATGCAATTGCCTATTGCCATTTCAACATAGGGCTAACTTACAACATCCAGACTTTCCAACCAGCAGTTGTCACCTTATTTTGCTTTGCCCTTCTGAGACTTAAATATCAATGACAGGATGCTTTAATGGTTGGTGTAACTGAGATAGTGTTTGTATGCCTGTTATTTACAGATACTCTGTAGTATACATTTAGCAATATACTCTGCTAGGATTCTTATGTGTTGTTATCTAATCATTGAGGGTGAAAGGATCAGGCGCGAATCTACCAGTGGTGCAGTACTGTGTAAATTTCCAAAATACTTTTTTTTGCTTTTCATTTATTTTCTGGAGTGTAGGGTCGCCCTGTTGCCTTCCACCCTAGCCTAACTCACTAAGGCCTCACTGGGACTCCTTATGCCTCTTTTATCACACCCCAGCCTGAAATTTGTGTGTGCCTGTTTAAAAAAGAGCATTTATACTGAATCTCCAAGTTATGACAGTTTGAAGCAGGTTAGCATGCTGGGGATGTTTATCAGAAAAGAAGGTAAAGGAGCAAGGGCTGCAAAGTGGCAGCAAAGTTGGGTGCTATGTGAGGTGGGTGCTGTACAGGGATGGATCCTGAGAGGGAATGGTTGCTGACAAAAACTGGTTGCTATGTAGGGATAGATGCTAAGAGGAGAGGGTGCTGTGTGGGGGTGATGTTGATATATGTGCTTATATGTATATAAGTGTATATATGTGTACATATATATCTGCAGAAGATGTCAAAGGAAAATGGAGCTTGAAAGCCCTGGCTTTGTGTTGCAGGCAGAGGAGCTTTGCACAAACAGGAGCACTGAGTGATTTGATCCCGATAGGGGCCCCAGATTTTTTTTTGCACCAAGGCCCTTCATTTTCTGGCTCCGCCACCGTATAGGGTGTGTGCTTGCTATGTTCTCATACACTAATACCCTCCCTATATGCACTAAACACAGGAGTGACAGTAATCAGAGCCTAGCAATGTTCATGTTGTCATTTATAAAACAGTATTAATTATAACTTCTATACTGTAATTGATGATATATGGTCAAATTTTATCACATATTGTTGTGGGTGTAGCATTGCTATATGTCAGCACTGGTGTGGTTCACTGCGCCATCTCTTCCATCATAATAATTTGGAAATGTATACATAGCTGCAAACAGTGATGATTAACGAACCTCACACCATATCGCTCAACACTACCACATCAACCCTGAATACATCCAAGTCCTTGCCTTATCTATCATAACTACCTGTTTATCACCATGTGAATCAACTGCAATTTTGATTTTATGGAGCAACTTGAAAAAAACAACCACAAGTAAAGTAGAGTAAGACCTTCAGCTTTTACTTGAACTGCCATTTATACTATCAAATCACCTCTTACTCAGGGTCTCTACTAATATAGGGCTTAACCACATTAGATACAATAAAGAAGACTTAAAAAAAGAATCGGTTTCTCATAGCAGCTATTTAAGGATATATTAAATTTTGGAGCTGATGGTTACAGAGAGTGCCAGAAAGAGCAATATTGAAACCACCAATGTAAAAGCTAATTATTGACAAAATACAATAATTAGTGTTTTGTAGAAAGCATTTTGGAAGATCCCATAGCAACACCATTCACTCTATTGATATTCACAGTAATATGGCACTTATATGCATTTTTATAAAAAGGTGATTGGTTGACTGACAGTCATCATTGTAGGACTATTAGCTATGTGCAGCCATGTTCAACGCATGTTCTTTAATCTTTGTTACACGCAGTAGGTGTCTTAGTTTAACTGTACATATGACCATTAACTTAATCAATATTTGTAGGGTCTAAATGTGTGTATATGGGTTAGAATGAATGTGAGTGGGATTACTGCCATATATCTAGTTTTGTTATGTGTTTACCTTACATTTTGTAGCACTTTTTGAGCTCTCAAGGTCATAAAGATGTTTAACGGTCTTGTCAGGGAACTATTTCTGGGGAGAATGTACAAACAGCCCTATTACATTTGAAGCCTGGTAGCGGCATTGGCAAGCCTGCAAGTGCTGCAGGCTTGAAATTCGGCTGCCTTACAGAGCTATTAAAATAGACCATGGCGCGAGTTACGGACTTGAGACGCGAACCTGTAAACCATTTGTTGCACGTTGGATGTGGGGCTCTAAATATGATCAATTAATCAAACCCATAGTTTCAGGTTTAGATGGAGCCAATGGCAACAGAGATTGTCAGAACTACGTCACTGAAAAATGGAGGTTGGATTCCAATGATGAGTTTCAATAGGACCCACATTCCAGAAATAATGCAATATGATATTCTAGTCTATGCAAGTTCCATTATATGTATTAACACATTGATTGCCGGGATCGATATAACACGGAAATTAAACTGTAGATAAAGTATTTTATACTGCAGATTTGCAGGCTTGAGAATGTTGTGCTATTAATTCTAATACCTAAAATCACTTTCCCTTTTATTATGAGTAGAGTAGTGTGTGTATATTTGCACCTACAGTGCAAATAGGACTTTACCCCCCTAGGGGGTCCTCTCTAGCACCCGTTGGCTTCTTGGCTCCATTTGCGGGTTACGGACTTGAACGCCAGTGAATTTGTTGCAATTTAATAGCGTGATTGGAAAGTAACAGAGTTGATCTTGACAGATCAAAGGATTTGCAGCCGCAGAGATCAAATTTCCACGTCCCGCAGCCTTTTCTCGCCCTTACCCCAAGAGTCGTTGGCGGGTTGCTTTACAGGGCCAATTTAATAGCCAAAAGGCTTGCGGCCTATGTTGCGGGCTACGGTTTTCAATATTGAGGGAATTTAATAGGGCTATAAGCATGCCATGTGGCCGAGATGAAGTGTGAAGGCCTGTTATCTCAATTTTTACGTATAGAAAAGTGCATAGTAAATATAGTAAAGCGCATCTTGAGATGCTTAGTAATTTGCCTCTTCTAACAGGGTATTCACAGTTTCACTGTAAATTAAGTTAATATGTTCAAAAACAAAAACAATTACTAATAAATATTTCCTATACAATCTTGTTTAGATTTTGTTATAAAAATGGTTAAAATTACTAGTAACTTAGTGACCAAAACACAAATCCCTGGAATAGAAATATTGTTTTGACAGCACAGAAAAACAAAAAAACAAAAGGCCCATTTACTCTGCTCATGTTATCTACCTAAATGATTGGCTTAATGAATCTTCAGAAAATCCTTATTCCAGGCATACTTGAATTAGTTCATTGTATTCGTTCTTTCATTCTTTTTTTGTATTTGGCTTCTATTTCATATCCTCCACTAACTTCATCCCTTTGTTAAAAAATGTGTTTCTTTTTCTGCAACAACCCTGAAATCTTTCAACTGGTCTTTAATGTCAACAATCCAACAACCCTTATTTTATTATGTCTAGGCTATTGTAACTTATTATTACTTATTATTAATCAAATGCTGCTATCAATATTTCACTCCTCAAGAAAAATGTTCTCTTTCTTGCTATTACCCAATCCCCCTGATACTGCTTTACTTGTCTTTTTATTTTTATATAATAAATAATAAACAGTAAACCATATAGTGCTCTTGCCAATTTTATAGGCGTTGCACTGACCCACTCCTTAACACACAGAAGCTTTGAGTCTCTCAATGTGATTAACTGTATACCCAAAGATTATTAAGAAGTTCTTAAAGGAAGTTTACCAGCACATCACCTAAGAGATATTGTCATTTGTATTATTATAATAGAAGCCACTAATTACAGTACCTTGCAGGTAAATTATATTTGAAATCACACGCCTAAATTGTACGAACTTCGGAACTCAGGCATTATACCAATGTGTATATATAATATAAAACAATTATACACATTATATATAACAATGTATACTGTATGGATCAATAGTAAATTATTATGGAAACTAGTAAGTTGCCCTTCATCAGTGACGGTATCATAAAATGTTATCCTGAATTGTTTGTGCTGTCTTTCTCTGTGCTGTCTCTCTATCTCTGTACTGTCTGTCTGTATGCTGTCTGTCTCTGTGCCCTCTCTCTCTGTGCTCTTTCTCTCTGTCTGCGCTCTCTGTGCGCTCTTTCTCTCTGCGCTCTCTATCCTCTATCCTCTCCCTCTCTTTCTCCCCTTCTCTGTTCTGTGTGTCTCTCTCTCTGTCCTGTCTGTCTCTCTGTCTCAGAAGACTCTGCGCAGACGTTACCGACAAGTTGTTAAATATCATAGGTGGTAGGCCCTCCATCAGCAATAAGATTAATATGAAATTACATCACTGTTTGGAGAACACAGCTAGGGAGTAGACTCGTACAGCTTTATATACAAACTAGATCATTTCCCTTCAAAAAATGACGGCAATAAAATTTGAAGCCTGTGAATGCTGTTTGCCACACAATGGCCCTCATTCTATTATCGGCCGAAAATCGGCCGCAAAGCAGCGATTCCTTGCGGGCTCCCGTTACCTTGCAATTCAAATAGACGGCGCCGCAAGGATATCCCCTTACGGCCGGCCGCATATCTTGCAACCGGCCGTAAGCTCAGAAATCTTTAAAAGCAAATATAAATTCAAGACGGCACTGAAAAGCTCTGTAAATGCTAGGGATCATAATGGGGGACATGAAGATTAATAGCAACCCCCTCTCAAGCTTGCACATCAGCCCAAATCCGAGATTTCATTAACTGTTTATTTTCCGGCCTCAGCGTGGGCGGGTCTGAGGTGCTCCAAGCCCTCGGGACTTTTTCCATGGATATTTGACATAAATTAAAATAAAAATTATTTACGGATTTGAGTGTAGGGGAATGTTGTGCTATGAATGCTAACACCTACAATCACTTTATCGTTTCATCAGAGTGCAGGATGGCTTTATTATGGCTTTATTATGTGCTTAATTGTGTGCCTGCGGGACCTTTTTGCTGCAAGTAAGCTGCGGCTCGGTTTTAGCCTTGCAGAGAGGGTTCCCGGAGCAATTGAATAGCAACCGGGATTTTCTTGCGGCGGAAACTCTTGCAGCCGTTTAAGATCAAAGGCTTTCCTCTGGCGCATGCGGCCGCAAGTGATAACAAGGCACCGGCCGCAAGCCTGCCGGAGCCCCCGGCCGGAAGGGAATAGAATAGGCAAATAGCCTTCGGCCGGTCCTTGCGGCCCCGCATCTCCTACGGCCGATAATAGAATGAGGCCCAATGTGAGGCTTTTGCTTCTCTGAGCACATTCGGCGCTCATCATGTGGCTCATTGCGAGCCTCTCCCCTTGTGTACTTCAACTTTCCTGCTTTGTAATGATCACCTTCGGCGCTCATCGTGAGCCCCACGCCTTTGGCGCTCATTGCAAGCTTCTCCCTCTTGCAATGCTCATCGCAACCCCAATGATGAGCACCATTGGCGCGTGGCTAGTTATTGCGAACCTTTCCTGCCGCCTACTGTACGGGCCGCTCATTGCAGGTTTCGTTAACCTAGCAGTTTTGTGCTTGTGAATGCCATGTGTCTCTTTCCACCATCTTCCCCCTATCCCTTGCCTGTGTGTTTCTCCTCTGTGTTTTATTTTCAAAGTCCCGCGTACAACTGGGCTCTCCGTTGTATATTTTCTAAGTGCGTGCCTGGCATTGGTGTGCCTCGTTTTCATCCTGTTTATTATTAATATTATTTTTTATTAATTACTATATATATATATATATATATATATATATATTTATATATATATACACATACAGTTGAGTCACATTATTATGACCACCAGCAAATATCCCAAATAACCCCCCTTTGCAGCATGGACAGCAGCAAGACAGTGTGGTAGCAAGTCAATAAGATGCTGGAAGGTTGGCCACGCAGACTTCAGTGCATCTGACAGCAACTAAAGAGTGCATGGTGGAGGATCTATACATCGAAAATGGTGATCGAGCTGGTCCCAAAGGTGCTTGGTGGGGTTCAAGTCTGGGGAATTTGAAGGCCAGGGAAGTACTTGGAAGTCTTTGTCATGCTCCTCCAACAACTCCAGGACAGTTCTGGCCTTATGACATGTTGCATTATCCTGCTTGGAAAATCCCATTTGCTCCAGGGAATACAATCAATGTGTATGGGTTTACTTGATCTGCAAGGATGGATAGATAACCCAATTGACTGAGAGGGCCTTTCGGAGCTATGAGTAGACCCAGTCAATGCCAAGAAAACATTCCCCAGACCATAACGCTGCCACCACCAGCTTGTGTTCCATCAATGATTTCGCACCTGGCATGCCAACATCCGTCCAGTCGATGGAGCAAAAAAAGTAACTCATCAGAGAAGGCAACCCTTTTCCAAACAGAAGAGATCCAGTTTTGCCCTAAATGTGCAAATTTACCACAGCAGCATGCAAACAGTTCACAAACTGCGCTGTTTCAGAAAAACTGCCACCCTTGGCTGGAAAGCCAACGGTCATTCCCTTTTTAAAGTCGGATAAATCACATGTTTTACCCATGACAGCTGTGGTTGAGATGTTTGAAGAATGCCTATATGTCCCCTTATATACCCAACAAGCCAGCACAAGAAATGTGCCGTATTTGATTGGCTACTCGCTGCTGAAAAATTAGGTGGTGGTCATAATAATGTAATTCGGCTCTGTATATATATATATAAATAAATAAATAAATATATATATATATATATATATATATATAAATATATATATATATATATATATATATATATAGCGCATCACCTTTACGCTATACAACAAATTATCTACTTCACTTTTCTAGTAGTAACACCACTACTTGGACACTGGATTAACCATACAGTATGCATATGTGGTTATGACAGCCTGGAAAAACACAAAATCATGGCATTTCCAAGGTGGGAATAGTCAGTGTTTTTTTTCCTAGCAAAGTGGAGGCTTCCTGTGTTGGTAATATTAGTTAGCAAAGACTCTAAGGATTAATCAATCAAAGTCCTATGTCATTTTGCAAGCAAATTGGATCCATCTGCTAGTAGAACATTTTGGTTATTTTAGGAGCTTAAAAACTGTGATTACTTTTGGCTGAGATAAAGCAAATAAAAATGACCTTCCTCAGTAACTATTGCACGTGCCACCCTAAATTAGCAACTAATGAAAGCAGTTTGTTTTTAAAGGATTTTAATATAATTTAAGTTAATGTAGACGTACTGAAAATAGTACACTCAATCAGTCTGTAATAAGAGGCTAACAGATGTTGGTATTTTTATCATTAATTATACATTTCATTAACATATGATTATTGTCAAACATCATCTGATTGAAAAAAACACTTGAGTGATTTATACAGATTTGGAACATAGCAAGGATTATACATGTCTGTTTTGTTTAATGTTCAGACTTTAATATGCAAATTCAAGATAATGATTCTATATATGAGATTTAAATAGTGCACGAAGACAGCACAATCTTCAGGGTTGAATTTATAATTAAAATACCCAGGGTTGTTAGATCTTTGAAAAATATAAAGTAGTGAATGCATCCAACATCTTGTTTTGATACTCCAAAATGAAAAAGCCTAAATGAGCAACAGATGTTAAGGCAGTTTAATACAGCTTTATCATTTTGTCAAAGGTAAATATTTAACCTGATCAGGCGATACATCTTGTTCAGTAAAATAAATGATACTGCGCCGTAAAAGAGACAATGACTTAGTAACTTTTAAGCAGGGGTTATACACAAAGGAACTTTTTACTTCATAGTGAAGTAAGTGCTGTTTTGTACACAAACTGAAGTGTATCTCCTTTGTGGGAGCTCTGGTATGCCGACATATGGCATGAAAACATATACCCTGTTGTCATGCTGGATGTCAAAGATGATCTAGCCTCCCTATAGAGAAAGATGGAAAGGCTGATCAATCCTGTCAGCAAACATGGCAGTGCTGATGATAAGGCCTTATCTGATGCATATCAGTGGGAAGACTTGGGGTATGTAGAAAAAACATTTTGTAGTCACTATGATAACTATGGCATAGACGTGAAGCTGAAATAATAAAAACAATATATATGAAGATGCACAGGTTTAACACATTTTTACTTAAATATAACAAAATGTATAAACATTAACATAAACCTGTCAGTGCTAAACAAATTGCATATGCAATAATGGGTTACCAGCTAAATACCCAATTATGATTGAATAAGAAAATACACTCTAATAATGGTTGTTTTGAAACCTATCCCCAATAAAATTATGCCTGATAAAGAAATTGTTTAGTAGATTATCCTTAATTTATGGATCTAATTTTCCTCTAATTTAACCAATTTGAGTTTAAACATCATGGGTCTCATTCAAATGCGATTTGGCTAATTGAATAGGGCTCTATATAAGCACAGAGCATTTTTTTTTTACAGAAGTTTTTAGTTAGTCAACTTCTATCCAAAAGCAAGGTCTTCACTAACTAAAAACTTCAGTAAAAAAAATAGGCTCTGTGCTTATATAGAGCCCTATTCAATTGGCCAAATCACATTTGAATGAGGTCCTTAGTCTGTATACCACGCAAGTAGCAATTTTTGGCCACAGTTTGATTGACTGTTATATCCCGTCTGGGTGATCCACACTTTTGGACCAGTAAGCCATGCAACATTATTGGCTCCAGTTTTGTTGGTGGTATATTTCAAAAGAAGCTTTTATTTTTGCATCTGTAAAAGGCCAACCAATTTGGAACTTCTTACTACTGTATAGTCTTGTTTGCTTTCTATTTTATTGTTATGTGAATTATTATTTACCTGTACGTGGGTATTTTCTTGGCTCTGGTAACCCTTATTTCTTATTGTAGATGTCATTTGTTTTATACTGACAGATTTTTTTTTATTTATACATTTTGCTCTTATTAAATATTTTCTAAATCTGTGCACCTATATATATGTTGTGCTTTAACCAACTAGAATGCTCACTTATTTATTAAGTAACTTATTTTTGAGGGTTGCATGATTTTCTTATTTTATATACCTAAGTGTGTTTTTTTTTTGTAAAATAATAATTTTGTTAACTTCTACATCTGTCTGTTTTTATGATGCAATATTATCTGAATTGCAGGTTTACACGTTACCTATAACTTTTAAAATACCTTACACTGACCCTCATAATTTTTAATTGTACTTAATAGTGTAAACCCCCACAACATAGTTATTACATCTATCCCTTTAATACTTGCTTTGCACAAACCTGAACTGACTTCTATATAACTTGTTAACGAGCCCCAACAGAATGAACAGCATATCCATGCTTGAAGGCCCTGGCTCAGATGAACTCACTATAGTTTTCAATTTGTAAAGCTGCCAGGTCCTGTAGCACAGAATGCAATATTCTTTTTATTTGCATCCCAATACCCAGAATGCTTTGGGGGCATGTGAATTCAATGTAGCTGCACAATAACAAATACAGTGCTCATTTCCCATCCAACACAGTGCAAATCACAGTCCCTTTAAATTAGTTCTATATAACATAAGAGTGTTCTGGAAAAGGAGCTGTAATGATGGTTTCCAAAATGCTTATTCTTAAGGATTGGGTGTTAAAGCCCAATTACTGGGTGTAGAGTGATCTGGCAAAAATGATAATTCCACTTCTGACTAATAAATTATATAGAGTTGCAAATAATACCTATAAATGACTGATTTGCCTGATATAAGCAAACATTTCAATCTTAAGTCCTGTCATATGCAAGCATGACATAGCTCCTTTTCCCCCTTCTCATTTTTGTCCCCAATCATCTTTCTTTAAAAATCTTTAGATGCTGTCAATTAGTATTATTATTTCTCTTATTTAGAAAGTGCCAGCATTAGCCATAGTGTGATATACAATGGTAAAGTAAAGCAAAATGTATAAGGAAATATATGAAAGGCCAAATACAATGTGTACAGAAAGTACAAAATACATTGCAATATAATAAGACATTGAAATAAACTGATGCAATTGTCCTGCAGGCATTGTGGAGCAGTTCAGCATGCTGTGGCCCTCATTCAATTGCAATTTAGCCAATTGAATAAGGCTCTAAATAAGCACATAACATATATTTTTTAAAGAAATTTTTAGTTAGCAAGCATCTATCCAAAATCAAGGTTTTCACTAACTAAAAACTTTCTAAAAAAAATATGCTATGTGCTTATTTAGAGCCTAATTCAATTGGCCAAATCGCAATTGAATGAGGCCCAGTGTATCAGAAAAAAGTTGTGCTCCCATGGCATAGCTCCTTTTCCCCCTTGTTCTCTTTTTTGTCCCCATTCGTATTTCTTTAAAAATCTTTAGATGCTGTCAAGTATTATTATTTTTTTTTTTTATCTATAAATTGCCAGCATTAGCCATAGTGGTATATAATGCTAAAGCAAAATGTATAAGGAAATACATGAAACCAATGCAATAGTCCTGAGGATAGTGTGGAGCAGACCAGCACACTCTGTATCAGGGAAGAGGTGAGATAGAGCAAGGGCTGGATGATAGCAAAGTACAGGGGGTATGCTTTCAATGTACCTATGTTTTCTGAATGTTTTTGCCTCTAGTTCAATCAGAACCGCCCCAAGACCCCTTCCCATAACTGTTCCCTTCCCAAAGACCCCTTCCCATTACAGCAAACCGGCCAAAAGACACCCACTGCTGCTTCACCCTAAGACCCCTTTCCAATATATATACGTATATAAACCTCACCCCTGCGCAGCACCTGCTCTCTTAATGTCTTCCCTGTCACACATCCCCAGGGTGCTGAACTGCTCCATACTGCCACCATTTGGAGCTTCAGTAAAAATGCTTTTATTTAAACACCAATTTCAGATCTGTGTGTGTGTGTGTGGGGGGGGGGGGGGGGGGGGGATTGCAGCCACGGATAGGGAGTCCGCAGCAGGTTTGGCCAGGGAATGGAGGGCCCAGGGGCTCTACACTGCAGATACAAAATAAATCAACCAACGAGGACTGGTTTACTGCACCCCCTGCACCACTGGTAGATCTGCCCCTGAATATCCCATGCTGGATTGTGTTTTCTCTGCCATTTGTACCTCAAGTGGCAGGGTCTGTTCCATTATGTTAATTCGGAAGGCTTTGTTGTGAGCTAGGTGGGGTGGCTTCTGTGTACAGGGGGAGACACATTGTCACTTAAATTACTTGATGCTTGAATCAAGAGCTCTATGAGGCACACCAGGTGAACTAAAGGTCAATTATCCAACTGGTCAGGCTCTCTGTGCTGGCTTGCAGCCCGTTTGAAAAAACGTGCACTGGGAATTATATGTTTTATTTATATACATTTTCTACAATATGGTGAAGAGAAAATATTTAGGTCAGCGTTTGCTGAGACCAAGGTCAGGATGTCACTATAATCTGCCTAGAGCGCCTTCAACAAAGTGATCAACTTTGACTGTGTAAGGAACCTGCATTGTCGAGGGATGGGGTTGGTAATATTGGCATACCAGGGACACTGAAAATATCAACACCTTCTAAGACAGGAATATTTATAATATTAATCTATAAAGTTTTCATAGATGCAGCTCCGGATTAATCATGATTATAGTGTCTCTTTAAAGAACCACTGTTTGATGAAATATAATATATGTGTGTTAGAACAATTAGAATATGACTAAGAGCAAATTTAGGCATGGAAATATTATAAAGCTAGTTTTTAATGCTGGGAAAGATTGAAGGCACAAGAAGAAGGGGACGGCAGAGGCGGAGATGGATACATGAGCTTACTGAAGCAATGAACATGAACTTGATGGAACTCAGAGGGGCAGTGACTGAGAGATGCACCTGGGATGCTGTGGTCCATAGAGTCACAGAGAGTCGGACGCGACTGAACGACTAAACAACTTTTAATTAGAAAAATTAATAATTTAAAGTATCTTTGCAGTTCCATGGAAGCATCCAAGAAACTTTGGTGAAGACTATGTGGGACAGGTCTGTGTACATTTTTGCTTGTGCAGGGCCTGCAGTTAACCAAGGAACTGCCCGCTTCTGAGCATGCACATGCGAAAGGGATAGGTGTAAAATACTAAACCTTCTGTTAATACAAGAAATCCTCCTCCCCTTTCTGTTCCCTCCTCCTCCCCTCTCCTCTAACCGAATGATCAGAAATAAACACACCCTCAGAATACAAGTTAGCAGCAAGTGCTGTAGCCAAAGATGATGGGCCTGTCTATACATAGAGTCTTCAGAATGATTTATTTTTTCTACAACATGCTTTTTTTCTTAATTACAGTAATCCTTTAACTAGTCCTCTTTTTAGGGTTATTGGTTGTCTCCCATTAGGTGCTATCAAATGACGATAAAGCTGCCATCAAACTCTCCAATGATATAAAAACAAAGGGCATATGCAGAACACCCAATGCATAGAATATAGTAGATTAGTGCAGTAACCCCAAACGTGCCTGCTAAATGTACAGAGCAGGCTTTGTTCTTGTCTTATACCCATCTGCCCTTGCCTATAAGATGTTACACCCCTAAAATTACCGTATATAATTATTTTCACAAGCAATATGCATTTATTTTAATAAAACTTTATAAACATGGAGCTTGTTTTGTTGTTTGAGTCAGAGATGCTTAAACTATTACATTTTTGAAGATACATTATTTAGAAACAGGGTTTAGTTGATTTCTTTAAGAACATGATTTTTCAAAGAACAAATAACAAGAAGCCCAACACAACAGCACTATTGAGCAAAAATCACAAATTACAGTAAGACTTTTTTTTGTATTTCCCCTTTGTAAATATAATCACAAAGTGTCTATTTTCTCTTTATTTCCTAATGTGTGCCTAGCTCATCAATTTCTTTCCGATAAACTTTATGGGATTTCAAGATTTCACAATTTATTTCACTTACTGGAAGTGCCACACAATCTACATCCGCAAAAAGGCAAATTGTTAAAGTAAAGGTTATGTGAAGAGTTTTCTGTCAAGTATTTGTGAATTTTGGTATTGTATGTGAGAGAAAGCATTCAAACAATATCATATCTGTACACGGCTCTGCCTTACTCGCAATCTGAATGAGAGCTACTGTGTACTCCTGACCTCGGCTTTTAGCACTTCGGCTGCAGTTTGTGTAGGCCTCTGTTCATTATATTCCTATACTTACAGTATTATTCATTCCAAATAGGGATGATCCGTGAGGCCTTAGCTGATTCTATGGTGTGTCAGCTCATCATTGGTCCATTTCCCTATCACTTAGTTGTGGGAAACAGAATATATATTGATGTAGTCATCAAATATTGATAGCCCTTGATAGCTGTCCAACAGTTGTGTTATTTTATTGACAGAATTGAGAGATAAGAGCTATTAGGGCTCTTAAGCAGAGACATCTCAAACCCTTAACATTCATTACTACTAAAAGTGACTGGATATTATTCATACCCACTTGGAGATATGTTAGGATAGAATTAAAGATGATTTAGAGACTATTTTATTTTGTCTTTGTTCAACTACTTATTTTGCTCCATAAGGATGTCATTTACAATATATTTCGTGGCTGAACTGATTAAAGATTTGGTTGAAAGATATATTGAAGTGGGATTTACTGAACCATAATTAACCCCAACTGTGTATCAAAAGTGAGAGACATAATACGGCCCCCATGTGCTTTCTCACTAAATCAGAATAACATCCCAACTTATTTCATTACCTGTATTATGGTTATGAGTGTAATTTGTGATACAGCTATGAAAGATAAAAGAGCAGAGTTATGGATTTCCAATATGGCCCATAGCAGCAGTAAAGGTGGTTTAGTGACCCCCAACTTCTATGCAAAATGTTACCACAAAGCAACACATGAATGATTTAATTTAGTGAATACTCCGCAGACTCATTTTAACCTGACAGCTGAAATGACATTGAAAAATTAAGCCTTGAAATTTATCCTCTTAATAAATTATGAGACGATTCAATAAGGACATTTTAAGAGATACTTTCTTGCAAGGTTCTCAGTCTAGTTTTGAAACAGAGGACATCTTTTTTTTAGACAGGCCTCAGCACCGGCCTCAGTTTAGACAGTTATCAGCTGTACTAGAATTACTATTTTTAACATAAACAGCTACTCCATAAAAGTTTTTTTTAAGGAACTCAAAAACACATTTATAAGAAAAAAAATAGAATCATTTATCATGCAAAAAGTAGAACACAGTACAAAATGATGCTTACAAATTTAGTACAATTTTTTAAAATGGAAATATTCTAACCTTGTACAACAGCTCCCTTGAGCAATGAGAGCTTTAATGCTGCTGATTTGATACACTTGGCATAGCCTATTTGGAATTATGTGCTGCCCTGCGAGTGATGAATAACCCCCCTTCACAATTAGTTGCAGATTGGTAAAATGTAGTTAAAGGTCAATTTGCACCACTTTGCAAGAACAGGACCTGGTAAATTATAATCCCCACAACTTCCTCTTTCATTCTACAGGATTTCCATTCCAGCTGTGGACTGAACACCTGTGGTCACACAGACTGCCAAGAACTGCACATTAAAGTCGTATATACAGAAACCCCATTAATAAAGGCACATGTTTTTATGATGACAGCCCTTGAAAGATTCACTGCTTATATTCTGTTTGCCAACTATATTATGTTCTAGGGCATAAACTTGTTTAAATTGTCATTATTTCTTGTTCTAAAAAAATTAAGCATTTCCTGTCAATTAATGGAATAACAAGACTGGAGCTCTAGGGATGCAAGGGCACAAAAGCCCTAACGACTAAAGGTCACAAGGACATTGAATTGACTGACGTTTTTCTGAAAGTGGTGCATGTTCCAAGTCAAATACATTTCTTGTATTACTCAGATGTCATATATACTGTATCTGAAATTATCTTGGCAAAGCACCATATTTTATATTGGTAATTGGATTTAGATCTGACATGTATGCATTGTGTACACAGCAACTAAAAGGGATTTAATTCCACAAAAAGCTTTCTCTTCTCTTATGTTTAATTGTAAGATGAGTAATTTAACATGACTGCCATCACTGATAAACACTGTGCAAATAATTCACTGGCCAAAGTGTAGGTTTTTTATACAAATTTATGCCAGCAAAAAGTGGTTCAAATCATATTAAAGGGACATGGAAAGTTTTTGGATTTCACTAGGAATATCATATACCTATGTATCTATTTATTTTTGTGTTGTTCATTTAATTTTATTCTGCTTAAAATCTTAAAAAATAGTTAAAACTGTTTTTTCTCTTTGCAGCTAATGAAGACAGTGTACTTAGTACATGGGTTGCACTGTCTCTTAGTAACAAATCAATGTCCACATTCTGCAACATGCTACTTGAGAGGTGTCACTGACAGACTAATTTGAAACACTGTACTTCACACTGTGTGTTCAGGAGCTGCTGGAGCTGTAGAGGGTAGCCTGAAACAGGTAAAAATATTATGATTTTAGGTAGAAAAACAGAGTTTTTGAGGACTTCCCCATAAAATAAAGTACATAAAATTAAAGAGATTATTTATTATATTTCTACTCAAATCCTGAAACCTTTACATGTTCCTTTAATTAATGATCTATAGTAGTCTGATTAACCTGAAACACAACTTGAAGATACAGATAACAAGTACAAAACATGTTCTTTTTAATAATTAAAGGATCAGTGTACTCACAAATTTTATGTTATGTTATCCAGGGGATAGGGCATGATTTAACCATTTTTAAAAAAAAATAAAACCATTTATTTGCAATATTTAAAGCCTGCTCTTTTTTGTATTTAAACCTCTTTATTAGTATCAGAAAGTATGTGACAAAAACAATTCAAACTGTGGCTTTAAAAATACAAATAACAAAAGTGGCAGAAATATTATATTTTTAATGGCTAACCAATCATAAAAATATAGTAAGCTTTCAGAGCACTATACATTGTTGTAGGTTCTTAATGCCATCTTCCTATTTTTTTTATTATTATATCTGGCTAACATCATACCACACTTTCTCAATGTCCACTGTGGGCCTGATACATATACGTTTTATCATGACAGTAGATACAACAAAAATTACACCTTGGTGATATCCTGCTCTTTTAAATGTACAATAAAACACCCAAGAGTTCCACAGCCAATAATCTGAACTCAGTAATCTAACAAATAAAACAATAAATAAATGCCACTTAAGTCCACCTGGCCCAAATGCTTTTTCCACTACAGGCCATTTTCCCTTTACAAAATAAATATTGTTTTGTCACTTGAAAGGATATTACCTTATTATTATTAGCTTAAATACCCCTAAAAATACTTTATTTTTGCCTTAAAAACAAAATGTATGAGTAGCTATGTTATTAACATGGCTGTTATGGGGAAAAATCAGTGACTTGCTCACACAGCAAGAGAGAGTGTACATGCACAAAAAAGGAAAAAATGGGTGTGCAAACACTTGCACACGCACTCAAAGGGGATCCTCCTCTTCACTGCCTAGGGGCTCCAAATAGGTAGATACGGCACTGCTTGCAACATCTTAAAAGTATTACTGTTACTGAAATACACTGGAATCCATGTTTTTTTGGAAAATAACCTCAAGAAAGCTTCTATTAGTGTAGAAGTGAATTGAAGTAATACAATATCACTAATACTCATTCTCTAGGTTGCTGTCACTTTACAAATACACAGTACCTGCAATGTTTCAAACAGCAGATGGATTAGATCATGACCGAAATCACTCTGCCCCATCTAATTATTTAATTTAAAATCACAAAGAAGAAAAACCTGTTAGCGATTACCAAATGGTATTAATGTAAGAGGGGAAGTGGTTTAATCCTCTACTAAATATACATATATAAATGTGAGTTTTAATTAGTATTACCTTACAGTTCTGCTTTTAGATTTAAATAATCCACATTACTATATATATGATACTGCATGTGGCTCACAGTTAACCAAAGCTGCTTTCTTCAGTCTGGCACAGTATTATGTCTCAAATCTAGACATGCTACCCACATGCATGGGCTATACGGCCTTTAATTAGCATTAGAGCCCATAAACAGGGAGGGATAAAGCCTTGCAGCAGACGGCAAAGGATGGCCGTCAGGATAGTTGATCAGATTATAAAGGCTTATGATGGTTAACTACACTTTTGCAGCTGTTCCAGACACCCTGCATGAAAATGCTACGTGTAAAAGAAAAACTACCAATTTATCCTTATCCCATTGATTGGGTCATTTGGGATGCTGCCTTCCTGGATTGCAAATCAATGCATTTCCCTCATTGGAAACTAATGTTTGGTTTAACAAGGAAAAAAATGCAAGTTACAAATTGGAAAAGACTGAAGGTTTGTTTAAAAAGCACACATTAAAATGGGTTATGCATACAACTGCATTATATTTCTGTAGCAATTTCCTTTGCAAAACAAGTACTTCCACAATTCATTTGACTATAATTTCTGCATCTACTTAAGCTTCCGTAAGAAACATTTTCTCTCCAAGGGAATTTCATTGGAGCCTTAAACAACACTGAATATAAATATTTTTTGAACGTGCAACCTAAAACTCTAAATTATTAGTGAGTCTGATGGCACTCAAATCATCTTATCTCTTACTTGTCCTCCTCAACCCTCTCTTTATCTAAACGAGTATGCAATGTTTTTCTTAGCACAATGCAGTTCTGAATAAACTGCTTCAAAAGTAGAATAGCTATGTGGACATGTCACAATCAGCCAATGCAGAGTAACAGAACTACATGTAATCTATTCAGTGAGATAACATACGTGTAAATAACTTGCACACAAACACTTATTTTTTGATAGACGCGGAGGCTGCACAGGCTCCCTGGGTCAGCACCTAGCTTCACGTGACCCAGCGGAGCCTCCTGCACAATAAAGAAAAAAGTAGGAGGTTAACACTGAGATCAACCCCAGCTGAACAGCACATAAGGGGCAGTGTATATATGAGCTCTGGGTGTGTGTTTGTGTACTTTCCTGTTCGTTTGTGGTCCGTGTTTTGTCTGTTTAAGTGTGTGTTTTGCTTGGGCTGGTATGGATGCTGAGGACATAGAGGCCTTACTGGCTGAAGTTAGGACCCGGGCCTTAAGCCAAGGGGTCAGGTGGGTGCAGGACAGGCTGGGACCACCCATGCCTTCTGCAGTAGGCCCTCCTTACATTGCACAGGCTCAGCCTGTAGTGGCTGGTGGCCTAGGCAATAATGGAGGTGCCAGCGGGCTATCCCCCCATCCCACCGGTACAGAGCCATCAGACCCCCGTCCATCTGAGAGCAAGGCCAGGAGATCAAAAGGGGATACAGGTGAGCTGAGACTGAGGGCATTTCGCTTAGGCCACAGCAAAAGGGGACTAATTCTGACCCACAGGTAGACCTTATATCGCCACAAGAAGTCTCAGGGGAACCCATACAGAGGGCGGCAGAGTCTGCGGCGCTAGCTTACTCCAGCCTCGCAAGTATAGGTGACCATGACCAATCCTCAGGGGAGGAGCAGACGGTATGGGCACGGGCATGCAGGTCACGGAGAGCTAGTGGCTGTTCCTCTTGCACCCACAGGTCCAGAAGGAGATCCAGATCGAGAAGCAGGAGATCCTGCCGATGCAGTTGCACCTGCACTGGATCAGAGAGGGGACGGAGCCGGTGGAGGGCCAGACGGTTAGAGTCCCCGGAGTGTCAGGAGGGACGCAGGGACACCCCGTTGGTGGTTTCCACTCCAAGGTTTCCAGAAGCAGGTGAGCTCACGATGGTGGGTCAGATAGAGGATACAGGAAAAAGTGAACCCCTACACACAAAGGCAGGGTTTTTTGGGTCCCTTAAGACCCTCTTAAGCACACACAACATTGCAGTGAGCGAGCAGGAAATGGGTGCGTGGATAGGGGGCTTAGCGAAGAGCACGTGGGCCGATCAATCCACCATTGGGGCAGCGGGGCAAGCAGCGCCGGCCGGGGTAATGGCGGCAACTGGGCCCTCCGAGGCGGTGGCTATCCCGGGTCTGCAAGCAGGCCGTACCAATTCAGGGGTTACCGATGCAGCCATGAGACCAATTGTCTTGTGCTCATTGGACAACTTGGGGGCACATCTTCCCCAGGAGGTTAAGGAAAAAATTTGGAGGAGGGAATTTGTTGAGTTGTTCTCTCTTCTTCCCATGTCCAGACAACTGGACGTAGGTGAGAGGGGCCTTCGGGAGGGTGATGACCGTCGGAAGTCATTTAGGCGGCTGCCTAGGACTTTCGACACCTGGCATTAGGCCTTCTCCATCATGGCCTGTGTGCTATGTGAGCGACATCCCGAACAAAGTTCGGGATTGTTTGTCTACATAGACAAATTCGCAATGCCCACAAGGTGTGCGGGGGCATGACCTGTTTTGCCTACAATGAAGGGGTCTGTAGATGCCCACCCAAATAGCAGGTTTAAGCATGCATATTCTACCTGCGGCGGCGAACACCCCCTCGCTAGATGTGTCAGAGCCAAGGAAGGGGGCAGATCAGGGGAGCCCCCTGCAAAAGGGCAAGAGGCCCATACGCCTCCCTGCCATGCTGCCATGGCTAAAACACTACGGTTGAGAGCCGGGCAATAACGCAGCAGCTCGCCTCCTGGAATCGGGTTTCCAGGAGGGTTTCCGTATACCATGTGACACAGAGCTGCGGGGATACAAGGGACCGAATTTGCGTTCAGTAAGGGAATTCCCGGGGGTAGCGTCAAAAAAGGTCCAGACTGAGGTCCAACTGGGTAGGATGGCGGGTCCATTTGCTTCCCCTCCTATTCAGGATTTGATCGTTGCCCCCCTCGGCGTTGTCCCCAAAAAAGAGAAGGGTAAATTTAGGTTGATCCAACATCTTTCCCATCCCAGAGGGCGGTCGGTAAACGACGGGATCGCAAAAGACCAGTCAACTGTGTCTTATGAATCTTTCGATCGGGCTGCTGAGATGGTCAGGTTTGCTGGCGCTGGTGCGCTTCTAGCGAAGGTGGACATCAAAGCAGCGTTTAGGTTGTTGCCGGTTCATCCGTCGAGTCACCGGCTAATGGGTTGTTTCGTCGATGGCAGTTATTTCATCGACCTATTCTTACTTATGGGGTGCTCAATATCATGTGCTTACTTCAAGGCATTCAGCACATTCCTACAATGGGTTACGCACTCGGAAGCGGGGTATAGGAGCATTACGGACTACCTCAATGATTTCCTGTTCGTCGGTACGGCAGGGCAAGATACTTGCCGCTTGGAGGTGTTCACCAGAATCTGTCAAGATTTTGGAGTATCGTTGGCCCACAACAAAACCTAGGGCCCCACAACAAAGTTGACCTTCCTGGGGATTCGGATCTATTCCATGACAATGGAATGCAGTCTTCCCCGGGAAAAAGCGGGTGTCAATGCGACGGTTGCAATCCATCATAAGGAAGTTGAACTTCGCCTGCAGGATTATCCCTATGGGGAGGATATTTTGTAGGAGAATGTCGCTCGCTACCGCAGGCATTTTGAGGCCACATCATTTTATCAAAGTCTTAAGGGCCATGCGGGATGACGCAAGGGTATGGTCGGTTTTCCTTGCTGAGTTTAATGGGACCTCGCTTCTTCAGAAAGAGCGCACCACCAGCGCTGAGTTAGAACTTTACACTGATGCATCGGGGTCTGTCGGAATGGGTGGTAGCAGAGAACCTGGCATTTCTTGAGCGATTTCTCATAGTGCTGGCGGTGCACATATGGGGCTCGGAGTTTCGGGATCGACGAGTGCTATTCTATACAGATAACATGGGGGTGGTCCAAGCGGTAAATAACATCACGGCAACATCCATACCGTTAGTACGATTACTTCGTCACTTGGTGCTATGCTGCCTCCGCCTGAACATATTCCAGGCGAGGCACGTGCCGGGGTTGGAGAACTGCATTGCTGACGCCCTTTCTCGGTTTCAGAAAGAGCGGTTCAGGGTATTGGCACCGCGGGCGAACGTGCTGGGGGAGTCCATTCTCGCGGAGCTGTGGAGCTCACAGGTAATGAGACTCATCAGACAGTCTGTTACCCCGGCGACATGGGCCGTGTTCAGACACGTGTGGGCAAAATGGAATAAACTAGTTACAATGGCCGGTGGGACTAGGGATCCTGCTTTGGTATCTGCTGCGGTGCGCCGAGGAAGGCGAAACAAGAGCTGTAGTAGGGAGACAGGTCATGGCTTTGGCTTTCATGTTTAAGCTGGCAGGGCAGAGGGACCTTACAAAGGAGTTTCTAGTGCGCAAGGTGGTGCGCGGCCTGTTTAATGGTGATCGCAGGCTGGATACCAGGCGTCCGATTACCTTTTCCCTGTTGCTGAGATTGGCGCAGGTGTTGATGGTGACCTGCAGATCCCCCTTTGATTCTCTGCTTTTCCATACAGCTTTTTCCCTGGTGTTCTATGGAGAGTTTCGGATAGGGTTTAGTTGCGAACAGTAGACATGGTTCCGGCGGATTGCAGTTGGTGGATACCTGTCTGAGGGAAGGCACGGTAGTGATATGGTTGTGGAGGTCTAAGAATGACCAGTTGGGTAACTTAACCAGTGACCGGCGGGAAGGTGTTTGCTGTTGGTTCATGCCGATGGGACGGCGTTATCCCGTTATCAATTTGAGAGGGTGCTAAAAGGCGCACTACAATGTCTGGGTTTTGAGCAGTCAGAGTTCGTGACGCACTCCTTCCGAATTGGGTCCGCTACCGAAGCAGGCAGGTTAGGTTTGCCTGACGCCGCGTTGAAGCGTATCGGGTGATGGGAGTCGGAACGTTTTCGGGCCTACGTGCGTCCCAGGGCAGTAGTCTAATGGATGTTGCTTTCTGCTTTCAGGAGGACAGAAGCAACTGTGGATCATGGGCCATTTGTATGTGTACTGGGCCCACAGGTTAGCCACAGTTACCGAGGACAAGGCACAACTGGGTTTCCCTTTTACGGACTTGCACGTGCGGTGGTTCGGGATTCGAGGCCTGCGGTGGGCGCAGGTGGATGGGCTACTGGACACGTATGCCCAACGTTATGGACAGCCAAGCGTAATATTGATACACGCAGGCGGTATTGTCTTGGGAACGGTTCCTATACGGAGGATGTTGAGGGTAATGAAGCGGGATGTGGAAAGTTGGATAAAGAAGTTTCCGGGGATGTTTCTGATATGGTCCGAGATAATAAAAAAATGCTCATGGAGGAACGCTCAGGATCCTGTCGGGCTGGACAGATCGCGTCAGAAGATTAACCAACACGTGGCAAGTTTTGTGAGTTCTTTGGTAAGGACAAAGTTACTCATGCTGGAATTCAGGGAGAGTGTTGTGCGGGCCTTGGCTTTAATGGACAGAAGGGGGGGTCGCAGTCTTAGGAGGGGTCCCTCGCTTGCTCTGTTCGGGTTCGGGTCCCTCGCTCGCTCGTGTGAGTTGCCCGGCCCACTGGCCTAAGTGGGCGTGGCCCTACCTCACAGGGCGTGCTTAATATAAGCATTGGGGCTTTGGGCAGGGCCCAAGGCGTGAGGTCACTGTCCTTGGCCGGGCTCCTCCCCCTGGAAGGTATTATGTAAATTATATACAGAAATTTATGTTTATGTTATATGGTTATTTATTAATAAAAGCTGTGGCCTGTGTTTCTCCCACTCAGTCGTCGTGTCCATTATTTCCATTAACGCCTAAATGGATCATGGCTGGGTCACGCTATTTTCAAATAAGTTTAAATATTATTGCATAATATTTTGTATTTCAAATATGATTATTAACATTTTAATCATGATGTCTTTATTATGCGAAAGAGAAACATTTCTCCATGTTTTCTTCTTTCCCAGATGTTTTTATGGCCCTTGTGCAGTACTGATTGGCCATGGAGAATAATGCTGTTCTATCCTTTCTAGAAAGCCTTGTTGACTCTTGGTATATGAAAGGCAGTGATGATAGCTATTACGCTGAACTTTGCTCTTGTACTGGGCTAAAAAATGGAGTCAGGGATGGGATGGGCCTAAAGGTATTTTATTGCACATTTATTTTCATTAATTATCTGAAATGGTCTGTTGGGAAAGTCTTATAATCTTTTTATGCTGTTTCACTTTATATCAAGGTTTTCAGGAATTTAGCACGAAAGTGAGAACTAACTGTATATACCTGAAGTCAATTTAAAAGTGAGTAGACTAGTGACTAGTTCTTCCCTAACTAATTGAGTCCAAAATGGAATCCACAACCCTTTCCTGTACCCAAAATGACTCCTAAACAATCCAAAAGCTCTCTCTAGTACCCCAAAAAGTTTAAGCACCTTCAAAAACTCTACCAAAATAATAATGCTCATGGCCATGTTACTGTCATCACAAAGCCTTCTCCAAAGAGAAACCTTTTGCAACAATTTTCTCTGGAAAGCCTAGTTATAAAAAATGGAGGGCCTCCGTGTTATATGGTTTGGAAAACCTTGGCAAAAACTAGATATCTATACAAATGTATTCTGGTGTTACCATTCGATAGGGAATTGCAAAAGTAGCTATGATGAAATGTAATCTTGTATATAGAGTAACTAGGTGTATGTCGGCGCGTTATAAATAAACTATAATAATAATAAAATGTGTTAATGTTAATTTATATGAACATTTACCTAACTGGCCAACAAAGCAAGATAGAGAGAATCAGGAATGCTATTCTTCTTAGGTAACTAAGTAAGGGTTAGTGAAACTACTGTACACATATTTTCTGATTATGGGAGGCATTCTATTATTTATAAAATATAATTTGTCTGCCTGAAATATATATCTGTTCAGTGTCATGATAGCCCATACAGGAACACTAACGTGTAGTTACAGTAACTAATATATTTTATGTGTGTGAAAAAATACACATAATAAGTAGCAGTAACATTTAGGTGGCAACCTTTCATTTTACGTTTTACATTTTCTTTGTTATTTATTATTTATGCCAAGGTTTAACATCGCTGGGTGGTATTGAGGTTGAGAAGTACCTGCCATTTATAAGTAGAACAAAATGACTATAAAACGTAACCTTTAATAAATAATAGTTCATAAAAGAACAAATAAATTCACTGCTAACAAAACTGACCAACAGCTGGCACACCTGAGCATAACAAGTTTGTGGCTACATCTAATTAGATTAAAAATTCTTGTCCAATTTATTTTCCTCTTACTTTCTCTCTTCATCAAATTGTTTACTCATATCTGCCAATAATTAATAACAACTTTAATGTGGAAAAAGTTAAATTAGCACAGAAAAAATACATTTTTATAAAAGATTTTTAAATCTTTCTGTTACAATTTAATTTAAATTTAATTTAATCTGGGTACAAGATATTGGGGGTCATAGCCGGACATGAGTCCCAATCCATCATTGTTTCCTCCTTGGGACCATTCTATCAAAACAGATTGATTGCTTTGATAAATTAATTTTAATCAAATGTGTAAAAACTTAATTTATGGTATAATCTGGTACCTATATAAGAATACTATTTAGCTACATTATATAAGTAGTTAAAATTATTTCTGTATATTTCGATTTTCTGGTTGCTATGTAGGTTTCTGTACCTAATTTTGCTGTTTTCGTAGAGTAATATGCCATATCACTGAATATAAATACCAAATATATTCTATGGAATAGACATCTGATCGTTATCCAAGTTTGATAAGATTTTATTTACTTCGTATTGATCTCTATATTGATCTAGAAGAATATAGAATGTTTTAAAACTGATAGTTATCCAATCATTTGAAAGGATTTTAATAAACCTCTCACTGATTTACTATTGTGATCTAACTGGAAATAGACTTCCACATGTTTTCATATAGTAAATCCAATTGTTTATTCTTGGCTTTGCTATTGTTTCAATAAACACTGTTCTGCATAAAGTGTATACTTGTCTATAAATTGATAATTAACCTAAATAAATGTATTATTCTAGACATTGTAATATTTTTGTAATTATCCTAATTGCATGACACTCCAGGAAGCTAAATAAAGTACTGTACTGTGGTGTAGTGTAGTTTGTGCTAAAACAGCCCAAGTGCAGCCTGTTCTTATAAGAACCAAAGTGCAGCCTGTGCCAACAAGAACTAACGTGCAGCTTGTGCTTATACGAACCAAAGTGCAGCCTGTGCCAACAAGAACTAAAGTGCAGCCTGTGCCAACAAGAACTAAAGTGCAGCTTGTGCTTATAAGAACCAAAGTGCAGCCTGTGTTTACAGAACCAAAGTGTAGCTTGTGCCTACAAGAACCCAGGTGTAACTTGTGCTTACAAGGACCCAAGTGTAGCTTGTGCTTACAAGGACCCAAGATTCTGTGCTTACTAGGACACAAGTGTTGCTTGTGCTTACATAATGAGAAGGCTAGTGATACCTTTCTTCGGGAGTTTAGAGACTATGTAGAGGCTGAGGCTATTATTCCCCAACAAGTCTTCAACTGTGATGTGACTAGTTTATTTTGTAAGAAAATATCTACATCACTCAAGAAGAGAAGACATTGCCAGGGCACAAGCCAATGAAGGATAGGCTTACTTGGTTGGTGTGTGGGGATGCTAGTGGGGATTTAAAACTTAAGCCTCTACTAGTCTATCACAGTGATAGGAGTTTTCAAAAGGAAAACTATGATAAAAAACAAGTTAAGTGTAATGTGGAGGGCCAACATCAAAGTCTGGGTAACCAGACATTTCTTCATCGAATGGTTGAATTAAGTGTTTGGTCCCACTGTCAAAAATATGAAATAACTGCCTCTGAGGGCTCTGTTAATAATGGACAATGTACCTGCTCACCCTCCAGTCTTGGAAAACAACTTGCTGGAGGACTTTCATTTCTTGCTCCCTAACACAACTCCTCTGATCCAGCCCATGGTCCAGCAATGACATGCCTGAAGCACCAATATCTCTCTCTATGTATTTACAAGCCTCAGACTGGTGTCTCTATGCCTATTGTATGTAATTGCCCCCTACCAAGAATACAGCAGTGGGAAGGGAAAACAATGGGTGATTGTCTTAGACGGGCAGGCAGGGGTGATAACATGAGCTAGAAGGATTAGGTGTAACCATGGATGCACATTTGGATTGATTGGTCTGTTGTTGCTAGAATGTGGTATAAATATGTCTGATGGTTTCAGTAATAAAGTTGCTATACTGGTTCAGGTAATTAAAGTGTGAATTTCATTATTGATGCTGGGAATTCTGTTGGCTGGAGTAAGTTCTTTTCAGAACTTAGAAAGATCCTTATGCTAAACAAGACCACAGACATCTATCAGTCTTACCTAAGGGCTGAAAGTTCTTCCTGCTGTACAGAGGTAAAATGAACCGGTCACTCCTGTGGGGAGAGGTTTGGGCAATAGACTCTTATCATACCCCATTCAACATACAGGTTGTGACAAGCAGGTTATCTCAAACATTAAGAAACGGTATACCAAGGCCCTCTTCCAGAGGTGCTTTGAGGTGACCTTGGATATTGAGTTGACACAGAGAGTTCTGGAAGGACCATTTCAATATCCTCCACTGTGTCACTTCAATTGATAAGGCCTGGTTTGCAGTCTCTTACACGACCAAGAACTCTACCTGGAGGAAATTGTGACTAGAAGCAGTAACTCAGAGAAACTTGGAGGCTGAACCTAGCTCAACAGCGGCGGACAAGAACTTAGCACTGAGGAGCTGCAGGAACTTCAAAGGGAGTTGTAACAGATGGTAGCTGAGGTAATTTCTTCAGGTGAAGAGGAGGGAAGGGAGGAAGCACCTACTACACTAATCAAAGAAATGTGTGCTAAATGGGTTGTCTTACAAAGTTTTGTTGAAAAGCAATAACCTCTCTCCTCCTTATCCCCACCATCCCATTGGTCCCTCAAGTTCTCTCAGTACAGTTAAAGTTAAGTTAAATTCTATTTTATGTTATCTAATTATTGTTTTTTTTAATTATGTCTGCTTAGTTTTAATGTTTTGTATCAAATACAACACCATCAGTTCAAACTGAATTGTGACATTTATGGGGTTCACAACGGATTATTTCAATTTACATTGATCTTTATGGGAAATGCTTGTTTGGTACTCATTGTTTTTGGTACTCATCCTGCTTATCAGGAATGGATTAACACTGAGTACCAAGGGACTGCTGGATATGTGTGTGTGTGGAGGGGGGAGGGGTTCACAAACTCCCCTTTAACTCTTATTTCCACTTATTCTATTAGCTACTCGCAATGCTATTATGAGTTTCCTGCCCACAATCACTACGGGCCAGTCAAAGACGCAAATTCGGTATTAGAGCTCCATTGGTTTTAGCACAGCTTGGACATCACGAGCGCTAAGTAATTAAAGTTACACAAAATTGATATTCTATTAGATCCATAGGTCACAAATGAAGTCTAGATAATTAGTCTCAAACCCACAAATATGCAAAAAATCATATATTATTTTTAACTGTTATTTCAGTAATATCCAACCCGGGACTCAAAGGGTTAATACATATCATGAAACCCACATGGACTAAAACAGATGGCCTAATGCATTTTTATAGAGTGCTAGATTGCTTGCCTCATTGGCAGATATTACTTATTGTCACCAATTAATTCACAGCCTCCGATTGCAGTTTACGTCTAACTTCCATGTTTTACTGATATCATGATGACTGAAAAATTATAAAAGACTGAAAAGGGACACTTATTATTGGTAAATTTGATGACAGACTAATTTACTATTAGCAGTTTCTAAGAAGTAAATTATGGGCTTGCTTAAATATTGTCTGATCATATGATAACACCCCCTGATATCCTACTTAAAAAGGCAGGGTTTATGTGTGGAGGCTGTAAGATAACTTTGCAACACAATGCTTAGTGGATCTAGTTGAGTGGTGCAGTAGTGACCGGTTCCTCAAGTGTCCTGGAAAATAATATAAAGCTGTCAAAAAGGCAAATCTTGGCAAGCTCTTAAATTATAGCATACTGAATATGACTTCTGGACATGGCTGTATGCCTTTAAACATACAAGGCCTGCATCATAAGTGCATGAGGCCATATTTGTAGCACTATAAAGCACTGTTCATCTCATCTCTGTTAATCAACTTATAACAAATTATTGGCTTGTTTTAAACACTACTTGCAGTTGCACACTATCAGCCTTATTAAAGTGCGATTCGGCCAATTGAAAAGGGCTCTATTTATGCACATAGCATATTCTTTTACAGAAGATTTTAGTAAGTGTAGACCTTGCTTTTGGATAAAAGTTCACTGACTAAAAATGTCTGTAAAAAAATATGCTCTGTGCTTAAATAAATCCCTATTCAATTGGCCGAATCGCAATTTAATAAGGCTGCATATCGTATGCTCTGGAACGATTTTCAGTTAAAAATTGTGATCTGTTTTAGGATGGATTGTGCTATGAATGGTTTCTATAACAGACTGTATATCTCGTACATAAATGTGAAATGTGAAAGAATAGAGGAAAGGTACTTACTGCTTCTATAGAAACTGCGCAACATAAGTGACAACTCTAATGGAGATTTGACCGACAGCTACATAAACTCTGGTGGTTGCTAAGATTTAATACCTGGCTCTATATGACTTCCATACCCTGCCAATTTGTAGTACTGAATGGATTTTAAGCTTTGGAAGTCCATTTACACTTGTCTTCAATATATTGTATTATTGACATTTAGTTTTAGAAGGTTTGTGGCAGGATAAAGGAAAGTGGTGAAGTTACTTTGAGGACGGTGTCTCACCCCAGATCTTTAAACATGTTTCCTTCTGTAAAGAGAAATAATTAATCATATTTTTTTTTAATTCCTGAAGAAAAAACTTAGGACCATTGTAATTTAGGAAAATCTCACATGTTTTTGAAGTATGTAAAAGACTAACAACATTAGCAGCTGCATAGGCCATGAATATAAAATCTTTTTTTTTTAAATAAAAGAGTCTGTGTATAGAAAGCTTCTGTTTTGTCTGACTTGAGAACTTACTTGAAGCCTTAGTGCATACCTCCCACCTGTTATTTTAGAGGGACAGTTCTTATTTTCAGACAACCCCCCATCCCTCTTAACCTCCCATATGTCCCACTTTGGAAGAAAGGCTCATGTTCAAGAGCAAGACCATGTTTTCATGAGCATGAACATACTGTATTCTACTTTTACCTGATTTTTTTTTTGGTATGTCTTTGGCCATTTGCAATTAGGGGTATGTATGTGAGTGGGTGTGTTTCATCTGTCAGTGGAGGGAGGGTGGGTGAAGAGAGAGAAAAAGGTGGATTTGTTAAACAATAGGATCTTTTGATATATGATATGTACCACATTCCCCTGCATATGTTCAGAAGCAGACAGCCTGCAATCTTAACTGAAAACCCTGATCCTGCAGAAATGTAAACTCACCTCTAACACATGCAATTTTACCATTTAAGACAAGCTTTGTCACATTTTATCTGCCTAATTATGCAAAAGTGACAATGGCAACTCTATAACTAGTAGCTCTTTAGGTGAAATTTTGAACATATTATAGCAGAATAATGGGACAAATGCAATTTCTGAATGCTTCTCTATATGTTATATACTAGAAATGTTTGATTAATGTACAAAACGCTTAGATTAAAAATGATAGCTTTTATATAGTGGACATGTTTATGTCATATTGAAAAAATGTATTCTTTATTGCCACTCACCTCATATAAATATAGCTCAATCTCTGGGTATACATACATTCCTTTAGTAACATACAGCAAATCACTTACTTTTGCTGCTTTATTTGCAAATCAGCAAGAAGCATGTCCTCATTTATGATTGGCCTGCCCTAGCGTAATGTAAATGTCTCTTTTGTAGTCAGATTATCCCATGTGGCATTTATATGTATATTTACAGGACCAGTTATTGTATACAAATGTAAAAGTAAAAAATAGAACATCTTACATTTATGCTCCTTTTCCCCCCAAGATATAATACTGTTCATTGTAAGCTATAACATGATGTTTTTTTTAAATAGATAAAACTTTACAGAACCACTGTAGTAGTGAATGAAAACATTTTTTGCATGAGAAAAACCCAAAATAAACACGAGCAAACTCACCCTGATGATTGCTAAATCTCTTGAGTTTGCAAGCATTTACTTTTGTTAGTTAGCACATCTTGATATCTCTGCTAAAATTAGTTTAGCCAGTGACAGGCAGCTAATATATTTTAATACAATGTAACAATCAGTGATGGCAGTTTGTATTGGAAGAAATCATGGGATGTGTAGTCCCCCAGTAGAAGGAAGCACGAGGAGCCAGACACTGTAGATCTCTGTATTAAGCTGTTGCTGGCTGAAAGGTTAGTAAAGGGTTAAAATATATATCCAAATGCAGTGTTTCTATTGGGAGGTATACTGTGCCAATGTAAGCAGCTCTGGGGTGTGGAAAACAAGTTTTATTTTTAAACTAGCGAATTGCCCGTCAAAAAATGACGGGCATGAAATTGTAAGCCAAGGAATGCTGTAATGTACAGCGTTTTTTGCCGTGAGGACCTTCGGTGCTCATTGCGCGGCTGTTGGATGTTTTTTTTTTTTTTATTACAGGCGATTTTGCTGTCATTGTAAGGTCGGGTGTGATGTGTTTTTTCCGCTTATTGCAAGGCTGTCCCCTGGTGCATTTTTTGTGGTATGAGCAGCGTTGGCATTGGTTGTGCGGCGCGCAGTGAATGTCTTTTGTGTTTATTGCTATTTTTGTATGCCAATGAAATAATTAATAAATTAATAAATTAATATACTTTACCTATTTGTAAGTAATATATGCAGAAAGCATTATGCTGAAGAGCTGACAATCTGTTTCAATGTTCCTGCAGCATACAATGTTGTGGAGCTGAGGTGTAAGTGTCAGCAATGTGTGCAGTGTGTAGTGTAAATAGTGTGCATGCGCGAGTGGAAGCCGTTAGTGTAGCTGTGTACTTCCGCATTGTGTAAGTTAGTGTTGTGAAATGGCGGCGAATGTGTATGTGGTACGTGGCTGTGGATGATTTTGCGTCCTTACTAAAAGTGTATCTTTACGTCGCACGTCTTTTTTGAAAAGCTATGTGTGCTTGGTGGTGTTTTGCTGTTTTAGGGTTGTGTAGTCTCGTTTTGGTTTTTTTGGGCGGCCATTTTTTCTCTTGCTTAGAGTATTTTCGTCTGTCTGAACTCGGGAATTTGGACTTAAATGGAGGTGTAACTTCACTTGCAGAGTGGGTGCCCCCCCTTGCTGTGGGTAAGCTTTTTATGTCTTTTTTGTGTGTATTTATTGTGTTTTTAATGTTTTCAGGTACACGCAGTTCGGACGTTAAGGTTATATTTTTGCAAGGTCGTAATGTTTTTTTTTCTAAGTCCCGCGGCTCGTATTTTTTTTATGCTAAGTCCGTAAATTTTCCGTACTAAGTCCCGCGGTTCATATTTTTTTGTGTAAGTCTGTATATAGTGATTGCGTGTTAAGATATTTTTTGGTAAAGTGCCGCTTGTGTGGGTGTTTGTAACTGCGTGTGAGGCGCCGTAGAGTCTCCACCTCCTCCCCTCGCTTTGAGATGGACGCAGTTAAAGCGAGCTCGCAAAGCGTGACGATGATTCGTAGTTTGACAACTATTATATGTGATGTATGTTTCTGATATAAGCAGCAGGTGTTAGATTAGAAAAAGGGAAGAACATTTAGCTTTAAAATTTAGCAGATTCTGCTTGTGTCTACGGGCTTCAATCTCTACAGTCTACCAGTAGAACTGAACAGAAATCTAATCTGAATCCAGGGACTTCCCTTTCTTGCCATGGCAAATGTCTGTCTCTTTTAAAGCAAATCTGAATATAATGATAGAATTATATTTAAAAAATTCTGCATAGGAGCATACTATAAATATGACACTTCAGTGGTCCTTTAACACGGTGCCCATGAAAGCCTGATACCCTTGGAAACAGGCCAGTTGGATTGCCAACTGATCACCTAGCAATTCACTGTTATTTTTAAAATGTACTATTTTTAAGAGCTAGACTTACACAACATGTTTTTAGAATGTAAAAAAATAACAGTCTCCAATTAATTATCTTTTATTAGTGTCAGGGCTAGAAAATGGAGGACTTCAGTGCAGAAAAAAAATGTCTCCCTGTGTACCACGCCCCCAAAATCCTTTGCATAACAGCTCCCCTCCCTAAGACCCCTTCCCATACAGCACCCTCTTCATGACCCTTTCCCAGAGCTGCTCCCCCCAGAGACCACTTCCCATAGTTGCTCCCCTTCCCTTAACTGCTGCCTGATTGAAGCACCTCTGCACAGGATGAATGCTCTCATCGATGGGGTAGGGGAGCTAGTGTATACATACAAATAGCACCCAGTCCTTGTCAGCACCCAACCCCTGTCAGCACCAACCCCTGTCAGCACCCACTTTACATAGCACCCATCCCTTTTTCCTTTCCCCCCCTCACTGGACCCCCCCCCCTGTACTTTACTGTCATCCACCCCTTGTTCTCTCTCTCATCTCTTCCTTGACTCACCTCCCCAGCATGCTGAACAGCTCCGCACTGCCAGCTCTTGGAGCTTCAGTAGCAAGCTCTTTTTTTTAAACAGGCAAGGAACAAGTGGGGTGGGTGGCCAAGGAGGCCCAAGTGGGTGTGGAGGATTGACCTGCATTGGGGGCGTACTCTACAAAAAACAACGAAGAAACAGAACAGAGCACTGCCCCCCATAAGAGGGCCCTGGTGCACTGCTTAACCTGCACCACTAGTAGTTCTGCCCCTGTACACAGTTGTGTGGCTATGAAAACTACCTTTTGGTTTCAGCAGGTCAACTTCCTGAGAATATACAGATATATAAACAGGAATATACAGATAGTTTATGTCTGCACTTTGGTAATCTGGCATGTGCAACTTTAACTATAACACATTTAACCACAGCAATCCTTTAACACTTTGTAAACCAAGCACAATTTTGATGCTAGCCGCCTTTCACCCATACCTCCATACAAGCACCACTATATCTAAGATTTGGGCAGCCCTACGGGTAAATAGCTCTTATATCACATAAACATTTTTCTTTTTCGCTTTCCTGTCACAAATGATATTTATCTCACAAACAGATTTGTATGACACTTAAGAAATTAGTCCTAACATTCACTGTATAATAGAAACTAATGAACATCCAAGATGTGTCTAGACACTTTGATTTCTCGTCCTTGTGTTTGTATAGTCAGCACTTGATGTGTCACAGGCGTCATTATTTTTACTGTTTAATTTAGGTGATACACATAAGAAGGAGTTGTAGCGCCTAAGAAAATCAGTTATTTGCCTTTTTTTATCATAAGGCAAATATTATAACTGATGTTTAATTTTATTAACATTTAGTGCTACATATTGATTATTTTCATATAAATATTTCGAGTACATTACATGAATGAACTCTAATATAGTTACTCTATCCAAAAATGAATTCTATATTCAACTATAATAACGTTAAACAACAGCTGTGTTTAGAGCTTTAACATCCACTACAGACTTCTTCAGCGATTTTCCAGTCATAAATTCACCATTAGATATGCAAACTGTTTAACCTCGAAATGTTTTGAAGTGGTTTAAATACATGAGTTCATTCACTTACTAATTTCAGATTCTTTAATATTTTACAGTTGGTAAATATTCATAATGTTGTGCATTCCATAATTAAATATTTAAAATAGTTCACCTTTTTTTTTGCAAAACCAAATACATTCAAAATTCAGAATTTTAACTGACTAGGGGCCTCATTCAAATGCGATTTGGCCAATTGAATAGGTCTCTATATAAGCACAGAGCATATTTTTTTTACAGAAGTTTTTTGGGGGCCTCATTCAATTGCAGTTTGGCCAATTGAATAGGGCTCTATATAAGCACATGGCATATTTTTTTTACAGAAGTTTTTAGTTAGTGAAGACCTTGCTTTTGGATAGAAGTTCACTAACTAAAAACTTCTGTAAAAAAAATATGCTCTGTGCTTTGCTAGAGACGATAAGAGCAAAAGAAAGAAGAAGATCATTTGCAGAGTGAAGAGAGCGGTTGGGAGAGTATTTTGAGACAAGGGTCAAAATATAAGGGAGAGCACTGTTGTTGAGGGCTTTATATGTTTGGGTCATGATTTTAAATTTTATTCTGGATGTTATAGGAAGCCAGTGGAGTGACTAACAGAGAGGTGCTGCAGACATTGTGAGTGTGGTAGATGAGTCTAATGGAGGCGTTCATTATGGATCGGGGTGGAGACAGACAGGTGATGGGAAGGCCAGCAAGGAGAGAGTTGCAGTAGTCGAGGCAAGATATGATGAGAGAGTTGATTAGGATTTTAGTTGCATCTTGTATAAGGTAGTGATGTATTTTGGAGATATTATTTAGGTGAAAATGACAAGATTTTATGATTAATTGAATGTGAGGAATGAAAGAGAGGGAAGGGTCTAGAAGAACCCCCAAGATAAAGGGCCTGGAATGTGGGAGTAATGATGGCATTGTCAACAAATGAGAGATATGTCACCTTTAAATATTAGGGTAAAAAAAGTGGTATACAGCAGCATTTGTCAACAGCCGACCCTAGGAATGGTACTGATGATGTTTAAAACATGCTCTTTAAATGTATCAGCAAATAAAATAGCTGTCCCTTTATAAAAATAACAATGGTAAGCTGAAGTAGAAATTGTTCCTTCAGCAGTGGCTCTATATTATATTATTCAGTCCGATAGCAATTAAGAATTCATAGACTGCTTGTATCTGGCAATGGGCAAAACAACAAGTGATTTCAGGGGAGGCTCTCTCTGTGATTCTTTCATCTACTGAACAAATCATGAATAAGTTACTGTATAATGAAGCCTGCATTACAATCTGCCGGGCACAGCTGAGGATAAGAGAAACACTAGGAGGATCTATCTCCGCTCATGAATAAAAGCACCCTTAGTTTTTATTAGCTGAAAAGGTCATGTGCAAAGCATTTGTAGAAACTGCTGTAAATATTGTTCCAATGGGACAACTTGCATATTATTATTTCATAAAAGGTAAATGATGACACATTAGGTTCAGTGCGCAATAACTGTACATCAAGAAGTATAGACTGTTTCAATGGTCTCCTGATATGGCATTAATATGGCACTGAAGAGATATTATTGTTTTCTGTAATTTAAAGGGGTGCTTGCAAGCTGTAAGAGCACAGGGAAGGATCTTTGTACAAGAATATTTCGCGCAAACTTCTGGGGCAGCTATTAAGCAGTATAATTTTTTAACATATTCTTAAAAAAAATCCTAAAATTGCATAATTAGGTGCTACTGCTTGCCACAAACTGTATAAATGCTATACTTTTTAAAATAAAGTTAGATGAAAGTTAATGCCCTTCAGCACGGTTCTGTACGAAAATGTATTTCATGCTGTCTTCTGCTACCCACTCAAGGACAAAAGCTGGATAAAATGTTGTTGGAAAAATAGTACTCCAGATAATATTACTAATGCATTTAGGACACTTGAGATCCAGAACTTTTTTAATATGGACATACTACATGCGATCATTAAAATTCCATCTGGTTGTTTTGGATACGCTACATTTTATTTGCACATTTGTTCATCAATGTTCTATCTCTCCACTAATGGCAGTGGTAAAAAGTGTTACGCTCTCCTCACCCCTAATTGTCCCTTAGGTCTCATGATGTGACTGTTGAGAACTACTGTTATACATTGTCTCTCCAAGCCAAACATTGCCAGTGCACCTCCTTTTTCTATACACAAATCCAACGGCAGCCCAAGTTAGACCTAGACCTGCCAATGAATCTTCAGCTGGTCACAAGTAGACTTCAGAATGAGGGGCTACACATGTTCTTCAGCCTGCATAGTAAATTAAATCTCACTAACCTGAGAGAATGACAATCCCAGTTGGCTGTAAAACTCATAACACAGACAAGTCAGAGATTGGTATGTGACTGTGAAGGTCAGATGACAATGTGCTGGTAGTCTATTAGATTTTGTTAGGATGACTACCAAAAACTAACTCCCATGCCACAAATGTCTGAAGACTTCCAAAATAAACCATGTGCACTGTCTCTTTCTCAAATAATAACTAACATGCATTGACATTTTATTACAACTCAAGCATAGTTCATAAGCATATATGCCAGGTGATTTGACTTCTAATAGTAGTCACAGTTTCACTTAGAATAATAAGCAGCACAAAAATTCTAACTAAACTTTAGTATTCTTTTATAATAACATGTACATTTCATTAGGAAATGCAAGATCTGTGATTTGTATTAAAATACAACATGTATATATAGTTCTAATATTATTAATCATTACAAATGACACCTATATGCTGAAGCAGTGATGAAACTTACTGACATTCATAAACTTTATTATAGTAACAAAATCTTAGTGAAGAGCTCACTGGCAAGAATGGCCATCCTTTCACATTGCACCTTATGAAGGCGTGATTAGGCTCTGAGATTGCTTTAAAACATGCTGTTTAGCAAAAAAAAAGCTGAACCCAGCAAAATGACTATTAATCTGGATTGTGAAAACATACTTTCATTTATTTTAATAAAGAACATTTTATACAAATTTCTGTTTCCCATCTCCTTTGATTTTGCTTTGCAAAACTTAACTACTTATAGCCCAGTACTAGGTGTGCCGACAACTTATTACCTATTATTTCCCTAGATTCACTAAGCTTCACAAGGACTGCAAGTGTGTCAGTGAAGGCTGTGGGTTGTACCATCACATCATTCAATGAAGCCTAGTTAATTTAATGAATGATGTTACTTACAGAGATGGAATAGAATGCGGATGTAATTCAGAGCAATGCATGAAACCTTTTCCTTTTTTTTTTTTTTTACAAAATTCATAGCAAGTTGTGATACCTTAAATTACACGCAGAATATAAAAGCTAGTGTTAGAGCAGGAGATTTGAAACATTAGAAATTTTCCTGAAACAAGTGAAAAAAGCTTATAAAATGTACTTGTAAAACATAAATTCAGCTTTCGCAAAATGTCAGGATGTCCCTATAATAAAATCTGATGTGGGGGGGTCAGATGCAGCCAATCACTAGAGAATGAGTAAGTGATTCCCCTATAGAATTCAATAACTTGATTGGTACGGACGGCTTTCATGTGCTGCTATATGATAAGACCTGTTTACATTTCATACACTTTCATCTTTGCATTTAGCTCAAAGAAGTAGCAACATATTCTATGCTCAACAATACCCTTGTATTTTGTTGACTCAGTGACCCCCATAGTTTTGGGGCACACATGTGTATATATATATATATGTGGAATGTAAGGACAGATAGTTATGAGTTGTCAACTATAATAGTTGTCGTAATTAAGAGTTTGTCGGTAACCCAATGTTAAAAGTTACGGGCTGTGCATGCGCAATTAGCGCCAAAGGCCTGAAAGTTGTGGGTTTGCCCAGGTCGGCAATGAGCGTGTAAAGTAGAGGGGGAAAAGGCTCGCAATGAGCTCCAAAGGCACTCATTGCGAGGCCTGCATGTTAGTGGGGGGTAGAGGCTTGCAATGGGTAGCATTGTACTTATAAAAAGCCATATTTCCAGCAAGAATATGATATCACTGACCGAATGTATTAGTCCATATGAAACTTTGTAAAACCTATAATTGCTTTGTACAAACGGTATCAAAAGGAAAGACATAATAGCAGCCTGTATTAATTAGTATTCTGTAGCCTATTCAGGCTTAGAAGTATCTGACCTTTAAAATCCACCATGTTTTAAGAAGGAATATGTACTTCTTAAGAATGAGACAAATATATTGTATTTTGAAGTCATTTTGCCTCTCATGTACAAGATTTCAGAGATAATTAGAAGCACATTTAAAAGCCCTGCTGGCTGCAACTTTCAAAAAGCAACCAACAGATCTTGGGATTTGCTTAACATGATCTGCATTGAGATGTGCAGAGTAAATGTAAAATACTCAGGGCCTCATTCTATTATCGGCCGTAGGAGATGCGGGGCCGCAAGGACCGGCCGCAAGCTATTCGGCTATTCTATTCCCCTCCGGCCGGGGATTCCGGCAGGCTTGCGGCCGGCGCCTTGCTATCTCTTGCGGCCGCTCGCGCCGGAGGAAAGCCTTTGATCTAAAATGTCCGAAAGATTTTCGGCCGCAAGAAAATCCCGGTTGCTATTCTATTGCTCCGGGAAACCTCTCTGCAAGGCTAAAAGCGAGCCGCAGCTTACTTGCAGGAAAAAGGTCCCGCTAGCACCAATTAAGCACATTATAAAGCCGAAATAAAGCCATCCTGCACTCTGAGGAGACTATAAAGTGATTGTAGGTGTTAGCAAAAATAGCACAACATTCCCCTACACTAAAATCCGTAAAAAACATATTTTTTAATTTATGTCAAATATCCATGTAAAAAGTCCAGAGGGCTTGGAGCACCTCAGACCCGCCCACGCTGCGGCCCGGAAAATAAACAGTTAATGTAAACTCGGATTTGGGCTGATGTGCAAGCTTGAGAGGGGGTTGCTATTAATCCTCATGTTCCCCAATATGATCCCTAGCATTTACAGAGCTGTACAGTGCCGTCTTGAATTTATTTTTGCGTTTAAAGTTTTCTGAGCTTACGGCCGGTTGCAAGATATACGGCCGGCCGTAAGGGGATTGCGGCCATTTTACGGCCGATAATAGAATGAGGCTCTCAGTCAGTAAAGGTATACAATGACATTACATTACCATCAAAAATGTAATTTAAAAATATGAGTGAATAAATACAAAGAACAAAATATCAAGTTGGTAATGGACCAACGCGGTCACATCTTTAAATTCTTTTAAAGAACTTCCTTGAAAATGTGGAAAATGTTTTAGAATGTAAATAAAAACATACTACATCTTATTTATTAATTTTATATATCAGTATATATATTTATATATATATATATATAATAAATAGTACTTTTCTGTTCACATTTGAAATAGTTATTGCACAGCATTCTGGGAGCCTGGACAGGAACATGCAAATGTGCCCACAAACTCTTAGCTCTTTAATCTAATTCCATTTAAAACATGGCTCCTTTTAAGCATATACCTGCTGTATTACACAGCTTTAAGCAAAGCCTCAAGGTGGATTATGCACAAGCCAGTTAACCTACCCACTGGCCTGTGCAGTAGATTTTGTGGTTAGATAGTTTACCACATTTAATATATGGTCGGCAAAAGAGCGATAGAAGCCCTCCACCGTACAGTAGTACAGTAAATAAATAGTACGTCTGTGTTCACATTTGAATGACTAAAATAAGCTAAAACATATTACCTGCCCAGAATTCTGAGAAATTCAGTTATCACATTGCATAATACACATACATAAACCTATGGTTAGAGAAATAGAAGGAGCTGTAAGTTGGTCATAGGGGGCGCAGAAATCTGAATGGCATAGGACAGGATAAAACCTAAATACTCAAATGCTATATATACTCCAGAACAGACACACTCCTGGTATCCTGGAGAAAACAGTCAGAAAATATTGGAAAAAAGAAAGGGGAACATGGTTTGATTTAAACAGAAATGTGTCTGTAAATTTGGGAGTGACAGGGCAATTTCTTTTAAAAGAGGGGTTATACATCCAAAGTAGGTATGTTATGTAAATCTCTCTCTTTTAGACATGCCTAACCTCTTTTACAGACCTTGCTTGGAAGAAGAAGGTGTGTGGGCAGACTGATTAAGAGCTGATCCTGAGCTTGAACGTTCCTTTACCGTGACCCTGGGTGTGCTTGTGATGGGTAAATTATTTAACAATGTGCATCCTCAAGTCTCAATAATTTTAATTAATTTGTAATAAAAAAGTAGTAATATTTACTGTGGAAAAGAGAGAAATAGAGATATTACAGCAGGAATGAGAAACAGTCAGTAAAGGATGTGTTATGTGGGACAGAAGGAGGTGATATTCTAATGTTAGGTGTTTACTATATAAGAGGAACATGAGATTCCAGGTGTGACCACATGAGCATACCTTTAATGTATACATGAGACCTCTAGGTCACCTATTGCCCACCACCGACTTATAGACATATACAAGTGGATCATAATATACCTATTATAAAGTTTTACAACATGTTTATTTATTTATTTTAAATTAATGAATAATTGTTAAACAATAAAGGTGATGTAGGACCTCTGCTAGCATTAACATTAATATTTTCAATACACACTGAACACATTGTAGCACCAACACAAGATAAGACGTGTTCATGCTACACATTGAAAACCCCAGCTGCCTGTAATTCAAGAGCAAAGACATTTAAGCTACAGCTATGAAAACAGGCACATTTCAATATTGTGGAATCCATTGAAAAAGTTACTGTAACTCTAACTATCAGAAAGTCTGTAATTACCAGTTAAAATGTTTATGCATTCTAAACAAACAATATAAAATAAATGTGATTTTTATTCCTGCAGGGATGCTTACCTTATATTAATGATTATGTTAATTCTTAGCATTCATTTGCAGAGAGTGGTGCTCTCAGCAGATAAACTGCCAGCATTCAAGGGAAGACTGGTTCAATACTTGTGTCATTACCTTGTGGTGGCCTAAGGCAAGTGACTTTATCTTCATGTGCCTCAAACACCGGAATTATACTATAACTCTACAGGATAGGTGCTCATGTTACATAAAAAATGTATGTATTCTGTTACATATATTGTCAGAATTATATAAAATGTAAGTTATAATACTAACTTTTTATAATATTTAAAATTCATAATTTATTACATTTTGAAAAAAAAATAATTTAAACAATTTTGTATTTATTCATCATGCTGCTATTGATTTCTGAGGACAAAAAGTTACATTTCTTTATATATGCTAACTCTAAAAAATAGAATAATTTCTGTACAAGAGATATTCTTAAAGCAACATTGTAATGGTGAAATAAGTCATGGCACTTTAAAGGAATGAGTTGTACCCAGCATTATGAAAGCGTTATTAGCCCAGTTATATAGAGTTATGACAGATCAATATTTTTTTATGTCTCTCTAGTTGTCTTAAGATTCTTTGTTGGCTCTTTGCTTCCTCCCATGTCTGCATTACAGGTGGGGGGAGTGAGCAAAAATATATTTGAAACTACATATTACACACAGTACAACCAGCAAATCTCTAATTGTCAATGCAGCCATGTGGTACTGACACCTGCACTAGGAAAAGCAATATGCAGTTTCACAGCTTGCTGCCGGCCCTATGGCATTTAGGGCTAAAGGGCCATAATCTGTTTTAACATTGCATTGTCTCTTTTAAATTGTACTTTACTTACCCAGTTTTCATGACTCGTAAGTAATAAGAAACATTATATAACCAGTTTATTGTAATAAAAAAAAAAATAGAAAACTTACAAATAAAATTGCTTGTTTTTCTACCATTTTCGGACTGGAGCTCTGCTACTGTTAGAAAAAGGTAAGAGGAGCTCTAGCCCAAAGATGAAAACACAGCAGTTTTCAGTGCACTTTCTCACAAAAGATCCACTTTTTCCCCCCCTCACAGTAAATTGAAATTCCAACTGCAATTCCAGTAGCAGAAAGCACCATTATTTGGTCTTATTTATATATTCAGGTTATATTGGGTTCTAAAGATTTAGAAGTGTGATCAGTGTCAGGAGCAATCTGTAAGGTTATTAATGCGTATATGTAGCAGGGCTTTAGACACCAGGATAATTACTTGTCTGTAAAGGGCCTTTCTGAAAGTAAGCATTTATTTGAACAACTCCCTTTGTCTACAGTTATAAGCTGCCATGCAAATAGCCAGGACGCACAAATAATGATATTGATGTTATACAGCTGCTGTTTCCTACATAGCATCTACGGACAAGCACATTTTCACATAAATCTACAAAAGCAAGTTTCTTTTTTGTTATTTATCTTTAAATGTCCACTGGAAATGACAACTCAGAGGGAAAAAAACACAATTTCTTCATTTGAAGATTTAAAAGGATTTTCTTATTCTCTAATCCATAATCCTCAACACATGCTATCTGTTTCTTCAAGGAATTAAATTGTGGCAACTAATATCCATAGAAATCAAGCAATGCTGCACCAAAGAAATGACAAAGCTTAGTCATCCTTAGCCAAATAGGTTAGTTAAACTGGCTAATTGGATCAACCATAACCATATAAATAATATCTATAAGAATGGTTTGGTACTTATAATAACCTCTATATAAACTGTGCCCTTGGTTGTTAAATCAACTCAATAGATTACTCCCATTGTAAACATCTTGCGGGCAGAATGTTATTTTGGCCCTAATCGTATTTATTATTTTCTGTAAGTAAAAAAAATATAGAGGTTGCCAAAAAGACTTGTTAATCTAAAGCAGCTTTACGCATTCAAAAGAATTAATCCACACAGATGCACTGCTATGTGGTTTAGAGAGATAACGACACTGCTAAAGAATAGTGTTTCACAGATAGCTTTTTTTTTAACTGGTTAGCCTATTACTGGGTCATAGTCCTAATATTTATGTGTGTCTGTTATTTCTCCTTTCAAAGGATGGAGGGACAAGAGAAGCAGCTCCTTTAAAGACTGAGTTACAGGTTAATAGCCAGTGATTTTTTTTTAATGTAATACAAGTACCCTTTAAAACAGAGTACTTATACATGATTGCAGAGCTATCGCTACTTCTGCTGCACACTATGGCAATGGGGTGCTGACAAACAGAGCAATATGGCAAACCATTTGCATATTTAATTAACATGATTGGCTTCAGGCCTAAACATATTTTCATGCAATGTTTCAACATGGTCTTTTAAATGCATTGCATAAGATTTGCGACTGACTGCACATGTAAGCATGGAAGGCCCTTAAAAACAGAGTTTGCAGAAAGTAAGATTTTCTCTAAACATGCTTTTATAATATGTTTACACAACTTATAATGTTGTTAGTTTATTACATACTTTACAAACAGGAGAAATATTTCCAATTTTCAAAGTTATACGAATATAGACTCAAGCTGCGAGGGTGGAGGCACCACTGTTGCTCTCCATTGCACTAAACTGTAAAATAGGTTCACATTTTTACAGTACAGCAAACTTTAAATAAGTGAATCACAATTCATTCCCCCCGATTCACCAAGCTATGGGCCTAATTTAATTGCGATTTAGCCAATTGAAAAGGGCTCTATATAAGCACACAGCATATTTTTTTTACAGAAGTTTTTAGTTAGTGAAGACCTTGCTTTTGGATAGAAGTTCACTAACTAAAAACTAATGTAAACAAATTGGCTCTGTGCTTATATAGAGCTTTATCCAATTGTCCAAATTGCAATTGAATGAGGCCCTATGTAGGTGCTGCTCAATTAGCCTTATTCAATTAGCTACTTGCAAATGCTTCGAACTCATAAATCTGGCTTTGTTTTTTTGTTTTTTGTAAATGTTTATATGCATTTTTTTGACTTAAGAATTAATTAGTACCAATAAGTAATATATGCGGAGTGATTTCAAGTGATTATAAATTTACTAATTGGGCAATTGAATCTGGCCAAATGTTTCTTGAAGTTGGGATGGCTATTTTCTATGGGAAACCTGCTATCAGTGCCTCACTGAAGCACTTCGCACACCCTGCAAACCTGAATCTAGGACATAGACCCTTATTCTAATCCCCTATATACACCATATTTAAAAGCAAAGTAAATCTCCCAGAATCATTGTGAGAGAACTGCTACAAGTGACTGCTGCAAGCCAGAGAGGAAAATTACAGCAAACTTTCGTACTGATGTTTTGCACTGCCAAAAGAATAGGGTGACTCCGTTAGACTTTTACACCAAAACCCTATTCTAAGCAGACTTTACAGATCACTCGCAAAATAGGGCAGTGCTGTAACATCAAAACTATTATGTGTACTAAAGACCACTTGCAAATAGTATTGAAACCATTGCTGAGTGCAGAAGCAGCAGTTAAAGAGACAGTATAGCACAAATAAAAACAGTAAAAAATGATGCAAATGAATCATTATTTGATACTTAACAGTCCAATATAAACATGTGTGTAATTAAAACATATTGGTATTTTATTATTATGTCTGTTTCATTATACAACATCCAGGGTAACACACAACCCAGTACTCAAGGTGTTAATACATAGTAGAATATCACGTGGACTAGGAACAAATGCTCTAATGCATCGTCTATATATATATATATATATATATATATGTATACATACAAAATAAACACAATTATATATTATATCTATAAACACAATTGTCACATATATTTTATTTAAATAAGTATCAATAAATAAAAAATAATATATATACATATATATACAATGGCTCCTTGCTGTAGTTACAGCGCTTGTTCTCACTCATAATAATAATCATAACGTTCTCATTTTCTTTTGGTTCCTTGAGCCGTTTCCGTAAAGCTTGGTTTGGTGTAACAAATACTTCCTACACTGAAATATCTTGCTGGATTTACAGATGTGGACTTAATGCCGTAATATTGCAAGTGAAAAGATTAGAATAAACTTGTAACGTAATGAAGAAAAGCTCCTGTAGCCAATTTTATGGCATACCGCAAATTCCACCGCTAGATAGAATTATAGGCGATTGTTATTAGCAAAAAGTAAATCTAATGTCAGAAATCTTACTTTGAAAATAACATCTTCTTAACGTTAATCACAACCTCTTATCACTGAATACCACTTAATAGGTTCTCTGTTGGGGGTGCAAGGATAGCACCTTACATTTCATATAGCCCAGTTCCCTGGTGTGTATCAGAGCCATCCAGTAATAATTATAAAGAACGTAAGCCCTCCACAGAGCTCTTAGTAAGTGGCACACGATAAGTGGCTGACATGAAAAACTATTTGTTGCAGGTAAAAAAAAAAAAGAAATAAGAAAAAGGACATTCCGAGTACACCTACATGTATAACAGTATGGGTCTCATTCAAATGTGATTTGGACAATTGAATAGGGCTCTATATAAGCACAAATATTTTGTTACAGAAGTTTTTAGCTAGTGAAGACCTTTCTTTTGGATAGAAGATAACTAACTAAAAACATCTGTAAAAAAAATTGCTATGTGCTTATATAGAGCCCTATTCAATTTGCCAAATCACATTTGAATGAGGTCCTATGCCCATAGATTCACTGGGGCCTCATTCAATTGCGATTTGGCCAATTAAATAGGGCTCTAAATAAGCACATAGCATATTTTTTTAAAGAAGTTTTTCGTTAGTAAAGGCCTTGCTTTTGAATAGAAGTTCTGGTTCTGGTTAGTGAGATTCAAAGTGTATTACCTGTGTTTGCTTTCAGAACATAGCCTTGGATTTTCAAAATAAAATTTCTGCCATTACATCTATTTTTTTTACAATAACAATATATTACAAACCTGCTCATTTACATTTTTACTGTACTGCAACAATTTGCAAATTGTTTGTGTTCCATTACATCATTCAATTGTATTTCCTATGCTTATTTGTTGCCTCTTCCCCCAATGCAACATCAGTATAACTACTTAGCATACTTTTATACATAGCAACAAATAACCCTGCTACTTTCCTATGCGTCTCATTATCAGTGTGTGATTCCCTAAGACAATGGCAATAATGTTAATTTATAAGAATTACTAAAATGTGTTTTTAGCATTCTTCTAAATAGAGATGTACGTGTTATCCACGCAATCCACAGCAGATCAACCTGTCTGTGATATTTTTTTTCCAGGCAAAACTGAGATCTGAAGTTAAATGTACAACTAAAATGAACTTTGCAGTTAATTGAGTGGGATGTTTTGTTTGAAAGATGTAGCAATAGTGAATACAGAGATGCTCACTTCTTTGTAAAAAATCATGCATTGTTACCTCCTCCCATCGCTATCATTGAATTTGAAACTACTGAGATTCATCCCAGATTTTAGATATCTCCAAGCATTATGGGCCACATTGAATCCCAAGCCCGTAACTCGATCGCAGACAGCCGAATGTCTGCAAGTGAGTTGCGGGCTCCCGTTAGTCTCCGTTTGCAACGCTAATCAATTGCTCAAGGTCGCGAGTTGCGGGCTTGAAACGACAATCGTAAACTATGCACTGGTTCGGTGCAGTTAAGGGAATAGAACATGATCAATTAAGCAAGCCCGTAACCTCTAATTTGAAATCAGACAATAGGAAATGAGAATGTCAGAATTACAGTAGTAAAACATGAATGTTACTTGTCATTCAATTAGGTTTGGGGGTCCGATATGCGATCAGACTAGCAAAGCAGCAAAATAAGAGATTGATTTAACCCCGAAATGAAACATGAAACATAAAAAATAACTTTATTTTCCTGCCGATTTGCAGGCTTGAGACATTAGTGCAATTAATTATAATGTCTATCAATGCTTTCCCCGTTATTTACAGCGCAGGGTTGATCTTTTATTAGCATTTACAGTGCTACGAATAGGAGTTTAACCCCCTTGCAAGTCCTCTCTAGCACATGTAGGATTTTCTCCTTCATTTGCGGTTTACAAGTGTGATTACGTTTGCAAGCTTGGGGAAATTGAGCAATTGACTATCAATTTGCGATTTTAGCCCTGCGAAAGTGAAAGATCAAAGGTTTCTGAAGGGTATAAGTTATGAGTTTGACAGACGCCATGTTTTCAAGCCCGTAACTCGGAAGCCGTTCTGAGCCCGCAAAAAGACACCAATTGAATAGCAAATTTGCCTGCGACCACACTTACGGGGTCCCTGATCTAAAAATCGGCCAATTGAATGTGGCTCTATGTCTGTAAAAAACTACCAATTAATCAGCTTTGAATGTAAAATGTAATGTTACTGGTAAGTTTATTGATCACTAGGATAATTTATTTGCCAATGCTACATATTTTAACCAGAATCATACTTTTCTGTTATAATACAATGACGTAATACATGTCTCACTTGAAAATATTATAACCAGTTGTTCAATATAACAAACTAGCATATCTCCCCACCATTCAAATCATGTGTGAGATGCAATTGTTTTCATTGTTTAGAATAATTAATTGGAAGATAAACTGTAACCATCGTTGCCACTCAGGAGTTATTGTTTGTGTGTTGTTTTATTAAGGTAAAATGTTTTAATAAAGTAAAAATTGCCTTCTGGATCGCAAACTTGTTGTGGTACCATGTAGGGTCTCCCAAGATGGACAGGTCATAGCAGAGAGTTCAAACGCTGCACTGGAGAAAGAATTGTCAACCCACTCTAGTATCTTTGCCAAGATAACCTTATGCATAAGCACAGCTGGAGACATAACGATAGATATGCCTGGAATGCGGTGGTCCATATGGTCACAGAGAGTCGGGCATGACTGGACAATTTAACAACAACAACAAAGTAAAAATAAATAAATATTTAGTTTGTCAAGTATTTTATGAAACTATGCTGTACAACCATCGAAGTGTTATGCTGATTGGCTTTCTATTGTTGATTTTAAAACCTTGTATTCTGCAGACCAGGCCCTAGAAATTTGATCTGCATCCAAGTTCCCCTTCTAGGAGATACATAAATAAATAGTATCACAGTCAATATTTGAAAGTTTGCATTAATATATTTTATACTTCGAAAAACCTTTTGTACATTATCAAGTCAAATTATTTCTAAGAAAATATTATACATACGGGACATCAGTGGCCCCTTGGGTTTTTTTCTTAGAAAACTATTTATTTCTGCATTTCTTTCATTATGAAATATACCGTACATATGGTTATTGGCCAGTTTGTATGTGCAGTATCATATGAATGGTTCTTGACACTTACTAATATGCTGAAAATGATATTGATGAATAAACTCCACAGGCCCAAACATGAAGCTGTGCAAGATTTCTCATGCTAGTAAGTATCAACATGCTGTGTGATGCCATTGGGTGATTTATCATGCAGTGACTTTGTTAGACATTTTAATAAATTGTCTCTTAAGAATAACACATTTTGTGAACACAAACTAAAACAGGACCGTTTGATATATCTAGACCTCAGGCCTACATTTATCAAACTGTGATATTTTATCTGAGAAGTCCTACATAAATTATTAATCAGCACTTTATATGAAATGTTTACTAAAATGCACATGAATTGTATCAACTAAGTTTAAATTAGGCTATGTTTGCTATTCATTTCCATAAACCGGCATGTGTAATGTACGCAATGGATGCTAGATAACATTAATAACATTCATGCCAGTCATGGCAGCCATTTTTATAAAATCTCAAACTACATAGTTGAAGTATAGTCTATCAGCCTTATTAAATTTCAATTTGGCCAATAGAATATGGCTCTAATTAAGCACATAGCATATCTTTTTTACAGACGTTTTTAGTTAGTGAACTTCTATCCAAAAGCAAGGTCTTCACTAACTAAAAACTTCTGTAAAAAAATATGTTATGTGCTTAAATAGAGCCCCATTCAATTGGCCGAATTGCAATTTAATAAGGCTGTAAGTATGATAATTTTGTTAAACAGTATGAAGAAATTAAAAAATCTTTATATAACTAATTTGCATATAATTACAGTTTTGATTGGTGATAACCAAACTTTGGATATGATAAATTATCATTTATGTGAATATCCCATTTCTACAGACTGAACCGTGGCCATGTTTCACCTCCACCCACCAGAATTTAGCCTTGACCAAATGCTCAAACTCAAGCCTAGCACCAATTATTATCCTTATCCTTATCTATAACTTCTTACTCTAAGCATATATGTAGCCTGACTTTCTTACTCTATAACTAAACCTCAAAATCAACCATAGGCCTAATCTATATTCTAACCAAAATGTTGTAATTTTTAAACCTGAACCCTTTTTTTAAATCCTATTCCTTACCACTAGACCCTATCCATTGCTCTAACACATCAACTCTCATAAAATGATCCTGGCAAAATCCCACACTTTTTATTTAGATATTTGATGACTTTTTAAACATATTCAGTTAGTATCTGCATATTGATTGTAACTTTAATTACAATTAACATTCAATATTTAATTAAAAAGTGGCTTAGACTCTCAGCAAGTAGATATTATAAATTGTCATTGGCAATATAAATGGCACACCCTCTATGTAAGGTAACCCATGCAAATTGGTGGCATAGAAAACTATATTAAACTTTACCAAAATAGTTTATTACATAGTTGTTACATTAAAATTGTAGAACTTCAATTTATCTGTTAACAACAAATTTATCTAAATCACTGCTGTAATCTAATAAAACACTGTTTGTTAAAAAGAAAATTAATTACAATTTCTAATATGTAATCTACTGAATATACCTGCCTATAAGATGCGCTGGCATATTCAAGGTTTTGAAAGTACACATTTCTGAAACAACATTTCTATGTCACTATCACTATAACTTCTAAGCTACATAAACAGTTCAAATTATTAATACCTAAAAAAGATGTATGCTCAATTTTGAGACTTAATTCCTAGAAATCATACATATGGTTGATCTGTTTATAGTACCCTAAGTGATTCACCAACATTCATAGCATTCAGATGATATCTATTTAATAAATGTGCTGTCCAGAATTCACTAAGTTTCTCTGGGGCTGTGAATTATGTAGCAAACACAGCCATTGCACTCCTTTTGCAGCCTTCTCAGTATTTATTAAACTTTGTTTCCAACAAACATCTCATCCCTATGGGATTTCAGAAGCACGTGAAACGTAAGTACTAACAGTCATGAGCATCATTGGTTTCACTACCAAATTTTTCTTCTCTACACTCATAGTGAATCAGCTATTGATCAGTGCCAACTAAAAATGTCAAAGTGCTTATTCAGCGCTATTAAATTTGCTGAACGTGTAAAACCGTAGCCCGTAACGTAGCCTGCAAGACTTGCGGCTATTATATTGCCCCCCCCCCCCCCCCAATGCAACCTGCTAACGACTTGTGGCTTAAGGGCGAAAAAACCTTATGGGACGTGGAAATTTGAACTGCGTGCCCGCAAATCCTCTCAAGCCTGTAACTGCTACGTTCCAATCACGCTATTAAATTGCAACAAATACACTGGCATTCAACCCCGTAATCCGCAAATGGAGCTAAAAAGCCAACGGGTGCTAGAGAGGACCCGCAAGTGGGGTAAAGTCCTATCCGTAGCAATGTAAATGCCAATATACACACACTACTGTACATATAATAACAGGAAAAGTGATGTTAGGTCTTAGAATTAATAGCACAACTATCAACTACCTAGGCATACAAATAACAAAATCAACTAAGACCCTATATGAAGCAAACTACCCAACCCTCATTAAACAATTAACTAGGGACCTGCACAGGTGGTCAGAACTAAAGATTTTGTGGTTAGGAAAGCTACATGCCGTCAAAATGAACGTACTCCCCAAACTGCTCTACCTGTTTAGGACCATACCTATTTCGATATTAGCGATAGATTTGAAAAAAATACAAAAATTATTACTGAGTTTTCTGTGGAACAATAAAAAACCTAGAATAAACAGAGAAACAACTACTGCGACTAAGAAGGGTGGTGGGCTCGGATTTCCAGACATTTCCAGGTACTTTGAAGCAGCTAGACTAGCACAACTAGCTAAGTGGTATGTCAGGGACTCCCCCCGGTATGGGTTCAATTAGAAAAACACATACTAGGGACTAATGATTTAATCATGCGTCAGTTACTATGGCTCTCAACCCAGCAGGGCTTCAAGTTACCCCAATCAATCCCATCTAGTGTGAGGCACTCAATTAACCTATGGAAAGATATAAATAAGAGGAACAGGCTACTGGGCCCAGAGTCCGGGCTTAGCCCTCTATGGCCACTATCAACTAACCCCCCAAAAAACCCTAATGCTCAATACAGATGGTGGATTGATAATAATTGCTCAATTGCGGCAGATTTACCGGTTGTTAATCAAAAATGGTCCACCACCGCATTCTTAAACGACAAATCCCTACCTCCGGGGGAATGGCTTAACCTACTCGCTATAAATCAAAGATTAACTCACATCATTGAGAATAAAGGAGGGCAAAATATATCTTTATTCCAAAAATGTTGCATTAACTTCCCGGGAGGGAAAGGAAACATCTCCATAGCATATAACCATTTAAGCGAGTTAGTCACGCCCCCTAAATTACACTATAAGTCAGCATGGGAAGCTGACCTCAACATAAATTTAGACAGAGACCAATGGAACATTATTCGGAAACAAGCCAAAAACACATCACTTAACGTAATTATGAAGGAAAACTCATATAAAGTTATTATGAGGTGGTACCTAACCCCAGTAAGAATGCACATATGAAACCAGACGATTAGCGACACCTGCGAAAGGGGCTGCAACCAGAAAGCGACTCTAATCCATAAACTATGGGAATGCCCTATGATTAGACACACCTGGGTGGACACTTACAAAACCCTGGAGAAACTATGGGGTCAAAGCTATCCCATGAAACCAGAGGAGGCCATCTTGGGTTTACTGGTAGAAGGGATGTCCAAGTCAGAACAATTCCTAACCAACCAAATTTTCCTAGCAGTTAGGATAGTAGTAGCCGCCCATTGGAAATCACCCACCCCATTGTTTGAAGTAGTCTTAAACAAAATTGAGTTTGTTCGATCCATGAGCATTTTGTCCGCTGAGGTTGACCATAACTACAAGCGCTGGGCCTCCTGCTGGGCCGCCTGGGAGACAAGACGCGGCAGATGAATAGGGTGAGTAACGCTTTTCCCTCCAAGGGAGCTAGTAAGGGAACCATAGCAGGAGTAGTCTTAACTTACCCAACATCATTGGCCCTATACAGTAACCTAAACACTGAGTATTCAATCTATTAGTTGCTACCAATTAAGCTCAGGACAACAGGTGGACAGGAAACCAAGCTCACAGAGTTCTTCCCATAGTTATGGGACTTCATTAAACATAGTTTCTCCACTAGCTCTAAGTTAATTAAAAGTTATTGTCAGCTATTATAATACCAGAAAAACGGAAAAAGGAGAGGAGTTTTGGACAGGCAGACGACACACTACAAAACAGATATGTGAAATACGTTTATTGTTATTTTCTATTTACCACTTCTAATGTTTTTGCTGTTCTATGTTTTATGTCTGACCTGTCTAATAAAAATCAATAAAAAAAAAAAGAATTAATAGCACAACATTCTCAAGCTCGCAAATCTGCAATATAAAATACTTTATTTTATGTTTAATTTCCGAGTTATATCGATTTCGGCAATCAATGTGTTAATACACATAATGGAACTCGCATGGACTAGAATATCATATTTACTGATTTATTAATATTGCATTATTTGTGGAATACGGGTCAGTGATGTAATGATGACGATCTCATTTGCCATTGGCTCCGTCTAAACCCGTAATTATGAGTTATGAGTTTGACTAATTGATCATGTTCACGGCCGCACATCCAACGTGCGCAAGAATAGTTTACGGGTTTGCGTCTACGGCCCTTAAGTCGCGGCATGGTGGAATTTAATAGCTCTATAACACAGCTGAATTGCAAGACTGCAGCCTTTGCGGGTGTGCTGACCCTGCTACAGGCTTCAAATTTAATGTGGCTGTATATGTCATTTTATCTTTGAATATACAAATCTCTAGTACGCCCTCATTTGGATTATGGAGTACTATTTTGGGCACCACTTCATAAAAAGGACAATTTAGAGCTGGAAAAGGCACAGAGGAGGGCAACAAAACTAATAAGGGGAATGGAGGGGCTAAGTTATGAAGAAAGACTGACCAAATTAAACTTATTTTCTCTAGAAAAAAGGCGTCTAAGAGGAGATATGTTTACCTTATATAAATATATCCAGGGTCAGTATAAAGATTTGTCAAGGGAGCTTTTTGTGCCAAGAGGTTTTCAACTTACAAGAGGACATCCCTTGAGGTTAGAAGTAAAAAGATTCCACCTTAAAGAAAGAAAAGGGTTCTTCATAGTAAGGGTGGTTAAACTGTGGAATTCTCTACCAAAGGAGGTTGTGATAGTGGATTTGATAGTTAACTTTAAAAATGGGCATTCAGCATAACCCAAGAGGGAGTATTGATCCAGGAATGAGTCCAGTTGCCAGTATCTGTTGTCAGGAAGCAATTTATTTTTTTCCCCCTTTTGAGATAATTGGCAATATTTCAGTGTTGTTTTTTCTTTTTGCCTTCCTCTGGATTAATTAACAACTAATCCGCATATTGGAGATCAAAGGAGATCTAAAAAGGTTGAACTTGATGGACTAAAGTCTTTTTTCAACCTCGATTACTATGTAACTATGCAATATTAATATGTTTTGTTAATGTACTTGGAGGCTGAATTCTAAAGTACTTTACAGGTGATTAGTTTGGAAGGGAAAGAAAAAAACAATGGTTACTGGTTTCAGTGCTTTATAGCATGAGGTAGACTCTAACTACAGTTGCTTAAAACTGGCATATTAGGTAAACAGAATAATGTGGCTAATTAGATGCCATGATGCTGCAGTAAACAAAATGGTTTCAAGTTAGCTGCACACCCGTCAACAGGTCCAATGACCAGACAGGCAGTTACAAGTACCTCAAACTAGCATCAGTGGAGTTAACATTTTCTGCATTTAAGAGACAGGCAACATTTGTAGCATATTCGTCTTATGGACCAGCAAATATGCCAGTTAAAAAAAGGACACTTAAATCAAGTTGTTGCCAGATAGGCCACCAAGTTTACATAAAAAAGGCCGGTCCTCACAGCTGTTCATTGTTAGTTAATATTCACTGCTTTCCCTGGAGGTCCTCAAAAACCTCTTATTTCTTGATGGGATTTTGCCACTGAAATTATGGCGGGTTGGAGCCTATCTTCACAAAACATTATGGGAGCAATTTGTCAGCAATTCAGCAATTATGAGTAGAGTGTGTATAAAAACTATATTTTAATCATCTAACAGCAGTTTGTATTGGCTGAAAATCACATTTTCAATGCTGTTTGCTCCCAGTAATCTGTTTTAGAAATTTGTTGTTTTGATTGCTTTGTGAGTAACATAAAAACATTCTGGAATTAAAATCATTTTATGAAAACAATGTATTACTGGTCACAGATTGTACAATTATAAAACATAGAATTATTTATTAGTAAAAATAATAACATTGATATGGTATCACATGTTGAAATAGGGTAACCTTTGGGAAACAGTGATCACAACACAGTCTCATTTGCGATTGTAATAAAAAAACTAAACTGTAAGGGGCCAACAAAACTCAGAATTTTAAAGGACAGGTTTTAACGGTCTAAGGGCAGCAATACAAAGTATAGACTGGGACAGAGAACTGGCAGGTACAAATACTGAACATAAATGGACAACATTTAAATCCTTACTAAATATACATACTTATAACCATAAACCATGTGGGAATACAAGTAAAAGGAGTAAATCACATCCAATGTGGCTTAGCACTGAATTAAAGATGAAGATGAGGAGTAAAAAACAAGTGTTTAAATTATACAAACAAGAGGGGACAGAGACTGCTTTACGGGAGTACAAGAAAATCAACAAGGCTTGCAAAAGCGCTATTAGACTGGCTAAAATAGAAAATTAAAAGTTAGTTGCAAAAGAGAGTAAGACTAACCCTAAAATATTTTTTAAATATATTAATGGGAAGAAGGCGAGGAAGGAAGCTATAGGAATATTCCAATGTGACACAGGCCGTCTGATAATTAGTGACCAGGAAAAGGCAGATGAGCTACACTACCTTCACCAAATAACTGGTTAACACAGGAAATAATCCAAAAGAGGTTGGAAAAAATAAATGTTAATAAAGCCCCAGGTCCTGATGGAATACATCCACGGGTACTGAGGGAACTGAGTTCTGTAATAGCCAAACCATTATAACTAATTTTTCAAGATTCATTCAACACTGGGTCGCTAACAGATGACTGGAGAAAAGAAGAGGTGATACCTATATTTAAGAAGGGAGCAAGAGCAAATACAGGGTATTATAGACCTGTAAGCCTCACTTCTGTAGTGGGTAGCTTTTAGAATGGTTAATAAGGGATAAAATACAAGAATATGTCTATTCGGACAGGATTATCAGTAGGGATCAACATCGATTTCTGAGGGATAGGTCATGTCAAACAAATCAAATTAGTTTCTATGAGTAGGTTAGTAGGAACTTGGATCAAGGCAACTCAGTGGATGTAGTATTTTTAGATTTTGCAAAGGATTTTGATACAGTGCCACATGGAAGACTATTGTGCAAACTAAAGGATATAGGAAATGCAGTAAACATATGCACATGGATTGAGAGCTGGCTAAAAGACAGGAAGCAAAGGGTTGTTGTAAATGAAACCTACTCAGATTGGACTAATGTGGTAAGTGGGGTTCCTCAGGGTTCAGTATTTGGTCCTCACCTTTTTAACATATTTATTAATGACTTAGAAGTAGGACTGGAGAGTATTGTCTCCATTTTTGCTGATGACACTAAGTTGTGCAAGGTAATTTAATCAGATAACAATGTACTTTCCCTCCAAAGGCATCTGCATAAATAAGAGAAATGGGTAATTAAATGGTAGATGAGATTTAATACAAATAAATGTAAGGTTATGAATCTGGGAAGGAAAAATAGCCATACAATTTATAAATGTAATGAAGCAAATCTAGGTGTATCAGATATTGAAAGGGATTGGGGGGTGCTTTTGGACAACCACCAACGTAACAGTTCCCAATGCCAAACAACAGCTGCAAAGGCAAATAAAATATTAGCATGTATTAAGAAAGGTATAGAAGCAAGGGAAGCAAATATAATTCTGTCACTGTACAAATCCCTAGTAAGCTCTCATTTGGAATATGGAGTACAGTTTTGGGCACCACTTCATAAAAAGGACATTTTAGAAAAACAACAGAGAAGTACAACAAAACTAATAAGGGGAATGGAGAAGCTAAGTTATGAAGAAAGACTAACCAAATTAAACTTATTTTCTCTATGATTACCTTATATAAATACATCCAGGGTTAGTATAAAGATTTGTCAAGTGAACTTTTTGTGCCAAGAGGTTTTCAAGTGACAAGAGGACATCCTTTGAGGTTAGAAGTAAAAAGATCCACCTTAAAGAAAGAAAACGGTTCTTCACAGTTAAGATAGTTCATCTGTGGCATTCTCTACCAAAGATGGTGATGACAGCGGATTCAATAGATAACTTTAAAAAGGGATTGGATATATTTTTAAATAAAATGGGCATTAGGGGTTATCCTGCATAATTAGAGAGGGAGTATTGATCCAGGGAGAAATCTGATCGCCAGTATCTGGGGTCAGGAAGGGATAAATTTGTTGCCCTATTGAGACCATTGACAAAGTTTCACTTGGCTTTTCTTTCAGAGGAGATCTTAAAAGGTTGAGCTTGATGGGCTAAAAGTATTATTTTCAACCTCAATTACTATGGGTACATTACTGCTTTCTGAGATTTTAGTCAATTTCCTACCATTATGATTAGATTTAGGTTTAGGGTTTAGGGTAAGTCTTTAGGGTTAGGGTAGTGGCAGATAAAAAGCTTTCCACAAGAAATTGACTAAAATCTTGGCTGCGTCACCTAGTTGCCGGTGGTCAGGAAACAGGAATGAGCCCCCATATGTTTAAAACACATCCTGGCTGCACTAGTCATGTTCATGCACATGGTAGAACATTTTCTGGGGCAGTGGCGGATTTTCTGTTTGTACTGGACCTCCATTTCATTCATGAAATAAATTATCTTTCTTATTGTCACAGACTTACCCTTTTTAATGGCGGGAATCATTACTCTGTTTTCAGGGAGAGGTCTATCATGCAGGATGTTTATGATATCTATAAATCATGACGTGAGATCAAACAGGGAGGCGTGCTGCTTACTACAATGCTAGGAATCCATCATAAGGAGATCAGTGCAGGATCCCTGTCACATTGTTCTGCCTTAGCTTTCTTTGTTGGCTACTGGATGTAACAATTAGTTGTGAGAAGACTCTCTAGACAGGAAAAACTAAAACACATCACCATAATATGTGAGAGAAACAATTCGAGCTGGAGGAGAGAAGCGTGCAAGGCAGGTGAAAAGAAAGATAAATCAGAACTTTGCACCATTGTTTATCAGTCATTTATATTTTATGATATTTGAAGAAATATCACCTTTTTTGGTACTCCATGGGGTTTATTGAAATCATCACAGCTTTTACATTTTTCACTTTTTATATGATATTATTCATTACTGCAGGTTTCCATTTTCTTTACTACACATGCTACTTGCAGCTGCTGCTCAACAGGGTATGCCCTTGCAAACAAATGGGCTTTCCATTTAAACTAATGAATTAACTGGCAGATATATCTGCCACTTTCCCACTGTGCACATACAAACGTCTTGTTCACATCCTCCACCTAATCACTGGAATTTAAAATAGTAGATCCCACAGCAGCATTGCACGGCGGCGGACCGCGCAGGTGCCTGAGGGGAGACACGCAGGGAAGGAGGTGGAAGACACAGAGGAGAGGGGGAAGAGACACAGGGCAGGGAGAGGAGTGGGGAAGAGACACAGGGCAGGGAGAGGAGGGGGAAGAGACACAGGGGAGGGGGGAGACACACAGGGGTGGGAGAGGAGGGGGTAGACACACAGGGGAGGGGGGGAGAGACACAGGGGAGTTAGAGGATGGGGGAAAGTCACAGGGGAATGAGAGGGGGGAGAGACACAGAGGAGGGGGGAGAGACACAGGGGAATGAGAGGGGGAGACAGGGGAGTGAGAGGAGGTGGGGGAGACACAAATGAGTGAGAGGAGGGGGGAGAGACACAGGGGAGTGAGAGGCGTTGGGAGAAGAGACTCAGAAGGGTGAGAGGAGGGGGGGAAGAGAGACAGGGGAGTGAGAGGGGGAGACACAGGGGAGTGAGAGGAGGTGGGGGGAGACACAAAGGAGGGAGAGGAGGTGTGGAGAGCCACAAAGGAGTGAGAGGAGGGGGGGGGAGAGACACAAAGGAGAAAGAGGAGGGGGGGAGACCCAAAGGAGTGAGAGGAGGAGGGAGAGGAGGGGGAAGAGACACAGGGGAGGGGGGAGACACAGGGATAGGAGAGGAGGGGGGTAGACACATAGGGGAGGGAGAGGAGGGGGGAGAGACACAGGGGAGTGAGAGGGGGAAAGACAAAAAGGAGTAAGAAGAGGGGGAAGAGACACAGAGGAGGAGGGGGGAGACACATAGGGGAGGGAAAGGAGGGGGGAAGAGACAAAGGAGAGAGGGGAGACACACAGAGGTGGGAGAGGAGTGGGGTAGGAGTGGGGTAGACACGCAGGGGAGGGAGAGGAGTGGGGAGAGACACAGGGGAGGAAGAGGAGGGGAAAGAGACACAGGGGAGGTAATTGGGGGGAACAGACACGAGTGGGGGGGGAGACATGGGGGAAAGAGACACAGGGGGGGAAAAAGACACAGGGGAAGGAGAGGGGGGCAAGAGACACAGGGGAGGGAGAGGGAGGGCAAGAGACATGGGAGGGAGAGGTGGGGAAAAAGACACAGGGGGACAGGGGGAAAGACACAAGGGGGAGAGGGGGTAAAAACACAGGGGGGGGGACACAAGGGAGGGAGAGGAGGGGGGAAATGAGACACAAGGGAGGAAGTAGACAGAGGGAGAGACTCGCAATGAGCGCCGAAGGTCCGTGATGAGCGATGAAGGTGCTTATCGCGAGGCCAGTAAAGTAGAGGGGCTCCCATTGTGTGGCAAACAGCATTGCCAGGATTCACATTTTTATTGCCGTCATTTTTGACGGGCAAGTTGCTAGTATATATATGCTAGCGAATTGCCCATCAAAAAATGACGGCGACCCTCGCAAACTTTACGTCGTAACGCAAACAAAATACGAGACACGTTAAGAGCAATTACGACCTCGCAAAAATCGTCTGCAACCTGCGGACATAAAAAAATCAAAAACACAATAAATACACACACCACATACATAAAAAGCTTACCTACAGCAAGAGGGGGCATCTAGGAAAAATGAAGTTACACCTTAATTTAACTCAAAAGAAAAGAGTTTAGACAGTACAAAATTCTCTAAGCGAGAGAAGGGGTTTTGAGGCTGTGGCTAGGGGACTGCAAGGGCCTGGGTGCCCTGAGGGGAAAATAAAAAGAAAAAAAGGTAACTAAAAATAAAATGTGACAGCACCGGGCCCCTGTACAGAGGCGGGCCCAGGTGCATAGTACCACTTGCATCGGCGGTAGCTCCGCCAGTGAATCCATCTCTCTTACAGCCCCATTAGATTCAAAGCCAGTAGCAGCATCAGCACACCCGCCAATCGGCTGCGTTACAGAGCTATTAAATTGAACCATGCCGCGAGTTAGGGGGGCTGTAGACACAACACTGTAAACCAATCTTCCGCACGTTGCACGTGCGGCCATGAACATGATTAATTAGTCAAAACCGTAGTTACAGGGTTAGGCGGAGCCAATGGCAACAGAGATAATCATCATTACGTCATTGAAAAATGGAGGTTAGATTTCAAAGCCTTACTGGCTTCAATTACAAGTTATGATCAGACCTGCATTCCAGAAATGATGCAATATTAATAAATCAGTAAATATGATATTCTAGTCCATGCAAGTTCCATTATATGTATTAACACATTGATTGCCAGGATTGATACAAAATGAAAATTAATCAGAAACAAATGTATTTTATATTGCAGATTTGCAAGCTTGAGCATGTTGTGCTATTAATATTAATACCTAACATCACTTTCCCTTTAATTTTAAATACAGTAGTGTGTTAATATTTGCATTCACAGTGCTTTGGATATGACTTTAACCCCCTTGCGGGTCCTCTCTAGTACCCATTGGCTTTTTGGCTCCATTTGGGGTTACTGGTTTGAACTCCAGTGAATTCGTAGCAATTTAATAGCGATTTTTGAACGTATCAGTTACGGGGTTGACAGATCAAAGGATTTGCGGCTGCGGAGTTCATATTTTGACTTCCCGTAGGGTTTCTCCCCACCTGTAACCAGCAAATTGTTATTGGGTTGCTTTACGGGGCCAATTTAATAGCCGTAAGTCTTGAGGGCTACGTTAATGGCTATGGCTTTACACATTGAGGGAATTTAATAGCGCTGTAAGTGTTCATGTGACAGTGTCATGCATATGAAAGACATTCCTGAATTCTCATAATGTATTAGTCCCTACCACTTCTGCTGGGAACTTTTATCATCTTCCTGTAAAATGATACTTTCACAGATTGTCCATGAACCTTTTAAACGCTGACCTCTTCTAGTATTCTGCAAGTTACTTCCCTCTTAAATTTATGTTTGACATTTTTTATAATTGTATGAATTAATTATGAAATAATGATTAACAGCCTTATTAAATTGCGATTTGGTAAATTTAAAAGGGCTCTATATAAGCACACAGCATATTTTATTTACAGAAGTTTTTAGTTAGTGAAGACCTTGCTTTTGGATAGAAGTTCACAAACTAAAAACTTCTGTAAAAAATATGTTGTGTGCTTAAATAGAGCCCTTTTAAATTTACTGAATCGTAATTTAATAAGGCTGTAAATCTTTAATCATTAATATTGTTTTTTGGAACATGCACTATTTTAGTCACCCACTGTTAACATGTTACCAAATTAATTACATATTCTTTGGATAATACAGATGTTTGTAGAAGCTTCTGTGAATCTTGGAACAAAATGCATTTTGTGACGGTTTCCTTTTGCAAGTAACAGTCATACCCCTAAATAACCTTGTAAATGTTCATTATACACTCCAGAATTCAGGTCAGTTTTTTTTCAGTTTCATAATACAAATAATAATGTAATTTAAAAACTGCAGAACTGAAAGAACATGAAGATAATTGGACAGACTACTCCAAACAACATCATAAAGCCTTTATTACTTTTCTAGCCAATTTGAATAAATAGTTCAAAATTAAAAGTGCATTATCAAAAGGAATGTCTGAAGATCATCCATATAAAGTAACGATGATCAGTATAGTTATATGGCGAGTCAATGCAACCTGTTGTTCTTTTCAACTTGAAGGATTGTCTTTATTGAAGGTGGCAGACAAAGGGAAGTGTCATGTGATCCAGCTTCAGAAGACAGCTACTCTTACTTTTATAAAAGGATTAATCAGAGTGGAAAACCAAAGACAAAACCTGTCTTTCTTTCTCCTAGGATCTGAGTATCCGGGCACTACATTTCATTTTCTTTATCTAGATCCTCAGTCAAGAAACACAAGGCAGAGAACAAGCATTTTAATACACTTCAGAAGAGCTGAATAATAAAGGGTAAACCGAGAAGTAATCTGGTGCTTGGCGGCAGAGGAACATACGTTTATATCACATAAAAGTACTTTGCTTCTGAGAATATCAGTGTCAATGAATATTAAATTATTGCTTACCTTGTTAGTGTGATGTTTTTTTTTAATGATGAGCCTAGATAAAAAAAGAAAGAAAATGGATTGAGAGAGGCAAAATCAGTACTGTTTATTTTTTTTGCAATTATATAATTTTTTTTGTGTTATTACAGATTAAATAACTTAATGTGTAACTGCTCTTAGAATGTGGTTAATATATATTAATAATGCAATGTTAAAAGAATATAATAATGATTTAATAAGGAAATTACATGTGTGATATCAAATTACGTAATTAAAAGCATGTCATATTTAAAAATATATATAATTCACACAGCTTGCCTCTAGGTTTTTCAAAATGTGTCAGCTTGCACTTATTCCAGTTCTGTATGTATGTGGCCAGGAAAGAAAGCTATGATGCTTGTTATTGCATCCTTAGATACACTGCAGCATAAGCCCAAGTATTGGTGTTGCAGCCAATAGAAATTACTTGTGTTGCAGTGCATCTGTCGCTGCAACATTGATTAAAGTACCTGGACTTGTGATGCCATGCATGTAATGACCAAAAACAAGTAGCAAATATTGCTGACCACACTTGAAAGGGGTTCAGGAGAACCAAATGGGGAACTTCAAGAGGCTAGCAATATCAAATTTTATTTTTTTATATATTTTATGCTTTTAATTTACTTGATCTTACAAATTCTTTGCAAATATAATCTTTTATTAAAGCACCGCAATTGCCCTTTAAGACTGGAAAATGCACATATTTTGAATATGCAAATCAATCTTGCGATATTTATTTAATAGATTGTTGATTTTCCATTATTGTACCAAACTTTCATTATGAATATTGCATTGTATGAAAATTAAGTATTAATAGAAAAAAACATATGTTTATTAAACATGAAAATCCAACTTGCAATAGACATGTTTTAGTTGATTATAACTGTTTGTGCTATTACACAATTTTTTATCATGAAGGTTGATGGACAACAGAGTTGCTAATAAATAGAGACTTTTATTGGCAAGGCCCTTTTATGATAATACTATATTTATTGGGTTTCCCATCATGAATCATATAGTATATGCGCCCTTCTTGACAATATTCTTTTTCATCCTGACGCCTCCACATCTTACCCTCTTGCCTCACAGAGCACCACATTCATTCCACAACATCCTCACTCTTTCAAGTGCATATTATATATTTTTAATATATTGCTTATTTTATATCTTATTCTCCATGGATGACTTTGCTTCTAGATCAATACTACTGTGCTAGTTGCAGTTAGTGAAAAAGAAATTCTGACCAATATTATAAATCAGATTAATGTGTAAATGAAGCACAGACTAACTCACCTTTATTTCTAAGATGCTTTACTTTATTTACACAAAAATACAATATCAAGAACTGCTAAAACCTATTATTGACTATAATTAAAATGATGTAAACCCCTTGTCATGTTAAATTACTTAAATGTGTCAAATATTTTTAAAGAGGTGTTGTAAAGATCTGAACCCATCAATAAATTTGTCTCCACTCGCCATTGTATTTTTATTTTTTTACATTACTCTATGGCTTCACCAGGTTGAAAGATTCCTGCTCATGGCTCCTCATGGCATTGAAGGACAACCTAGTTTATATCGCTGCCACAGATTCTGCTGAATAATTGCACTATATGATTAAGAGGTGAAATAAGGAAGGATATAGGAATACATAGTGAGGAGTAGAGTTATGTTGGGTAAATGGGATTGGTATCCTACTTTTAGAGAGAACAGCTGGACTGTATGCCATGTAAGCATGGAATGTCTCTCCACTAGAAAGACAAGGATGGATGTGCAATGAAGTGTTGCCCATAAATACTTTGGCCCCTATTCAATTGCAAGCAGATTACGTTATAACAGCCACAAGTCTGCGGGCTTGAAATTTGCTTCAATTACAGAGCGATTCAATTGAACAAGCCCGCAATTTACGGGCCAAAAGCCGAAACCGTAAATCATGCAATCGTATGTATCATTTCAGAGAGTGATCATGATCAATTAAGCAAGGCCGTAACTACTGTTTTGAAACAGCCAATAGTAAATTAGACATGGAGGTTAAACATCAACCAATTAGCATTTAGAAGTCTGATATGCGATCAGACTCGCAATCCAGCAATGTACAAAATATTAAACATTTATTTTGATACTGTTTTAGTCCATGTGGGTGGCCTGATATGTATTAACTCATTGAATCCCGAGACTGATATGACACAGAAATGAAACATGAAAAAAAAAATTAAAAAAATTCTATTGCATATTTGCAAGCTTGAGACTGTTGTGCAATTAATTCTAATGACTTTCACCGCCTTTTCCGTCTTTTAAAGTGCAGTATTGATTTTTTATTTGCATTTACAGTGCTACGATCAGGAGTTTAACCCCCTTGTGAGTCCTCTCTAGTTCTCGTAGGATTTTCTTCTATAATTGCCATTTATGGGTGGGAAAACATTTGCGGGCTTGAGGAATTGTAGCAATTGAATAGATATTTGAGATTTTAGCAACTGTAACTTTTGCTGGCTTGAAAGATCAAAGGCTTCAAAGGGCTGTAAGTTATGATTTTGACAACCGCAGGAATTTTAAGATTGAAACGTGTAAATCGTTTGCGGCTCGCTAAAAGATGCCAATTGAATAGCAAATTAGTTTACGGTCTACATTACGGGCTCCAGTGACTTAAAATTGCTTAATTGAATAGGGGTCTTTATCAGGAGGGAAACTAAAACTGAAAGTAAATGAAAATAATAAACATAAGGCTTTTTAGCATAAATATAAGGTATTGTATTACACACTAAAAACCAGAACATATTTTATTTTTTGCTTGTGCTAATAAAATGTATGAGGAGCTTTCCACTCCTTCCAAGCAGCTAAAAAGCAAACAAATTTGGCTTTCACTAGTTGACTTTGTACATTATTTTAGGAAGAATAGGGAGAATGGTGGTCCTTTCCTACGTGTTTAGACAATTTTTTATGATTATTTTACATTTTAGCTTAAAAGATTTAAGCTAATTTAATGATATTCTAGTTGGTCTCTCTAATGTGTTTTTTTTTCAGGATCTGCTTGACATAAACTACTTATTCTACCCAATGATATTTAATTCGGAAATATCACTGGAGCTCAATTTACCACCTTGTGAATCCAACCACAAGCTCCAGATGGTTGTATTGAATCTGACCTGTGGAAGCCGCATTGCTGATATTCACATACTGTCAATAAGACAAAGAACAGCCCTGAATTTCATGCCTCATAAGTATTCCCCATGAAGATCTGACGACAAGACTTTCATTGATTACTAAATGGGGATCCTGTTAGCACATATCTAGTTCCAAATACAAACTAAAGATGGCTAGTGGGTATAACTGGAATACAAATTTGCTAAATACAAAAATACAGTATGAATACATTTATATTTCATAAAATAAGGATTTACTTAATAGTTTCCCAGTAGAGGTGGTGTCAGACTCACGCCTATAAATGGGCTCCGTGAACAGTTCATGGCTATTAAACAATCACTGAAGTCCCATATTTACACACCCCTTTCAAGGACCTGTCTTTATAACAGGAAGCATATTTATATAGAAACATATAAAATAAATACATTATTACGAAAATTAAATATGGCATATATGTTTTTACGTTTAAAACCATTTTGTCTATTATCTAGTTTAGTTATTCAAAGGAGCCTTTTGTGGGTATAGGATAACAGTGGTCATCTAAGAGGTTTTGAACCTGTTACCTATACTAAGAAACAATAGCACCAATACAATTAATTTAAATAGATCCATTTTTGATCAGAAGAATAAATTACTTTGACACTCTCTGTAACTTTCTCGCATGCTTCCATGAGTCTGACAGCTTGGAGAGACACTGACATTGACACCATACAAATTCTTGTAAGTTTGACATATTTTTAGCCACCCCAAGCGCTTTATGTCTTGCACTTTCTATATATATTGGTGTACTAATGTCCTTGATGAGAGAGCTGCGTAACTTGCCCAGGAAAAAAACCCAAAATTATCATAGCTATGAGTTAACAATAGTTATCAAGAGATCTTTTACTTTTTTAATATTCTTAACAAAACACAAATAATTACCCCCTTCTTTTGGCAAACTTCCCAAAGTAGAACATCTGTATGAAAGCGTCAATACGATTAGTACAGGAGCAGGTGTGTGGTAATTGTTTGCTGATGTTATTATTCAAAGTTCTTTGTGTATAATAAATGGCTTTATTTTTATCTTCATTGTACATTTCAGGCAAGCAGAGGCAGTAATTACTTTGTGTACTTAAAAATAGTAAGAAATGTGTTCTATAAATGGAAGAGCTAGACTGGCCTCTTGCATGCTGTAAAGAGGAGGATATAAGTGTGCCTGTTTTGTACATCTCTTATTTGTTTTTTAACACTTTTGCTGTTATCTTGTGAGTATTTTTATGTGATGGATGTGGAATAGATTATGAGTAAACAAGCACGAAACAAGTATTAAAAAATACATTTTCTAATTAAGATTATTCTCCGATAATCTTCTGTAAATCAAGTTAATAAACTATTAAAACACAGTTGCTTCCTAATAGAAATTTGAATCACTGGACATGAAATAACCACTGTAGTCATAAATTTAAAATATCTAAATTTAAAATATCTAAAAAGTGACAACATATTTTTAGGATATGAAAAAAAATCAGTCTCTAATTTATTATGCTACAGTGGAATCTACAGGCTACAAATGCCAGTGCTCTCAATTAGAATGAATGCAAAACTCATTAGTTTACAAGGACACACCCTGCTGCATCACAAGCTGCCAGAAGAAACATAGTAAAGAAAATTGAAGCCTGCAGTACAGAATAATTGCATATAAAAATGGAAAATATAAGGTTTGTGTCTATTTGTTTTATTTTCTAAACATTTATATATATATATTTTAATATCAAATTTAGGTATGTGAAAGACCATATAGAACAAATACCGTATATACAATTATAAAGTGTAATTATGATTGACATACTACCAGTATATTGTTTTGTACTGGGTTCCTCTCTTCTTGTATTAACTTTTATAAAAATACACCTTAAAAAAAGTATTATTATTAATATTGCTGAAAGGTGGACAATGCATAGCACAACGTTACAGAACTATTACTATGTCAGTTCATATTTGTGGAGAGCTGAAGCTGCCGTTTTAAAAATGACTCTGAGCTATGTAAGCTGATTGGATCGAGTTCAAGAGCTAGCTCAAGAGCCTATTAGACTTCTACCAAGTTCTAAGACATGACAGTTATATTCCTATTCTTGCTCCTCGGCAGCTTAGAACATCTAACATACAGTAATATCTCTGTCTACATATACATATATATCCATCTACCACAGACAGGGTCAAATTCCTTAACCATGAAGGACATTTCTTAGTATATAGGTGGTAAGTACAATAGATATATAGGGATAATTAATTTATACACAGTGACATCTGATGCTGGTTCCACTGGAGAAGGTGGCTGTGCAGAAGTCTGATCATCCACAAGTTAGTCTTGTTTGTGTGTGTGGGCTGTAGGAATTATGGAGGAATGTTTTGGCTTCTATTAAAAGATGGTATGTCAGAGAATATGTCTGGAAGCTAAGAAGGAATATGGGAGAGTGATGTGGAGAATTCCACAAAGCATGGGAAGAATCCTGAAAGCATGAGAGGGAAAAGTGATGAGGCAGAAGAGTTGTACATTACTGGCAGAAATAGGAGAGGACTAGATTTAACAATCTAAATGAATCTCTGGATCAATTAACAATCTTCATATTACAAGGATCAGAGGAGATCTAGAAAGGTTACACTTGATGGACTAAAAGTCATTTTCAACCTCAATTACTATGGGCCCTATGTGCATCCGGTGGTGTAAATTGCAGTATAGCTGTAAATCGTCTGTAGGAGTTTTTCCCCCTATGGTACACATCTATGTTAATCTTTAGCACCACCACATTAAGGCACTCAGCCCACATCTGTAACTCAAAGCCTTATCCGCAAGAGATTTCAGTGTAGGGAGTACCCAAACCAAGCTTTATGGATGAGAAACGGATCTAGGAACCAATAGAAAATGACAATGTCATAATTATTATGAGTGAGTGCTGTAACTGCAGCAAGAAATCATATTTATATATATAAATATAATATTATGTTAATATATAAAACACTGTTTATTTGGGGCCTCATTCTATTATCAGCCGTAAATCGGCCGTAAGGCTGCGATTCCTTGCGGGGGGGGGGGGGGGGATTCTGTTACATCGCAATTCAATTATACGGCCCCGCAAGGATCTCCTCTTACGGCCGGCCGCATATCTTGGAACCGGCCGTAAGCTCCAAAATTTTTAAAGTCAAAAATAAATTTAAGACAGCACTGTACAGCTCTGTAAATGCTAGGGATCATATTGGGGGACATGAGGATTAAAAGTAACCCCCTCTCAAGCTTGCACATCAGCCCAAATACGAGTTTAAATTAACTGTTTATTTTCCGGCTGCGGCGTGGGTGTGTCTGAGGTGCTCCAAGCACTCTGGACTTTTTCCATGTATATTTGACGTATATTAAAAAATATATATTTTACGGATTTGAGTATAGGGGAAATATGTTCTATTTTTGCTAACACCTAAAATCACTTTATAGTCTTCTCAAAGTGCAGGATGGCTTTATTTGGGCTATATTTTGTGCTTAATTGGTGCTAGCGGGACCTCATTCCTGCAAGTAAGCAGCGGCTCGCTTTTAGCCTTGCAGAGAGGGTTCCCGGAGCAATTGAATTGCAAATAGGATTTTCTTACGGCCGATTTTCTTGCGGCCGTTTTAGATCGAAGGCTTTCCTCCGGCACGAGCGGCCGCAAGAGATAGCAAGGCGCCGGCCGCAAGCCTGCCGGAATCCCCGGCCGGAGGGGAATAGAATAGCAGAATAACTTGCGGCCGGTCCTTGCGGCCCCGCAACGGCTGCGGCCGATAATAGAATGAGGCCCTTTGTGTGTATATATATATATATATTTATATATATATACAGTAGACTCTCAGTTAACCAGAACTCAAGCAACCAGAATTCTCAAGCAACCAGAAAAAAATTGAGTACTGTACTTTACAGGGCTCAACAAATGTCAGGAGCCAGGATTTAAGCCACAAAATGCTTCCACGGGTTCAGCACTACACCCTCCAGCCGAACGTACCTGTGTGTAAGTGAGGTGTGAAAGCTGCTGCTGCTAGAACAACCCTCACTGGCAAATATACTTAGCAGAGCATCCTTTGTGCGGCTAATATAGGCCCCTTTTAATTGTGACTTTCAAGAAACCAAAAACAGCATTTATCCAACATCTACCAATCACCCTTGGGTGCTGGATAACTGAGAGCCTTCTGTATATATATATATATATATATATATATATATATATATATATATATATATATATATATAGACAATGCATTCGAGCATTTCTTCCTAGGCAACCCCTTGAGTACTGGGTTGTGCGTTACCCTTGATGTTGTATCATGAAACAGACATCATAATACAATATCATTTTTTTTATTACAAATATGTTGATATTGGACCGTTAAATGTCAAATAATGTTGAAATTTCTAAATTCTTACTTATTTTTTGGTGCTATACTGTCTTTTTAACTGCTGCTGCAGCACTCAGCAATGGTTTTAAAACCATTTGTGAGTGGTCTTTGGTACACATAATATTTCTTTCAGTTTTCGCACATACGCACTTCTCTGGTTTCCGAGTGATCCGTAAAATCTTTGTAGCATAGGGTTTGAAGGAGTAACCCATGATCTTTTAGCAGTGCAAAGATCAATGGAGATTTGTGCCGTGAGTTTTGGCCTTTCAGTCACTTGTAGCAGTTCTTTCACAATGTTTACGGGATGGGGGAATATAGCTAGCGAGATTTACTTTGGCCTCAAACTTGGTGCAAACTGCAATATTGTGGATTTGCATAGGACCCTATGGTACTAAACCTGGACAATGTTACAAAGAGTTGTTGCTTTTTTTTTCAAATTAAAAGCCACTTGTGATTCTGGTGAATATTGTGCTATTAAAAGCACTGAGAAAGTGGAACAATATGCTACATGAAGATGATGAGCCTAGAGAAGGCATTTATATTGGACAGAATAATTGAGGGACATTAGTGAGAAAGAGTTTCAGTTGTTTTAGAACAGGTTGTACATAAATAGTTTCAGTTGATTTTGAGCATGCTGCAAAGAAATTCTGTAACTGAAAGATTTAAATAACCAAAGGCTGTGAAGATTACAATTATCTAGGTTTCAACAATAATGGATATATAATTACCTAAAAAGAAGGGCATATGTTTGCCGCATTCTGCTCTTTAATGTATATCCAAACATTAACTCTCTAATAATGTGAAGATTTTGTTACTAAATGTCTGTACAAACAACTTTAATGTACATTGTAATTAAAAATGGATCTTTATGTAGAAACCTTTACAGAAATGTTCTCATTTTCCTCACATCTAGAACAGGTTGCTCCACCCATCCTTTACATTTATATAGCTGCTGATAAATTCTGGTAAAAGTACACTCAGCTAATCCTAGATGGCCGTTATTAAACATTAAACGATAACAATTTAATAAGTAATCTTAATGCAAAGTAAAAATGATCATGCACATGTTAGTAAAATGTCCATTCAGCCTAGGCAAGAGCTTTAATCACACACTGATACCAACAACGTTGTTGTTCTTGTTCATTCCTTCATTCATGTCTGACTCTCAGTGACCATATGGACGCAGCATGCCAGGCACATCTGTCTGTGTTTCTGGTTGTGCTTATCCATGTGGCTTTCTTGGCAAAGATACCGTTGCCAGTTCCTTCTCCAGTGGACCACGATTTGTCTAACCTGTCTAATATGATCTGCCCATCTGCTTCATTGAAGTACACACCACTACAAGGTAGCGACCCAGAAGGGGGACACCAACAATAAAAGATATTTAAACAGATGAGAGGAGCAGCACTTGAGGAATGGTAAAATATTATTCTAGGATTACCTTTTGATTGACAGTGGTTTGGTACAGGTTGCTCTGCTTGTGATAATATAAACTGTGTATTATTAGACAATTCTTATTTAATGTTCTGTTTTTCTCATCTGAGCCTTTCTAAACCTCTCCAATTTGTTAATTTCAAGCAGCTGATACCAAGAGCATGCACAAACCTCTGCAGTCCATTTGAAAGGCACCTTAAAAATCTGATTCCTTTGTATTCTTTGGCTTCAAACTTTGAGCTCATCTTGATTTAATGAGTTTAGTTTCTCCTGGCTCGGTGTACAAAGCAGTAAAATAACCCCAGAACTTTTTATTTTTCCTAAGCTCATGATGTGCAGTTTGCACAACCTTTGATAAAGAATAGAAACCATTTAAATGGCTTTTTATCTAGACCATACTGCCCGGTTATGTTTCAGTATTTATGATCTATTTAACTTTAATCTCCAGTTCTAGAAAATTAAACATTCCCTGCATAGTAATTAGATGTTAATAACTTAAGACCACACAAAATTCAAGACTGTCCCATGAACTACCCTAGAGTGACACTACACTGTGTGTAAAGAAAATAAGGGCACATCAACCTTCCCAGGATGTGTAAGGTGCTGAGTCCTAATTTTAATTATTCAGTACAGGATATGTCCTGGGAGATTAGTATGCATCCCGGAAAGTTGTCACATAGCTGTCTAGGCAAAATTTACTGTAATGGCAAAAGCTGTTACGTTTAATCAGAATGTTTGTGACATGCCATATGGCTGTGGTCTATAAGAGTGAAATGTAACATTTTGCAAGGCTTGATATGCTGAACACATAAGGCGACAAGTGCCTGACAGCAATAAGACATAGGCTGTTGGAAGTGCTCATTCAGATCAGCCAAATACTTAATTGTGATGATGTAGTAATCATATTTTTTGTACATATTTATAAATAAATTATCACAAAGCAATGCAGCTTAAACCATTCCATAAAGAAAAAAAAAATCAAATATAAACGCGCAAATATATGAAAAAATATATTAGCTTAATCTTTTTATTTTATTATTGTTTATTAAACAACATGCATTTTCATATCATTTTACATAAAGATGTAATTTCTGATTAATTCACTTTTGTTATATTGTTTAGTGCTTATACAACACAAAATAAAGATATTAACAATAAAATATATTATAATAAAACAACATAAATAATTTATTCTCATATCTATTTATTGAATTGTAAGCTTTCATTTATATTTCATTTCATTTTTAATTCTTTTACCATCATCACATAGATTTTATATTTACATTTATATTATATTTATATTTTAATAAAGAATACCTTGCTTTCTGTAATGATTCTATCAATCGCAAACATTATTTTTTCCAATTAAAATAAAATGATGCAATTTGACCTTCTAAAATATTTGTTCATTGTTTATATTTGCTATTCTTTCAGAGGTTATTTTTTTTATTATATTTTTTTGTATTATACACACCAACACTGCACATTGCAGCCCTCTAGAAATGCCTATGATAATGAATGTTGTGATAGTTAGTATGCTTTATACAAGACTTGACTGATTATTTGTTATGAAGCCTGGGTTAACAGCATGTGGTTGATAACTTTTATGGTCATATCTCTTCACAGTAGGGACCAATGAAAAACCATAAAGATTTGCATGTAATACTCCTGAATCCTGCAGTGAAGAGATGAAATTTAAAGAATTAAAAAAACAAAAGTTGATCTTTCCTAATTATCACAAAGACTCCAATTTCACAAGCATTGTTTTATCTGATGTGTTGCTGTTGGAGCTGAGCCATTCGATGTTGGATGTTGAGCCACTTCAACATGCAATTAGAAATACCGCAGTTATTAACGGAAACTGATTTAATAGGATTTGTTAAAAAGTTCATATTTATTGTCCCTCTTTTTATTCAATGGATTTACAAATGTGATTGTTAAAGGGTCAAGTGAGGTAGTTACAAGGTTTGCAATAATATTGCGTCAACATTTATGATGAAATGTAATGTAAAAGAGGGATCAAGTCAGTATTAATAGGACTGACTAGAAGGGAAGTGTGTCACACTAAGTGGAATTATAAACACAACAAATATTGAAGCATTATGTAAAGGGCCCTTTTGTTGGATAAAGTAGACCGTAATCCCTACTCTTATAATCACCAATAAAAAATCATAAGATAATATTTTAAAATAATTAAATGTCAGATAAATCTATTAATCATGCTTAATTTTTACTGATATTCTTACAGGGTTAGTTCTATTTCAACACCAGCGTGCATGTTATAAGGGAAAAAAAGGAAATTAACCCTTTAGGTTTCAGTGTTTCTTTTGTACCTTTTTAGGAGTTATTCTTTTTATGCTCAAATTGAAAACTATGGGCCATATTCTATTAGCTGCTCTAAAATGCCTCAAACTAATACATTTGGCTCTGTTTTTTTTTTTTTAATATAAATGTTTAGATGTATTGTATTGACTCCAGCTCGCAAATTCCGACCTCAAAGCTGAATTTGTAAACCCTGCATTTTTAAGTAGGATTTCAGGGGGCGTGATCACTTGATCTGACAATATTTAAGCAAGCCCGTAATTTACTTCTTTCAGATAGCCAATAGTAAATGAGACCATTATCTTGATGCCAATAAAACATGGACGTTACACGTAATCTGCAATCAGAGGAAAATAATTAATTAGTGCCAATAAGTAATATTTGCTGCTTGGGCTCATAATCAGGTAATCTACAAAATGCTTGTCTGTTTTAGTCCATGTGGGTTTCATGTTATGTTTTATCCCGGGATCGATATTACAGTTAATATACAGTTCAATATAACAGTTAAAAATTATATTTTTTAATTGCATATTTGAGACTGTTGTGCTGTTAATTCTAATTTCTTTCCATGCCTCCTTGTGCTTTTATAGTACAGTATTGTGTGTTTAAGTGCTGATACAGCTCTAAAAAGTGTTTGAAAAATGCGTTGCGATTCTTATTTAGTACTTGTAATATTTTTGATAGAAACTTGATACTTTCTTCAGTTGCGAGTTAGACTTTATTTGCGAGCTAGAGCTACAGTTCTAATAGAATATCGATTTTGTGTAAGTTTAATTAGTAAGTTAATATTCAAGCTGTGCTAAAACCAATGGAGTTCTAGTGATTGTGGGCTGGTAACTCGTAATCGAAAGTTGGTCGCTAATAGAATATGTGGCAATTTTAAGAGCAGTTTTAAGTGTGCATAGTTTTACAAATTGCCCAATAGAAAAGGGCCTTTTTTTTCAGTAGACATTCAGCTTTCTATTGGTATACATGCTATTTGGATTTTATGTAAAATATAATGTAATTTGTACTTTTACCAAAACCAATAAAATCTGTGCAATTTTAGCTAGTAACAAACGCCATGAATCTCTTCAGTACACTGATAGTAAATCAAAAACACCTAACATGTCATATTCAATGAAAATAGACACTCACTAGTCCTTGCTAAAATTATATGCTTTTATAAAGTTATTAAAAATGATAAACATTTCAATATTTCCAGCAAATAATATTATGGATGCCAGTATGTGACTTTTCTAATAATTGTTTTCAAATTTCATACAAAGAACATAAGATGCTACATGTGTGTGTGGCAAATGGAAAAGCCAAATGTAAGGAGAAGCAGCATACTAGCTGCACACTCCAACTGCCCTAGTGACACCAATGATGGCCCTGTATTGCCCCCCCCCTCCAAGGACTCCAGAATAAGAGTAAGAGTATCTGTGTCTCATGTAAACAGTCATTTCATTTATAAATCCCTTTGTGAAAAAAGAACGTACTTCGAAAACTTAAAACGGATTGCAACATGGTTTTAGGAGAACTTCACAGCGGTGTGCTCCACGTTGTACTGAATTAACTGGCCCTTTAAGGTGTTTAGCCCTACAAACAAAATCAGGCCATCTTGGTAATTTAATGCATTCGGCACGCTGGTGGTTAAAGCTCTTGCTATCATGTATAAAGACACAGCTGATATAACTTTCTGACAAAGGACTGTTGGTGGAGGGACAGGCATTAATAAAACTCTAAGTTTATTATTACCCTTTATTTATAACGCAACAACAAATAAGGAAGCGTAATACAGGGTTTAAGGACATAGCAAAATATAATATTAAACACATGGCAAAAGAGTGTAGAGCCCTGTCTTTGAGCTTAAAGTCTTATGTAGAAAGTGCTTTTTCACAAAGCACATTATTATAGTTTACTAGCGACTTGCCCGTCAAAAAATGACGGCAATAAGACTGAAAGTCAATAAGATTCGGCGCTCATTGCGAGGTTGTTGGTTGTTTGTGTGCAATGAGCATTGTTTTTTTTTGTTGCTAATGCTAATTAAATAATTAATAAAATAATATATCAATATACTTTACCTATTTTAAAGTAATATATGCAGGAAGCATAGTGCAGAAGAGCTGGCAATCTGTTTTGATGTTGCTGTAGTATACAATGTGTGTTTTGAGTGCTGCAGAGCTGCTGTGTAAGTGTCAGTAATGTGTGTAGTGTTTAGTGTAAATAGTGTGCGTGCGCGAGGCAAATCCATTAGGGTAGCTGTGTACTTCCGCATTTAGTGTTGTAAAATGGCGCCTAATGTGTGGTACGCGTCTGTGGCTGATTTGGCGTCCTTGTTCTTGGATTGTGTCCGTCTTTTTCGGAAAATCCGTAGGTGTTTAATGGTGTTTTGCGTCTTTAGAGTCCTGTAACCTCGTTTTGGTTTTTTTCGGCGGCTATTTTTTCTCTCGCTTCCTGGATTTTCGGGTGTCTAAACGCTTGTATTTCAAGTGAAATTGAGGTGTAACTTCAGTTTTCGAGGTCCTGGGTGCCCCCCCTTGCTGTAGGTAAGGTTTTTATGTATTTGTTGTGTGTATTTATTGTGTTTTTAATGTTTTCATGTGCGCAGGTTTCGGGCGGTAAGGTCGTATTTTTGCGAGGTCGTAATGTTTTTTTTCTAAGTCCTGCATCTCGTATTTGTTTCTCGTAAATTTTGCGAGGTCCGCAGTTGCCTGCAAGGAGCGCCTTTTGTGCTCCATGCCAGCAACTGCGGCCCTCGCTTCGCGAGCCAGCAGCGTTAGCAACAACCCGCCTGCTCACAACTATATATGTGATTTATAATGCGCAGACATATTCCGTAGCACATTATTGAAAACTCGCAAACTTACAAAGTAAAAGGATCATTTCAATGTCAAGTGTTTTCCACTAAGAATATAGACTTCATTAATGGAACATGTAAGACCATATTTACAGTATACTCTATTGAAGATGTATCATTTTTAATTGATTAATTTTAACATTATGATTATTATTTATGCATAAAATACCAACATATTCTGTAACATTAAATGCAGCGACGACAGTTAATACATAAGACAAAAAGGACATATGCATACTTACTGTTGCAGACAGATCTGAGGCATTTCTCTTACAGGCTAAGTTCAGACCTGCCATTTTTGTTTTGTTTTATCTATCTTTTTTTAACAAGTGGGGAGTGACCATTAATGTAGAGAAGTAGCCAGCTGCTTTAATTGATAGATGGCAGTTTTAGTTCCAAATACTTCAATAGGACTAATCAGAAGTGCTACGGAATATGTTGGCGCGTTACAAATAAATTATAACAATAATAATACAATCAATTTATAAGTATTGCTGAGAAATCACCTCAATCAAGGAGCTAAATTAAGGCAAAGGAAGCCTCAAGTAAAACAATAATGTCATTTAATAGTTTATAAATGAAAGATTGCTTTTTGTCTTGTAAAAAAAACCTTTTTTCAGTTCTTCAAATGAGCATACATTGTGTAGAAGACTACTGTGTTCCTTTATATAGTATATGCATCTGCTGTTGTGTGTTTTCTTTCATCTCAATGTACTGTGTTTATATAGTAGCAACAAACCTTATGATTTGCTGGAATGTCTTAATTTTTACAATTTTTCTTGATTGAACACAGCTATTACTTTTTGTTCTAATTAGAGCAATGAAATGACATTGTTCCAACTGTGAGTACATTATGAGATAATCTCTTGGTAAGTTTAGTAATTGTAAGCTTTATGTCTTCTTGGCTTGTGCGATGCAATATACGGCTCTAAAAGTGATTTTAGCTGCTGGAAGTCTGGTTTGTTCTACTGGAAATTAAACATTGCCTGTATGCACTGGTCAGTGCCGCTATCCACTGAGTATCACATGATAACGGCATGACAAGCAAAAAATTAATGGGCCAGCAAAAAAAAGGCAATTCTGCCCATTTGTAGCTTCAAGCTTTTTTTTTTTAGTACAAGTTCAATTTAAATGACTATAACGAGCCATATTTTCTTAATTGCAAATTCAAGCTAAAATATATTTCTAATAAAATATGCGGAAAAGAAAGGCTGGGAGAGGGGGATGTTTCTGTATGTTTTGTTCCAAAAGACAAGGGCCTTTTAAAAATGTTTTCTCTGCATATCCACAGGTGACCTTCTAACGCACACTTTGCTAAAGGATAACATCTGTCGAGGGATGGAGCTATTGGCTGTGCCTGTATCATGTTCTATTATATTGTACATGCTGTAGGCAAATATATTAGAGCTCCTGCAAAGGGACTTGGAAACTGAATGTGATCTCTTAGTGTGTTCATTGTCAAGATGGATCCAGAGTCTTTTGTTTCTCTTGCATTGTGCACTGTGTGATACCCAGGCACCTGGGATAAACCACAATAATTTGCATGTGGCATATGAATGAGCTCTGAACACTTTCTCCTACAGCTGGTTGCAGAATTGTCAGAACACTGTTGTGTTGTTATTATTCTGATTACGAGCTTGCCGTTGAATACAATGCAGTATGCATCTGTTAGCTTTGCAAACCAAGAATTCCTGGTGCTTCCATTTTGATCTGGAAAATCACTTTATTTATCATTTGCTAAGCTAATGAACTGGTTATTTGCAAATGAGGACGGTGACATTGATCAGACTGGAACAAATCAGTTGTGACTGTCTGCTGTCTTTCTAATTTTCTTTTATAGGGAAATTGGCTCAAAAAATGTTTCTAATCCCGCATGGGCTATGTAAATATATACATTCTTGCTTTTTGCAGAAATTGTGCCGTCCCTTACCAGTTAAACCAAATGCAAGGAAATATGTTTCAACAAAATAAACGCACATGCATTTTTTATGAAATGGTGTTCCCTGTTATAGGAAATTGAGTTATTTGTTGTAATACATACACTGATGGCAAAGTAATAATAATACTAATAAATTGTCTTAAACAGATGCCTTAGAAACAGCATGGTTCAGACAAATTCTGTCATTTTACATAAGAACACCAGACAGCTTATTGATCAAATCAAGATTGGATTTTCTTTTGGAGGAAATCATATTTGTAAATAAAGTTGTGTAAAGAATATTTTCCTTTTCTTTAGTAAAGATGTAATTTGAAGTTAGGCTTTATTATATGTACTGCAGTGATATAATATGCAGTGTCCATCATCTCAGCCATGGCCGGGTCATGTCTTGATAGGCTGTGCACATACAGCATTTATTTTAGGTTGCATTTATCTTGATTTGTTTATTTTGTTATTGTACAACGACAAAATCAGTTTCACTAATGAGACTATTGTCTGTTTTTGTGGGGAGAATATGAGCTGAGATCAGGTGGGATGAAGTAGAATGTAGGTGATGAGGAGTCCAGAAAAGAAAGTTGGGGCCCCAAAGATATTGTTAGTCTTTATTGCCAGAAGTGTGAATAAGTTATAGTTATTTTACAGGTGAATGAAAATATATTAAACAAGAATGTACACTCAAAGCAGCATGCCTTCATTAGTCCTTAGAATAACAGAATTATCCCAGACATGCTTACATTTTTACTTTGTCCCTACCACCTTCACTGGAAAGCTGTACTACTTATCTATTACCCTTTCTGTAGTACTTTCTCACATTAGCACTGTTTGTTTCACATTCCAACTTCAAATAATGAGTTTTTGCATTGATTTTTTGCTGCAAGATACTTCCCTCCTGAACTCTGATATATTTGAAGGACTTTATCATATCACCCCTTCCCTTTCCCTCTGCTATAAGCCAGTGCTGGTCAACAGGTGGCCCAAGGGCCGGATGCAGCCCGCCAACTGTTTTCTCTGGCCCACTATCTGCCAAGCAAAATCTCCTTGTTACCCTAATATTATTAAAATAAAACACTTGGGATAGTTATAACATCTGAGATAAATTCCCAAATGTTTGCTTATTTCATATAAAACATATACATTTACATATTTAGTGAAACAGTTTTTTAAATTATTATTTTAAATCCAGATCATCATCTCACCAGCCAGTAAAAATATTCCCTGTTGGACAGCATTGCTTTAAAACATACATATTAAGATCATTTTCCCTAGAAAAGACTCTGATGCTGGAAAAGATTGAAGGCACAAGAAGAAGGGGATGACAGAGGTGGAGATGGATAGATGAGGTCACTGAAGCAATGAGCATGAACTTGATGGAGCTGCGGTCCATAGAGTCACAGAGAGTCAAACGCAACCAAAAGACTAAACAACAACAACATCATTAAGATCATGACATCTTTTCTTAAAAATGTTGCTGCTTAGACAATGTACCGTTTTAGTCGCCCTCCTTTGAATTGTCTTCCATTTATTAATATGCGTTTGGAGATCTACAGAACAGGACAAATAATTCTAGGTGTGGACTGACTAGGGATTTATATAGTGGCATTATTACCTTTTCTTTTTCTGATTCTAATTCCTCTCCCAATAAAGCCATTCCACTATTTATTGTTGACGTTTTGCTTCATAATCTACCTAATATTAAAACCCTATATGCTCAAAACAATCCAATACGCTGAAGGCTGTCAATTTGCTATGAAGACAGTTGCCATCACATAAGCTTCATAGTTCTCTGAAGCCCCTCTAATAACTTATCAAAATATAAAATATATACTAGGAAAATTCACACAACATTGGGAAAATGCTCCCTCATCCAGTGGTGGATAATCTGTAATACAATAAGTATTTTTCAGAGATGTTCCTTCATAGTTCATGCCATATATAAAAATGTAACACCACATAAGCTTAATGACATGAAGACATGAAACTCTGACTTATGATGCAACACTGTGACATGTTTAAGGACTTTCTTTTCTTAAAAACAAGCCCAACGTTGCAATATCTGGAAATAGATATTTTGTGCCAATTTCATCACCTTTCCCTAACAGTATCTTGAGATAGTTATCCACAGGATCACAATTACATTTATTTATAGTAATACAGGCTAGGAACAACTAGCATTACCTAAAATAACCTGACAATACATAGTAAGCAATAAACAGCAGCACAAATACAAGATATAAACAGATGTGAGAAGGGTGAAAAGGTGCACTTCCTGCAGCAAATGTACTCAACATCTCATGAAAGTTAAATACCTTATGAAGAATCTCGCAGTGAATATGATCGGGGTGAACAGAGAAGTATGAGACAAAATAGCAGTATTTAGGAATCTGCAGCTTCACCAATTGGATAATATTCAGGTTAAAGGGTTATGCTGAGAATGCCTAGTGCCTGTGCCTTTGTGTACATTACAGCAAATTATGCAGTCAAGTCAGGCACAGCCACATTCAATAAATGGAAACTAAACAAAGTGAACATCTTTAAATGTAAGCTGCAAGGTGACACATGTACGGTGCTGTGTCAGGTCACATCAGATTGGATTTGTGTATTAGAACTCAATGCTACCTGACACAATCAGATACAAAACAAATAATGTGTCATGTAGCATCCCATACATGTTTATTTTATGAAGCTAAAAACGACATTGGGTTATGAAATAACACAGTGTACCCTCAGGATATGGCAGAGCAGACTCTATGCAGACAGTGTTTTTCATTCAGGTATTATGCAAACCAATGTCTGGACTTAACTCTTTTCTCCTCAAACGTGTCTCGATTTCTAAAACAATTGTTTAGCTCTCCTGCAACACAACTGACATTTGCTTTTTTTTTAATAATCACTTATCTTTCTTTGTGGCTCTTCTCCATTTTTCTGCACACTTTGATTGTTTATTTTTTCGTTCCTCTTCTCTATAATCTCTGTTTTTCTTTCCCAATCATTGCTTTTACTTTTATTGTCCTTGTATCGTGATCATTACCTAAATATCTTTCTTCTGCATAGAAGACCACTTGGAATTAGTTGACAACCATGACAATCAGAAGATGCAGGACTTGAATGCTTATTTAAGAAAGACATGTCACTCCGCCTTACAGCCTTGGCAATTTTTAACATAGAAAAGAGACAAAAAGGTAATACAGAACAACAACTTGTAAAAGATTATTGAAGTTGGATTTTTGACAGACCAGTGATGTGCACCTTGGAGGAGAAGAACTTGTTCCATGGTGAGGTGAGGCCTCTCTAGTTGCCATATTACCTTAAAACGTCTACTAATTAAAGAGTGTAGGGATCTCTTAATTAAAAAAAAAAGAAACTCAATGAGATCTCTCCTGCCCTTAGTGAATACAGCACGTCAGATCCATTAGTGGAGTACTGTAACAGTTGTAAAGTTCAAAGTTAATCAAGCCAGAACTAATTTTGTCTGTAATACAGGTACTTAAAGGGACAGGGAACACAACTGTTTTTAAGCATATAAAGGAGCACATTTTAAAACAATACAAAGTCATTTTTGTGTGAAAAAAATATTAAGTGAAACTAAAGGGAAAACAGAGAACATGCTTAAGTCTGTAGATCTCATTGGCAGGCAGAGGGCAAGCAGCCAAGGAAAGTTGAAATTCTGAATAAATTTTTGTGCTCTGAGATTTTATTTGAAAAAATATATATTTTCAAGTCCCATTAAACATGATATAAGGTGTACACGGTTCAGTAGTGAGATAGGAAGTTCTGTTGTCAAAAATATATATAACTAATAGTATAATTTACCAGATTAACAGGGGTTCAACTTCCCAAAGTTTGCATAATCAGCCCTAAATAGTGTTCATATAATAGGGTTACATGTGAATAGCAATAAAATAAGTATTTGAAGAAAAAATTAAATGTGGCTTTTAAAATTTACATTTCTATCCATTATTCAGGTGCCCAGGTTTGGGAGAAAATCTGCCCATGAGGCACATGAGACTTTCCTGGTCAATTTATCTGCCTCTTCCCTTTAGTGGTAACTGCAGACAAATCTAGAAACAATGTAGGACAAAGACCCCTGGGCAAATCCACCCCACCCACTGGACACCTAATATGGGGTAGGATGAAGAAGTTCTGCCAGTCCCTGAAACACTAAATATCAAATGTAAGTTTTAAAAAGAACAGTTACTAAATAAGTAAATAAAAATCTGCTTTATGAGCACTAGAGCGACCCTTTAATATTCCTTTATCAACCAAAACTATGTTTTAGTAATACACATGTCTAACATGTTTCATAGGACTAAAGGTGGCTGGATACTCATCTAGAATCCAAAACAGTACTTGGTCAAAAGCTGGTTTTCTTCTCAAGAAGCTTAAAGATGACAACAGGTTACCCCCTGAGGTTAGAAGAAAAAAAAAGATGACACATTAAGGAAAGAACATGGTTCTTCACAGTGAGGAGTCAGACTGTGGAATCTACCAACGGAGGTTGTAACAGCAGATTCAATAGATAACTTTTAAAAAGAGGTTGGATGCATAGGCGTAGCTACTGCTGGTGCAGACAGTGCAAGGCACAGAGGCCCCTGAGCTCTGAGAGGCCCCAGGGCCCCCTGTTGCCCTCATGGCCCTTATGGCCCCTGTGGACCTTCTGTGCGCCCCCTGCATCCCCTTAAGGCTCACAGTAGAACCCCACAGGCCCCAGGGGCCCCCATCAGGCCATATGGCCACCATGGGACCTTATCGCCCCCGCAGACCTTCCGTGGGTACCTGCAGCACCTTATCGCCCCCTATGGCCTCCACAGGCCCCAGGCCCCTCCTGTAGGCCCTGCAGCCCCTTTGGCCCCTGCAGACCTCCCGTGGGTCACCTGCAGCCCCATATGGCCCACTGGGGGCCCCCCACTGTGCCCCCTGTAGGCCCTCTGGTCCCCTTGGCCCCTTATAAGCCCCACAGACCATTTGTGGCCCCTGGTGGACCTCTGCGGTCTCCCTCAGCCCCCTTTGGCCCCCGCTGCCACAATTCAATTCCTAAGCTAAACTGAGTCAGATATAAGGCTTAACTTCTTAAAAGCGCTACCCCTATGAGCCAGGGGATCCCCAGCATTCCCCCATTTACAGTACAAAAAATTAGGAACCCCAGGGATTATCTCCTCTCATGTTGGGAAGGGTCCCCTGAGGATTCCTGTCCTCCTTAGAACCAATCCCTACTGCATATAACCATGGGGCTCTGCTGAGACACCAATGACACCCAAAAATTAAACCTGTGCCCCAGAGGTCCTTAAAGGTGGTAGGGGTTACTAGTTACTAGGATATATAGCTTAGTAAATGCTGAGAATGTCTCAAATCATTCATGAGAACCTTACTGAAATTAGTGCAATGTTTTCAGAATGTGCAACTTCTCACAGACTGATACAAAACTAATTTAACAAATCACAGCAAATATATAACATTTTGCAAAGTATTTAGTGTACTAGAATGGGAGCAGATTTTCCACATATTTGCTGTTTGCTTGGCAATAGGAGATTTTAGAAATCCCCAATTTATAGCAAAACTACTGTTTTTTTTCTAATTACCATATGGAAATGCAACCATGTTATTTCAACTGTAAAGAACATTTTTATTATTCTCAAATGCACTGCATGGCTTTTGTAGGTCTGTAAAACATGCATCACATATATTTATAACTCTAATTACTATATCCCAATGCTGAGAAACTCCCTACTGTTTCTGTATGTTATTAAATCAAAAAGATTGTAAGCTTGTTGTTAAAGAGCCCTTAAACCACAAAAACATTTACACAAAATATAAAATTATCCTGCTGGTGTTGGACAATCCTACTGTGTTTATAACTAATTCATGCATGAAAAATGTAACTAGTGATACAGTTCTACAGATTTCTAAGCAAAAAGTTGTATCTTGGTAGCTCATGATTGTTAGAATTTCTTGATTTGTGAGAAGCTGCTTTTTTATTGATTAATATTTATTGACATTATATAAATATAATCTATCAACCTATTCTATTCCATCTACCTATCTTTCTATCTACCTATCTCTCTCTCTCTCTCTCTCTCTCTCTATATATATATATATATATATATATATATATATATATATAGATAGATAGATAGATAGTGGATATAAAAAGTATACACACCCCTGTTAAAATGTCAGGTTTCTGTGCTGTAAAAAATGAGACAAAGATAAATCATTTCAGAACTTTTTACACCTTTAATGTGACCTATAAACTGTACAACTCAATTGAAAAACAAACTGAAATCTTTTAGGTGGAGGGAAGAAAAAAAAGAAGAAAAATAATGTGGTTGCATAAGTCAGCACTCCCTCTTATAACTGGGGATGTAGCTGTGTTCAGAATGAAGCAATCACATTCCAAATTGTGTTAAATATGAGTCAGCATACACCTGCCATCATTTAAAGTGCCTCTGATTAACCCCAAATAAAGTTCAGCTGCTCTAGTTGGTCTTTCCTGAAATGTTCTTAGTCGCATCCCACAGAAAAAGCCATGGTCCACAGAGAGCTTCCAAAGCATCAGAGGGATCTCATTGTTAAAAGGTATCAGTCAGGAGAAGGATACAAAATAAATTCCAAGGCATTAGAAATACCATGGAATATAGAAATACTATGGAACACATCATCAAGTGGAGAAAATATGGCACAACAGTGACATTACCAAGAACTGGAGCTCCCTCCAAAATTGATGAAAAGACGAGAAGAAAACTGGTCTGGGAGGCTACCAAGTGGCCTACAGCAACATTAAAGGAGCTGCAGGAATATCTGGCAAGTACTGGCTGTGTGGTACATGTGACAACAATCTCCCGTATTCTTCATATGTCTGGGCTATGGGGTAGAGTGGCAAGACGAAAGCCTTTTCTTACAAAGAAAAACTTCCAAGCCAGGCTACATTTTGCAAAAACACATCTGAAGTCTCCCAAAAGCATGTGGGAAAGGGTGTTATGGTCTGATGAAACCAAGGTTGAACTTTTTGGCCATAATTCCAAAAGATATGTTTGGGGCAAAAACAACAATGCACATCACCAAAAGACCACCATGCATACCCACAGTGAAGCATGGTGGTGGCAGCATCATGCTTTGGGGGTGTTTTTCTTCAGCTGGAACTGGGGCCTTAGTTAAGATAGAGGGAATTATGAACAGTTCCAAATACCAGTCAATATTGGCACAAAACCTTCAGGCTTCTGCTAGAAAGCTGAACATGAAGAGGAACTTCATCTTTCAGCATGACAACGACCCAAAGCATACATCCAAATCAACAAGGAATGGCTTCACCAGAAGAAGATTAAAGTTTTGGAATAGCCCAGCCAGAGCCCAGACCTGAATCCGATTGAAAATCAGTGGGGTGATCTGAAGAGGGCTGTGCACAGGAGATGCCCTCGCAATCTGACAGATTTGGAGTGTTTTTGCAGAGAAGAGTGGGCAAATCTTGCCAAGTCAAAATGTGCCAGGCTGATAGACTCATACCGAAAAAGACTGAGTGCTGTAATAATATCAAAAGGTGCTTCAACAAAGTATTAGTTTAAGGGTGTACATACTTAAGCAACCATGTTATTTTATTTTTATATGTTTTCTTCCCTCTACCTAAAAGATTTCAGTTTGTTTTTCAATTGAGTTGTACAGTTTATAGGTCACATTAAAGGTGGCAAAAGTTCTGAAATGATTTATTTTTGTCTCATTTTTTTACAGCACAGAGACCTGACATTTTAACAGTGGTGTGTAGACTTTTTATATCCACTGTATTTAATATATAATGACCAAAAGAGCGATAGAAGCCCTCCACCGTACAGTAATACAGTAAATAAATAGTACATCTGTGTTCACATTTGAATGTCTAAAAAAGGTAAAAAAACTGTTTACATCTCAGAATTCCAAGAAAAACAGTTATGACACTGCATTCTGGAAAGCTGAGCAGGGACATGCAAATGTGCCCACAAATGCCTTGCTCTTCAATCCATAGCCCATTTTAAAAATGGCTTCCTTTAAGCTTATGCCTGCTGCATTACACAGCGTTTATGCAAAGCCAAGGTTGGATTATACACAACCTGAGAATCCTATCCATTTAAAGCTGTTTCAAGCCTACTGGCTATCATCAGCGTGGAGCGGGATCCTAGCTTGTGTTGTGGACTTTATGGGTAGGTAGTTCGAAACAACAATCATTTATAATATGGTGGGCAAAAGAGTGATAGAAGCCCTCCACTGTACAGTAGTACAGTAAATAAAAAGTACATTTGTGTTGACATTTGAATGTCTAAAACAATATAAAAAAACTATTTCCAGCTCAGAATTCAGAGAAAAACAGTTATTTTAATTGGTTTATGGATTGAAGAGCGATGCATTTGTGGGCACATTTGCATGTCTCAGCTCAGCTTTCCAGAATGCAGTGTAATAACTGTTTTTCTCGGAATTCTGGGCGGGAAGCAGGGTTTTTTTTACTTGTTTTAGACATTGAAATGTGAACACAGATGTACTATTTATTATATATATATATATTTGTATATCATACTATATATTTATTATTATTTATTTTTTTTGTAATCAGTATTTTGCTTCTGTATTTCTTTTCCATACAGGCCCATTTCTGTAGATTTAAAAAAACAGAATACTTTTATTTATAGGTAATAACAAGTTCTGTATCAAATAAATGTTTTTAAAATGGCATTTTTCTTACACTTTAGTTTTTCATTTTTACATCTTGGCCTTTTCTATTCACCAACCTCTTGCTTTTGTCTTTATGGTTAGTAATTTCTAATTACTCCATGGGGTCTGCACATGCACAGATTTTGTCTACCATGCAATCTGGATTTAGGCAGAGAACAATGCATGAGTAGCTATGATTACAAAGATAAAAGAGCTTGCTGGATGTATCATGAGGGCTGATTGACAAAAAGATTTAAAATTTCAATATGTTTACTATATGAAAATGAAAAAAAAATCCATTGATAAAGGTTACTGGCCAAAACTGTATTGCAAAACATATTGGGAACTTTTGCTACTGTATACCATAAACACTTTCCTTGTCAGAACTTCATTGGGTGAAGTGTTAAAAAATGTAATAAAGGCAATTTCACTATGGTTGATACAATATATAGGATTGATGTGAAGTTATTGAATATTTTATTCTGCAGATTTTTACTATCTTTTTATACACAACAATAAAACAGATTTGACAAGAACCAAAAACTCCCACATATTCTGTTCATTATATCTATGTAAAATCTATGTAATCCTCAGGATGGCATTATCTTTATTCTAGGCATGCTTGAATTTCTTTAATTTGCCGTTTCTCTTGTTCAGGGTTGAATTGCCTGGTATTTCAGGGCTGGATCACTCTGGCATTATCTTTATCCTAGGCATGCTTGTATGCCTTTAATTTGGTGTTTCTCTTGATCAGGATATAATTGCCTGGCATTTCAGGGCTGGATCACTCTGGCATTATCTTTATCCTAGGCATGCTTGAATTTCTTTAAATGGCTGTTTCTCTTGTTCAGGGTAGAATTGCCTGATATAATCGGGGCTGGGTCACTCTAGTGAGTGGGACCAGACTGATATACTACAGGATATTTCTCTCTGTGAAGGGCACAAGTGAGCTAAAAGAGGTTGCTTACAGAGTGGTTAACCAGACCTATAGAGCAAACACACTTAGGCCTCAGTTCAATTGACCAAATTGTAATTACTGGAACCTGTAATGTAGCCCATAAAATAATTTGCTTTTCAATTGGCGTCTTTTAGCTACCCACAAACGATTTGCGGGTTACAGGCTGGAAATGCATGTTGTAAAAATCGTAACAGTAAAAGCCTTTGATCTTTCAAGTCCGTAAATGTTACAATCGCAAACTGCTATTCAATTGCTTCAATTCCTAAAGCCTACAATTGTTCTTACACCAGATAGGATTCGCAAGGGGGTTAAACGCCTGTTTGTAGCACTGTAAGTGCAAATATAAACTCAATACTGCACTTTAAAAGATGAGAAAGCGGTGAAAGACATTAGAACTAATTGCACAACAGTCTCAAGCTCCCTAATCTTCAATAAAAAAATTTTTTAATTTCTGTGTTATATCAGTCTTGGTAATCAGGGAGTTAATACATATCAGGCCACCCACATGGATTAGATCAATATCGTCATTCATTTTTATTATTTTGTACGTTGCTGAATTGCGAGTCTGATCGCATATCGGACTTTTAAATGCTAATTGATTGACGTTTAACCTCCATGTTTTACTATTGGGTGTTTCTAAATTGGTAGTTACGGCCTTGCTTGATTGATCATAATCACGCTCTGAAATGCTACTTACGGGTGCATGGTTTACGGTTTAGGCTTTCAGTCAGGTAGCTGCGGGCTTGATCAATTGAATCGCACTGTAACAGTTGCAAATTTAAATTGAATGGAGGCCTTGGTGTTGTTCATTCTCAGATGAGCACCTCTGACTCCTTTTGCTATGCTTACATTTTTTAACTGTATCTGGCCATACCACACTTTTAAATAGTAAAAAAAAAAAAAAAGAAAGAGTAAAAAAAAGGAGGAATGGTAAATGAAACCTTGTAATAGTCATTGTCATTCGATTTAGGTACTGCCAACGTTGCACAGATCTTTACTTTATACAAGCGATATGATTCTTGTTTGTTGAAAAGACATCTGCTATGTTACCTCTGGGGATGCTGCAGTATAATGTGACAAATTGCTACAATTACCATGTGAGTTCCAAATTCATTGATAAGACAACTTTAGTCGAGGTTGTTGCAATATGGTTCTACTTGGAAATTGTGCAGTGCTATTTTGGCAAATAAAGAATTCTTAGGCTGTCCTCTTATTTTCATGGTCTGGACTGAGTGTAGGAGCATGAAATCCCCTGGCTAACTTTCCGTCTCAGAAATGCACAATCCACAAAGGAGGAAAGCTTTGGCGGTAAAGTTGCCTCCATAATTGTGCGATCTGAATGAAGCAAATCAGAGGAACTTCACGCTCACTCAGTCATCCTCAATTAAGCCCAACTAGAAGCACATTTCCATCATTAACTCAAAATATAGGAACACAATGTTGCTGGATGATTTACATTTTAGACTTTTTCACCAATAAAAATCACCCAACATTAAAATACTTGCGGCAGCTAAATATTTAATGCAAGAGAACTTGCTAATTTATACATGACTGAGTGCCTGCTACTATTTGCACATGGAAGGTGATGGAGTAATTGAAAATTAAAGTGTTTCCCTTATCCCCCCACTTATTCTTCATCATTCTCACCTTTTAAGAATGCACATCTGCACTTTGTGTTAATTGAATTCAACAACTTATCTGGCCCAGTTGAACAAAACAGATACAGTACTCGTCCTAACTATCTCGACTGTGTCTTGCATACTGCGTAACAATAATTGGTCTTTAACAAGGAACTAAATGTGGAATTGAACATGAAAACCTCTGCTGATTTAGGAAACTAAATAGATAGCTTAGAATCTAATATAGGAAGTACAGAGCTACTAAGCCTTGATGACAATATCAGTATTCCTTGATGAGGGCAACATAAAGTCACTGGTTCATCTATTCTAAAAATTGGAATCCAGTCTGATTAGACTGCTGTTGGCATTCCGCCGTGCATTAGTCAGTTAATGCTGCGCTTATTGTAGCTGTAGTTAATGAAGGCAGCATGCGTGCCTTGATTTTTAAGCAAAGGCTTAAGCACAGCCTATCCCTCACATCATAAGCTATATGTTTAAAATGAATCTATTAGGTCTCACACTAGAATATGAAACTTGTGTACAAAAAAGAGTTTTTGAAACATTCTATGCATATTTTATTTAGACTATTTTTTCACATATGCTTTACCCACAAGCTGTGTCTTTGTGTGATTATAAATTCAATGGTAATGAAGCAGAAAGATAAATAAAAAAAATGATATAAATTATCTTGATTTATTAATAAGAATCTGCCCAGAGCTAACCGTATAAAATGCTCATACTTCATACTCAAATATATTCATGTTGAGGTAGCAGCAATATATTATATTGTTTAGGAGATACTACGCTAGTGTTTGCTGAGCTTTGCAAAATCTCAGTCACATACAGTTAAAAGACTCCCTTGTTGGCCATTAACAGGTATCACAACTAAGATGAATATACAAATGGAAAGGTCACAGTTTTGCTTGGTCTTTTATTTTCTATCTTTTTTCTACCATCTGAACAGGTAAAAACCTGATGTAAAGATATTAACCCCTTCTGATTTGCCACCTTGTCGTGGTGAAGGGACATGTGTACATCAATGAAGCTGTGAGCTATACCATGTAGGGTCAACCAAGATGTTCAAGTTATAGCAGACAAATTGAGGTCCACTGGAGAAGGAATTGGCAATCCACTCCAGTATCTTTGCCAACCTTTTGGATAAGACATAAGATGTGCCTGGCATATTGCTGTCCATAGGGTCTAATAGAGTCGGACATGACTGAACGAATACAACAACAAAGGATATTAAACAACAAGAATAATGTAATAAATAACTGTAATGATTTTTTGTATGACAATCTGGTATTGGTTATATTTAGTAGTGAGGTGTATGTTATTAGCTGCATTTATTCATGATATCAGTCTATCAAATGATGGATTAGATCAGGCTTGCTGAAGAAACTAGCATCGTCAGTACAGAAAATCTACAGTACACAATTAGAAAATATAATCAGTTCCAAATGTAAATCAACATTTTCTTATAAAATGCTAAGTGAAGTATAACAGTTCAAATACCAAGAAGAAAACAAAAAATGAATAAAAACATATGCGCTACTGTGCTCAAAATAGAACAAAACGAGGTAGCTGATGTGCTGAAACTATTCACTTTATTTCAAGCCACTTTCATATCTATTTTCAATATTATGCTGATCTGAACTTTAATAGCAACAATTCTATTAAATTATCAGCACAAGCAGGTTTATTCTACAGAGATATGGCAATTCGTGAAAACGCAGAAATTATATTAGCATCTCTACTTCTTTTCACAAGGGCTCCAACGGGTCAGTGAACGGTGCTATGCCAAAAGTAATTTAAGACATTTTACAACTCAGTCAAAGGATTGCATATATTGAAAACAAACTAATTTAAAGGGTCATGGAGGATTTCCTGTTTTTATTATTAAATTAAACTATCTAAGTGTTTATTTGCATATTTGGTAACATAGGGCTCCATTCAATTACAAGCCAGTAATTGCCTATAACCCAAAATTTGGTTGCGGGTTACATTTTTAATAAACATTTAAACTCATTCAATTGTCTCTAACTCACAACTGCCCTCTCACAGCCTCCACACGGAAACCCTGCACTCGTAAGTTGGATTTCAGGGGCCATGATCATATAATCTAACAATATTTAAGCAAGCTCGTAATTTACTTCCTAAACACTCGCAATACTTCTTAGACACAGCCAATAGTAAATGAGACCGTCATCATGACATCAGTAAAACACTGAGTTTATACTTCAATTAATTACTGTTTAGAAGTAAAATTTGTGTTCGGACTTGCAATCCAGCAATGCAGAAATCAATTAAAATCATTAAAGCAACTGTTTCAAGTCCAGGCGGGTTCCATGATATGTTTAGGCCCCTTGATTCCCAGGATCGATATAAGACAGAAATATAATATAATTATTTATTATTGCAGATTTGTGAGCTTGAAACTGTTGTGCAATTAATTCTAATGCCTTCCCATGCCCAGTATTATAAAGTACAGTAGAGAGTGTTTAATAGCTGATGCAGTTATCAGAACAGGTGTTTAATCCACTTGGGGGTCCTATCTAGTATTCTTCATATTTTTTTATACATTTTCAAGTTTGCGGGTCAGATTTAATTTGCAAGCTACTTGAACTTTTGTAACTGAATATCGATTTTACGTCTTTAGCGCTGTTAACTTTTGCAGACTTGAAAAAATCAATGGAGGAGATAGGACAGTTACATTTTTGACAACCGCAGTGATTTTGGGCAGGTAACTCACAATTGGAATGTAAGTAGCAAAATGTATCCTATTGAATATCTGTAACATTTATGAGCTACATTATGAGTTTAAATAATAGCGATTTGGCCAATTGAATGGGGCCCATAGTTGAAAAAAGAAATTTAGTTAATCAAGTTTAACCTTCTTGTATATCCTCTGATCATTGTTCTTAGTAAATTCTTATTTGTATAATGATACAGAGGGAGGGAGGCAAACAAAAATCCCAACTGCCAACTGTCTCATAAAGAGAGAAAACATTCCTGACCCCAAAATTCTGGCAATCAGATTACTTCCTTACTGCAGTGACTCACATTGTACTATCTCCTTCATTTCTCAAGCAGATTTTATTGTATTGTAAATCATTAACTCTTCATTTCCTACTTCTTTTCTTAATGGTATCCCCAACTACCATGAGTCTAATCTCCAATACATGATAAATGCCACTGCCAGATTCCTCTACCTTGATCAAAACTCCTCTACCCAGCTTAACACGTATCTGCTGCAAACATATGACAATATTATCAAGGACTCCCCATAGCATCCAGTGAAAAAAAAAATCCTAACAATTTAGAAAGGCTTTAATAATAATCTTACATTTCTGTTGCTCTTGTTTCATTATGTTTAATCACATCATGGTCATTAATCTCTTACACTTACTTTAACCTTTGTAATTTTCTCTAACCCTGTCTATAGCTTCATGGAAAATGCTGGGCCTTTACAAATAGAGGTTAATAATAATAAAAGTGCCTGCAACCAAACTATGGACATACCATTACAGTTCCCATTGCAGAACACCTGCCCCATACTGAACTTTGTATCCCTATGAAACACCTCATATATTTCAAATTTGGCCTGCTGACATAAAGCTCTGCATGATCAGGTTACCAGCTACCTGAAGGAAATCCTTATTGTGCTCCAGCTTGCTCACTGGGAACTGCAGGTGCTGATCTGAAAGTCCCCAGTGTCTCAGCTGGCTACATTTATAAGCACAAGTTTTTATTTTATAAGAATAAATAATACTTTTTATAAGCATTATTTACCTGCATACTTTAAAATAAATTTAGAGTGCTTTCAGCACACAAGTTGAAAAATAACACACAATTATACAAATCTGCAGTGGTGAAAAATGTATGTACTGTATTAAAAAAAAGTGTTCTAGGTCAAGCGCATGGTGAGAGAGCCACGGTGAGACAGGGGAATTACTTCATTCAAATTGTACCTTCATAAATACAAAATTTATAGGACTACAGTAGTTTGGTAAAAACGTCACATGCTTAGATACAAGACATGAACATAAAGCATTTTGACCCATATTGAGATGACTTTGATTATATCAAGAGTTTCCATATGGGACCTCTAGTCTACCTGTAGATTGAATTAGATCATGGCCTTACTCTGTCATTGATATTTACTGTCAAGGGATTATTAGAAGAGGATTTTTGTTAGGAAGTGAATGCAGATGTTATCTGCTTTGACTGTTCCTCCCACTCCTCAATGGTATCTAATTATTTTGCAAACAAAGACAAAATGTCCTTCATCATTAAAGCACAACTGAATGCGACAGCTAAAAATTATAGGAGGAAACTGGTATTTTAAGCTGTGTTAAAAGATTTTAGCCGTTTCCAAGTCATTTTCTTCAAAATAGCAAACTGTAAATATTACACTACAGTGGTTCTTTATGAGGGTGCAATTTGAAGGTAATACTTTTTCATATTGCAACTTACAGGTGGTTTCCAGGTTATGGAAGATATACACTCCTGAAAACGACTTTAGGTCAGATTTGTATGTAAGTTGGAGTCCTGATGAATAATAATAGTAATAATAATACTATTATGGCTCATATGCGTTAACAATAAAACAGTGTAATACTGTTACAATAATACCCCTGTACTGTAATAATATGTTACAGAAACTATTGTGCGATCGCTTTTAGTTCAAACAAACAAAACATAAAAACAAACACTTACAAAAAGCCTTGGGAGCTCGCTCTTAAGTTTGGAACGTCTGTAAGTCGGGTTGTCTGTAAGTCGGGGACATCCTGTATTTATGTATGGGGCTAGAGCAATCATGAATACAGCACCAATATTTTGCCATGTTGATCAGAGATGCCTCTCCATTGTTTAAATAGACCTTAAAATTATATTTGTGTACTCATACTTAGATAACAACATAATGGAGACATTATATATATATATTACACGTAATAGTATTCATGCTATGTATTATTATGATTTTCACAACATTTTACTGTTGCATTGTTTGCTTCTTTGTTAAAACTAATTTCAAAGCATATTGAGTGCCTATGGTATACAAAAAATACACAAATTAATAAATAATCATGGTGGGGTTACCAAAAAAAACCATATAAATGCACTCATAACGCTGATATAGTGAAATAGAACCTAGTCTTTTCTTCTCTAAAATCAGGGTTTTTTGGGGGGAGGGAGACCAGTACATTCCCTGCAAGCATAGCATTTGTAACAAGCTGCCAAAGAAAATGGGAAAATTACCAATAATCACATTACAAACTTCTAGGGGCAGTTATGCTGGAAATAGTAATATGGGGGTGATATATTATAATGTCCAAGCACCCCCCCCCCTCTGTCATCCCTCCAGAGAATGCCTATGTAAATAATGAACCAGTATTGCTGTAATCACTTGTATTTATGAAAAGCAATATTTCCAATACCAAAATTGTCAATTTTCAAAAATTCCCACAAGCAATGTAGCTTATTCTTGCCACTTCCTCTCCACTGTGCCCATTGCCAAGGTAATATATTTGAGTTTAAATAGTAAGGACCGGTTAGCAGTGGTTTTCAATGTTGCTCTGTCATACTGAAATAGTTTGAGGATTTTGTAGCCATCAGTAGTATTGATGGCAATTCTTTCTCAACCGGAGAGATCCCTAGCAGCTCTTAATATTATATTAAATGTGCATTCTTTATTTTTAGTGGCACAGTTTTGATGTGAGCTTAGGCCTTCAATGTCCCTTTAAAGGTATATGCAAGTGAGCTGGGTTATTAATGCATCGGATAGAGGAGAATTTATAGTGTCTGAAAATAATTTTTGCATGAAAAAATTACAAAGAAAACATTTAAACCGTTAGCTTGAGGTTTGCTAAATTTCTTGCATTTGCAAAGAGTTTTCTCTCAATGTTGACACCCCCTGAAGTTCCCAGGGAATATTTGCGTACATTATACATTGTATCGTTTTGGCCTAGGGATTGTGCAGACATGCTCAGTTAGCAACGGAAGTCTGCCCTACTGTGGGAAGTCACATGATTTCAGACACTTTCCTTTCCTTTAGCCAATCAGCAGCTTTTGTATCGGGTACATTTTTTAATGAAGTACCCGATATGCATAGTGCCATTTTTTTTGCATTTTTTTCATGCAAACATTTTTTGCTAGGTGGGTTATGATGCATTCTATAGGATGCATTTGTAACCCACCTTACTTGCATATACCTTTAAGACAATAAAAAAGAAACAACAGTGCAGGATACATAAAGCTGTTTGGTTAGATATAATGAACAGTACGTAAAAATCTGCTGTTTGTTACTATAACATATTGTTTAAATACTATAATTAAGACACCAATTGAATAGCAAAATAGCTTGAGCCCTTACTTACAGGCGACTGGTTCTCAAAAAACGCTCAATTGAATGTGGCTCATGGTGTCCAATAATGTTTTTTATTTTCTAGCACTTAAAGAGGCCTCTATGACTTAACAAAAAGAGTCCATGCATAATAGTGTCACTACTGTACATCTAATTCCCTCTCCCTTCTCCACTTAAAGGATTAAATTAACACTTTTTAACTAAAAAATTACATTAATGGTAGCACTTTATGAAGGAAAACCTCAGTGATCGCTTGCGGCAAAGCAAACTCATGTAATTAAAGTATGCTGATGTGAATTTTTTTTATGAGATCACACATGATATTAGCTAAGATTTAAAATGAAATTACCAATGGAAAGTATAATGCGATATAACTTAATAGTAATATTATAATAACATTTTAGATTATTGAGTTAATATTTTCATACTAATACTTTATAGATCTCCGACGTTCAAGGTCACAACTTATAGACTGATTAACAAAACTCATTGCAAAATGTCTAAAATGGTAAATGTGTTCATTTTTTTATATATATAAAATATTTTAAGAAGATGTAAATTTAGATTCAAATATTTTAAGTCTTTTTAAATGGAGACAATCAGCACATGTATTCCCAGTGGTAACATATGGATATGAGAGCTGGACCATAACAAAGGCTTTGAATTGTGAAGTGGATCACATCAATACTACAGCAAATCAAGCTTGACTGTACACTGGAAGGTTTGATCATGAGGTTAAAGCTCAAATATTTTGGCCATCATGAAAAGACAGGTTTCCCTAGAGAAGACTTGGATGCTGGGAAAGATTGAAGATACACCAAGAAGGGGATAACAGAGGCGGAGATGGATAGATGAGGACATTTAAGCAATGAACATCTTCTTGAGGGAACTCAGAGCAATAATGGATGACAGATGTGCCTGGCTTGCTGCTGTCCATCAAGTCACCGAGAGTCAGATATGACTGAGTGACTGAACAACAACAAAGGACCATTGCATATATTAGTAATTAAATTAAAAACTGCATTTCATTTATTTTACTTTCAACAAATATTTTTTCCATTATCAAAACTAGCTCTTCAAATAAGTATACTGTAAATATGAGACTACAGTGATCTGTTATGTTTATGAACATATGTTTATTATGTATAATATTCATTTTCAATCATCCAAGTACCAGACTTGTATCTTCCTTTTCAATGATCTGCACCACATTGTACACATCATGTTACATTAGCTTGGTTACATTCAGACAGGGGAATTTACTAAGCATATCAAGTAGCTGAGATGAGGTAACATGGGCTGTGGTCTTAATTTTCACCATAGTAAATAGTGCATAGTAAATATAAGGATGCATATCTCAGGTAATTGAGATGCTTAGTAAATCCCCCTCCAGAGTAATCTGTGGCACTTTTGAATCCATGTGATTGGTCTACATCACTAGAATGGTAAATCAATGGGTCAATATGAACATTTTAAGATTTTTCTAACAATTATACAATACAGCTCTTTATTCAATGTTTAAAAATAAAGAGATGAATTATTAACTTTTTTATAATAACAAAAGGAAAAGTTTTACATAAAACAAAATCAAGTTTCTGAGCACGTTTTCATTTATACTGAATGCTTTCTAAAGGGATGATGATGATATTGTCTTATATACCACCACCAAATAGGTGCTACTGAGAAGAAGCTGGAGAGTTATCAATAGCTCCAAGCCGCTTCCTGTTAGAGAATGTATTTCTTTTAAAGGATTGCTGCATCATGAAAGAAAACATGTTTGAAAATGTTAAGTCTGACTTAAAGCATACTGTAATTACAGCTGGTTTTCAATTAGAAAACAATACATTTTGATGCCTCTGCTGGATGATGGAGGATATATAATTTATTGGTTCTAAGTTGTATGTGGGAGGGCAGTTTACATTTCTGGAGACCTACGGCTGCATTGAATGATGCAAGGTGTCTGCTTCTGGGTCTGTAGGGAGGAAGTGGTGTGGTATAAATTTCTATCTTAAAGGTTTGGATTGCTGACTGTTCCCTACTTTCCACAGCCCATCTCCAATGATAACTACAAACGCACACACCCATCACCGAGCTGCCATTTGATGTTTTACTTTACAAATACATCTTATAGGCTATTTACATCTGATACAGGTTATTTCCATAGGTATTGTTTTCGAATACATACAAACTGACACTGACAAAATTCTTGTGCTGGGAATTATTTTTCTTTACTAATGGTCATTCATTTTAGCCAGGTTTTGAACACTGGATTTAATACAATACAATAACCGCAAACAACAAATAATTAAAATATTTTATTTTGCCTTATTGTTAATCTATTCATCTACAATGTGCACATGTGACAATTTTTATAGACAAAACATGTTTTATGCTTATATTTAAGAAATCATTATGACCATATCTGTCACTTCGACATCTAATTTTAATAGAAAGAGATGGAATAAACGTATTAAATGTCAAGAAAATATTTTTGTAAGTGTAAAAAAACCTGCAAGTTCCTGTGTTAATTTGTGAAAATGATGCCTGTGGGTAAAAATATTAATTCAACACAAACCTGCTAGCTCATATAAAGAAATAATCAAGTTCAACATTAAGCATGAATGTCTTCAAAAAGTGTTTAGAAGAATGTATTGCAGCCACTGCGATTTATTGTGATCTGATGAGATGCAGAGAGATCAAGTATCTCCTGATTTATGAAGCCCGGTTAATTACCCCCATCAATTGTTATTGCAATCAGGGTGTATTAAGGATGTGCTGTATGTAAAACACTAACCTTGATGCTAGCTGGACTTGACAAAAAATAAAATATTACATGTTGTTTTTAATTATTATACTGAATTTCACTTTAATGGTTGAGGGGGTTGCTTTTTATCTTAACAATTTTACTATGTAGGGATTATAAATTCAGATAATATACAGTATCTATTAAGTGTTGTTGAAAGAGTTCACAGTAGAAGAACATAGTAACATAGTACTTGAAGTTGAAAAAAATGTTTAGTCGATTAAGTGCAAACTTTTTAGATTTGCTCTGATCCTTGTAATTAGTGAATTGGTAATTGATCCAGAGGAAGGCAAACAAAAAACCCAATTGAAACACTGCCAATTGTCTCATAATGAGAAAATATCCTTCCTGACCCCAAAATTCTGGCATTTAAAGTGCTCCCTGTATGCCCTTTTTATTCCAAAATATATCAACCCTTTTAAAATTATCTATTAAAGCATCTGTCACAACTTCATCTGGTAGAGAGTTTAACCAGTCTGCCTGCTCTTACTGTGAATATTTTTTTTTCTTTAAGATGAAATTGTTTTTCCTCTAACCTCAAGGGATGTCCTTGTGTCTGTCTTTTCCAGCTCTAAAATTTCTTTTTAATGAAGTGGTGCCCAAAACTGTACTCCATATTCCGAATTAGGGTGTATTAGTGATTTATATAGTGGCAGAATTATATTTGCTTTCCTTGCTTCTATACCCCCTTAATGTATACTAATATTTTACTTGCCTTTGCAGATGCTGTTTGTTATTGAGCACTGTTAACTAGTTGTCCACAAGCACTTCATCAGTGGCTCTAAGTTAATAAGCAGTCTCTAACCATCCAAAAATACCTTTATGCTCTTAGCTTACATAGCTGTTTCCTCAAGCATGTGAGACCAAAGCATTCCTTTGAGATTCTTTTTTCCTAATGTATTGTAGAAAAATATTAACAGTGCAATGTGCATTGTATAAATGAAGCTAGATAACCTGCTCCCTGTTAGTCAAGTTTATATATTATTCTATACCTTACATATATACCCAATAATTCCAACACTGTTGTAACATTACGTTTTACGTACAGAAAAGCAAGGAAACTGTAGTAACACTGCTTCAAGTTACAAACACCTGCCAATTATTTAATATTCTGCAACTGAAAGTATAAAAATGTCTGTTAGAGATCCCATTGAGGGTAATTACATGCAGTCATCATGGAATTTGAGTTTACAATTTCTCGTGAGTCATTGATAATAACATACATTTAGGGTAAGTATTATATAATCCACACCATTTTATGATAAAAAAAATAAAATAACAGTAATGGAGTCTTCTATGAAATTGCACTTTACTTAATGCATTCATTGCACGATGCACTGCGTGATCTCAGAAATAGGGCCTTTATGGTATCAGAATATTAATTGTAGAGTTTAGAAGAGTTTTGTATGTGTTTAAAATTCTGTCCAAATACCTTTTCAATGTTCTCACTATATAAGCTGCTACCTCACATTTTGTAATATAGTACTTTCACTTGAACCTAGGTGTGCCAGCCTCAAACTTAGAAAGATTTGTTTTTGAATGATGTCTCCTTTTCATACTTATTTTGTGTACTGTTTGGCATATTTTGTAGCCATCATGTTGCGTTTTATATATCACTTCCCATGCAGCGTCCAGACTGTTCTCTGGAGTGATTATATCTCTTTAAAACAAGCAAATAATTCCAAATATGCTCCAAAATGTACCTCAGCTAGATTATTCATTTATAACCTAGGAATCTACTGACACTTTCAAGTTTTTTTTTGGAAGAAAATACTTGTTCTGGTTTACAATAGTATACAAGAAGGAAGCAACAACAATAAATTGTGCTTGTTATCAGGATAAAACCACCAGATTCAGACTTCTGTTGTGATAGAATGTTTTTTTCTTCTATCGTTTTCTCTTCTTTTTTTTTTATTACTTTACAAAATTTTCTCTAGGAAAACCTACACCAGGTTGAACAATATGGTAATATAAAGCATTTAAAAATAAAAATAAATGTATAACAAAAAGAAAAAAGAATAAGCACACAGCCAAAGAAAGAAATAAGAAGAAAAAAGAAAATAAACAAAGAGAGAAATTAAAAATAAACAACAAAAAACATTAAGTGAATAAACAACAATAAACCAGTGAGTAAATACCGTATTTATCGGCATATAACACGCACCGGCGTATAACACGCACCTCATTTTAAGAAGGAAATTTCAGGGAAAAAAAAAAAACCTCAACCTCAACCTCCCTCCTCATCCTCCCTCCTCAAACCCCCCATCCTCAACCCCCTCCTCCACCCTCCCATCCTCAACCCCCTCCTCCACCCCCCCCATCCTCAACCCCCTCCTCCACCCCCCATCCTCGTCCTCCTTCCTCAACCTCAACCCCCCTCCTCAACCTCCCTCCTCATCCTCAACCCCCCTCCTCATCCTCAACCCCCTCCTCATTCTCAACCTCCCTCTTCATCCTCAATCTCCCTCCTCATCCTCAACGCCCCTCCTCATCCTCAATCCCCCTCCTCATCCTCAACCCCGTCCTCAACCTCCCTCCTCATCCTCCCTCCTCAACCACCCATCCTCAACCCCCTCCTCAACCTCCATCTTCAAACCCCCTCCTCAACCCCCCATCCTCAAAACTCCTCAACCTCCCTCCTCAACCCTCCCATCCTCATCCTCCTTCCTCAACCCCCCCTCAACCTCAACCCCCCTCCTCAACCTCCCTCCTCATCCACAACCCCCCTCCTCATCCTCAACCCCCTCCTCAACCTCCCTCCTCATCCTCAACCTCCCTCCTCATCCCCAACCCCCTCCTCAACCTCCCTCCTCATCCTCCCTCTTAAACCCCCCCATCCTCAACCCCCATCCTCAAACCCCCTCCTCAACCTCAACCCCCCTATCCTCAACCTCAACCCCCCCTCCTCAACCTCCCTCCTCATTCTAAACCCACCTCCGCATTCTAACTCCCCCTCCTCAACCTGAACCCCCCTCCTCAACCTAAACCCCCCTAAATACCTCCCCCTCACTTACTTGCTTCTACTCCGGCCTCCGCTCCTTGACCCGGCGCGCATGTGACGTCACATGCGCGCCACGTCATAAGCATATACCGGGTGTGCACCCGGTATATGCTAATGACGTGGTGCGCATGCGCGCCGGGTCAAGGAGCGGAGTGGAGGCCGGAGCGGAAGCAGGTAAGGGAGGGGGAGGCATTTAGGGGGGTTTAGGTTGAGGAGGTGGGGGGGGTTAGAATGAGGAGGGAGGTTGAGGATGAGGAGGGGGGAGGGAATATCGGCGTATAACACGCACCAATCATTTGCTCCCTATTTTCAGGGAGAAAAAGTGCGTGTTATGCGCCGATAAATACGGTATATGTAATAGATATAATTATTTTCAATTCTTCAACTGCTTCATCTCTCTCCCCCATACTCATTTCCTGAAAAATAAGCTAAAAAAATTTACCAAATGTAAATCTGTCATTTATATTTATAAGTATGCAATTTTATTTATTTTTGAGAACTGTGGTATTTAATATTTTAGTTTTCCATTGTCTTCCAACATGGCTCTTTGTTACTAACATGATGAATTGTAGGAATTTGTTACAGTCATTAGGGAGGTCTGGAGCTGGTGTATTCCTATCTCTGGGGTTAAGTCTAAGTCAGGTACTTCAATGGCTAGTTGCATCACTGATTTCCAAAGTTTGTGTATTTTTGGGCATGACCACCATGGATGTATTAATTATCCCATTTCTGGGCATCCCCTAAAACACAGTGGGCTCAAAGAGGGTTTTCAAAAGTGTAGTTTGGCTGGGGTAATATATGCTCTGTGAATAACTTTCAGGGAAGTCTCTAATATGCTGTAGTTTTTAGCTGCTGCTATGACCTCAAAGAACCTGGGAGGAGGAGATCCACTGTTTTGAGAAGGTATTGTCATCTTCTGATGTTTTTCCTTTGGAGTCATCATTCACTGTTTAGTTGGTCTAGGAACAGGAACAGGTCTTTTATTGTCCCGTAGATCAGTTTCAGATAACAATTTCTGTTGTAGGAGAAATTATCTGCAGGGTGTGTATCGATTAAGGTTCAGATTCATAATGAAAAGTAAGGCAAAAGGGAAAGCCTCATCTGTATTTATTGTTGTGCTTGATGATGATAGATAAAATTAGTTTCAGTATTCTACATTTTATTAAGATTGGGGGTGCAATGTCAGCACTATATTTGAAGTTGGGACCAGTCTGTCCCCTTATTTCTGGAAAAACTCAAGTATGTGGTACTCTGGAGGAGAAATCTGAAATGATATCCTTATGTTGTTGATTTACTGGTGAACGCAAGTCTCTGTTATTTCCAATGCTTGCTCAGGTGTTTTTGGTAGAATAGAGCTTATTAGTTTGTTCAAATATGGTATGATGCCTGAAATGGATTAAGGAACTCCTCTTATCCTTATATTGTGTCAGCTGGACCTGTTTTCTAGACCCTCTAGTTTTTCCTTTATAGTTTCTAAGCGCTGTCTAATGCTGGATATATCATCTTCGCATTTGGTTTGTGCTTCTATACTTTGGTCTGTGAGAAATTCTATGGTATTTATCCATTGACTTACTGTTTTTTAAAGGTATTGTAGTAGATATACTGTACATATTCCCTTTAATGTCAAAATGCTATTCATCTTCTAAATACCAAATACTGGATATAATTAGGAAATTTGTGAAGAAATCTGGGAAATTATAAACAGCCATTCAGTTCACAGTTATGAATGAGGTGTTACTTCAATCATTTTTACACCTTTTTCTGTGTTCACAAGTTTCTAGCACATCTTGTCACTAAGTTCCAAGTTTGACACAAAGCTTATTTCCTGTTTTACATCAACTAAAGTTTTATAGAATTGGAAAAGCCTCAGAAAGCTTATATATTCATATTTAAAATAGTACATTGATTAATAAGGCTGCAATTAGGGCTTTAAATGCTCTGGCTCCAGGGTTTTAATTACCAAAATTGTACTGCTTGCAGAAGGAATAATAACTAGGCAATAAGTGATAAAAGTGAAGAGGTCACTGTTCAATATTATCAACTATTCAAAGGGCCTAATAAAATGTTAAGAACTTAAAACTCTTTTAAAATGTTATAACCATTGTTAAAATTAATTGGATGAAACAGCAACAACTATACTATAATCACATATAATAGTTGTCAAATTACGAGGCGTCCTCACGCTTTGTGTGGTGCGTACGACTTAAGCGCTCATTGCTTGCGAGGCGAGCCGTTAACGGGGAGCACTTAGGCGATGAGCGCGGCAATCCGTTAAGGCACTAAAACTCGCAGCACAGAGGCGATGAGCGCCAAAGGCGCTCATTGCCTGCTCGTCTCACGAAGCGTGGCGAGCAGTGAATGCAATGAAACACCCGGGACTTAGCCACCAAACACTTAGTAAACGTGGGATCGCCAGCCTGCAAGCAGTTGACAAAGGCGGGACTTAGAAAAAAATAAATTACGAGACGTGGGACTTTGAAAAAAAAAAACAAGATAGGAAAAATACGTGGTTAACGGACGAACCGCGCAAACCAAAAACCAATAAAACCACACAACATACAAAAAAAAATCAACAAAAACATCACACACAGCATGGCGGAACAGCCAGGGCATTCGGGAGTGAGGTGGAACGCGAATTTAAGTCAATTTTGCAGAGTTTAGGCACTCGAAAATTGCCTAAGCGAGAAAATTAATGACGAGGCTACACGACCCGGGACCACGCAAAACAGTGCCAACCGCATAGCACTTTCACACAGGAACGTTCGAGGTACATAATACACTATTACAAAGGACGGAAAATGCTTGCGAGACGCGTAACACATTAATAACATTACAAATCTACAATGGCGCTTTACACAACTAAACCAACCAACGGTTTGCCTATTTCTAATGCACAGTTGGTACATTCATTACACTTTATCATCAGGGCACTAACACTCAAACTGTACATTGTATGCTGCCAGAAAATAAAAACAGATTGTTAGCTCTTCAGGCTATTGATTGCTGGATATATTAATTACAAATAGGTAAAGTATATTAATTTATTAAGTAACTAATTAATTCATTATTAGTTAACAAATTATAGATAAATATATATCTGTCTTTGTGATGAGTGACGAAGGTGCTCAGCGGAGCAAAAGTACATGAGAGGAGAGGCTCGGAATGAGCGCCGAAGGTCCTCAGAGTAGAAAAAGCTTTATATTGTGTGTCAAACAGCATTGCCATGGCTTTAAATTTTATTGCCCCATCATTTTTGATGGGCAAGCCGCTAGTTGTATATATATCGGTGGTGCTGCAGCTCCATTCCTTTGTTACTGTCTATTCCTTGGAGCTCCACTAGTTTGTGGAGCTGTACCACTTGAATACATGCACATTTTTATGAATTGGTTAGCCCTAGCTGATTGCTTACTAGCCCCCAAAAATATCTATGTGGTTTATACAAACATAAGGCTCAATGAACTGCAGGCTAAGAAATGTTATGAGAATGTCTTACTTCACCCTTTTTCATCAGCAATAAACATGGCCATTTTATTGCTCTGTTGTGTGCACTAATAAAGCACTTTGACAAATCAGTGTCCTTTATGACTATTATTGGTCAGGGAGTTGAAAGAGGAACACTTTGTTGTCTAAACAACAAATGCAATATTTGACAATTACTTTTCTCAAGAAATGTAAGATGTAATGTGTTTATTTGTGATTTTTATTTATAATGCCAGTTATGAAAATCTAACATTATTAGGGCATATTGTGCAAGTTTTGTGCGTGGATGTTTTTTTTCTACTCTTAGAAAGGCGGAAAATCCATGGTGAGAAAGTATGTGCTCTGTATTTTGTATATCAATATATGCTCTATATTAATATGCTAATCAGATGCACACCCACATGTGACTTCACTTAATCTAATTAACATTAAGCTCTCATATAAGACATAAAGTAATCAAATGTTGTGCCAAACTCAGAGTCTGCGCCTGTTTAGTGAATTGCCCCCATGATCCCAAGCAGAGGGATGTGTCTGAATGTCAATTTGAAGTATGACTTTGGAAATGGCTACAAAAGATTTCTCAAGGGATCAATGGCATGACAAATACTTAGCCCGTCAGAACGTTATAGGATCCTTGTAAAACCATCCTGTAGTCTCACAAAAATCCTATTGTTGAGTACTTTGTTATCCAATGAATGCTGTAGACATGAATGACGACTTCCACAATGACATCAGCTTTATTGGTAAAAGCTTTGTAGCACTGCTAGAGACATACTAGATTTATGTCCTTTGTATGCTTAAATGTCTATATTCTGATTTTATCAAGAAAGAGGAATGACATCTACAAAAAGAGTCATTAAAAGAATATTTAGAAAAAAAAAGTATTTTGTGCATGTGTTGCTTTGTGCTAGTCATTTCCCCCAATACAGGATCACAAGCAAAGGGTGGCGCGCAGTTACAGCTGTTGCATATATTAAACTTCACAAAACATATTTTGAATGACCTTTTTAAATTTTGCCTTTTAGTATCACACAAATGGCCTTATTTTTCCTGTCCATTAAAAAAGCTATAACCAGCAAGGAACACATCATAAATTCAAGACAATTAATACAATCAGGGGACACAATTTACATGCATCTGTAATATACAAACTTAAAATACATGCACAAGTTTACAGTGTCTAATAATTTGGAATAGTTTTATAAATAAATGACTAGATAAATTACATGTACAAGATTAAATTTATGTGAATACCAATGTAATTATAACATCTGAATGCATTTGTTGATTGCTTCCAAATTTTTATAAGTTAATTGAAAGTGGAAGATTTGTTATGTGGTTCTTTTTATTATTCAGATGATATCACTGACAACAAGTATGGTTATGAATATATTAGATTTGATATTATTGTTTATGGTTCACCCCACTTAATAACATATTGGAGCAGAAGCTGACAAGTACAACTACTGAGGTCATCATTTGTTTATGTCACAAGGGATGTATCGCCCACTTTTGGTCCCATGGACACAATACCACAGGACTGCTATTGGGACTGGTTTGGTTGGGAAGGTTTACCCTGGGGAAAAACTATTTCAAGTCCTTGCTAGCCTGGAAGTTCCCATTTCAATGGACTACTGGTAAGGGCCCACCAGGATACTGTTTAAATGTAGTCCCCAAGAAAATTGTGCTTGTTCCTAACCCACTGGGAAGTAGGGGGCATTGGTCCTGACCATGCGGAAAGGATACTGAGACTGTGTTCTTCCCATGGAGTTGCATCCCTAAGAAACCATTTGTTCTTTAGACTATGCACATTTTTGGACTATTGGTTGCCCCTCCCCAGAATAGGACTTAAATATGGATTTAATTTTGCAGCATACCGGCATTCATTTGATAGAGATGATCAGCGGGATGCTACATCCAAAAGGGGGGAGTAGTTGTAAAGATCCCCCTGACCACCCTTTGGGCTTAGTAATTGTATAGTATGTTTTATAGTTAAATAATGTGTTATGTTATTTTGATTACCCGATGTATGTTAATTAATTTATGTTATGTTCCATGTTTGGATCATGAACAGTTAAATAATTTAGAATGTTGTGATGTCAGTCGGTAACTGCCAGATAGATTCAGTTATGTAATCAGTCAGTTGGTATCCTTCCGTGTGGAAGAGTCTGCTCTGAATGAAGATATAAGTATGTGTATGGTCCTAAAGAAAAGGAAGGTAGCAAAGCTTGAAGATATACAAAGTATGTGTATGCTCCTAAAGAGAAGGGCGGTAACATATCTTGAAGATATATAAAGTATGTGTATGCTCCTAAAGCTAAGGAAAGCCGTTAGTGTAGCTGTGTACTTCCGCATTGTGTAAGTTAGTGTTGTAAAATGGCGGCGAATGTGTATGTGGTACGCGGATGTGAATGATTTAGCTTCCTTGCTAAAAGTGAATCTTGTACCTCGTACAGCTTTTTGGAAAAGCCGTATGTGCTTGGTGGTGTTTTGCGGCTTTAGGGTCCTGTAGCCTCGTTTTCTTTGGTGGCCATTTTTTCTCTCGTTCAGGGGATTTTCGTGTGTCTAAACTCGGTGATTTGGACTTAAATTGAGGTGTAACTTCACTTGCTGTGAGTAAGTTTATGTAATTTTTGTATGTATTTATTGTTTTTTTAATGTTTTCTGCTGCGCGCGGTTCGGCCGTTAAGGTCATATTTTTGCGAGTTCGTAATGTTTTTTTATATATACTAGGAAATTTCCCGTCAAAAATGACAGGAGTAAAATTGGAAGCGTGGCAATGCGGTTTGCCACACAATGCGAGGCTATGGGCCCTCTGAGCACCTTTGGCACTTATTGCGAGCCCCACGCTAAGCACCTTCAGCTTGCAATGATCACTTTCGGTGCACCTTGTGAGCCTCTCACCCTGTATACTTTATAGGCGTCGAGCTTGAGTGTTACTGTCTTGGGTTGTGTTACTGCTTTGGGTTAAGTGTTACTGCCTTGTGGTAAATGTTAGTGGCTTGGATTCAGTGTTACTGGCTTGCATTAAGTGTTACTTCTAAGGGCTAGTTTTACGTCCTTCGGATAAGTTTTATGCCCTTCGGCCTCGTTTTCGTTGTGTTGTTTTTTTTCTTGATTAGGTGATTTGCGTAAAAAAATGCATAACATGCCTCAAATGAACTTGTAACCTCAATCACAGGCTCCCTGGCTCTCCCACTGTGCTGTGTGTGAGTGTGTAAGTTCATTTGAGGCATATTTGTTGTTTTTTTCAGGTCTTTGCAGCTCCGTGGTTCGGACGTTAAAGGTGTAAGAGGCGCACAGTGCATGTATGGGTTTCTTAAGTGGTACGGGTAGTAAATCCTGCGTGCCTCAACTGCTCGCCTCGCTCCCCTTCGGCGCTCATTGCAGCCTAAGTCCCACGTGCCTCGACTGCTCGACGAGGCTCGCAGTTGTGCCTAAGTCCCACAGGCAGCCTAAGTCTTGAGTGCCTCAACTGCTCGCCTCGCTTGGCGAGTCTCACAATCAACGGCTCGCCTCATTTTGCGAGGCTCGCAAAGTGTGACCAACTTCGGAAGTGTTCCCAACACTGACAACTATTATATATATACTAGCGAATTGCTCGTCAAAAAATGACGGTCATAATATTGTATTGCCACACAAACTAAGGCTTTTGGTCCTCTGAGTACGTTCAGCGTTCATTGCGAGCCTCTCCCCTTGCGTACTTTTGCTCCTCTGAGCATCATCAGTGCTCATTGTGAGCCCCACGCTAAGTGCCTTCGGCGCTCATTGCGATCCTCTCTGCTGGTCCTTTTTTTTTTCTTCTATAGATATATTTTTTAATGAAAATTAATTAATTAATAAAATAATAAATTAATATACTTTAGCTATTTGTAATTAATATATGCAGCAAGCAATATCCTGAAGAGCTAACAATCTGTGTTTATTTTCCTGCAGCATACAATGTGCGGGTGTGGAGCATTTTCTGTAATCCCTAATGGTGTATTTTATACCTTGTACGTTCCTGTGTAAAAGTGTTATGTGCCTGGTGGTGTTTTGCGTGGTTAGGGGTCGTGTAGCCTCGTTTTTGTTTTTTTGTCCAACATTTTTTTTGTCGCTTAGGTGAGTTTTGAGTGCTGAAACTCGGCAAATTGTGTTTAAATTGACGTTATACCTCACTCCCAGATGTCGTGGCTGTCCCCCCGTGCTGTATGTTATGTATTTTTTTTGTGTGTTTTTGTTGTTTTTGCATGTGAGCGGTTAGGGCGTTAAGTTCGTAGCTCATATTTGTTTTTTCCCACTTTTCAGTCTTATGTGCCTGGCTGTGTTTTGCGTGGTTAGGGGTCGTTTTTTTTGGTTGCCATTTTTTTGTCACTTTTCGACTGCCTAAACTCGCCAAATTGTGTTTAAATTGTCATGCAACCTCACTCTCAGTTGACCTGGCTGTCCCCTGTGCTGTGTGTGATGTTTTTTTTAGTATTTTTTTAATTTTCTTTGTGTTATTACTGTTTTTGTATGTGCGCGGTTAGGCCATTAACTTCGTATTTTTATGGTCTCGTATTTTTTATTTTTTTTGTGCCGCGGGTTGTATTTTTTTTCTAAGTCCCGCTTTCCTTTTTGCAAGTGTTACAGGCCGTAATTTTTCCAGGCAATTTTTTCAAACTACTACGGGTCTCGCATTGTGAATTTCTGTTGATGTGTAGTTCCGCGGGTCGTAGATTTGTGTTGAACTGTAGTCCCGCGGGTCTTAGGGATGAGCGCTTATGGCGCTCATCTCCACCAGCGCAAAGAGTGCCTTTGATGCTCCTTGCCAGCAACTGCGGCTGGCTCGCTGCATGAGCCCGCAAGTGTTAGCAACAACTCTTATTGCTCACAACTATATATGTGATACTGTATGTGTATTAAGATCCTTAAAGAATATAAGAGTGATTTATGAGCCTTGCATATGAAACATTGTTAATGACTGTAGTCTGTAACCCAGAAGTCTCACAGATTGTTACAAAATGTTATCAGCTCAAGTTTAAACATTCACCCATTGAGCCTGTTATGAAGTTTCCACAGCTTAATGCTGAGCCTGCGTTCATATTACTAAATACTGAATCTCAGTAAGATAATTTTAGAGACATCAGCTGTCTTGGTGAAGGGATCAAAAGAACCTGAAAGGTGTTCATGGTAGGTTTGGCCACACCAGCCTATCAAGCCTGACTGAAGAAAGCAGATTTTCACATACATTATCTAAAATTATTTTTTTTCCAAAGAATACTTTTTTTTTTTATCTATAGATTAATAATGAGATTAACTTTTATCTTTATACCATAGGTTGCAAGAATGAATATATAATGGTTTTCCTTATGAAAGTGAAGGAGTTAAGACAGCTGATTAGATCTCCTCTATGTTAGATCCAGAAATTAACTGTGCTAGAAATTATCAGTGTAAGCAGCCTGCAATCTCTGTAATAATCTAAAACTGAATATGAAACCATGGGCTAAATTCCAAATGCAGTTACAGTATCACATATCACATATATAGTTGTGAGCATACGGGCCAGCTCGACCCGTTGCTCGCGCTTGCGGGCTCGCTATGCGAGCCCGCGGCCCTCGCGAAGTGCACCGAAGCCGAAGGCACTCCATGCCAGCAACTGAGGCCCTCGCGAAGCGCACCGGCAACTGAGTGAGCCCACTACCCTCCTAAGGCCCAGTGTTAGGAGGCGGCGCTCCGAGCCTCGTCCGGGTCACTGCGTGTCTGATCGGCCGCTCTCGGTGCCCCCGTCCCGGCCTCATATGATGCTGCAGTACCCGGACAGCACCAGGTGAGCTGGCCTGTGCATTGCACGCGGCGCCTTCGGAGCTCCATGTCAGCAACTGAGGCCCTCGGAGCACACCGGCCTGCAATACGACCTCCACCCTGGGGCACATAGGCCTGCAATATCACCCCACACCGGGCATATACCCTCCCATCACCCTGTGTCCAAGGAATTTACAACAGGTGTAACCCGGCAATGCAAAAGCCTTACCTACTGCAAGCAATTTAAACACATACCCAACATATTATTATGGTGTCTTAGTTCACCTAAGTTTACTATACTTTAAAAAATATTTCATAATCAATTTTGGACTTCTAACTTTGTACATTATAGGTATACATGTTATGCATGTATAAAATTATTTTATTATTTGGGAATTATGAGGTGACCTATTATTTTGTAATAATTAAGATATTAAGATATATTATTTGCTTGGCTACAATTTCCATGGTATTTGTTATTTTTCCCCTTAATATTGTTTTTTGTTCATTTTTGACATGCTGTATTAAACTAAAATAAAAAATATATGAGATAAAAAAAATATAGAATCACATATATAGTTGTGAGCATATGAGCCAGCTCGACCCGTTGCTCACGCTTGCGGGCTCGGTTGCTGGCATGGAGCATCCAGGACCTCAAAAAATTAAGTTACACCTTCATTTAACTCAAAAAAAAAAAAGAGTTTAGACACTAAAAAATTCTCTAGGCGAGAGAAAAAATGTCCGCCGAACAAAACGAAAACGAGGCTACAGCACTGTAAACACGCAAAACACCACAAGAAACACGCAAAACACCACAAAAGACATTCCGCAAAGACGCATACCACACATTACCCGCCATTTTAGAACAATGCAGAAGTACACAGCTACGCTAACGGTTTGGTCTCGCGCACGCACACTATTACACTGCACACATTCATCACGCTTACACAGCAGCTCCACACCACTAATGCTGCAGCAACATCAAAACAGTTTGCCAGCTCTTCAACACAATGCTTCCTGCATATATTACTTCAAAATAGGTAAATTATATTACTTTATTAATCTATTAGTTATTTTATTATTATACAACAAACAGCATTAGCTCACTTACAATTTGATTGCCGTCATTTTTTGACGGGCAATTCGCTAGTATCATATAATGTATGTAAACTTAAAAGAGAGGTTGTTGTACCAAACAAAAGAAAATCAAACTATTACAAACTGTTATAAACTGTCAGGATGTCTATGCAAAACAGTCCGCATATTGGTTAGTTTACACACTCTAAGTATTTTTGTTTGCATGTTGAATGGTATACACCTCTAATTCTAGTCATCTTTCTTTACTGTATGCACTAGTTGTAGCATTAAAGTATAATGAATGATTATTATATTTTAGAAATGTATATTGCATTAATATATTTATGTTGAGGTCAATAAGACCCAGGCTATTGTTAGCACAGTTTTTGGTGACAGTAGACTACATCGAGTTTCCAGAGGCATGTGTACAGCAATATAGAGCAGCAACAATTCTGAATTTGCCCCTGTGTACTATGGGCTCCATTACATGGCCTCTTTGGGGAAAATAAGCAGTACATTTTACTCATAAATCACTACCAAGCAATCACTTCACACACCATAAAAAATCTGGTAAAGTATGAGTTTCTGTCCCATTGAGGTTTTCTAAAAGCCCATCGCATCCTTCCAATAGTGAAATCTTAGCACTCTAAGGATTACACTGAGTTGCTGAGTTTTACAATCTGCTTCTTCAGCCGGGCTTGATAAGTCTGTTGTGGCCAAACCAACCCAGCAGACCTTTCAGATTATTTTGATCCCTTCACCAAGACAGCCAATGTCTCTTAAAATGCCCTTACTTAGACCATAATTGTGTCAGATGTGTGGCTTGATTCCTCATATCCAACACAATTAAGAGTTAATACCACTACCCACATGAGCCATGTTATCCCATCGATCCCTCGCAATACCTCTATCCAATATGAACCAGAGGATTTCTGCGATTCCCCTTCAATACCCACTATAAGTGAGGACCCCCCATGGCACCTAAAACGAACCCCAATACCACAGGGTTCACAAATGAACCCCATGGTATATCTAAGAATAATCATGGGCATCCCTAAGGTTCCATGGCATCTAAGGTTCCCTTAAGGGACCTCTGTGGCACCTATCATTTACCCTATACCATGAAGGTTCTCAATGGACCCCCATGGTAACATTAAACCTAACCATGGAGGTCCTTACTGGAGCCATGTAATTGAACTTCAGGTAGAAATACACATAGAGTAGGGAACATATCATAAATAGTGATCACTTGTTAGGGTTTACACATAAGGGTTTGTTGCTGGCAGCATCCTATTACTATAATACATGGGATTTTTATTTGTTAGATTTCCTATGGAAGCCATGTGATCAACCCCTTACTAAGTATACATTTCTCTATGTCTCTGGTGATCTTTTACAAGACTACAAGCCTGCTCAGTTAATTTCAAATCAATGCTAAGTTTGGTCTCCCTCACCGCAAATTGAATTTTCTTGCCATTGACTGTCTTAAATACTTGCAAGATGTGGAGTTTTTTTTAACATATATACATAACAGTGCATACAATTTCTGATTAGATGTAGCAAAATAAAAATAAAAAAAAGCTTTTACTTTTTAATTTGTTTGCTGTAGGGATTTAAAAAAACTTAAATTTTGCATTAAATAACCTAGTCTCAGTCATAATGTAATTTGGCACCATAATACCTCCCCTCCCTGCTCCCTTTGTGATACTTGCTGAGCTTGCACCATGATGCAGAATGACAAACTGAGTGGCACTGCAGTGCTGCCTCCCACAAAGACAGCAGCTGCCATGGTCTCTCATTCACTTTCCATGCATATCATCCAAAAGAGCACTGCTCCTATCAGAACATTTCATGTGGTCTGGCAAGTAACTCTCCTCTTCAGCTGCACATATTGTCCTATTTATATATTACTAATGATCTTCACAAAAAAATCAGAAGTGAAGCCAAATTTTGGCCAGTGATCAAGGTGCCTTATAAATAGGGATTAAGTCTTATCTTAAAGGACCACTGATGTTTCATTTTAACAGTACGCTATTATAAAGAACAAGACTAGGTAAAATAAAAAAAATGTTTTGACAAAATATGAAGAGGGGAATACACACACAAACATATACATTTTATACACATGAATCTAATTCACAGAATATAAATGTATTTCAACTGTCAGGAAAGGCAAATATGTGTCCATAAATTCTGAGGTCTTTAATAAAAACATGCACACTTTTTTACTTAGGATGACAGACTGCCATATATTTTTGATCTAAGACAATATTTATATATATAGACTATCTATCTATCTATCTATCTATCTATCTATCTATCTATCTATCTATCTATCTATCTATCTATCTATCTATCTATCTATCTAATGATCTTGCAGTACAATGGATTGCAGTGGTCTGAGCAGTAACTATGTTAATCCAGTTTAAGTGAACAGAACTGACCGGCAAAAAATAAATCTCCATTCTGATTGGCTAAAGAGCCATGCCCCCATAACAAAGCGATGAGGAAGCTAGAGGTAGAACTACAAGCAATGTAAACATGAAATATTGAAATAGGCTATAAAGCTTCAATTTCAAAAATTCTTAAACTATCACAACATATTTATTGAGAGCTAAATGAAATCTAAATACTGCTGAAGGCCAATTTCCACCAAATATGTGCCCCTTTAATGGAAACATTTGCCTATATTTGTATCAAGACTAGAAGCCTCGAAGCGGCCGTGGATTCAGATAAAATCTGGTTCAGTTCTGTTGAAAGTCTGGTAATTATATAAAAAAGAAGCAAATGGTAGAGAGCTCAAACCATTAGTAATTAATTCCATTCACATGAATTTAAGCTAATATGCAGTATGTTCCACAATAAAGACACCATTTGAATGGAGAACTGTAAATCTGTTTATTGGTTTAATTCTTTGTAACATGAGTTAATTAATCCTTATATGATAGTTTTACTACAATCTTCATTTTTCAATCTGTGTGCATTTGAGCCTTGCTTTTTTGTGGTAATTTGAGCACCATTCTGAAGTTGAATCACAAATAACCCTTTTTAAAAATGATAAGCAATACTGTTGTGATACGTTGTTAACAAGAGAATAGAACTAAATAGAAGAGTAAGCCCCAGTAGGATTGTCTTCACCCTAACAGTACAATATAATCTATGACATAACTAAATTGAAGATTCTTGTTAAAAACACTTACATAGGCCTCTGTGTAAATCAAGTGCTCTGAGATAGGGCACTGCCATAAATCGTCTGCGGGGGCTTTTTTCTCCTAAATTCTACACTAATGTAAATCTACACTAATGTTAATCTTTTGCTCCCCACTCAGCTCCCAAACCCGTAAATCCTGCCTTAGCCGCAACAGATTTCTGTGCATAAAGTAGCCAAACCAAATGTTACAGATGAGACACAGCTCTAGAAGCCAATAAAAAAAGCGAAAGTCATGAATATTATAATGAGTGGGAAATGCCATAACAACTGTCGTAACTGCTGCGGCAAGAAAACATTAGAGATATAAATAAAGACATATTTTTTTTTCCACATATGATAGTTGTCAAACTGCAATTCGCAGTCACGCTTGCGACAAATCTCAGTTTGACAACTACGATCTATCGCAAAGCCCTACACATGCGCATTGCGCGTCAGGGCGCCATTCGCCCTGCCTTAAGGAACGCGCATGCGCACTGTGTCGAGGGGCGCATGCATGTGCACTGCGTCGGGGCACACATGTGCATTGCGTCAGAGCGTGCATGTGCAGTGCACGGCTGACAGGGGAGGGAGGGGGGGGGGGAAGAGACACAGGAGGGAAAGAGACACAGGGGAGTGAGAGGACTGAAAAGAGACAAGGGAGTGAGAGGAGGGGGAAGAGACACAGGGGAGGGGGAAGACACCGGGGAGGGAAATTGGGGGGGGGAAGAGACAAAAGGGGGGTAATAGACACAGGGGAGGGAGAGGGGGAAAAGAGACACAGGGGAGGGGGGAAGAGAGACACAGGGGAGGGAGAGGGGGAAGAGACACAGGAGGGAAAGAGACACAGGGGAGGGAGAGGAGGGGAGGAAGAGACACAGGGGAGTGAGAGGAGGGGGGTCAGACAGGGGAGTGAGAGGAGGGGGAAGAGACATAGGGGAGGGAGATGAGGGGGAAGATACACAGGGGAGGGGGGAAAGACACAGGGGAGGGAAATTGGGGGGAAGAGACACAAGGGAGGGGGGAAGAGAAACAGGGAGCAGGGGGAAAAGAGGCAAAGGGGAGGGGGGAAGAGACACAGGGGAGGGGGAAAGAGACACAGTGGAGGGGGAAAGAGACACAGCGGAGGGGAAAAGAGATGCATGGGAGGGAGAGGGGGGAAAGAGACACAGGAGGGAAAGAGACATGGGGGGGTTAGGGACACGAGAGGGAGAGGGGGTAAAAACACAGGGGGCAAAGGAGACACAAGGGAGTGAGAGGAGGGGAGAAAGGAGACACAAGGGAGGGAGAGGAGGGGGGAAATTAGATTTAAGGGAGGAAGTAGAAAGGGGGAGAAACTTGCAATGAGTGCAAAAGGCGCTCATTGCGAGGCCCATTATGAGTACCAAAGGCGCTCATCGCAAGGCCAGTAAAGTAGAGGGGGGAGAGGCTCCCATTGTGTGGCAAACAGCATTGATAGGCTTCACTTTTTATTTCAGTCATTTTTGATGGGCAAGTCGCTACTTAATTAATATATTTTAATATTGCAAATATGTGACAATTGTATTTATAGCTTCAATAAATAAAGATGTGCTTATTTTGTGTTAAAATATGATATATTTATAGACAATGTATCAGAGCATTTGTTCCTATGCAACTTGGTTTAATGACATTTATTAACCCCTTGAGTACTGGGTTGGGTGTTACCCTGGATGTTGTATAATAAAATGGGCTTAATACTAATATATCCTATTTTTTAATTCATGCATATGTTAATATCGGATTGTTAAGAGTCAAATAATGTTGAAACTTCAGCATTTTGTGGTGCTTTTTGTGCTATACTGTCACTTTAAATGCTTCTGGGAGACTCAGCAACAGTTTAAAAACTACTTGTGAGTGGTCTTTGGTACACATAAATCTTTCTTCGGCTTTTTGCAGTTACGGCAGTGCAATGATTTGCGAGTGATCTATAAAATGTTATGAACATAGGGTTTAAGTAACTCGTAATTTATTGTCAGTGCAAAAATCAATGGAAATATATGCCTTGATTTTCGGTTTTGTCGTGAAGTAGCAGTTCTCTTGCAATGTTTTAGGGATGGGAGATTAACATAGCAAGGTAAGATTTAATGTGCAACTATGGCACTCGTGATTGATTTTGATTGGATTAGCATAGGGGCCATAGCTACTAATGTTAGTTTGAAAAGTTCTCTTCGAACTACAGTGGTACTTGAACTCACGTAGCATCAAAAGTATGATATAACTATTAGAGGCTCAAGGACACTGAACTGTTAAGTCAATGTGCAAGGGCACTGACCTGGTTAAGTTAATGTACAAGGGAACTGATCTGGTTAAGTCAATGTGCAATGTATCTGGACTAGATAAGTCAATGTGCTGGGGTACTGAACTGGTTAGGTAAATATGCAATGACTGGACAGGTTAAGACAATGTGCAAGGGTACTGGGCTGGTTATGTCAATGAATTCTTGTCACCTCATCTTTGAATGGGGGATCTATTCACATCGTTGTTACCTTCCATGACAGCTATAGCTTCTTTGCTCTATTTTTATCAAAGCAGCTAAATCTTCCTGACTGAATTTGCCTGACTCAGCTACTAGTCACTTGTCACTTAGCTTGTAGTCACTTGTCTTTTTTTAGCTGTCATCGTTATTCCACCTTCTGTCTTCATTTTATTTTTCTTCAATCTTTAAACTTTTGATGGCAGTGTGAAAATGTTCAGCACTAAGAATTGCTGTAGCAGGGGAGCATTAAATGATGCATTCAGGACACTATTAGGAACTAAGGAGCCAAGAAAAAGCAAGATGCATGTGACAGTAACTTAGCTCACTGCAAAATGGTTTTGTCAGAGCATTGCCTCAGGGTAAAGGTTTGGATTTTCAGAGAGGAAAGTACTGCGCCTGCCACATAGTAGAATATAACAGATGGTGCTGTAGAAGGAAGACCTGAGCATAGTGGCTAGCAGAAGCAGAGAGAAATAATCATCACAGCTTGCATACACGGTTTTAATATACAGAGGTAGAAGGAAAGCTGGTGATATGGGCTTACTTTATTTTAAATGACAAAATGGAAAACTGTAATGAGAAACTAGATTACATATTGCAGTATAACACATATCTACAAGTTGTTCACCGTCTTGAGTGTATATTTCAGTTTATTATGGCATTACCTGCTTTGAAAGCAAGATGCACAAAAAGTATCCAGTGATTCAATTAATTCATAAGTTGTCTAAAAACAAGGCCTTGAAAGAAATCTAAAATGTGGAAGATTGTGAGCCATTCTCTAAGTTGCAGCATAAAGAGGATAGGTATTTAGAATGGGGGTCTCATCACACTGCTATTGCAGAAGACAAGCACAGGGTGTGGCACAAGAGAAGGTGGCAGATACTTTCATAGATGGAGATTTGCTCACCTATAAAACATCCATGTTATTAACTTGACATTGTATTAGTTAATTTATATATCTTAATTTAATTTACAGAACTTAAATTCCATCGACCATGTAAATATGGTCAGTGACTCATTTGTTTTATTGTTTTTATTACTGTGACAAAGATTCTTGCTGCATGGAGCTTCAAGCCACAATTGTTGTGGCATAGACAAAGCTGATGATTTATCAGTAGAGCTCCATAACTCAACTAGAGCATTTCCCTGACACACCCTAGAGCTATTAAGAACATATAGCATGTTAATTTGTGAGGGTGTTTTGATACCTCTGCTTCAGAAAATATAGCAATTAACAGTTATTTCTGATTGATTGGTTGATTGACTGGTTTGTTGAATAATTTATGTCATGATTCACAATGCATAGGTTAACTGTATTGATTGAAGTGAAAGGTGTCCTTGTCCTCAAGGACAGTCCATTATTGTCCACTTGTGACTGTACTAGATCTTTCTATGAATCATCATTGTCTGTTTTGTCTGCTACATTTTTGTATAATATTCAAATATTTAAATAATAATAATAGTAATAATGAAAAGAAAACAACGGGAAATCACTTCGCTAGCACTTTGCCTGGATGATGTACTTCAAAAATTTATAAGTTTAAATATATAATTTGCATGGGATAGTGTGAGCAGGAAAATTGCAGTAACTTACAACATGCAATTATTACAAGTGGTAATTTACTGTCCTATGTCATGTTTGAAAGCATTATTTTATGTATGACATTTGCTTTTTAAAGTGACTCCAATTTTTTTTTTTTTTTTTTTAAATAATTATATTACAAATTTAATTAAAATCATGCTTCCACTATCTCTAAGGAGATCTTCAAACACAGTCAGCAATGTCAAAATATGCTTCAATTTCTTCTGTTGGCAGCCTTTATACTTGTACAGGAAAGAGAACAAACTGAAATGAGACACAAAAGTAACACACTTCACACTTTCAGGAAACCAGGGGAAGAAGCTTTGCAGATTTTTGTAGGGCCAATCTAAGGGCACATTAAATATGCATGAGTTGTCTGCTTTGCTTCCATTATTTTCAATAGCAATAACTTTTACATTTACCAGTTTTCAACATGACAACAGCTGTTGGAAAAAAGTGATAGATAATATATAGCAAGGTCAACAATTCTGTTAACTATGGGTACTGTGTAAATAAATATATATATATATATATATATATATATATATATATATACACACATACATATACACACATACATATATATACAAACATACATACATACGTGTGTGTGTATATATATATATATATATATATATATATATATATATATATTTGTAGTCCGGACTTTCTTTCTATTGATGGTAGCTTGAGTTGTGCCATTTTTAGCGATGTCGTCCTAGCATGATTAGGGAGCTAGGGAGATTAAAATTAAGTTAGAGAGAAGATTGAGGTGGGTGGGGAGTTGGATGCTAGCTTGGGGTTTGATTAGGGTATGAGGTATTTAAATGGTCAGGGGGAGTTTCAGCCCCTCAAACAATTCTTTGTTAACAAGCAGATATTTGTGGTCAGGGCTTTCTCTCTAGTGATAGTAGCTTGAGTTGTGACATTTTTAGCTACGTAATCCTAGCCTGATGAGATGCAAAAAAGTACAAAATAGTAGATAAGGTGATAATTGGATTGGGAAACTCTGGAATGCTTGTTGATTTCATTGATAGGGTATATGTACGTGGCAGTCAAAACTGAATGGAAAGAGATGGTAGAGAGTAGGAGGGTAAGGGTTTGTAAGGGGTATGATACGACATGCCTCAGCATTCAAGAGGTACATTATGGTATGGCATGGCTCGGGATTCATGAGGAATGTTATAATATGACAAAGCTTGGCATGCAAGGAGTAAGTTAAAGTATGATAAGGCTTGTCATGCAAGGGGTACATTATGGTATGATATGGCCATATAGTGGCATGACACTGCATGCAATGGCTCAGCATGTGATGGATACAATAGGGTATGACATTTCTCAGCATGAAAGGGTACATTATGGCAAAGCATAGCACAGCCTGCAAGATGAATGTTATGGTATGACATGGCTCGGCATGCAAGGGGTACAGAAGGGTATGATGTGACTTGGCATGTGAGGGGTACGTTATGGTATGACATGGCTCATCATGCAAGCAGAATTTGATAGAGTATAATTGTAGGAGTGACAGTTTGATGGAATGGTATGAGGTATGGGAGTTACTAATAACTGGTCAGAATGGGATGATAGCTTTGATGAGCAACAATGCGGAAATTGATTTACAGATAAGAACTGCAGCATGAAAGATATTCTTAGAGACAAATTTGGCAGAGCAGATAGGTTTAGGGACCAAAAGAGAAAATTATCTAGGAGATAAGCATGTACACTTTATCACTGCTGAAAGGGATAGAACAACAATACCCTTCATAAGATACAGCTAGAACTGAGCCTGTCTGATGTGGCTGCAATGTGCAGCATCTAATGAGGTCTGATGTTGCCATAAAGTGCAGCGTCTAATGAGGTCTGACGTGGCCGCAATGTGCAGCGTCTAATGAGGTCTGGTGCGGCTGCAACGTGCAGTGGCTAATGAGGTCCGATGTGGCTGCTATGTGCAGCACGTAGTGAGGCTGCCGTGCGCAACACGTAGTGAGGCTGGCTGCCGTGTGCAACTTGCAGCGAGGCTGCCGTGTGCAACTTGCAGTGAGGCTGCCGTGGGCAATATGTAGTGAGGCTGCCGTGGGCAGCATGTAGTGAGGCTGCTGTGTGAAACTCGCAGTGCATCTGCCATGTGCAGTTTGTAGTGTGGCCTCCGTGTGCAGCATGCAGTGAGGTTGCCGTTTGCAGCATGTAGTGAGGCTGCTAAGTGCAGCATGTAGTGAAGCTGCACTTCTCTTAGAGTTGATCCTTTGTTTGGTTATAGCCAAAGTGTGAACACTTAGATAATAGATATTTTTGTTAACTGTGTCCCTGAAGATGGGCACAGAGAGAAATAACAAAAAAGGGGGAACACTTTTATGTGGCTAAATATGTTATGAATTGCCTCATACAATTTTATTTTTTTTAATAATCTTTAATGAAAATTATTTAAAATAATTTTTATAATTAAAATCCAATCGTTTAAAACAAAAAATATATACAAACAGATCTCTGAATTTATTCTCAAGAGAATACAATGACGTCACTACAGTAATTGGTTCAAATATAATGGGATATATTTTTTGTGTGTGGCCTCCGTTTGCAGCATGTAGTGAGGCTGCTAAGTGCAGCATGTAGTGAAGCTGCCAAGTAGTGTTGTGTAGCATGTAGTGAGGCTGTTATTTGCAGCATGTAGTGAGCCTGTCATGTGCAGCATGTAGTTAGTCTGCCATGTGCGGCGTGTAGTTAGTCTGCCATGTGCGGCGTGTAGTGGGGCTGCCATGTGCGGCGTGTGGTGGGGCTGCCATGTGCGGCATGTGGTGGGGCTGCCATGTGCAGCATGTAGTGGGGCTGATGTGTGCAGCATGTGGTGGGGCTGATGTGTGCAGCATGTAGTGGGGCTGCCATGTGCAACATGTAGTGGGGCTGCCATGTGCAACATGTAGTGGGGCTGCCATGTGCAGCATATAGTGGCGCTGCCATGTGCAGCATGTGGTGGGGCTGCCATGTACAGTATGTAGTGGGGCTGCAATGTGAAGCATGTAGTGTGGAGTGCTAGCAACAGAGGTGAAGACCAAAGGCAAGGATGGGGGCTGGGGATGGAGTCCCACAGACGGGAAAAATGAGGGGAGAGGAGAAGGAGGCCCGGGAGGACAGACAGGAAAGGGGGGGACAGGTCTTACCAGGAGGCAGATGCAGCATGAACACCACAGAGGCCTAAGCTGCAGGGTTTTGAATGTTTCTCCCTAGGGGAGATGAAAGAGCTCATTTATAACATGGAGCAGTAATCAGATTCAACTTTTCAAAGCTTTTAAAATACGAGGAACTGAGAGTTGGGTGTGGCCGTTTTATGTACTGCAGTCAGCAAGGTCTGTTTATGCATCACAGCAGGGGTCCTCAAACTACGTACCGCACGCCAGACCCAGCCCGCCAGGGTCCTGAATCCGGCCCCTATCTACCCCTTGACCTGAGACCCTGCATCTCTCAGGCATGAAGGCAAGGTAAGGGGCAGTGAGGGAGACAGATAGACAGACAAGGGGGAGTGAGGGAGAGAGACAGACAGACAAGGCTTAATGTAACATGAGATCACATAACTTGGTCAAGGAACGGACCTCTTCTTTTTTTCTTTAAATACAGTGCCTTGCAAAAGTATTCACCCCCCTTGACTTTTTACCTATTTTGTTACATTACAGCCTTAAGTTCAATGTTTTGTTAATCTGAATTTCATGTGATGGATCAGAACACAATAGTCTAATAGTTGGTGAATAGTTGGTGAAGTGAAATGAGAAAAATATATACATAAAACTATTTTTTAGAAATAGAAAACAGAACATTTACATGTGTGTATGTATTCGCCCCCTTTGTTATGAAGCCCATAAAAAGCTCTGGTGCAACCAATTACCTTCAGAAGTCACATATTTAGTGAAATGATGTCCACCTGTGTGCAATCTAAGTGTCACATGATCTGCCATTACATATACACACCTTTTTTGAAAGGCCCCAGAGGCTGCAACACCTAAGCAAGAGGCACCACTAACTAAACACTGCCATGAAGACCATGGCACTCTCAAAACAAGTAAGGGACAATGTTGTTGAGAAGAACAAGTCAGTGTTAGGTTATAAAAAAATATCCAAATCTTTGATTATCCCCAGGAGCACCATCAAATCTATCATAACCAAATGGAAAGAACATGGCACAACAGCAAACCTGTCAAGAGATGGCCGCCCATCAAAACTCACAGACCAGGCAAGGAGGGCATTAATCAGAGAGGCAGCACAGAGACCTAAGGTAACCCTGGAGGAGCTGCAGGGTTCCACAGCAGAGACTGGAGTATCTGTACATAGGATGACAATAAGCCATACGCTCCATAGAGTTGGGCTTTATGGCAGAGTGGCCAGAAGAAATCCATTACTTTCAGCAAAAAACAAAATGTCACATTTTGAGTTTGCGAAAAGGCATGTGGGAGACTCCCAAAATGTATGGAGGAAGGTGCTCTGGTCTGATGAGACTAAAATTGAACTTTTCGGCCATCAAAGAAAACGCTATGTCTGGCAAAAACCCAACACATCACATTACCCAAAGATCACCATCCCCACTGTGAAACATGGTGGTGGCAGCATCAAGCTGTGGGGATGTTTTTCAGCAGCCGGGACTGGGAAACTGGTCAGAGTTGAGGGAAAGATGGATGGTGCTAAATACAGGGATATTCTTGAGCAAAACCTGTACCACTCTGTGCGTGATTTGAGGCTAGAATGGAGGTTCTCCTTCCACAGGACAATGACCCCAAACACACTGCTAAAGCAACACTTGAGTGGTTTAAGGGGAAACATGTAAATGTGTTGGAATGGCCTAGTCAAAGCCCAGACCTCAATCCAATAGAAAATCTGTGGTCAGACTTAAAGATTGCTGTTCACAAGCACAACCCATCCAACCTGAAGGAGCTGGAGCAGTTTTGCAAGGAGGAATGGGCAAAAATCCCAGTGGTAAGGTGTGGCAAGCTCATAGAGACTTATCCAAAGGGACTTGGAGCTGTGATTGCCACAAAAGGTGGCTCTACAAAGTATTGACTTTAGGGGGGGGGGGGGGTGAATAGTTATGCACATTGACTATTTCTGTTATTTTGTCCTATTTGTTGTTTGCTTCACAATAAAAAAAAATAAAAAAAACGTCTTCAAAGTTGTGGGCATGTTCTGTAAATTAAATGATGCAAATCCTCAAACACTCCATGTTAATTCCAGGTTTAGAGGCAACAAAACACAAAAAAATGCCAAGGGGTGAATACTTTTGCAAGGCACTGTATTATTAATTATTGATAAAAACAATATTATACAGTTGGTAATTTGGTTGTTACCTCCTTTAATTAGGGTAAAAGTGATCCATTGGACTGTAAAAAGATCCAATAAATCAATAATTCAGGAAATCAAGAGAAAACTATTCACTGGAAGGTATGATCATGAGGCTGAAGCTCAAATATGTTGGCCATATCATGAGATTAAATAATTCCTTAGAGAAGACTCTAATGCTGGGAAAAATCCAGGGTACACAAAGAAGGGGACGGCAGAAGCAGAGATGAATAGATAAGGTAATTGAAGCATGAACATGAGCTTGATGGAGCTCAGAATGGCAGTGGCAGACAGATGCCCATAGGGTCACGAAGAAATCGAACATGATTGAACAACTAAGCAACAACAAAAGTGATACAGTGCAGATTCACTTATAACATGGTCTAATATCTAACATCACTAACATCAGCATGATATATAGTCTACAGTATCAATCTATCTATCTATCTATCTATCTATCTATCTATCTATCTATCTATCTATCTATCTATCTATCTACCCATCTATCTATCTACCCATCTATCTATCTATCTATCTATCTATCTATCTATCTATTTATCTATCGTTAACAAAATAGTTTTAATGAAATTATTGACTATCTCTCACTTTTAATTTCCCAACTCCTGGCTGGTGCCCTGGAATGTCAGCTGACAAAGGGCTTCATTAAATTGTCCAAATTGTAGTTACTGTAGCCCGTAATGTATCCTGCAAAAGTTACTGATATTAAATTGGCCACTTTTAGCTACTCTCAATCTATTTGCGGGTTACTGGCTGAAAATCCCTACAGGCTGCCAAAATTGTAACTCCGACCCAGCAAAGCCTATGACCTTTCAAGCCCGCAAATGTTACAAGTGCTAAAATTGCAAAACCCTATTAAATGGCTACAATTCCCGAAGCCTGCAACTGCTTTCAAACCCTTAAATTGCAAATGTAGCAAAAATTCTCTCATCTGGTACTGAAATGAAAGAAGAACTAGTTACAAAGTGGCAGCAAACAAAAGGTGATCAGCAAACTAGAAAAATGTTCTGTCTATTAATTGTATGTCATTTGTTTATATATTGATGTTTTTCCATTTTTCTTCATTGCTATAGATAGATGTTCTTACCCCAAAACATTGTGCTCGTCTTTTTCCCCCATAAAAATGCACCACTTGGGGTAGATGCTTGATCCTAAGGCAAATCTTGAGTAGATGTTTTAGCCCGGTGGAGCAAATGAAATACCAGGCACAGGCTGTGCACTGAGTGATAATAAGTTCACAAGAGAATTAAACTTAAAGGCATATCTAAGTGAGCTGGATTATTAATGCATCTGATAGAGGAAAATTAGTAGTGTATGCAAAAACATTTTGCAGGAAAAATTCACACAAAAAACTTTTAAACACTAACATTGAATTCAAAATCTCTTGTAAATCTGACAGTTGCAAATTAAGTTTAACACCCTCCCAACCCAGGCTAAATTGGCATCAAATTTAAAATGATTTGTTTTGGCCAGTCAGGTTAGCTGAAACATTTGATTTAACCTCTAGGGTTCCTGTTTGTGCTGTAAAGCAGCCTGGGATATGCAGTGTATCACTGATATGTGCTATATATTGCAGCCAGGAAGCTGCAAGGAGATTGGCTGAGCAAGCAACAGTAGGTAAATAGTGGGTTAATATTGCTCCCTTGATGCTGCATGCTGATTGGAGGGATCATATGACTATGTAGACACTGCCTGGAGGTGTAAACGTAATTATTAGAGGGATTTGTAGATATTAATAAAAATAAAATGTTTTATGAGATGTGCTGCAGGCACATACAGTAGGCTGCTTTATGCCTAAAGATTGCAGAAATGTATTAACCCATGAAACTTGGATATGCCTTTAAGTTACACACTTACACTAAAGAAGATTGTAAGGATAAAACGCATCTTGTTGCCTGAAAATAATTTTGAATTTGTGTTTACTTCCCACAGAAACTATCCTAAGTGTATGCCTTTAGTTAATATTATGGAAATAATCCCTTCTTGCAACATGATGTATTTAATAGGAATTTGCCTTCCCAAAGAAGCACATTTATTTTATTGTAACCTATGTCATTACAAAGGAGAGAGTTAAATACAATTAATCAATTACTGACTGGAATTGAGACATTTACAGCCTTATTAAATTGTGATTCGGCCAATTGAAGAGGCCTCTATATAAGCACAGAGCATATTTTTTGAACTTCTATCCAAAAGCAAGGTCTTCACTAACTAAAAACGTCTGTAAAAAATATGCTATGTGCTTAAATAGAGCCCTATTCAATTGGCCGAATCACAATTTAATAAGGCTACTAGCCCTCTATCCATTAAACACTGAGCTTCAAACCTTTACATTGCTTAACTGGAAATTTAACAAATTTGCAATTATCACCAACATGGGTGTAGGAACCGAGGGGGACGAGAGGGATAAATCCCCCCCAGATTGTTCAATGTGTGTGTTTATATGTAGAGAAGCAGTTGTGTGGTATATTTATACTATATGCTGTATACCTATACCCATGGTCACAAGTAACTTGCATGTAAATCAAACCTTTGTCATCATGAACTTAAATGTTCATCCATCACTCACATGATTTTTGACCAGTACACATCGATCTTTAGGACAACCAGGCTTACATACACTGTTTAGCATTGATGAATTTACTGTTATCACATTAAAACAGCATTTTACAGTGCTTTGAGGGTTACCATTTTTTTTTTTACAATTTAAGAAATATGTATGGTAGAGTGAATATTTCAGGAGGTGTGGCAGATTTGGTTAATATTCTACCAGCCAAGCTTATTATCTAGGAAAAATTAAGACACAGGTTGCATGTAACATTAAGAGGAGCAGTGTGGAATGGATATGCAGATGGTCTTTTCAGTGAAAGGGTAATTTGAAGGGCTTGTGTAATGCTTAAGCTATAAATATAGTAAGAAAATATGTTGTATTCATAGTAGGCTGGGCAACAAATGAGGCGAGGTGATGAAGTGATGTCAATGGGCCAGAAGTTTGATTTCCTTCAAACAAAATGTGACATTATATATTTTATAGTGACTTCATATATCTACACTTTCTCTCCTCATTCTAATCACATTTATTACATAGCTTGCTGCTGTCTGCAGTATTATGTAGCACCTATTCTGAAAGGTGTCCAGTCCCTTCCTTTCACAAATTGTGTTAAAATAAGCACATAATTCATCTCCTAGACAAGAAAGAAGAACATGCAGAGTTTTCTGACAAATCTATATATGAATTTTATGTGGATTCAATGAAAGGTCACTTATGCTGTGAAGAATCCAATTTTACGAAGATGAGTTAATAAACTATATGACCAAACTAAACAGTGTAACGCATGAACTATTGTGGACTTCCTGGGAACATGAAACCCAATGTAAATATATTATGTTCCATTTTTACAACTCACATGCCTTATGTAAATATATTTTCTGGACGCTCCGTGCATTAAGAAAGTATTCTACAATAATGTATTTTACTTTTTCACAAGCATTATCTTCCCACTGTCATATTTAAAGGAATTATAGAGAGCAGAAGCCACACTATGTAATATTCCCTGCTGCATCCCTGTATTTGTTTTTTATTATAATGGCTTTTCATGTCATACAGACACAGAATGAGAGAGGAATGCAATACTAAAGGAGAAATACTAGTTGCTGTGGGCAGGTCACATCCTGGGAAAGTACATCCTAATTAGTCTATGCAAATTGCTGTATGTGTTTTGTGTCTCATGAATAAAGTACCCTGGATATTGCCTTGTGATAGCACTCTTTTCATTTTGATTTTTACAATCTTATCACTGCTGTGTGTGACTACAGTCATAAATTAGAATTATTTGTTCAACCATAATTGCCTTTTCTTCAAGCCCATGGCTTCTATAGAGGAAGATCAGTGGAATGTTCTGCAGCACACTCTTGGTTGCAGTATCAAATAAAATAGCAATCAACTCCCCTATTTTCACCCTTAATATAATTTGCGCACCTGCGTTAAAGAGCAAAAATATATCAAACTTCAGAGCAAGAGGTCAGTGAGAGACCGTATATGAAAAAGTACCATAGCTCTATGTTGATAATTTATTTATTTATACTTTATCTACAAACTTATTAAAAAAGGATTACATTATGAACACAGCAAAGCTTTCCACAGAGGGAAACCTTTTGGAGAAATTGTCTTGTGTACAAAATGGAACTACAGGGTCCAAGAAACATAGTTTGGGACCCCTAACAAACAAAAAACAAATGCTCAAAATATATTTAAAGGTAGGGAAATATATTATTTTACCTTATATTAGCCAACAAGTCTGTGTTTCAGATAAAGCAGGGTAATGTAGGATGCAAAGAATGTGAAGACATGAAGCATCTGACACTGAGCTGTCTTCAAAGGAGAAGGAAAGACATCCTATGTTTAATTTCTATTCATCCACGTTTGAGGATTTCACAAGAACCAAGTGTAGATCTATACTGGGTCTCTGCGTCCATAGGTTGAAGACCCACCTCTTTTATAGCTCACTAATGCTGGCTTTCTACAGAAAAAAGGAAGAGATGTCAACATCATAATGTGTTAGGAGAGATTCAGAGCAGTATTTGATATCCTCTATAGTAGTTCCAAACCCCTTTTCTACCTTGTTATGCAATAACAACAGATTTTTACTACAAACTATGGGCCATATTCAATTTAAAGCCCACTACTGGATCGCAGACAGCTGAATGTCTGCGAGTGACTTGCGGGCTCCCATTGGTCTCCAATTGCAATGCTATTCAATTGCTGAAGGCCACAAGTTACGGGCCCCCAAGCCAAAACCGTAAACCATGCACTGGTTCGGAGCACTTCAGGATGGGAACATGTTCAATTTAGCAAGCCCGTAACTGCCCATTTCAAATCAGCCAATATTACAGCAGTAAAACATGGAGGTTATATTTCAATAAATTAGATTCGGCGGTCCGATATACGATCAGACTCGCAAATCCCCAAAATAAAGAATTATGAAAAAGAATGCCAATACTGTTCTAGTCCATATGGGTGTCCTGATATGTATTAACTCATTGATACCCGAGATCGATTTAACCCCGAAATGACACATGAAAATTATTTTTATTTCCTGCAGATTTGCGAGCTTGAGACTGTTGTGCAATTCATTCTAATGTCTACCATTGTTTTCCCCGTTATTTACAGTGCAGTATTGATATTTTATTAGCATTTACAGTGCTACGGATAGGTGTTTAACCCCCTGCGAGTCCTCTGTAGCACTCATTGGATTTTCTCCATTTGCCATTTACAGGTGTGAAAACATTTGCGGGTTTGGGGAAATTGTGCAATTGAATAGCGATTTTAGCCTTTGCAAAAGTGACAGATCAAAGGCTTCTGGAGGCTGTAAGTTACACTCTTGACCATTGTCATTTTTTCAAGCCCGTAACTCGGAAGCTGATCCGAGACTGCAAAAATACTACAACAATTTATAAGCAAAATAGCTTGCGACCTCACTTACGGCCTCCGGATCTCCCGAAACCTCAATTGAATTTCTTTACTTCACCTGTTTATCTCCTTATCTCTTTCCATATTTTTTGTATTCGCTCTCTTCTAACTCTTCCCTACTATTTAACTTTCTTCCACACTCCTCTTTCTCTTTTGGTTCTTCATCATGCTTTTCTATTCCCTTTTCCCACCACTTTAATTTTTGAGCCTTTTGGGAATAGCTAATTGCTCTCTGGTGCTTTTCATACTGGAGTTGCGGCCACAAGATAGAGATCGATCAGAGCCAGGAGTGGTATTTTAAGCATAGATTGACCTAGTCCAATGTAGTTGACTGGTTGTTACTCCTTATATTTGTATCTCCCTACATGTGCTTTATTTGCCAATGCATAAATATGGAAAGTATAGTGGATATAGTTCTCAGCAATACAGGTCGTTGCTAACGAGCGAGGGCCGCAGCTGCTGGCAAAGGAGCGCCAAAGGCGCTCCTTGCGCTGGTGGAGATGAGGGCCATAGGCGCTCATCCGTACGACCCCCTACGACTTTCGGACTGCAAATGCGGACCCTTGCAAAGCTCCCAGGCTCATTGCAGGCCACAAATGCGGACCAGCGAAGCGAGGGGCCGCATTTGCGGAGGTGGAGGCTCTACGGCACCTCACAAGCGATTACAAACGTGGGACTTTGAAAAAAAACACAAAACACGCAATGACTAAACACGGACTATCACAAAAAAAATATGAGCCGCAGACTCTCAAAAATACAACCTTAACGGACAACCCGCACACAGCGGAAAACATAAAAAAAACACAAAATACACACAAAAATAAAATAAAAACCTTACCCACAGCAAGGGGGGACACTCAGGACATCCGGAAGACGGTTACGCCTCAATTTCAGTCCAATTTACAAAGTTTAGACACTCAAAAATCCCTGAAGCGAGAGAAAAAGTGGCAGACAAAAAAAAACGAAAATGAGGCTACATGACCCCTAAAGCCGCAAAATACCGCCAAGCACATACGACTTATACAAAAACCTGTACGACCTACAACATACACCATTAGCAAGGACGCGCCTACCACATACACATTCGCCGCCATTTTACAACACTAACTTACAGAATGCGTAAGTACCCAGCTACACAAACGGCTTCCCCTCGCACGCAGCCTATTTACACTACACACTGCACACATTGCTGACACTTACATGTCAGCTCAACAACACCGCAAATCTACACTGTATGCTGCACGAACATCAAAACAGATTGTTAGCTCTTCAGCACATTGCTTGCTGTATATATTAATTACAAATAGGTAAAGTATATTAATTTATGATTTCCTTAATTAATTACCATCCCCCCCAAAAAATATACCCAACCCCGCCCCCAAACCCCCCCCCCACAGTATCGAAAAAAAACACAAAGACCTTCACTGCGTGCAAGGAGCGCCAACGGTGGTCATAGGACACAAAGTACACCAGGGGAGAGCCTTGCAATAAGCCCCAAAGGAGATCAGCGCGGACCTTACAATAAGCGCAAAAGTGCCTATGATAACAAAAAATACACCAAACCCGAGGCTCGCAATGAGCGCCAAAGTATCTCAGGCCACCAAAACACTTACTCTTTCTGGCAAACAGCATTACCTGCCTTACAATTTTATTGCCGTCATTTTTTGCCGGGCAAGTCGCTAGTATATTATAATACATGAAGTTACAGAATAGTAGATGTTTAAAAACACAGCAATCATTTTCTGTAGAGCATACCAATATTTTATTTGACGGAAGAAAACTTTTTTAATAAAAAGAAGTCAGTGTGAGGAGCATTTTCCTTCATGCTGTTCTTTTCATGTTGTTTTGTCACATTGGTATACGCTTCAGTGCTCTGTGACAACAAAGTGGTGTGACATTATAGCCAAACAACTCCACCAAGTATAAAGCAGCAATGCAAAGTGCTCATCAAACAGAACAGTTTATTCTTACTTGACCCAAAGCAGAAATTACCACAGCGAGAAGTCACTGCAAAGTGATATTTAACAGTTTCTTCAGAACTTAGTGTAATTCACAGAATCTGGTAGTTACATGGCCTTACTGTCCTTTCCCTATCTGTTTTCAAACTTCAGACCTTATCCACTTCTGAACATTTTGTTGCCTATCTCATAAAAGTGTGAATTCCTGTACTATATAAACTCTTGTGAGGCTGTGTCATGCATAAACTATCATTTCAGTAAAGTAGCAATTTCTCACCTTATTTATAACAGTATTTCTGACTAATATTTATCTAGATGTTTGTAACATATCTCATTGTTATCTTTGCTTTATTATAATATTTAAAGGACCATTCCTATGTCACATGTATAGTAGGATGAACCTGATCTGATAATGTGCATAATGTTTTTAGAGAGTGTAAAATAAATATATACAGCCTTCAATTTTAAAAGGCACATTTAAGTTTTATGGATTATGAATGCATCTGATAGAGGAGAATATGCAGTGTATAAAAAACATTTTTTTTGGATGAAAAATATCAAAATAAACATTATTAAACCTAAATTTGCTAAATTTCTTGAGTTTGCAAGCAGTTGTTTTTGAGAGTGAACATCCCTGGAAATCCCTGATAAAGTTAGCATTACATTCACCATTTGTTCTAGCCAATCACAGGCATTGCAACAATGCATTGTTTCAATCTATAATGCCAGTTTTTGTTCAGCAAAGAAATATTGGGACATGTAGACTTGTTTTTTCCCTGTAGAAAGAAGCAGAAGGAACACAGACATTGCTGTGTGGATCTCTGAATTGCGCTGCTGTTTGCTCAAAGGTTAGGTACCAGATGCCTATGTAGGTACGTCTGGGGGTGTGAAAGGCATTTAATAAAAAATAAATCTGTATGTGTATAGAATGACTCAATGTAATGTGTGTGTCTGATATAAGCAGCATGTGTTCGATTAGAGAAAGGTAAGAATAGGGAAATTTAGATATACCTTTAACTATTGTATTCAATTTGTTTTAACGGCTGCAGACATATTCTTTACTAGTACTTGAGGTTGAAAAAAGACTTTTAACCCATCATGTTCAACCTTTTAAGATCTCTGATCTGCAGTATGCAGATTAATTGTTAATTGATCCAGAGAAAGGCAAACAGAAAAAAAAAACAAAGTGAAACTTTGGCAATTGTCTTAAGAGGGAAAAAAAGAATTCCTTTGTGACCCCAGATACTGGCGATCGGACTCTCCCTGGTTCAATACTCTCTCTCTAATTATCTAGAATAACCCTGAATGCGCTTTTTATTTAAACATTTATCCAATCCACCAAGTTATCTTTTGAATCCGCTGTCACCACATCCCTTGGTAGAGAGTTCCACAGATTAACCACCCTTACTGTGAAGAACCCTTTTCTTTCTTTAAGGTGGAATCTTTTTACTTCTAACCTCAAAGGATGCTCCCTTGACAACTCTTTATACTGACCCTGGATGTATTTATATAGGGTAATCATATCCCCTCTTAGATGCTTTTTTTCTAGAGAAGTTTAATTTGGTTAGTCTTTCTTCATAACTCAGCCCTCCATTCCCCTTATTAGTTTTGTTGTCCTTCTCTGTACTTTTTCCAGTTCTAAAATGCCCTTTTTATGAAGTGGTGCCCAAAACTGTACTCCATATTCCAAATGAGGGCGTACTAAGGATTTGTATAGTGGCAGAATTATATTTGCTTCCCTTGCTTCTATACCCTTCTTAATACATGCTAATATTTTATTTCCCTTTGCAGCTGCTGCTTGGCATTGAGCACTGTTACCTACGTGGTTGTCCACAAACACTCCCAAATCCCTTTCAATATCGGATACCCCTAGATTTGCTTCATTAAGTTTATAAATTGCATGGCTATTTTTCCTTCCCAGATGCATAACCTTACATGTATTCATATTAACTCTCATCTGCCATTTAATTGCCCATTTCTCTAATTTATGCAAATCCCTTTGTAGGGAAAATACATAATGTTCTGATTTAATTCCTAATAATACCTTGCACAGCGTGTCATCAGCAAAAATTGAGACAATACTTTCTAGTCCTACTTCTAAGTCATTAATAAATATGTTAAAAAGGAGATGATCTAATATTGAACCCAGAGGAACCCCACATTAGTCCAATCTGAGTATGTTCCATTTACAACAACCCTTTGCTTCCTTCTTTTAGCCAGCTCCCAATCCATGAGCAGATATTTACTGCAATTCTTGTATCCCTTAGTTTGCACAATAGTCTCCCATATGGCACTGTATCAAAAGCCTTTGCAAAATCTAAAAAGGCTACATCCACTGAGTTGCCTTGATCCAAGTTCCTACTAACCTCCTCATAGAAACAAATTAGATTTGTTTGACATGATTACCCATACATCCATGCTGACTCCTACTTATAATGCTGTTTGAATATACATATTCTTGTATATTACCCCTTATTAACCCTTCTAAAAGCTTTCCCACTACTGAAGTGAGACTCACTGTCTATAATTCCCCGGATTTACTCTTGCTCCCTTCTTAAATATAGGTATCACCTCTGCTTTTCTCCAGTGCTCTGGTAGCGACCCAGTGTTGAGTGAATCTTGAACAATTTGGTATAATGGTTTGGCTATTACAGAGCCCAGTTCCCTCAGTACCCTTGGATGTATTCCATCAGGACCTAGGACTTTATTAACATTTATTTTTTCCAACCTCTTTTGGATTTCTTCCTGCGTTAACCAGTTATTTGGTGAAGGTAGTGTAGCCCCATTATGTTGCAGTGTCCTAACCACTGGTACCTCCCTTGTGTATACAGAAGAAAAGAACCTATTTAGCTCATCTGCCTTTTCCTGGTCACTAATTATCAGACGGCCTGTTTCAAATTGTAATGCTCCTATAGATTTCTTCATGGCCTTCTTCCCATTAATATACTTAAAAAATATTTTAGGGTTAGTCTTAGTCTCCTTTGCAACAAATTTTTCATTTTCTATTTTAGCCAGTCTAATAGCCTTTTTGCAAGCCTTGGTAGTGTCCTTGTACTCACGTAAACTGTCTCTGTCCCCTCTTGTTTGTATAATTGAAATGCCTGTTTTTTACTCCATATCATGATCTTTAAATCATTGTTAAGCCACGTTGGATGTAATTTACTCCTTCTACTTTTATTTCCACATGGTTTATGCCGATGTGTATGTATATTTAGTAAGGATTTAAATTTTGCCCACTTATGTTCAGTATTTTTACCTGTCAGTTCTCTGTCCCAGTGTATACTTTGTATTGAGAGTTAATATATAAATTAAGAGTTTTTGTTGACCCCTTACAGTTTTGTTTTTTTAATCAATCTCAAATGAGACTGTGTTATGATCACTGTTTCTCAAAGGTTGACCTATTTCAACATTTGATACAATATCAATATTATTTGTGATGACTAAATCCTAAATAGCTGCATTTCTAGTAGGCTCTTGTATAACCTGGGCCAGATAATGATCCCTGAGTGTACTCAAGAACTTGCTCCCTTTACCGGTTCTGCTGGTTTCACTCATCCAGTTTATTTCAGGGTAGTTAAAATCTCCCATGATTAGAACTTGCCCATGCTTAGCTGCATTTCCAATCTGTAATAATAACTGAATTTCATCACTTTCAATTATATTTGGGGGGTTATAGCATACTCCTACCAATATTCTTTTGGAATTTGCTGCTCCGCTATTTAACTCTACCCACAAACATTCAACATTACTGCTAGTTCTACCATAGATATCTTCTCTGACTATAGACTTACATTCAGGCTTAACATACAGACAAATCCCTCCTCCCCTTTTACCATTTCCCCTATCTTTCCTAAATAGGATATAACCATCCAGATTAACAGTCCAGTCATGAGAGTCATCCCACCATGTTTCAGTAATGTCTATTAAATCCCATTTCTCATTAACTGCTAATAATTCCAACTCTCCCATTTTTCCTGGCAAGCTTCTGGCATTAGCAAGCATTACCTCCCTCATGACTATACTAACCCTCCCCCATCTCCTCCCACATGACTAGTTAATTCATTGCCTAGCCCCTCTACACTTACTACCCCATTACTTCTAGCTAGTGCCTCCCTCCACCTATTAGAATGGCTGAAGGAGATTTTAAACTATGATCCTTTCCCCTAGCACAGCAGCTCCCTCGTCATTAAGGTGGAAACCATCCCTGCTGTAGAGATTGTACCCAAGTGAGAAGTCAGCCCAGTGCTCTAAAAATCCAAACCCCTCCGTAGTACACCAGCTTTTTAGCCACGCATTAACCCCCCGAAGCTCCATCAGTCTCCCTGCGCTAGCACGTGGTATTGGTTGTATCTCAGAAAATACTACCTTTGAGGTCTTTGCCTTAAGCCTTTTCCCTAATTCTCTAAAATCATTATTTAGGACACTCCATCTTCCATTAACTTTGTCATTGGTACCAATATGTACCAAGACTACCGGTTCATTTCCAACCCCTCCCAATAATTTATCTACCCGATCCACAACATGCCGAACCCGAGCACCCAGTAGACAGCAAACTGTTCATTTGCTGGGATCTGGGTTACAAATTACCCTTCATACCTTCCTAATAATAGAGTCCCCTACCACCAAAACCTGTCTTTTGCTCTCCTCAACCTGACCTCCCACTCCTCCAGTAGAACTGTTTCCCCGGCTTTTAGAGGGAACAGCTCTATCTAGCATTGCCATTCCTGAATGGACATCCCCAACAGTTTCACTCAATCTGGCAAATCTGTTGGTACTTGCCAACTCAGTATTGCCCTGCCTCCTCCTGATGCCCCTGCTTCCCCTTGTAACTGTAACCTAGCTACCTCACTGGACATCCTCAATAACCCTAGCTCCACCCTCCCTGCTAGGCCCAGCTAAACTGTGCTCAGTGAGCACCAACTCCTTTTCCAGTGAAACAATATCACTAAGTGCTGCAATTCTCCTCTCCATTTCTCCAATCTGAGCTTCCAGAGAGGCAACATGCTCACACCTCTCACAGAGGTATGGACTCTGGATCAGTTGTTCCAGTAGTTCATACATGTGGCAGAATGTACACTGAGTGAGGTTGCCACTGAACTGACTCATAATTACAAATGACAAAAAATACTACAGTTGGACCCTTCTCTTTGAACTCACTCAAGCAAATAGTCACACAGCTTATATGCAAGTTTAACCCATGCAAAAACTCTCCCCTCTCAGCTGCACCAAATCACTGCACACAGGAAATAAACACATTTTACTTATCTGAGTAAATTATATTCAACATGATTACACACCTTAGAGTACTGGGAAGAACCTTGGATTTAGATAAGACTCCAAATCAGTTCTGTTGAAAGACTGCCACTTTGAACAGCACTTGGGTAACAATGCTAAATAGCAGAGCAAGTAGGAGCAAGAAGAGTCTCTTAAAAAAAACAATAGTGTGATGTGTTTAAATGCTCTATTTGGGAATTCAAACAGGTTGAACAACATTGAAATTACATTTTTATCTACACATACTGTATAAGTAATTGTCTTACTGCAATTTGTAGACAGGTGGAAATATATATTGTAGTAACATTCTTTTTGGGACATGTATTTCAGCATCCTGTTCTGTAATAATTTAATGACAGAACAACAAGTCCCAGAATTCCACGCAAGAGACCAGCCAAATGATAAAGAAGATTTAGCTCTTATGTTCATTATCTGCCAAACCTAGATAATTTAACTATATTCACTAAATTGTGACGTGGGGGAACTCAATTTAAAATATGGCCAATTATAACTGGGCAGTCAAAACTGACCAACCATTTTGACAATGGATTATAATGTAATCCATTCTTAAATAATTAAATAGAAGAAAATAGAAGTGTACTATGTTAATGCTTCATCCATTTGAACTGTTTTTCTATGTGAGCCAGTAACATTTGACAAGGAATGTGATTGCCAAGTTAGACCCTCATCCGACTCTTGCTAATTTTGTTATGAGTTATCAGAAACTCTAACAATTTCTTTGGTTTATTCACAACAGAACAGTGTCCTCTGTGCCAAATGGTAATTCATGCTGCTAGAACAATCCACCTCCCTTTGAGTCCTTTATTTCACTTGCCATGTCTATTATTTAACTTGGCGTCTTTTCACTCGGTGACCATAGAAGCCCCCTGTGCTACATGAGAATCTGTTTTAAACACTAACAAATGGAATCCGTCCATAGAACTCAATGGTTCTATAGAAATACTATTCAAATTATTCTCATTCTAAAACTATAAATTTTCATATCTGAAAACCATCTACCATTAATTAATTTAATTAAAATGATATACTCCAAGGCATGTGAATGGGCTGCAAGTGCTCTTCAAAAGCATTATGGCATTTTCGGATTTCCACATAAACTGCCACTTTTCTCTGCCTCTTCTTGTTTTTTTCTATTTCAGAATAAGGTCAAGGGCTTTTCTCCATCAGGCAATATTATCATAATTACTGAAATGTATATTATTTGACAGTTACTCATCTCCAAACATGTCAGTTATGTTCAAGCAGAATAAAAGCAATGTTTACCTTTTTTTCTGGACATGTTCAAGCTCCAAGTCCTTTGTTCCAAGTTTCTGCTTTTAATTGAATTCACTTGGCACCAAAAAGCAATAAACGAGATTTGAACTTAAAAGCTTTATTGTAACATGTGTTGCAGGTTAGTAACATCGCACAAAGCGTTTGGATGAGTTTTGTATTCTTTAGATGTTCTGATTCATCCTTTTTTTTCCTCTCTACTATTTATGTTTACTGGCCGTCGTGTGGCACTTGTAAAACTGTAGAAAAAGTTAAATATGCTTACTCTTCAAAAGATTGATTCCCTCCCCACACCATAAAATTGTTGTTTTAAGCAATGCAATCATACAGTTTCAGCAGATTTTTAAGAACACAATACAGACATTAAACTAGCTCTGAGACATACTACTTGAGAGCATAAAGTAGGATAAATTTACTGTAATGACCATTCTCTCAGTAAAAAAAAAAGCAATGTCAATTACTCATGTGAAAGTTTATGAGTTACTGTAGGGTCTTCCCCTTTCTAATTTCCTTTAGCTGTAAATAATTAAATTTCAGCACCCAAGAAAAGGGGAGCTGAATAGAATTCTGGGAGTATAAGGATACATTAGAATATCTACACAGCAAACCTACAGGGTTGAGTCACATTATTATTACCTTTGACGTCAGCAGCGAGTAGCCAATGAAACATGACACGTTTAGTGAGCTGGCTTGGTATGTATATAAGGTGACATGCAGGCATTCTGCCAACATATCAACCATTGCTGTCATGGGTAAAATGTGCGATTTATCTGACTTTGAAAAGAAGATGATCATTGACTTTTGGGCCAGGGGTGGCAGTATTTCTGAAACAGCAGTTTGTGAACTGTTCACGTATCGCTGTGGTAAAGTGTAGCATGACTGGACAAATGGAACCATTGTGAATAAACTTCATTGAAACTGCATAGCATCACATGCCATTGATGTTAGAGGTGAACATTGGCTGCAAATGTGTGTGAGGGACAACCAACATGCTACAGTTGAGCAACTCACCATCCAAACGAACCAAAGGGCTGCCAGACGTGTGTCTAAAATGACAGTACAGCGAACCCTGTTGCGTATGGCACTCCAAAGCAAATGGCTGGTCACTGCACACATGCTGATGAGCGTTCATCGTCAAAAACAGCTTCAATTTGCTTAAAAGAACCGAAATTGCACCTCTTCTGATTGCCAAAGAGTTGCCTTCTCTGCTGAGTTTCTGCTCCATCCACTGGACAGATGTTGACGTGTCAGGCACAAAACTTCAGAGAACAAATGCTTTGCAACCGTTGAAGTAAGAACAAATATAGCTTTATGGTCTGGGGAATGTTTTTTTGGCATTGTCTGGGTCCACTCATACCTCTGGAAGGCACTCTCAACCAATTGGGTTATATATCCATCTTTGCAGATCAAGTACACCCATACATGTTGACTATCTTCCCTGGAGTGGATGGGATCTTCCTGCAGGACAATGCAACATGTCATACGGCCAGAATTGTCCGGGAGTAGTTAGAGGAGCATGACGAAGACTTCCAAGTATTTCCCTGGCATTCACATTCCCCGGACTTGTACTCCATTAAGCACCTGTGGGACCACCTCAATCGCCATGTTTGCAGTATGGATGCTCCACCATGCACTCTTCAGCATCTTTCGAATGCACTGCAGTCTGCATGGCTCCAGATATCTTTGTCAACCTTCCAGCATCTTATTGACTCACTAACACAGAGTCTAGCTTCTGTCCGTGCTGCACACATCAGTTATTCGTGATATTAGCTGGTGGACATAAGATTGTGACTGGTCCGTGTATTTCTCAACAGATATAAATAGCGACAGACAGGTAAAGTGTTAGCCGTGGAAAAACAAAAAACAGGATGAATATAGATGGTACCTTTTAATGGCTAGCTAGATTGGATAATTGATAATTATCAGTAGACTAGCAAGCTCCATGATTTATATTCTACTAGCTACTTGCCCATCAACAATGAAGGGAATAAAATTGTAAGGATAGCAATGCTGTTTTCCACACAATGCAACTGTATGGGCCCACTGAGCACCTTCGTTGCTCATCACGAGCCCTGCACTGAGCGCCTTCAGCGCTTATTGCGAGCCACAACTTTTCTGCTGTGCAATGATCACCTTTGGCGCTCATTGCAAGCCTCTCCCCCTGTGTACTTTATAGGCGTTGCGCTTGTTTTACTATGTTGGGTTATAATACTGCATTGGGTTACATGTTACTGCCTTGCATTAAGTGTTTAGTGCTTAGGGTTTTTTGTTACGTCCTTCGGGTTATGTTTATGTTCTTCAAGCTAGTTTTACGTCCTTCGGCCTTGTTTTCGCTGTGTTGAGTTTGTTCTCGCTTAGGTGATTTTCTATCGTGAATAAACGACAACTATGCCTCAAATTAACTTTCAACCTCACTCACAGGCTTCCTGGCTCTCCCACTGTGCTGTGTGTAAGTTCATTTGAGGCATATTTGTGTTTTTTAGGTTTTTTCAGTTCCTTGGTTCGGGCGGTAAAGTCTGTTTCTTGCTACCCGTACACTGCATGTACAGTTTTGGTCAAGTCGTACAGGTCGTAAGTCCTGCGTGCCTCAACTGCTCGCCTTGCTACGCTAGTCTCGCAGTGCAATGAGCGCCTTTGGCACTCATTGCAGCCTAAATCCCGCGTGTCTGGACGACGGGCCGCAATTAGGCTCGCAAAGCATGACCAACATCGCAAACGTTACCCACACTGACAACAATATATGTGATTAAAGCTAAGTTAATTTTTATCCAACATGTCACATGTCTTAGCATCCTAAGAAGACATTATATTTAATGTTAAAGTGACACAGCAGAGGTTCCACACATGGTATAACTGAAAACTATAGATAACAAGTACATTCTCACTTAAATATTATTTTAAAATATTGTGTTTTCTTACAGTAATCTTATGTTGAAATTTGCAATATTTAGCCCTGAATCAGCCCTTCTCGTCCTACCATCAAGGATTGGCTGAAATGTTTTTCTAGTGGGGCTATTATTTCTAGTTATTACTTATTACTCTTTGGAGTCTTGCATGCACAGCATTTTCTTTTGCACATGACTTACCCTGACCACAACAGGTTAAAACTGCCAAGGGGTAATTAGTAATTACTGCCAATAATGGTCCCATCAGGAGGAATCAGAGGGCTGATTGACAGATACTCTGTGCCATGCTCCATCTTCTTCTATTTAGCAGGTATATAGAGCAATGGCTAAAATGGCTAAAGGAAATAGCATATCATTGTTTTATATCCATTCTGGACCCATTCCATTCTGTAATCTGCACATATTTACCCTGTGTGGATTCTGTTGTAGGACTATTGTTGTACTGGCTTCATTTGCTGGTGAAGTTCTGATATGATGTGTAATGAACAAATTGGTCTGGATTCATTAAAGGGCAAAGTGATGGGACTATGAGGTCCACTGCCCATCTTTGGAACAAGCTTCAATCTATATGTGAAGATGTATTTTTATAGTTATATCCATGAAGGACAAGTATACCCACCAGGACTTCAGTATCATATTTATAATGAAATATCTATTTAATTTTAACCATGTTTGGAACAGAAAATATTATTTGGAAATCTTTCAACTACTAATAAGTCCTCAGGAGGTTAAGGACATCACTAAATATGTAAACACAGACGGGAAGATTGTATATATTATCATTTTCTATTTTCTATATAAACAGTGTGAAAATCTACTAGCCACAGCTCTAGCATTAGCTGTTTTTGTTTACCCGTTTTAAAGGTTTCTGTTGGTTAAACTATAAAAAGCTGCATCTCCATACAGGGTAACAGCACAAAATGTTAACTGAAGAGAACATTCAAAAGAGATATGAAAACATATTGGGAGACATACATTCTTTGTCATTGTTTCAGCCCCAAATTCTTATTTAAATAGCCTTGGATTAGTCTTTAAAGGCATGTCTATATCTATTGTTTTCCCTTTCTCTAATCTAACACAAGCTGCTTATATCAGAAACACACATACAGATTTTTTTTATTCAAAAATAAACTTGTCTTCCACACCCCAAAGCTATTAAACATACGCACAGTATGCCTACCAATAGAAACACTGCATTTGGGTATGGATTTTAACCCTTTACTAACCTTAAAGCCAGACGCAGCTCAATGCAGAGATCCACACAGCAATATCTGGTCTCCGCCTTACTTCCTGGTCCTGGGTAAAAACAGGACTACACATCCCATGATTCTTTGATGCACAAACTGCCTCTGATCGGACAAAATGAATTATGATTCTTTTTGCTAATTTTAGCAGGGATTTTCAGGAATGTTAACTCACATAATCAACTGTTTGCAAACGCAAGAGATTTAGCAAACATCAGAATGAGTTTGTTAATGTTTATTTGGTATGCATTCATAATCCATGAAATTTATTAAACTAGAATTTTGGGAAGCTCTTACATAATCTCAGTTTTTATGTAATTAAATGAGGCATCTGTACTAAGATTTTAAAACTACAAGCATTCTTCAGTACCTCACTCTTTAGAACATATGACCCATCATGTTTCCATTGATTTCTTCCTCCAAAATCTTAATCTGTGATTCGCAAACTTGATAGCTTTCACAGCAGAGTGTAAATTAAATCAGGAATGTCCTTCTAATAGTGACCTATTTCCATCTGTTCTGAAGAAAAGATGGGTCAAACATAATTATGAATCAAGGGCAAGATTTATTAAGATGTAAAACAGGGACATAAAAATTGAAGCTGTAAACTCAGAGTAATCATGCCATTCTTCGTGAATACAGTGGCCAATGTTTTTTATATATAGACATATTCACTCTTACTATCTTAGGTTTAATAGAGTTAAGAATAAGGGCCTTATTATCACAGCATCACAGCTATAGCATCACAATGTCCAGACAGGCTTGGTGTAATACTATTTCTGAGATGCTTCATGAAGTGAAGCAGAGTAGAAAAGTAGAAAAACATAATTGCAGGTCTTCTTTAGAAAGGTTTAGACATTTCAAAAGCTGTCATTTCATCTAATTCTTTTAACTACAAACCTGTGTGTCGAATCACAGACGGTGCAAATTGCTAAAAAAATACTGAAATTGTTTAATTTTCCTTGATACATAAAATACTGTTTACACCAGGTCTGCCTCTTACTTTCCTATATAGCTGTTACTTAGATGTATATAGTTTTACTTACATGTTTATACAGAAAAGTATATTTATTGTTAATGGAAAATAATATAAACACCAAACTAAAAGCAATAAAAACGTGTATTTTTCTGCCACTATACATAATGTAAAAAAAAAGTAAACTTTTGTTTAGATCCCCAAACACCACATCGCTCATTATAAAATTAATTGCAGAAATACAGTTACTTGGGCATGAATGTGGAATACAGAAAGTGACGAAGCTAGAGAATAAAGGGCACCGGTGCAAACAAAATGTTTGCCCACCACATATACATATACTTTGTCAGAAGCCACCCTCTCTCGGCATCCATCCCATCTCAGACACGGACCAATTTCCAGACAGGAGGCACGTTCAACAATATGAAACCCAGTGGTTTGGAGCGGAGTGTCAGGCAGAGTCCATAGTAATAATTCCAGTGGTTAGAATTATTATTTTCCCTCAAAAAATAACAATACACCTTGTTTATGTATGTTTAAACTGACAACTTCTTTATTGATGAACACACAGCAAATGTAAACAGATCAGCAACCAATTACAATGTCACAACCCCAGAAAAATATTGAACCCTTGTCCTGGTATAGAGATTAATGAGAGCTTATACGTTACGCCACATCTCCAGTTTTTTTAAACTCTGATTAATAAGATTGAACTAGTCCCTTCTCTCCCATTGCTTCGAACTGTCTCCAAATTGCTCGGTCTTTAGATCCCAGGAAGAGGGAAATGAACACGTTAATGTCATGAACTAGTGTTCCTCTGTTAGAAAGCACTCAATTTAGGAGGGGGGGGGGGGTGGTTATATTGTAAATATCTCTTGCAAACAAAGAGCCTCAATTGCTGTGATTTTCAGATTCGAGGTCGCAAGTGGAGGTCGCAGACAAATTTGCTATTTAAGTAGCGTCCTTTTGCGGGCTCGAATCGGGTTACGAGTTACGAGCTTGAAAAAAATGTCGTCTGTCTAACTCGTAACTTACACCCTCCAGAAGCCTTTGATGTGTCACTCTCACAGAGCTAACATCGCAAATCGCAATTCAATTGCTCCAATTCCCCAATCTTGCAAACGTATCCACACTCGTAAACTGCAAATGGAGGAGAAAATCTTTTGTGTACTGGAGAGGACCCACAAAGGGGTTAAACTCTAATTTGTAGCACGGTAAATGCAAATAAAACAGTAACCCTGCACTGTAAAGTACAGTCACAACTGCAGGAAATAAGTTTTATTATTATGTGTCATTTCGGGGTTAAATGATCTTGGGTATCAATGAGTTAATACATATCAGGCCATCCATTTGGACTAGGACAGTATTGGCATTCATTTGAATAATTCTTTATTTTTAAAGTTGTGCGAGTCCGTTCGCAAATCGGACCCCTGAACCTGATTGATTGACACGTAACCTCTATGTTTTACTGCCGTATTTATGACAATCTAATTTTCTGTTGGCCGATTTGAAAGGGGCGGTTACGGGCTCGGTGAATTGACACGGTTTCCGCCCACAACTGCTCTGAACCAGTGCATGGTTTATTGAGCTGGTTTCAGGATTGCAACTGACGACCTGGAGCAATTGAATAGCTTTGCAAATGAAGACCAATGGGCCTGCAGTTGAATGAGGCCCAAAGTGTCTGATAAGCCCAAAGTGTCTGATTAGCCTCTTTCATGTACCAGGCCAGCCCTCTCTTCTTTACTCTGCTGACATTATTCTACCCCAAAACCAGGTAACCTTGTAACTGGAGGACCTTTACCCCAAGAACCCCCGGCAATATACTTTATTAAACTCCCTGGGAAAAATACAGAATTTCAATACCAAACATGACTGGTTGCCACCAAACATGACTGGTTGCCACCATTACATCAATAAATTCACACAACTATACAATAGTTTTGATTAACCACACAACCATACAATAATCCTGATTAACCCCATATTGGGGCCCCTCCATGAACAACATGGTGTACCCACACAACATGGCACACAATACTAATATAGCTGTCAAACTTCAAGGGCCCAGGCTGGGAGGACAGTGCCAAGGGAGAGAAGGAAGAAAAGAGCATCAGTAGTCCATGTTAATCCAGGGCCCCCAACGATCCAACAGTCCCAAAAATGATTGCCCCCCACAGACATCACAGTATCTATTTGTAGGAACTAACAATGGTAAAAACACTTTTTATACACACTGAGCTTTGTTTAGTAAATGAATAAATGAAACATTATATGACATATTCCAGTGGAAGAGACAGTATCAAATGAGCAAAGTATTACCCCAGCTAGCAGATAAGAGGTACTATGTGAAGGAACATATAATACTACTTCAGTGTTTTGCCAATAGATATTGTATTATAAAATACTACTCTTTTACTGTTTGTGTCATTCTGCCTATGAGGCCCAGGGCAGCTCATTTTCAGGGGGCAGCAGTCTGCCTCAAGATGCCAATTTATTGTTATGGAGTAGTGTGTCTATAAGTATAACTGACATTTTCTGACATATATGCATAAACACACACATATAAATTAATGTATGTGTATATATATCCAGTTCACCATTACCCTCTAAATGAAAAAGGAGGTAGTCTCAGTCCATGATCCCTGTTAATTATTAAAATCATTATATACAAGAACTTGTATTTTACTGCATATGTGTAAACACTTGCTAAGGCACATTAAAATGCATAAAAATTCAGAGACGGGCTGGTTGGGAGACAAAGGGCCTGGCGCCCTTACTGGAGACCGGACTGAAATGTGAGTTGACATGCTCTGCATTTATTGAATTTGGATAAAGGGAAAATGAAAAAGGGGGAACTGAAAATGAATATATTGAAGGTTAAATCACCTCTCATTCCTTCCCTTCCCCTCACCTACTTACTCTTGGTTTTGTTTCAAGTTGTTTTTTTGTTTTTGTTTTTTTATTATTGTTGAAAACGGAAAATGGTTAGTGGTGTTGCTCACATGGGAATCATTAATGTACAATCACTTACTATGCTTATTTCTTTACATTATCTACACCAACATCTTATATGTCATGGCTTGAAGAGGTTGGCCTTTCTTTCTCTGTTTTATCTTGTATTTTCTTGTGAGTCAATACAAATTATTGAAAATTCAAATGCATAAACATTCTATTTTTATATGGATGCTGAAAGCACAAAATGTGGTCATCAAATCTCCTGAAACTTAGCTGTCAGGATAGACCTCTTGCTTCTTACTGTGATATGGGGTGGGGCCATATGAAATATTAAGTGTTAGCAACAGATAGTCTCCTGTGTATGTAACAGACTGCTAGAAATGTACATGAAAAAATAACTATGTTTGTATTTTAAAAAAAAAAAATCTTTTGAAGTCTGGAAAGCTCATGTATAAAAACATCTGTGCAAAGTTAATATGATTTTTTAATGAAAGATCTCATTTTTACATAATGAAGGGTGGGCAGAGAGAGCAGTAACATTCCCTTTGTGTATATTCATATGCTGGATGCAGATGAGCACAAGATCACAATTTTAGCGCTAAATATACAAGTGTGGTGTGATTACATTGTTTTTCAAATCAGCAATTGTCATTATATGTAGCGATACTGTTCTGTATTCCACTTCACAGATCAAAATAATGTTATCACTCAGGTTGGCTAATCACCTCCATATGCAAGATAATGAAACTTAATGATGTGCAACTTCTGAGTGTTGAAATACAATTTCCTTGTAGAAATACAAAATTAGAACTCATATTGCATTCTATGTAGCTCTTGTTCATTATATTTGAAATACATTTTTAAGTGTTAAAATTAACTGAGGTGATTAAACTATATATATTATATACAGTTATATGTAAAATAAAATGTTGTTCTGATGAGCAAAAAAAAGTCAATAACCAATAATGATTTTACAGCTTAATTCTATATGCCTCCAGAAATCATTTGCCCTAATGGTGTACTTAATAGTGGACATATTGTAAAAAAAGATCAACATCTTGGTTTACTAGTTGGACATTTTATATATAATGCATATACGGATAATTACCATGGACCATACACAGTGGTGTATGTGTCTCTGTTGGTTAGTCAAAGAACACATCAACTGCTATAAAGAGAAACATGAGCAGACAATGTCCATTGTCCAGATAATGACATGGTTCTTCCTTAGTTTAGAGATGTCTCGATATGTAGTATAGATGACTAATATATTTCCCCTATGGTGCTACTAATTATTCCAATACAGATGAACAAAGTCAAGACAAGATTTTGTCAAATATGTTATTACCTTGCTATTTCTTATGTAGAGTGCAGATGTCAATACTAATGATATCAAATACAATTCCCTTACAGCAACACATTTTTTCTGAAGTTTGTTAACATTGTATTCTTTTTTATGCTTATCCCCTGTACAGCACTACAAAATATGTTGGCGCATTACAAATAAAGGTTAATAATAATAAAATAATAATAATGGACAAATGGAAACTACCTAAACAAAGCATGGTGTTGCAACTGATTATCTGTAACATAATAATATTAGCAAAGTATATGTTTTTGGCAAAATAATTAATGTCAACCGATCTAATAATGCAAAAACCTTAACTCTCTCAAATAATGACTGCTAGCTACCCATATTAGGCTAATAATAAATCAACTATATATGTTTTCTCTTTTACATTAACATAAACATACCATAGGGACTCATATGACAATTACCTGACACTTGCTGATAATATTTCTTTGTTGGGGGTAATGACACCAGCAAAAATGATTCATAGGTTGGTAAAATGGTTATTTAAGTTGATTTGATAGCACCTTCACTCAGTAGTACTGACAGCATATCAACATCCACATTTTGGATAAGTCATACCAATAATAAATCCTACTTAATGCTAAGTTATGATAGTGGTCTGGAATCTGTCGTAAGGATATGCCTGTAGATCATTACTATTTTTAAATTCTGCGTGCGACTTCCTGTGATATGATTTACCATCAAGTGTAGGAGCCAGCACCAAATATCAGCATGAATTAACAGTCTGCAAAAACTAATTGTATTTATATATATATATATATATATATATATATATATATTTATATATATATATATATATATATATATATATATATATATATACATATATATATATATATATATATATATATATATATATATATATATATATATATATATATATATAGTTTTGCAGCACACAGTGAAGTGTTAGTGGAGCAACATGGGATTAAGGGAACAGGGAATACACATCTGCTTGTGTATTTTGTGCAAAGGGGTGCCAGATTTGTAAATCCGGCCATGAGTATAAGTGCATAGTCTCCATGTTCTCACGCACAAAACCCAATATTTGAGAAATATTGTACTATTCTTGCAGCTTTCAATATACAAAACACACACTCATAGCATTGGCAGACATACATTTGGAAACATAATCAGTCTCACTATAATTAAAAATTAATGATAACTTTTAAAATAAAAGAACACCCCCTAACACTGATAAACCTTGCAAAAGTGAATATGTTTTTATACTTAAGCAGTAATTATAACTGACTTAATGTAAATCCAGAATGAAAAGATTCACAAGTGAGCTCATAATAATAAAAAAATATAATTAGATCAGTTCTTATGTGGTTATAATTATTACTATTCAATCAATTTCATCATTACCCTACGGAATACGTTTAGAAATGTACCCATATACAAGTAATGAGCATTCCTTAGAATATCCATTATGTGTGCTTATCATTCGCAATAAAAAAATGTTTAATGCCATAAAGACACTTTGGCATTGCAAATACTAATTATTATATTTGCTATGCATAGCACATAATATTACTGTTAGTCTCGATATTGTACTTGGATATTTATATAGTAATCTTAAAATAGCTTGCCAATTGTAGGCTCTAGCCTACTTTGTGCAGCTCTGCCAGCACCAGCAGTGATATCCATGGCACCTATTTTTCAGAGAGTTTAGATGCAGATTAATTTATTTAACTCTACCTAAAAAGTACAATAAAAAACATGCCCCAGTTGTGCATTATAAAAATACCACAAACTGCTTAAAGGGACACTAGTCTTATAATGTAATGGTCCTTTAAAAGCAAAATGTGCATCTAGCATATTGAAAGTAATTTAGCCCAGTTGTTAAGAATTCTTAGAATGTTTAAAAACATTCCTTTGTAATTTTATAGATATCTCCTCCCACCCTCAGAGTGTGTTACTGTGGGAGGTGGACAGACAGAGAGCTGTCATTTTCCATATTGCATCTTGGAATGCAAACACAACTTGATCAGCTACTTCCTCGTAATTCAGTGTTAGGGGATATATTGATATTTTAAAAGTTATCTATTATTTTTATTTAAAGTGAGACTAATTATGTTTCCAGATGTATGTCTGACAATGCCATGAGTGCTTGTTTTGTAACTAAGTATATTGAAAACTGCAAGAATAGTACAATATTTCTCCCAGAGGGAGGTGGATAGTTTGACTGTTGATCCATGGCAGGCAGTAAGTGAGAGGTAGCGTTACACAGTAACATAGTAACATAGTAACATAGTAATTGAGGTTGAAAAAAGACTTTTAGTCCATCAGATTCAATCTTTTAAGATCTCTTCTGATCTGCAATATGTGGATTAGTTGATCCAGAGGAAGGCAAACAGAAAAAAAAAAACAAGCGAAACTCGCCAATCCTCTCAAAGGGAAGAAAAATGAATTCCATCTTGACCCCAGATACTGGCGAACAGATTCCTCCCTGGATCAATACTCTCTCTAATTATCCAGGATAACCCTGAATGCCCTTTTTAATTAGAAATAAATCCAGTCCCCTTTTAAAGTTATCTATCGAATCCGCTGTCAGCACCTCCTTTGGTAGAGAATTCCACAGATTAACCACCCTTACTTGGCATAATGAATTCATACCTTCTGCATGTCAGTGTGTGGTGTACACACTGAACAATATATAAATATTCAGCAAAAACTAGTATTTTAATGAATTGTCATGTGTTGTTTATAGGGAAACCAAAAATTCTAATACATCCGCCAAGCGTTCATATGCCCTGTTCCCATGCCCTACAAGCCTGACACTTCACCCCTCTCTTGGTAGCTGGCTAGATGGGGCCTATGTATACAATAAACTGCAATTTAAATAAATTGTTATACAAATGGGGCATCTCACCCAGGGATGCACCTCCAAGTTATTGCCTTGTTCACCTTGTTTAGAAATCTGACCAAGCTTACGCTATAAAAAAAACATTAAAGCATTCCTCTGCTGATATAGTTGGTCAATGATAGCAGTACATTAAAATGATATAACTTACACTGGCTGTTCAATGCTCATGACTGCAGGAGAGCTCACCTGTTATTTATACTGTCGCTTTACTCTGTATATAGCTTGCAGCTCTACTTGATGCAGCAGAGACCTAGTAGCTATTGGATAACCATTCTTAATTAATTAGAATATGTTCAAGTGGGTTGCCCATGTAGGTTCAATTGTGTGGACAAAATGTTTTTTTATTTATTAATGGTATGACTGCCAAAAAGTAATGAAGTATCCTGCGTCTTGTATAAATGCAATAAATAATTGCTACAAGGGTAGTTTAAAAATATATAAATATTCAGCAAAAACTAGTATTATAATGAATTGTCATGTGTTGTTTATAGGGAAAACAAACATTCTAATACATCCGCCATGACCAAGAGACTATTTTGTGTTGCTATGATAATAATATATGGCAAACGGCAATCTCACTTCCTGGCAAATAGACGGGGAAGAAGTGGAGGCAGTGACAGATTTTATTTTCCTTGGATCCAAGATCTCTGCAGATGGTGACTGTAGTCATGAAATTAAAATATGTTTGCTTCTGGGGAGGAATGCTATGGCAAACTTGGACAAACTAGTAAAAAGTAAAGTTATTAAACTATCAACAAAGGTCTGCATAGTTCGAGTAGTAACTATGGATGTGAGAGCTGGACAATAAAGAAGTCTGAGCGCCGTAGAATTGACGCCTTTAAATTGTTGTGTTGGAGAAGACAGCTTAGATTCCCTTGGACTGCAAGAAGATCCAACAAATCAATACTTCAGGAAATCAAGTCAAATTGTTTGCTAGAAGGTATGATCATGAGGCTGAAGCTCAAATATTATGGCAATATCACGAGACAACAGGATTCCCTAGAAAAGACTCTGATGCTGGGAAAGATTGAAGGCACAAGAAGAAGGGGACGACAGAGGCAGGGATGGATAGAAGCAATGAATATTAATCTGGCGTGCTGTGGTCCATAGGGTCATGGAGATTCGGACGCAACTAAACGATTAAACAACAACAAATGATAATTAGTTGCAATATTCTTTTTCTTTTTTTGTTCTTATGACTTTCTTACTTTTTTTTTTGTATTGCTTCTTCCTAGTACTATGGGCTCCTTTTTTTTTCTCCAACCTTTGAAAATTCATTTTTTTATACGTAATTTGTTGTGGCGGGCAACAATTGTTTCTATCTCACTATGCAATCATTAAGATTATTAGTAGGACCAAATTCACTTTATATATATATATATTCTGCTACTGATTTAGAGCATCTAGATACTACATAATGACCCAATTGTTGTGAGAAAGTAATTGAGAAAAGAAAGGTGAAGAAACTGATTTCAAAAGAAAATATTTTTAAATATATTGTTTTAAAATATTGCAGTTAGCACTAACAGTAATTCTATAAATTGTCTCAATGACTTTATATTATATTAGAGAAATGTGAAACTTTGCCATTAACAAAATCATTTCTCCATGCCTTAGTATGTGATCACTCAGATGAAACCATTAAATTAGATCTTAGTAATGAGGTACTACAGACCTTCTGAAGAAAGCTTTTCAAAGCGTATGCACAAGAAAACCTTATGATACTAATTTGTTTAGTCACTTAAAGGTATTACAACTTACAAGATACATTACTGCAATGTTTAAAATGAATACAAAAAGAGATAATGTTGAAAATGTCTCAAAAGTAATTTAATATTCATGTCTTGCTAAATTAGATATTTTTACGTCTATGTATCCAATGAAATAGCTATTATATTACAACATAACTTCCTTATGTTATCTTAAGAATCCTTAATACCTGATATGGCTAAAACCATTTAGAAATTAATAAACGAATAAGAAATGAATTATCTCTCCCTAATATTTTTTATTTATAATGCATATTTAATCTTGGGACTCAGTTAATTGACACAACAAAGGTGTGTTACAGTGGAAGTTAATGATTTACCTCTAAATAAGGATATGCAAAATTGGTTTGCATTTAAAAAATAAAAAAAATCGAAATTACTGTTGGATAATTGACCTTGAGTGATGCTATTTCTAGAAGTAAATTATTATTAAAGATCCTCCCTACCTGCAGTGTCTTTTATCTTAGGTTTTAATTAACACTCATAGACACCCATTTAATTTAAAGTCCATAATTACCATCACAAATTTTTTTTGCAACAGGTACAGAAATTTTTTTGCAACAGTTACAGAGATATTTAAATGAACAAGCCCGCAATTACAGGGCCGGAGGCTATAACCGTAATCCATGAACCTGTAAGTAACATTTCAGGGCATGATCATGATCAATTAAGCAAGCCGTAAGTTACAATTCATACAGACGTCAGTGAAACATGGAGTTTAAACTATAATCAATTAGTAGTTAGAAGTCTGATATGTGATCGGACTCGCCATCCAGCGATATAGAAATCAATAAAAATTAACAAAGAAACTGATCTAGCCCATGTGGGTGGCCTGATATGTATTAACTCCTTGATTCCTGGGATCAATATAACAAAGAAATAAAACGTGAAAAATATTCTTTTACTGCACATTTGCGAACTTGAGACTGTTGTGCAATTAATTATAATGCCTTTCATTGCTTTCTCAGTATTTTTAAGTACATTAATGTGTATTTATTTGCTTTTGCAGTGTTACGAACAGGTGCTTAACTGTCTTGCGAGTCCTCTCTAGTACTCATAAAAGTTTTTGCTACATTTGCCATTTATGGGTTTGAAGGAATTACGGGCTTGTGTAATTGTTGGAAATAAATATGGAATTTGTGTCTTTAGCACTGGTAACAATTGCAGGCTTGAAACATCAAAGGAGCAGATAGGACGGAGTTACGTTTTTGACTCGCTTTGACTCGCTGTAACTCGCAAATCGATTGTGGGTAGCTAAAAGAAGCCAATTAAATATCAGTAACTTTTACGGGCTCAATTACGGGCTCTTGTAACTACAATTTGGCCAATAGAATAGGGGCCATAGTGTGTGTGAGTAGGGATTAGGAGGAAAAGCATTCTCACTTGGTATAAATCAGAATAATGGAAACATGCTCTTTTTGCTAATCTCACCCCACCGTAAATTGTGGCTCTCTGCAGTGGGCTCAGCTGTGAACCCCTGCCATGAGCTTGGGTTTGGGTCTCTCCAGATATTACTGCAGGTTGAAGAATCATTTTAACTTGTCAGTGCCATGTTTATACACAGGTTGCTGCAGTATAAATGTTTGAAGTAGGTGACAGAGAGCTTAACAATTGCTCTGGGCAAGCTTAGTGTAAAAGAGCAGTTCTCACAGCTACAGTATTTCTGGCACAGACAGTAAAGCTTGACGAAATCCTTCTAATCACCAACTATTTCAATATTTTGCTGACTATTCACATATAGTTTTGATTTATTCATTTTATGCATTAACATTTATTTAGAAATAACATAAAGACATTTTTAAAGTAAATATAAGTATGTATATTTTGTGACATGATCACTCTTAATTCAAGCAGGACCATCTTATACGGAAAAGACTTGACCTAATTTTGATCACCTCAGACACAGGGATATAAAGTGGTTTAAGGTAAAAAAAGATAGCAGACGGCAGGATTAGTCCAACTCACATATTTTAAGGTCAGAGACCTTAAAACACTTTGTCAGTGTTTACATTGAAATCTAGATATTGACACCATGTAAGAGCTTATTAACCTAGTTAGAGTAATTTTGCAATATAATCTGAAACATCAGCCAGATTTAAATAATTTTAAATTTAAATGTTATTTTTTTGAATGTTTACAGTTGATATTACGATTTCACATTAAGAGTTGTAAACGTAATATAATCAAATTGAAACAGACAAAATCTCTACAGAAGAAGCACACAACTTAAGCAGTAATGAGACTTTAACGGACCATGTTTAAATTATATGTTTTATCAAATATAAGTTAGGTCAGTTGAGGTTTTAGTCATAGATAACTAATAAGAAATAAAATGGCTTTAAAAGCAGGTACTAATGACTTAACTAAAGCATGTTATTTGGGCAATTCTCTGATCCAATGCAACTGGAGGTAAGTAGAGCGAAAGGTTGCCATGTCTTGCAGTCTTTGCTGGGCACCATAATGCAGAAGAGGGTGCATCATCCTAAAGGAATGGTAAGCATTGCCATCTAAAAATGATGCAACCTGTCTCAGTTTTGGAGTGAGTTGCGACCTTCAAATAGTGCACCAAGTCTGCAAGTGCACTATTCTTGTGATACTTTGCTATTATGGATTGCTTGCCCCAAATCCATATCCTCTGCTTTGCTTTTGACTACTGCCAGCTCCAGACCTTATGACTGCACCTTGATGGCAATACCAGCTGATTTTAGACCCAACTTGGATATTCTTCTACTACAGGATCTGTACCCCAGTGTGACAGCTGCCCCTCTTGAAGCTTATAACTCTAAATTGAATGTTGTCTATTAAAATGGTTTGTGATATATATACACTACAATAAAAAAATGCAAAATGTATTAACAAGAAATAATTTATGCATACCTATAACAACCTCCAAAATAATTGTCAGTTTGTGGATACTGGCTTCTTATTTTGAGTTTATTGTAAAGTAGTCACCATGCTATTGTGTTATGTGGCCACCATCTGCAGTATTTCTCACACGTTCTCTCTTTCATTATTACTAAGAGGTCAAGTAATATGGTTATGATTTCTGTAGGCCATACTTGTAATATGAGTTTTTCAAAACACAAGTATTCTAACCCTGGAAGCAAGAATGTTTTCTGATAAAACCAGATTTCATAACATTGATTTGTTTGGTGTGTTTAATACATTAGTAACTGAAAATCCCTGTCAGTGTGCCCTTAATCTCCAGCGAGGACTGGTGATTTTTGTGTGGAAATCTATTGTTCATTTACTTTTTTTCCCTCAGATCTCATTCAGTTGATATTCCATCTAGTTACACCTTAGGTTTCTTTTAATGTTTTTGGCATACCAATTTTATTTGTAAGTATATATCAGTTATACATTATTTAGGTTAATGATTTATTCCAAAATTATTTTATTCTTATCATAAATGAAGTTTTTGGGGGGGATCATTTCCCTAAATCTAATTAAAGTCAACAGCTTATTTTACATTTTATGCATATATCAATATCATTAAAACTCACTAGGAATAAGAAATACATGTACCTTCAGTTACACTGGTATGCAATCATATTCAACACATAACTGCAACATTAAATCAGTACAAATTAGCTCAACAGATGAAAATCCTTTTAATAATTTCAAAACACAGACCTGAATTTATATAAATGTCTCAATCTAAGTGTATTTATGCCTTGTAGTAAAGTTTTACCATCTGTCCTATCCCTCCTGTTAAATTCATCTTGAACTTATAAATATCCTGACATATGTTGCATTCATTTGGGCACTCAATGCAAGAATCTTGATAAAGAAGATTTTTTACTTCTACCAAGACGATATTTAAGTAATAGTTTATGCTATTTAATTGATAAATACTAGCAATATTATGATGTATGTCTTTAGATAAAACTGTACCCTGCAGAATTAAATAAACATTTATTCAAAACTCACTAAAACATTTCATAACACTGTATGTTCAATAAGTAGTATAGGTTTTTGGACTAGGGACCTAAGCTCTTTGGTACCAAATTCACTTTTGTATTTTAATTTATTTTACCTTTCTAATTTGCTTATTGTACCCACTCTACTTTACTTTGCCCATGTACTAAGGAAAATGTTGGCGATTTAAAGACTACTACTACTACTCTAATAAATCAGTACTTTAGGAAATCAAGACAAGCTATTCACTAGAAGGTATGATCATGAGGCTGCAAATCAAATATTTTGGCCATATCATCAGATGGCAAGATTAACTTGAAAAGACTGCTGGGAATGATTGAAGGCACAAGAAGAAGGGGAGCACAGAGGCAGAGATGGATAGATGAGGTCACTGAAGCTATGGACATGAACTTGATAGAGCTCAGAGGGGCAGTGACTGTGAGATGTACCTGGCGTGCTGGGGTTCATGGTGTCACAGAGAGTCGGACGCGACTGAACAACTAAACAACTACTACTGCTACAACTACTACAACTTCTACTACTACTACTACTACTAATAGTTATATTAACTATGATATATACCCTATTTCTTAAAAATAATTTTCAGTTTATAGTGTAATTAGAATTACCAAAAGCATTTATTGTGCATTACAGCTATCAGTTTCCCTGGAGAAATAAAAATCTATGTAAAGCCCTATTGATATTAATACACTACTTGCGTTCAATAAAAACTGCATGTCCATACTAAGAAAAAATATAAAACTGTGAGCTAATTTCAAGATATCTTCACACAATAAAAGATACATCCATGTCAGTATCAAGGGGAAACATCTAGAGATACAATTTCTGAGAGGCGTGTAAGCATGTCAATATTCTATAATGTGAATGTAATGTCAAACTTCAAATGGCAGTATAACAAAGACAAAACAAAACACATTGTCTGTGGGAGTCAGCTAATATGTGCCTAGGAAACATGACAATCATATGAAAAGGTAAAATGTCATAGAGACCACAGAGTTCACCATTTTCCCTCTGATCTTTTGGCTATAGTCTGACTGCAGGGCATGGACTTTCTATTAAACAGACATTGCAGTCAACTATAGAAGAAGAGAAAGGAGCTCAGGCCATATTGAATTATTATTGCAGAGGAAGTAAACCTTTGATGAAGAGATGTTGGATCATCTCTTTTTGCCCGTGAATGGTTTGTAAATATATAAAAGAGAGCTCCATGGGACTAGCTTAGATTGTTATTATAGAAACACTATAAAAGAAACTCGCTGTGCAGATTCTACTGTATGGGTTAGGCTCTATTTGTGATCTTTGTTTTTACTCAGTAAATATTTATTCTCAGAACAAACAATTATACTACAGGCACTTCCCAGTCTCTAAATAAACCAGCAGTACCAAACTGTTTAGAGGGTTTCATCTAGATGACACCACAGTCCCATTGTGACGTTAGCATTTGTTATTAAGGAAGCAGTATCCAATTCAAATCCTATTTATAGGTCTGGCAGCAGTAAAGTCTAAACTGGGAAAAAGGACTTTAGCAAAATAAGGTCTATGTTTGATTTTCCTTTGATGAATTTCAAAGACTTTAAATCTTCAATGCTTCTTTGTTTTATTAATACCTTATATTTTTATGTATGAAACATACCATTCGGAGAGATATGGAAGATTTGGTCCTGGGTCCATCATTTTGACAATAAACCTCATTGTCCAGCACATAGACAATGCCATGTAATTTATTTACACTCAATCCTGTTGTGCACAACATATTTTATTTTACTTTCTTCGGCTTCTTCTAATAATTGATTGCATATTCTTGCTGTACTTACCAGTTTCCCTTTCCTGCAATACTAGGAATTCTCAGATTGTGTTTGTTAGTCAACTGATAGCTGCCACAGTTGTTACACCCACCTGAGTAAGCTGTGAAAAACATTATATATATGGCTGTTATCGCATTGTTTACTTGGGGCCCTATTAACTTTGCCATTTGGAGTTCCAGAAGCATGTAAAGGAGCCTGCAAACGCTACTGCTATTAAATTGGCCTCTTTTAGCTACCCACAAACAATCTGCGGCTTACAGGCGGAAAAACCCTACAGGCTGTCAAAATCTGAACTCCAACACAGTTAAGCCTTTGATCTTTCAATCCTGTAAATGTTACAATCGCAAATTGCTATTAAATTGCTACAAGTCCTCAAGCCCGCAACTCTTTTCACATCTGTTAATGGCAAATGTAGCCAAAAATCCTACGGGTACTCGAGAGGACCCGCAAGGGGGTTAAACTCATGTATGTAGCACGGTAAAAGCAAATATAAACACACTACTGTATTTTAAATTATAGGGAAAGTGATGAAAGGTAAAATTAATAGAACAACATTCTCAAGCTTGCAAACCTGCAATAAAAAATGATTTTTTTCATGTTTAATTTCCGTGTTATATCGACCCCAGCAATCAGTGTGTTAGTACCTATAATAGAGCTTGCATTGACTAGATTATATTTTTTTTATTTTTTTTATATTGCATTATTTCTGGAATGTGGCCTGATCGCGACTTGGACTTCAAAACCGTGATTGAAATTTAACCTCCATGTTTTAGTGACGTAATGACGATGGCCTCTTTTACTATTGACACCGTCTAAACACATAACTACGGGTTGGAATAATTTATCATATTCACACCCGGAAATGCTACTCGCCGAAGCATGATTTACGTAATCGGATTCCGGCAATGTCGTTGCAGCCTTTTCTAATTTAATCGCTCGGTAACCCCAGGACACCAGGGCCCTCATTCAATTGCAGTTTGGCCAATTGAATAGGGCTCTAAATAAGCACATAGCATATATTTTTTAAAGAAGTTTTTAATTAGTAAGCATCTATCCAAAAGCAAGATTTTCACTAACTAAAAACTACTTTAAAAAACATATGCTATGTGCTTATTTAGAGCCCTATTCAATTCGCCAAATTGCAATTGCAGGTTTGCTAATATTCTATACGATTCATTAGTCAGGACAAATAAATCACTAGTACTGGGGACAAATAACATTACCCTTATAAATTATATATATGGGACCTCATTCAATTGTGATTTGGCCAATTGAATAGAGCTCTATATAAGCACATAGCATATTTTTTTAAATAGGTTTTTAGTTAGTGAAAACCTTGCTTTTGGATAGATGTTTACTAACTAAAAACTTATTAAAAAAATATATGTTATGTCCTTATTTAGAGCCCTATTCAATTGGCCAAATTGCAATTGAATGAGGGCCATGGAATGGACATGATGAATCATTAAATGACCATTGTGATTTTTTTTGTCATTTGAATAACTAATCTTTATAATGGCAAAATGTTTTTTATAAAATATTTTGAAGCTCATATTAGCCTATTGTTACTTAGTTGATTGTTATTAGAAATGTTCTTAGGTTCCCAGAATGCAAGGCAACAACTGTTTTTTTACCTGTATTCTGGAAGGGAATTAAGTTTTTAAACTTATTTTAGATGTTAAAATGTGAACACAAAAGTAATATTTATTTATTGTACTCTGTATGTGGAGGGCTTCTATCACTCTTTTGCCCACCCTATGCTACATGATGATGTGGTTAATAATCTTCCCACATATCTATAGCAGGAGTTAATGTACCAGCCCCACACTGATGAGATCCATTTCAGCTTGAAACAGCTGTCTGTGTGTAGGTCTTCTAACTCCTGCACTATCCATCCTCTGCTATGCTTTAAAAATGTGTAATATAGCAGGCATTTGCTATGATCAGCCATGTTTAAAATGGAATTGGATCAAAGAGTGACACTTTTGTGGGCTCATTTGGATGTCCCTGACTCAGTTCTCAGAATGAAGTGCAATAATTGTATTTCTCAGAATTCTGGGCAGGAAACGAGTCTTTTAACTTTGTTTGGACATTGAAATGTGAACACAAATGTACTATATACAGTTGCAAGCAAAAGTATGTAAATCCTTTGGAATGATATGGATTTCTGCACAAATTGGTCATAAAATGTGATCTGATCTTCATCTAAGTCACAACAATAGACAATCACACTCTGCTTAAACTAATAACACACAAATAATTAAATGTTACCATGTTGTTATTGAACACACCATGTAAACATTCACAGTGCAGGTGGAAAAAGTATGTGTACCCCTAGACTAATGACATCTCCAAAAGCTAATTGGAGTGAGGTGTCAGCCAACTGGAGTCCAATCAATGAGATGAGCTTGGAGGTGTTGGTTACAGCTGCCCTGTCCTATAAAAAACACACACCAGTTCTGGGTTTGCTTTTCACAAGAAGCATTGCCTGATGTAAATGATGCCTCACACAAAAGAGCTCTCAGAAGACCTACGATTAAGAATTGTTGACTTGCATAAAGCTGGAAAGGGTTATAAAAGTATCTCCAAAAGCCTTGCTGTTCATCAGTCCACGGTAAGACAAATTGTCTATAAATGGAGAAAGTTCAGCACTGCTGCTACTCTCCCTAAGAGTGGCCGTCCTGTAAAGATGACTGCAAGAGCACAGCACAGACTACTCAATGAGGTGAAGAAGAATCCTAGAGTGTCAGCTAAAGACTTACAAAAGTCTCTGGCATATGCTAACATCCCTGTTAGCGAATCTACGATATGTAAAACACTAAACAAGAATGGATTTCATGGGAGGATACCACAGAGGAAGCCACTGCTATCCAAGCAAAACATTGCTGCACGTTTACAGTTTGCACAAGAGCACCTGGATGTTCCACAGCAGTACTGGCAAAATATTCTGTGGACAGATGAAACTAAAGTTGAGTTGTTTGGAAGACAAACACTATGTGTGGAGAAAAAGAGGCACAGCACACCAGCATCAAAACCTCATCCCAACTGTGAAGTACCGTGGTGGGGGCATCATGGTTTGGGGCTGCTTTGCTGCGTCAGGGCCTGGATGGATTGCTACCATCGAAGGAAAAATGAATTCCCAAGTTTATGAAGACATTTTGCAGGAGAACTTAAGGCCATCTGTCCACCAGCTGAAGCTCAACGGAAGATGGGTGTTACAACAGGACAACGACCCAAAGCATAGAAGTAAATCAACAACAGAATGGATTAAACAGAAGAAAATACGCCTTCTGAAGTGGCCCAGTCAGAGTCCTGACCTTAACCCGATTGAGATGTTGTGGCATTACCTGAAGAAAGCGATTCACACCAGACATCCCAAGAATATTGCTGAACTGAAACAGTTCTGTAAAGAGAAATGGTCAAGAATTACTCCTGACCGTTGTGCACATCTGATCTGCAACTACATGAAACGTTTGGTTGTAGTTATTGCTGCCAAAGGAGGTTCAACCAGTTATTAAATCCAAGGGTTCACATACTTTTTCCACCTGCACTGTGAATGTTTACATGGTGTGTTGAATAAAAACATGGCAACATTGTGTGTTATTTGTTTAAGCAGACTGTGATTGTCTATTGTTGTGACTTAGATGAAGATCAGATCACATTTTTTGACCAATTTGTGCAGAAATCCATATCATTCCAAAGGGTTCACATACTTTTGCTTGCAACTGTATATATATATATATATGTATATATATATATATATATATATATATATATATATATATATATATATAGTGACAATGCAATATATGTAACTATGTGTGTATATAACTATGTATTCATAGACTGCACAAAGACTGAGGTGTATAAGCATATGTTTTGTGTGTTTATATTTCTGTAATGTACAGTGAGTGTGTATTTGGCAACCAGAATATGTGGTGTATTTATTGGTTATTTTTAGGAATTTGTTATCGACATATAGACATAGAGCTATGGCTTATTATTTGAATATTCAGCGGCAGAGAAATTATATGCATAAGACTACCCTACAATATTTTCTACACCACATGCTTTCTTTTGGTAGGGCATGAGAATTAACCACTGTTGTTTATTGTAAAACAGTAAAACAGTACACTCTTTTAGCAACAGAAAAAAATAGTAAAAAATAAAGTGGCACAATAATTGCTTTTTTCCAGGAGAAAAAAAAACTCTTTAATACAGCAAGTAATTAAATGAAGCTTTCACTGAGAGAAATTGCCTTAATTGTTTTTAAATGAAGAGTCTGACCATAATATGAAACATTTATCATGTTCTTTTCCCCCTCTTAGGTGCTTCTGACCTAAATCAAGATTCAAAACAGAGTAAATCTTTTTTTCTTACACTCCAGTTGACATTGGTTGGGTCACTGCAGAATGTGATAGATCTTAATTCTCTTTGATGTCTTACAGCTGATAACTGAGAGTGAAGGATCTCATCATATCAAACAGAATTATAACACAGACCCATTATCTCATTAGACTCATTTTTGATGCTTAAACCATCCCTTGATGATTAGAAAAAAAGCTGTGAAGTAGAAGATATATTTTACCACTCATTTTCTTGTGAACACACAAATACTCTATAAATCAAACTATAAAGCAATGTACTTTGTAGATGAAGCAACTCTTTCTTTTGGTTCTAGCTTTTTATTAGTTTATATTATTTGACCTGCTCTGATGAAATACATAAAAACACCCTTGTATAAAATATTCTAGCTTAGAATGTGTGAATCCAAAAAAAAAAAACACTTTTTGGCTATAATTACAGACTGCAAGCAATGAAGTCACATACATCCTTGTATTAGTTAATGCTTTCAAATATGACATAAATTAATATTGTAGGTAATACCAAGTACTTTATTACATAGTAATTTTTACATGCTAGTAACCTATGTGGCGCTGTTATCTAACTTTACTGCAATAGAGTGCATTTTAAATTATAAAGATTTTTTTCAGTTTACATTCTTCCATATTTGGAAAAAGCACTGTGTCTATTTAGAAGAACAGTGTTGCTACTTCTTTAACTTTCTATATTTTAAGGCACAGCTCATTTATGCTGTGAACAAATACTTAAACATTTATTCCGGGTTAATTCAGATTTCCATTGTAAGTTAGTTATGCACCTTTGGGTAATACATCAAAGAATATCTGCAGATTTAGATAAATGGCTGCACAGACAATTCATTTTACTATTAACATTGTAACTGCATTTTATGGCTTGATATTGTTTATACATTAGTTTGGATATGCTGGCTGCTGAAATATTTATTTTACACAGTTCCAGAATCATAGAAAGACATTCAATGCATTTTGGAATGAAAATATCTGAAAATAAACTCATGTCTTTTTGTTTGTTCTTAAGTGCCCTTTTCAGTGCACCCTGTACTTTGCAGTTTTGTGTGTGGTGCTTCACACGTGGTGGATGAGACAGTCACTATAATTTCATATAAATAAATTAAATTAAATGGAATAATAAAAAAATAAATAATAATAAAAAAACAATATATATATATATATATATATATATATATATATATATATATATATATACACACACAGTGCCTTGCAAAAGTATTCACCCCCTTGACTTGTTACCTATTTTGTTACATTACAGCCTTAAATTCAATGTTTTGTTAATCTGAATTTTATGTGATCAGAACACAATAGTCTAAGGGCCTCATTCTATTATCGGACGTAAATCGTCCGTAAGGCTGCGATTCCTTGCGGGGGTTCTGTTACCTCGCGATTCTATTATACGGCCCCGCAAGGATCTCCTCTTACGGCCGGCCGCATATCTTGGAACCGGCCGTAAGCTCTGAAATCTAAAAACGCAAAAATAAATTCAAGCCTGCACTGTACAGCTCTGTAAATGCTAGGGATCATATTGGGGGACAGGAGGATTAAAAGTAACCCCCTCTCAAGCTTGCACATCAGCCCAAACCCGAGTTCAAATTAACTGTTTATTTTCCGGCTGCGGCGTGGGCGTGTCTGAGGTGCTCCAAGCCCTATGGACTTTTTACATGGATATTTGACGTATATTAAAAAAAATATATTTTACGGATTTGAGTATAGGGTAATTATGTGCTATTTTTGCTAACACCGAATATCACTTTATAGACTCCGCAAAGTGCAGGATGGCTTTATTTGAGCTATTTTAGGTGCTTAATTGGTGCTAGCGGGACCTGTTTGCTGCAAGTAAGCTGCGGCTCGTTTTTAGCCTTGCAGACAGGGTTCCCGGAGCAATAGAATAGCAACCAGGATTTTCTTACGGCCGATTTCCTTGCGGCCGTTTTAGATCAAAGGCTTTCCTCCGGCGCTTGCGGCCGCAAGAGATAGCAAGGCGCCCGCCGCAAGCCTGCCGGAGTCCCCGGCCGGAGGGGAATAGAATAGCCGGAAAGCTTGTGGCCGGTCCTTGCGGCCCCGCAGCGGCTGCGGCCGATAATAAAATGAGGCCCTAAGTTTGTGAAGTGAAATGAGAAAAATATATACATATTACTATTTTTTAGAAATAGAAAACAGAAATTTGGCATGTGCATATGTATTCACCCCCTTTGTTATAAAGCCCATGAAAAACTTTGGTGCAACCAATTACCTTCAGAAGTTACATAATTAGTGAAATGATGTCCACCTGTGTGCAATCTAAGTGTCACATGATCTGTCATTAAATATACACACCTTTTTTGAAAGGCCTCAGAGGCTGCAACACCTAAGCAAGAGGCACCACTAACCAAACACTGCCATGAGGACCAAGGAACTCTCCAAACAAGTAAGGGACAATGTTGTTGAGAAGTAGAAGTCAGGGTTAGGGTATAAAAAAATATCCAAATCTTTGATGATCCCCAGGAGCACCATTACATTTATCATAACCAAATGGAAAGAACATGGCACAACGGCAAACTTTTGCAAAGCACTGTATATATATAGTGTGGAGGGTAACTATATAAATAGTGTGGATGAAATAGTGTTTTAAATCTATAATTTGAGGGAATTAGTATATATCTGTCTATCTATCTGTTTGTAAGGGCTTATTGCGATCTTCTCCCCTTGTGTCCTTCAAATTTTGTGCTTTGCAACGATCATCTTCGGCTCTCATCGCAAAGACAGATATACAGTGTAAAAAGTAGAAAAATGTTAGTGCAGTGGAAAATATACATTTCTATTTTCCATTACTAATTAATACCTATTAAATTAATGTACATTAATAATTAATTAACAAATGTATTAGGAAGTGCGAAGCATTAATGTATTCATAAAGTAACGGCAGTGTCAAATATGCTTTTTTTTTTATATGTATTGTGTCAGCAATGTACCAAGTGTGCAGTATAAATAGGCTGTGTGCGCGAGGCCAAACCGTTGGTTTAGTCGGGTAAAGCTCCATTTTAGATTCTTAATGTTATTAGTTGTCTATGTGTTACACGGCTCGTAAGCATTTTAAGTCCTTTCTAATAATGTATTTTGTACCGCGTATGTTTCTGGGTAAAAGTGGTACGCGTCTGGCGGTGTTTTGTGCGGTTCTGGGTCGTGTAGCCTCCCTTTTATTTTTTTGGTCTGCCATTTTTTTGTTCTCGCTTAGCTGATTTTTGAGTGCCGAAACTCGGTAAATTCAGCTTAAATTTGGTGCAACCTCACTCCCAGACATCCTGGCTGTTCCTCCGTGCTGTGTGTGAGTTTTTTTTTATGTATTTTTTATTTTTTGTGTTTTTCAATTTGCGCGTTTAGGCAGTTAACTTCGTATTTTTCCAACCTTGTATTTTTTTTTCTAAGTTCCGCACCTAACAATTGTTTTTTTAAACCCCTCGTTCCTCAACTGCTTGCAACCGTTTCCTAACTGCTTAAAGGCTAAGTCCCGCGTTTTTCAATGCTTCAACTGCCCACCTCGCTTCACAAGACTTGCAGTACACCTTCGGCGCTCATTTGTGCCTAAGTCCCGCATGTTTCAATGCCTCAACTGCTCGCTTCAAAAGCTCACAGCGCTCCGAGTTTCAATGCTCAACTGCTCGCCTCGCTACACGAGGCTCGCAGCTGATAAGCGCTTTTGGCGCTCATCGGCTAAGTGCTCCGAGCTCGGAAGATTTCTGTGCTTCAATGGTTCACCTCGCTATGCGAGGCTCGCAAACGTGACGATGAATTGCAGTTTGATAATTATAATATGTGATTTCTATTTCTCATAATGTTTTCTGCAAAGCTGGTGCTACCTCCTACAATACAATTCACACTGCATAATTGGAGCCTGTATGATTAGGGGAAGGTGTGATATACAAGATGGCTCCACTCTGGTTATATTATCTGAGGGAATTGCATGGAATTTTTTTCAGGTCAGAACCTTGTGGTCACTGACATCAGACATGATGTGTCTGTATGTCACATCTCCCTGGTCTCTACCTCCACATAATGTCCACCGCAACACAGAGCTTCTCTGTCTCAGTTCTCAAGCTAACTGGCAGCTCCACTGCAAATTAAAGCAGGCTTGTCCTCCACTCATCTTGTCATGCTTTTGTTATTCCACTTGTTTGTGAGTGCATCTATTGAATTGTATCTGTGTGCGTGCCTGTGTGTCTATGTGTTTGTGTATGTGTATAGGTGTCTATTTGTGTGTGTCTATGTGTATGGACTAATTGATCATGCCGAGTCTGGCTGACTGCCCACCATCAGAAACACACAAAAATACATTAAATTATAAACATTCTTCTATGATGTATTGTAAGGGGCGGGCTGGCAGCTGGTGAGACACATCCTGATCACACACTCACTGATCCCTTATATTAGCCATAGCATTCAGTTTTATCATTAAAAAAGGCACTTGTTTGTCAAAGATGTGTCATTGACATCAACATTGACACTACACCCTTCCCCCTCACTGACCCAGAAGCAGACTTCTTGCTTCAGGAAATGAAACAATATCTTTCCAGAAATGTAGATGCCCCTCTCACACACATAACTTCTACCTATGTATCATGGATTTCCCCAGGGCCCAGCAGAGGCTTCTACATTTATTTTTTCTAATTAAAAACTAGTTGTATTAATTATTTCCTGCCAGCGAAAAGTGAAAATGGGGCTCAACAACTCCAGGCTCACAAGACTTACAAAATATACAACGCTTACGACAGTAACACTTACACAAATAACGCCAGGCACGCAGGACTTCGAAAATAAAACCATCGGCAGTCACCGCACGCCACGCAAACGTTCAGCACACACACAGAGGAGAAAGACACAGGGAAGGGACAGGGGGGAGATACATGGCATTCCCAAGCACTACACTTGTAGGTTAGTTAACCCTGCAATGAGCGGCCGTACAGTAGGCGAGAGGAAAAGCTTGCAATGAGCGCTGACAAGTAGCTAGTAAATAATATAAAAAAATAGTTTTGGACATTATTATGGCCCAACATCAAATGCATTTAATAAACAAGTAATTGTTCAGTGTGTGTATCTTGTAAAATTGGCTGTTATGGGGAAATGTCTGTGATTTGTTTACCCAGCCATTAATGTGAGAGAAGCAGCGGCATACAGGCACAAAAACAGCAAAAATGGGTGCGTACAAATCTTGCGTACGCACTACCAGGGGTTCCTCCACTTCACTGCCTAACGGCTCCAAAAAGGTAGATCCAGCCCGCATGTACTAATGATGCACTATAATAATGTCACAGTATAAGTAGCACTGGGATACATTAATTTACAGTAATGTTGCACCAAGTTATTGTAAAGTATATGACAGGACACAGAGACCTATTCTTATACAACACATCTAATCTGTGGGTTGCCAGTTGTCCTTATCCACCTACAAATCCATCCAGCGAAGGGATCAATAACTCTGGTGTAGTTCAATAGCTACACTGCCTGTAAACAAATGCCTGCTGAGTTAACTAACTGTGGCGTTGGATTGCCCCTTCACTTGTGACGTCATCACACTACCACGTCCACCCGCTTACTGCTTGCCTGACACTTGTTTTGCATAAGCTTCTATGGGGACCCCCTTTCAACACCCAGTGGGTTCTCCACCCCTTGTGCTTTGGGGTGGGTCGCACATTAACCCCATCAGAGTGCCTAAACTTAACCCTTTTACTACAGGGATCCTATTGCACCTAACATTAAGGGGATAATAATCTCTTCTAACTTGTTCTGCTGCATTTGGCAGAGCAAGTTATATTAAAATGTAAAAAACCTTGTCTTTATTGTAGTGTGATGTATTTGCCTACTTTTCAGCTCATGCTTATTTTATTTGTTTACCAGGCTGAGAAGCCGATTCTGTGTGTCCTTATGCAACCAATAGCTGTTCAGGTCGCTCATTCCTGCTTTATTGCAGTGGGGAAGTATCATCCAATCAGATACTTCCCCATCGCGTCTCAGCATCCCAGCACTGTACTGACAGGCAGAGAGCTCATGTGATAGCCTCTGCCTGTCTATTGTGAGTGTGCACTGCTGATCCCTCATGCTGATCACCCCTGCTGACCCCCCTCTTGGTCCCCTAGGCTGATCCCCCCTGCCTACTCTTCTGCTCTTCCCTCCTGCTGGTCCCCCCTCCTGAGTCCCCTCTTTATCCCCCCTGCTGATCCCCCCTTGGTCTTCCTACCTCATCAGCAGCACAGCACTGCACTGTATCCTTCCCTTGCGAAGCGTCTGCTATCATCCGCATGGAGCAGAATATCAGCTTGTGTTGTGGGCCTTATGAGTAGGTACTTCACCACAACAATCATTTATAATATGGTGGGCAAAACAAGCGATAGAAGCCCTGCACCGTACAGTAGTACAGCAAATAAATAGTACATCTGTAATCAGATTATATATATATATATTGTGACAAGGATCGCTGCACAGGCCTGTTAATCAATAATATTTTGGCCACCAGGGTGACCTAATCGCCTAACTCGCATGGAGGGTTGGGGTCCTGGCCCACCCACACTCCAGGTACCCCAACCTCCAGGGACCCTTGTTAAACTCTTTTAGTAGAGTTTATAAATTCTTAACTTTGCAGACTTCTCCCTGGGGTATATGCAATGTCTCAGTTACAGTACCTTCTTTCTTTAGCCACTCTCCAGGCTTTTCTCTAAACCCTGGTGTGGTCCAGAGTTTGCAGCAGCTCCTCTGAAATATCCTTTTATTCCAATGGCTATAATAAACTCAGTCAGACACCAAAAAACACTTTCCTTCGTCCAACTCTGGCAGCTCATGGCAAACAACACTTACTGTACTTCAGTCTCTCTCAGGCTTTCTGGTATCCAGTAGGACCTGTCACTTGTAAATCTAGGAAACAGCAGTGCAGGACTCCATGCACAGCTGACAGCTCTCTCAGCTTGCTGTAGTTTCCAGGCTTCTTGCAGCATGTATCCTTGGCCAGGTCTCAGAGCCTCTGGCCGCAGCTTCCACACTCTGCTCACACCACTTAGGCCAGAGCCTAATTGCAGCACTTCCCATCTCTGTGTGTGTCTTTTAAAAGGCTATTCACACCTGCAGATTCAATTAGTTCAGCTCCAGGGAACTAACCCCAAGTCACCTAGAGTGGATTTCCTCACTACTGTGTGACTTGCACCATCCACTGGGGGGCAGTACACCACAATATATCGCATATATAGTTGTGAGCAATACGAGTTGTTGCTAATGCTTGCAGGCTCGGGTAGTGAGGGCCGCAGTTGCTGGCAAGGATCAACGAAGGCGCTCCTTGAGCTGGTGAAGATGAGCGATGTAGGCGCTCATCCCTACGACCCCGCATGACTTAGGCAGTGAGCGCCGAAGCCGCTAACTGCGACTTGAGGAACTACACATCAACATAAATCTCAATTACACAATTCAGAATGCCAGAATGCAATTACGGCTCGTAATCACTTAAAAAAAAAAAAAACGCGTCACTTAGAAAACAAAATAATACAAGGTTAAAAAAATACGAAGTTAATGCCCTAATTGAGCACATACAAAAACAACAATAACACAAAGAAAATAAACATCACACACAGCAGGGGGGGACAGCCAGGACATCTGGGAGTGAGGCTGCATGACAATTTAAACACAATTTGCCGAGTTTCAGCACTCGAAAATCTCCTAAGCGACAAACAAGTGGCAGAGGAAAAAAACAAAAACGAGGCTACACGACCCCTAAACAAGCAAAACCCAGCCAAGCACATAAGACTTTTACACAGGAACGTACAAACTATAAAATACACTATTAGGGACAACGGAAGTTGCTCCAAACCCGCGTAACACATAGACAATCGCCGTCATTTTACAACACTAACTTGCAACTAATAGCATTCCAAAATGCAGAATTACAAAGCTAAACAAATGGTTTGCCCTCGCGCACGCAGCCTATTTACACTAAACACTTTTCACATTGCTGACACTTACACCTAAGGACACCAACAGTGCAAATGTACATTGTATGCTGCAGGAAAATCAAAACAGATTGTTAGCTCTTCAGGATATTGCTTGCTGCATATATTAATAGGTAAAGTATATTAATTTATTAATTTATTAATTAATTAATTATCATAAAAAAAAAATATATATATATATATAAAAAAAAAAAGGACATGGGGAGAGGATCGCAAAGAGCACCAAAGGCGTTCAGCGCAGGGCTCACAATGAGCGCTGAGGGTGCTCAGAGGAGCAAAAGTACACAAGGGGAGAGGCTCGCAATGATCGCCAAAGGCATTCAGTGCGGGGCTCACAATGAGTGCCGAGGGTGCTCAGAGGAGCAAAAGTACACAAGGGAGAGGCTCGCAATGAACACCAAAGGTGATCAGTTCGGCCCTTGTAATGAGCTACAAAGGTGCTCAGACCACCAAAAGTACAAGAGTGGAGAGGCTCGCAATGAGTGCCGAGGGTGCTCAGAGGAGCAAAAGTGAACCAGGGGAGAGGGTCACAATGAGCGCCGAAGGTGCTCAAATAAACAAAAGCCTTACATTGTGTGGCAAACAGCATTCCCAGCCTTACAATTTTATTGACCATCATTTTTTGATGGGCAAGTCGCTAGTATATATATATATATATATATATATATATATATATATATATATATATATAAAAGCCATGTTTCATATGGTCATGGATTGCAAGAGTGTATCCTTTGTGGGCACATTTGCATGTCCCTGCCAAGGTTCCCAGAATGCTGTGTAATAACTGTATTTCTCAGAATTCTGGGCATGAAACAAGTTTTTTAACTTGTTTTAGACATTTAAATGTGAGCACAAATGTACTATTTATTTACTATATAGAACTGTGTATAAATATATATATATATATATATATATATATATATATATATATATATATACTCTATATGCGTAATACAAACAACTGAAAAAGGAACCTGAAGAAAAATATACCATAAACTCATTCAAACCTTCCCTCAAGATAAATACAGTTTAAAGCCACAAGGTTGAAATTAATCAAAGGTTATCTACAGATTACTATAAAAGTAAATGATCTGATATAATACATATGTAGAACTTTATATAAAAAAAGGAAAGCACACAAAAGCGTAAACAATCTGCCATAATACATACAATAAAAAGAGGTTCTATATATGTTTATGCCAAATAATTGACTATTTTAGCATTAAGTAGATAATCATTTTTTATGTTTTGTAAGAACAGTAGTTATACATGTATTGAAATAACCCAAACTTACTTCACCATATATTTTTTCATTTTTTTCCCCTTTTTTCCCCTTTCCTCTAAATTATTTTTCATCGGCTGATTTACTCTGCAAGGAGGTCACTCAAAATCTTCAGGATAGCAGCTCATCATTCATCCACACTTGGACTTGGACTGATACCATTAGAACTGAGGGAGAACCTGTATTGCCTCAGATCACTGCTACCATTGGTGATGGATAAGTACCATTGCCTGATATTATGTTTATATTGTGTAGTGCGTCACTATTGTATGTTTTCTTTATACTTGTTGGTTGGCCTGCATGCTCTTTCCTTGGAGGTTGCCTGTACTGGAAATAGAGTTGGATTGCACCACAGTTTTTTTTTTGTCTCTTTAAACTACTCTTTAAATTACTCTAGAATATGCCAAACTATTTATGGTCAGTATGGAAGAGACAAGCATATCTATATTCATTCACAAATCTTACAGATACTACCATTACATAGATGATTTGTTCATCATATGGACAGAAGGAGGACAAACTTTCTCAATTCTCTCAACACGTTCAACCCAGCTATAACAATTTAAATGTATTTCTCTGCAAAACAAGTGAACTTTCTGGATACTACCATATGCATAACAAATGGCACACTGCACCTATGTGTATATAGGAAACCTACAGAAAACTACATTCACAGCTCCAGTTTCTATCCCTCCCGCACTAAGCGAGCCGTCATCCATAGCCATGCTATTAGATACCATTGCATATGCTAAAACACTTAGGACCGTGACAGTTACAAACACTGTTTGAATCAGACAAAGGGTTACAAACCCCATGTAATTGCACAGAAAATATTCACTGCCATTAAAACACTCCATGAATATCTGTTAAAGTACAAAACAAAATAAACTACTTCAAATATACCTCTAGTGATCACATACCATCCAGAAAATATGGAAAATAATAAAAAATGTACATCCACTACTAACTGAAGACGCAAAATTAACAAATATATTCCCCAAACCTCCTATCCTTGCATGTAAACAACCACCAAACAAAATTTGTCAGCAGAAGTTTAGCAATGAACAACTGAACTGAAAGAATGGAACAAAACCTTTTAACAAAAGTCTCTATAAACTATGTCAACCCATTTGTAATAATGACACGCCCACACATAACAACAAGACCTATAATAGAGGGTCATATTCAAGTGCATCATCTGATGTGGTTTACATGATATAATGTACTGCATGTGTGTATGTTACATTGGGGAAACCAGCCACAAGCTGCACCTAAGTATGAATCTATATAAACATACTATTAAAAAACACAATAGAGACAGTTATTGTAAGCCAAAACCTAAAAATCTAAATACTTAATTTAAAAACACCCAGGAGACGAAAACATTTGAAATGAAGATAATCACATTCTTCAACACTAAAGATACAGGACTTGACATGGACTTGGGTTTTCTAACAAATTATAAAAATGTCTTGTGATTCTGTCATTTCTTGTATATATTGATGTAAATATGTACAAATGATGTGTGTGTAAGGTTCCTACACTATGTTTTGTTGATTCCCCCTATATATATTTACCCCATGATGTAAGATGCTGTCTCTACTCTCTCTGCATCACTGAAAGCTCCATTTCCTGTCCGTCTCATTTCAGTCTTGATAAAGAGATTTTAAACCTCTTGAAAGCTTGTCACGATAAATAATACTTCTGTCCAATAAAAAAGGTATCACTATATTCTGCAATATGCATTATTAATGTCTCTCTCACTCTCTCTTATCTATCTATCTATCTATCTATCTATCTATCTATCTATCTATCTAACTCTCTCTCTTTATATATATTTATATATCAGTGTCGTAGGTAATGGGGGGCGTGAGGGGCGCTATGCCCCGGTCGGGCCTTCTCTGGGGGCAGCAAAAGTTTCCCCACCTGCCAATGGCCCTCCTGTCCCCTTCCCCAAGGCTACCTCCCCAGTCCCTTACTCTCCCCTGTGCCTCTCTGCCTCGTGCTGTCCTGCTCTGCCTGCACGAATCCCTGCATGGGAGATGAGGAGCTGGATGGAGGAGGAGCAACCACACCGGGGACATGAGAAGCAGTTTGGAGGTAAGAGACGGGATAGAGAAAGGGGGGAGAGACAAAGGGATTGCAAGAGGGAGACAGAGAAGGAGAGTGACAGTGACAGAAGTGAGAGAGAGATGAAGAGCGTGAAGGAGAGAGAGACAGTGTGAAGGAGAGTGCATGAGGAAAGACAGGAGTGTGTGAATGAGAGAGAGAAGGAGTGTGAATGAGGGAGAGAGAGAAGGAGGGACAGAGAGGGATGGAGAGAAGGAGAGTGAGAGAAAGAGGGAAATAGAAAAGGAGATAGAGGAGAGTGAATGGGAGATAGAGAGAATGAGAGAGTCAGAGAGGAGAGAGAGAGAGAGAAAGAAGGAGAGAGTGAAGCAAGGAGAGAGAAAAGGATAGAGCGAAGGAGGGGTATAAAGAGAGAAAAGGAGAGATAGGGAAGGAGGGAGAAAGAGGAGAGAGAAAGTGTGTGAAGGAGAGAGAGAGAGAAGAGGAGAGAGAAGAAGAGAGAGAAAATGGAGAAAGAGAGAGGGAGGAAGAATGTGAAAGTCAGAGTGAGTAGGAGGGAGATAAGGAGGGAGAGAGAAAAGGAGACATAGAAGGTGAGAGAGAAATGGTGAGACAGGAGAGAGAAGGAAAGAGGAGAGAGTGAAGGAGGGAGAGGAGAGAGAGTGGTGGAGGGAGAGAGAGCATGAAACTATTGAGAGTGTGAAGGAGAGAGAGAGAGAAAGGAGAGAGAGAGAAAAAAGAAGAAAGAGAAGGAGAGGAGAGAGTGAAAGAAGGAGAGAGAGGGTAAAGGAGGGAGGGAGAGAAAGAACAGAGAGAGTGAAGGAGGGAGACGAGAGCAAGGAAGGAGAGAGAAAAAGAGAGAGAGAAGAGGCGAATGTGAAAGAGAGAGAAGGAGAGAGAGAGAGAGAGAGAAGGAGGGAGAGAATAGGAGGGACAAAGAGAGAGAAAATGAGAGAGTGAATGAGGGAGAGAGAGAGAAAGAAAGTGTAAAGGAGAGAGAGATAGAGAAGGAGAGGAAAAAAGAAGGACAATGAGAGTGAAGGAGAGAGAGAGGGAAGGAGGGAAAGTGTGAAGAAGAGAGAGAGAGAAAATAAGAGAGGTGGAGATAGAGGGAGAGAGAGAGAAAAAAAGAGGAAGGGAGAGAGAGAAAAGGAGAGAGAGAGGGGATGGAAGGAGAGAGAGAGAGAAGGAGACTGTGAAGGAGAGAAGAGAGAGAAAGAAAGGAGGAAAGAGAGGAGAGAGAAAGGGAAGGAGGAGAGAAAAGGAGAGAGAGGGGGAAGGAGGGCAAGTGTGAAGAGGAGAGAGAGAAAAGAAGAGAGGAGGAGAGAGAGGGAGATAGAGAGAAAAAGAGGGAGGGAGAGAGTGAAAAGGAGAGAGAGGAGTGGAAAAGGAGAGAGAGAGAGAAGGAGAGTGTGAAGGAGAGAGAGAAGGAGAGTGTGAAGGAGAGATGAGAGAGAAAGACAGAAGGAAAGAGGAGAGAAAAGGAGAGAGATGAGAGAGAAGGAAAGTGTGAAGAAGAGAGAAAGAAGGAGAGTGCGAAGGAGGGAAAACGAGAAGAAGATATAGAGTGTGAAGGAGAGAGAAGAGGAGAGAGAGGGAACACAGAGAGGGAGAGAGAGAAAGACAGAGGGAATACAGAGAAAGACATCACTGTGAGAGACAAAACAGACAATTGAAGAAACCATATGATACCGTCATTTATGACGGGCAAGTTACTAGTTATACAATAACATACAGTTGCAAAATACAAATTTTGGGATGTTTATTAAGGATGTTTCAAAAGGAACATGCTCTGTTGGGAAAAAAAAACTAAAAATGACATCAGATGATCTATTGCAATTAAGTATTTCACAAAATTATGAATGATATATTCTGAAAATCTTCCTATTACCTCCAGTAAATATTACGTTTTGAACACATATAGTCTATTTCGATGGAATCTATTTTAAACTGCTCTTCTGACAATAACTCTAGTTGATATAAGATAGGATGTTGAGCTGGAACAACAATATTAACCAAAAATAAAGAGCAGTGAATCACCCTTGTCTTGTTTAAGCATACATGAACCTTGGTTAAATGGGTTTGCAATGCTTAGCAAATCTGGGCCTTTGTTTCTCCATGAGAGAGGTTACGCTGTGTGCACAAGTTCACTGTCTAAGAATCAGTTTCCAGGAAAGCGTTAGAATAAGTTCAAAGCTTAGAGGCGGATATAACTATAAATCCTTTGCAATGCCTTCAGGAAATACTACCATTAACTGGGGGAAAGACAATATACTTTTATATTTTTGTCTTTTAAGCTATGTTCTCTACTCTTTCATATGCTGTAAAATGTATAAAATGAGGTTTATTCCTGGAATATTGTAATATCACAACAACTTCACACACTGCTTCTTCACCCACAAAGGATAAATGTACAAAACCCCTTAGTCCTCTTGTTCTCTCATAAGAAAGAGAGATGCTGGTTATCTCTAACCATGGGGCTGTAGATTGCTTTCTATGACAGATTTAGATATCAAACAGCAGGACTGTCATGAGCAACACACAATGCACAGACAAGCTTACTAACAATATAATGTGAAACTGCAAAGAGCTTCAGTGAAGTTGTTTGAACTTCCCTTTAGCAACACAGGAATTGTCAGAAGTTGGCAAGCTCTGATGTGCGCCATCAGAAGGATCGGCGAGCAACAATCTTAAAATCAGTAAAAGAATGATTTCTATTGATTCCCTTTTCCATTCTCAAAACAATTATCACCAAGAGAATTGATTCATGTTGAGCCTCCTCATGTTACCCTTAAATTCGTTATCATGAATTTTAATGACACCAGCTTATGACCTTTTCAACAGTCTGTATTTTGATTGGATCTGTGTTCCATGTCATCTTCACACTTTGCCGAGGCTGGAAACTCAGGAGGAAAGTATTTGCCAAGAAATCAATCTACAAAATATGAAAAGGTCAACGCAATGCTGCGTACTAATACATTTCATCAAACAGCCATGGTTACGCTCTAATATCATATTCAATAAAACCTGATGCGCATATGATTTAAGTAAATGTGTTAGCATTAACACTGAATGTAAGTCAGAGGTTAATGCAATATCTATTCCAAGAATGGGAAAAAAGGAAGGCAAGAAGTAGGAATGTAATGGCAAATTTATTAGCACTTTTTTTTAATAGAAAACAATCTGAATGAATATGTCTCACTCTCAGAATACTTGAAAGCAGTGGGGATGTGACATCAATAAATTACATCAATAATGTATGAACCCAAATAAAAATGTACAAAGCATCGCTACTGTGTTCCGAAGACTACTTGGTGCTTCTTCTAGGACATTAAACCTTTCTATTGTGATTCCTCATCAGCCCTATATAATACAAAAAAGTCCTCTGTCAAAGATGGATCTTTTTAGCTGCATGGTTGAAAGGCTTTATATACCATATCCAATTTAATGGCAACATATGAAACCACATTGCGAGACTGTAGCAAGCCACAATGATTATGACTGTATCATTGATGTTTACAGTAATTTTCACTGTTTGTTTTGGACTGTCATTTGTTGCTGCGATTAAATATATATCAAGATAGTGGAGACCTGGTGATGCCTGAAGTATTCAACAGATGAACCAGAAATGATGCCCTCATAAGAGCCCAGACAGAGATTACAGATAAGGTACACTGTTAGTTATATGAGGCTTTTGCCGGCTTTAACGTTTATTTATTTTTTTACATTTGGCTTAAATTGAACAGAGAATAAGCCAAAACTTTCCTGCAGAAAAAAATAGCACAAGGTACTGAAACTTTGCTGTATTTTTACTAAAAGGCTAAATGAGAACATTGTTTCAACTTGAAAAAACAGGATTTCTTTGGCCAAATGCAACAACTGTGTAATTTCTAACAGAATTTTGGAAGGTGAATAAAATATAACTGAAATAGATAGTCTGCAATTTAAGACATACAGTAAGTAAAGATTTAGCCAGCAATTGTATTTGACATATTTGATAGAAATATATTTTCATTTTATTCTACTTAAGCTTAAGTTAATATATAGTAATTTAGTAATTATTAATCTCTCTCTCTCTCTCTCTCTCTCTCTCTATATATATATATATATATATATATATATATATTCTCTCTCTCTATATATATATATCTATATATATATATCTATATATAGCTATATATATCTATATATATATATATATATATATATATATATATATATATATATATATATAAAATAATGAATATTGCAAGATAATATGATACCTTTTGTCCTTTTGTATTGGACAAACATCTTATTTATAGTGACAAGCTTTCTAAAGGCTTAACCTCCCTTCATCAAGTCTCAAGCAATACTACATGAGATGGAACCCTCAGTTTGAATAATAACAGCAGATGCAGAGAGAGAGTTGGGACAGCATCTGACATCATCAGGTAAATACAAATATGGGTAATAAATACAACATAGCAAAGGAAACATATATACACATATTATATACACATATACATCAATATATACATGAAAAAGCAGAGCACTGTAGTCCACAGTGATATCTTTCCTGTTGGACAAACATCTTACTCTAAGCCTGTTATGGTAAAATAAGAAACATTCACATGAAATTGTGAATGTGAAAATGTGTTAGAAAGCCCAAGTCCATATTAAGTCCTGTATTTCTTCATTATGCTTCCTTATTGAATGCCTGTGTAAATTCATCCTTAAGCGCATTTTTTGGACGGTTTCTCCAATGTAACAGCCTGTGTCACATAAAGTACATTGTATTATATAAACCACATTGGATGATGTACATGAATACGATCCTTTGATGTTATAGGTCTTGCTGTTATGTGTGGCTGTGTCATCATTACAAATGTGTTGACATAATTTACAGGCACTTTTGTTACAAGGTTTAGTTTTTTATATTCAGTTGTTCACTGACCAATTTTCTGCTGACAAGTTTTTGTTTCAGGTTTGGTGGTTGTTTAAATGCAAGGATGGGAGGTTTTGGAAATATATCTTTTAAGTCAGTGTCAGCAGTTAGTAATGGTTGTAAATCTTTGATTATTTTTAATCTGACTGAGTTTGTTGAGAGTCAGTGGTGTCTTGTATATAGCTACTGGTGTTACTAACTAAGAGCCCGATTCACTTGAGCTTTCGCATGTTACTGTAGCCCATAAGTGAGGTCGCAAGTTAATTTGCTATTCAGTTGCTGCCTTTTTTGCTGGCTCCAAACGGTTACAGCCTTGAAAAAATTGCGATGGTTAAAATTGCGATGGTTAAACCCGTAACTTACAGTCTCCCGAAGCCTTTGATCTTTCACCTTCGCAAGAGTTAGGATCACAAATAAGCAGGGAATCAGCCAAACCTTTCCTGCAGAAAAAAATAGTACAAGATACTGAAACTTTGCTGTATTTTTATTAAAAGGCTAAATGAGAACATTGTTATACCTTGAAAAAGGTTCAATTGCTCAATTTCCCCCAAGTCCGCAAATTGTTTCACACCCGTAAATGGCAAAAGAAGGAGAAAATCCTACGAGTGTTAGAGAGGACCCGCAAGGGGGTTAAACACCTATTCGTAGCACTGTAAATGCAAATAAAAATTCACTACTGCACTGTAAATAACGGGGACATGGATGATAGACATTAGAATTAATTGCACAACAGTCTCAAGCTCACAAATCGGCAGGAAATTAAATGTATTTTTATGTTTCATTTTGGGGGCTAAACCGATCTCAGGTATCAATGAGTTAATACATATCAGGCCACCCATATGGACTAGAACAGTATTGGCAATCATTTTCATAATTCTTTATTTTGCTGGTTTGCGAGTCTGATTGCATATCGGACCTAAGTGATTGACATATAACCTGCATGTTTTACTGCTGTAATAATGACAGTCTAATTTTCTATTCGCTGATTCGAAATAGGAGGTTACGGGCTTGCTTAATTGATCATGTTCCCGCCCTGAACAGAAACGCGCCAGTGCATGGTTTACGTTTTCAGCTTTGGGACAGCAACTTGCGTTCTTGAGCAATTGAATAGCATCGCAATCGGAGACGAACTGGAGCCCGCAACACATAGAGTTGCAATTGAATCGGGCCCTAATGATTTAAGGGTGTTTTCAACAAAGCCAGATATCGGTTTAGTCAGTGTGTAGCATATCTGTATATATATATATATATATATATATATATATATATATATATATATATATATATATATATGTATATATATATATATATATATATACATATATATATATATATATATATACATATATATATATATATATATATATATATATATATATATATAAAATGAAGATGTGTTAATATGTTGTTTTCTCATCATTTAGGCTTCTCCCATCTTCTTCTACTCCTTCTGGATTGTTACATTATCATAGTGAAGGGGCGGCTCACTGGAGAAGGAACTGGCAACCCACACCAGTAACTTTGCCACGATAACCTTATGGATAAGCCCAACCAGAGACATAGCCATAGATGCAACAGACTTTCCCTCAGCTGTTTCATTCCTGCACAGATTTAGTGGCACATTGTAGATATCCACAGAATACTTTGACACAGTTTAAAAAAGACAGGAGGGAGCAACAGCCTAAAATGGTGGAAAAATAATGTTTTTTAGTGTAGGTTTTCTCCTAAGAGGTATACAGAATATTTTTTTAATTACGATCAATTGAATAGTTGATTGTACTGATTTCTATAAGTTAACAGTCATTACAGGTACACTTTAAAGTTAATGTTGCAGTTCATAGTTAAGCTTTATGCTTATTGTTTGAATTAACTCAGAAATACACAATAATTTGAAGGCAGGATGTGTGACATCAAAAAGTTGATATTTATTTACCTTTCTTGGTGGAAAATAAGCCTTAACCTTCATTATTCAATGTGACATCAGAATATCAGAGTGTGATTAATTGTAAGTCTGCTTAAGACACTTGCTGTATCCAAGTTGTATGGGCAGGCAGTTGGCCTGCAGACTTGAACCTATGTCTGCATATACCTTCAGTGTGTCAATAAATATATAGTTTCACACGTGATACCCAGGCATTAACACAATAGGGATGCAAACTTGCCATCATTAATATGTCTTGAGCCCCCTTAAATCTTGTTTAGACTGAACACTATACAAGGGTCTGGAAAATATGCTGTATGTTGCACTAAATACAAATAAGATTAAATCAATTATTATTAGCACTTAACAGGGCTTACTCAGCAAACTCTGACTGTAAATGCAATTATCGTCTAAAAAAAGCAAATAAGGGTTAATTATGTACCATGGCATATTCAAAGGAAGATAGTGGAGCAATTTGTAAATGAACAAACTACCACATTAAGGTTAAAGCTGAATATTTGGCTTAAAGGATTTATAAAATCCAATCTTTACAGTTCTTTTTATTTTGAGGAATTTGACTTGTTAAGTGGAAAAAAATTAAAAAATAAAAAACATATAAAAATACAAAAGCAATGCAACATATCATTGGATAAACCACCTAGGTGACAAAGCAGGTAATACTAATTACATATAACAATTAATAATATAAATAATGTATTTTCTTTTACTTTCCAAAACAATGTACATATTATGAAGAATAATTCTTCGAAGAGCATACTATGAATATAAGACTTCAAAGATCGTTTGGACCTTCAATATCAGATCATTATTTCTATGTGCCTCATGGGTTAATCTTATATGGTCAAGCAAAAGATTCCTCACAACGTATATTAATATATTAATATTAGAGGGAGATGCACTTTTCGTTAAGCGTTACTGTATCTTTGCAGAATCAATATCAACTCTCACTTGGTCTTCCTCACAAAAGTAGATGTATGAACCTGTCATGGTCCTCAAGGTCCCCCTGGCCACATTATGGATTTTACTTCTTCAAGTTTATTACGGTGTCTTTTAGTGCACCTGAGCTGTGTGTGTCACTGCCAGTATATAGGATTGCAGCAGGTGCACGGTGCATTCTGGCGCTGGAGGTACAATTTGGGAAAAGTAAGATCCGTAGTTCTGTGTTCCTGCCCAGACTTTACATTCACCAACTCCGTTCCCATTGTTGCACTAATCCATCCCAGTAATTGATTCTTGCCAAAACGAGGAAGTGCAAGAGGGCCTATATAAAGCTGCACCAACAGATCTGCATCGCTCAGCTGTTTTGGCTCAGCGTTGGCAGCTTGGCCTGCTTTTGAACTCTGCTAGATTCCCTGATTCTAACTCATTATGAAAGTGTAAAGTGAGCAAGTCAGTGTGCCAAGACAATGTACATCTGAAGGTATTGAAATAGTGTGCTTGCTACACCATTAGCTAAACTGAATCTTCTCAATGATTTAAAACCTGAAAGGATGGCTGTATTTTAGGAAAAAAAACTCACATACTTGTAGAGCATGTCACAGACTAACAATGAGCCATATTCTACTGCCCAGTTCCTAATTTATACACACTTTAAACTGCTCCTAATATTGCCACTTATTATTTTAGCTACTCACAATAACTACAGGTCAGCCAAACCCACAAAACCGGCCTTAGAACTCCATTGGTTTTAGCACAGTTCGGAAATATTACAAGCTCTAAATTATTAAAGTTATACAAAATCGATTCTCTATTAGACCCGTAGCTCCAGTTGACAAATAAAGTCAGACCCGCAACTGAAAAAGTATCAAGTTTCTGTAAACAATATGAGTACTAAATGGTACGCACAAGGGCTTTTTCACATTCTTATTAGAGCTGTAACAGCAATTAAACCCACAATACTGTACTTTAAAAGCATGTGAAGGCATGGAAACACATTAGATTTAATTGCACAACAGTCTCAAACCCACAAATATGCACCCCCCCATTATTTTTAGATGTTAATTCTGAGTAATATTGACCCAGGTACTCAAGGGGTTAATACATATCATGAAACCCACATGGACTAAAACAGATGATCTAATGCATTTTATAGATAGCTAGATTACTTGATTGCGAGCCAGATCTGCAAATATTACTTATTGGCAATAATACATTTGTAGCCTCGGATTGCAGATTACGCCTAACTTTCATGTTTTACTGATGTCATGATGACGGTCTCATTTACTATTGGCTAAGAAGTAAATTACGGGCTTGCTTAAATATTGTCAGATCATATGATCACGCCCCTGAAATCCTAATAAAAAAAAGCAAGGTTTATCGAATTTAGGCTTAAGGAGGTAAATTGCTGGCTTGAGTCAATAGAAAACATCTAAACATTTAGAGACACCCAGTGCGAAAATTACAGGTTAAAGGCATTTGCGGGCTTCTAATAGAATAGGGCCCAATAAACCCTATTCTATTCCCTAAGTCGCAAATTTATATTGTCAAAAAGTGCAAAGTTATTGAGGGTCCTATAGTCGGCGCAATCTGATTGGTCCAAATAATTAAAAACTCATATTGAGCAGGGTGATAAGTGTAATCCCATTCTGATCCTGGCCCATAAGATGAGGAAAATAGGTTTCAAGCAAGTCTGAAGAGAACCAGAACCTCTTCAATGAACTTGGATACCCCTTCTGGTCCAGGGCAGAAGATTGAGGACCAGGGCCTCACTGATCATCGCTGAGTGATCATTTACTAGGTAAGTATTAATTTCTCCTTCTGGATCACTACCTTGTTGTGGTGAAGGGGCTTGTACATCTCAATGAAACTGTGAACTATACTCTTTCTATTGTGGTCATCATTACGCAGATAGGATCTCTTGAGCGCTAAGGCTAACACGGGTTGCGGTACGATCGATCCCAACCACACAAAAATCCTATACCATGTGGGTCACCCAACATGGGCAGGTCCTAGCAGAGAGGTTAGACAAATCACGGTCCACTAGAGAAGGAACTGGCAACCCACTCCAGTATTTTTGCGAAGAAAACCATATGGATGAGCACAACCAAAAACAAATATGCCTGGCATGCTGTGCCCATATGGTCACCTAGAGTCAGAAAGGACTGAAGGACTGAACAACAACAACAATACATATTTTTATTTTTATTTTACATGTTTATATTCTTTTTTATTATATTTTTTTGTTAATTTTTTGTGGTAATTTTTTTTTGTGTGGTAATTATGGGGGTTTATTATTTTATGTAATTTAGGATTTTTATTTTATGTAGTTTAGGGTTTATTTTTTTATTAGTTTATTGGGGATATTGATTTTTATATTTTATGGTAGTGATTTACTTAGAGTGTCATGGTGGTCCTGGTGAATCCCCATGGCACTTCATGTGTTACTTTAGTTTACTATGGGGGTTGTATAAGGGGTATGTAGGGGGTTAAATTATGTTACCAGTGATTGACACGTAACCTCCATATTTTACTGCCGTAATAATGACAGTCTAATTTTCTATTGGCTGATTCGAAATGGTTACTGGCTTGCTGAATTGATCATGTTCCCACCCTGAACTGCTACGAACCAGTGCATGGTTTACAGTTGTAGCTTCAGGCCCATAACATTCGGCTGTCTGCGATCAAGTTGCGGGCTTCGAATTGAATGTGGCCCATTGTGTTTGTCCATAACATGAAATTGGATAAACTCTTTATCACACAATTACATTTCCAATGGTTGTTCTTCTGGTTTGCATACAAATATATTTATTGAAAGCTTTCCTGTTGATTTTGAAATGTATTGAAAACACTAAAAAGTTATTTATTGCCAATAAGAAATTGAGTTTAATTAACATGATCAATGTGATGTCTCCACTTTTAGGATGCCACAGCTACACGCCACAGTTGTTTCCATCAGCATGGATGTGCCTTTCTGCTGCAGTGATGATATCGGACTAATGGTGGTTGCTCTCAGCTGTCAGCTGAAATTGTCTCACAAATAACTTGTCAGGCTGAAATACTCTTCCACAAACAAATCTATGTGATTCATTGCACTCAGTTTTCTCATCAAGCACATAACACTGCTACTGTTCACTAGCTCTGTCCATTTTTCACACACTTTAGCATTTGCAGATATTCCTTGATTGTGTGCCAAATGTTAATGATAAATCCTCTACCAAAGGACAAGCATCATTGGGAACTTAGTGGACCTCTTTGTTGTGTTCCTGAGCAAAGACATAACTCAATGAATTCTGTCTTACGAGAAATATGTATTTTACTCTTTACTAATAATATAATTTCTTATTAAATTGATTGCACATTTCTAGTTCTATTGCAGTTTAAACAGTATTTCTACAAAGAAACTTTCAATAAATGAGCCTTTGACTACACAAATCAATGAGAAAAAAGTTCACAACATTGACCAGTTGGGAAAAAAAGCTCTTAAGTTCAAAAGTATTCATGGGACATCAACATTTTATTGACAACATGACTGATAAACTCTTGAAAAGTTGCATCATCATTAGTTTGTGGTTCTAACAAATGTATGAAAACATGGAAAAAAACACAAACTAATGAGGATACAGAAAGCAATTCATACAATGATATTAGAGCTGCTAATAGAGCCCCATACCAACACTTTGGAAATAAAGTATGTGAAAACTGTTTTCATGGTATTGACAGGCTTAATTACTGTAGTTTCAAAGACAAAGTTATAACTTAGTTGAACACCCACATTACCACATCTAAACCCATCTGGATGTGTGTATGTTTATGACAGTAAATAGAAGGTAGGATTAGTCTGTTACCACCAACATAAATGAATCATATTGCTGTGTTCATTAAAAATTATCATTACTGATAACTTATGTTGACCATGACTATCTAACACAACTGTCCTATCTGAAATGCTTCCAAAAATATTTTAGGTTAAAATCTGAATTTTCTATGGTTAGTAGACAAAAAAATTAAATTCACGCAAGAACCTTGTCAGGACACATGTGGATAACACAATCTCACCCTGTCTTTATACAGTGTAATTTTTCTACATTTTAAATCATTTACTTTTCATTCAATTTTTTTTGTATATGTTTAAAATGGAGATTTGTTTTAGACTATGTTGGCACTTTAAGAAACAATACAAACTTATCACAATCCAGCTGTGTATAGCAGTGGACTAAATAATATATCATAAACCAATAAGAATAAAAAAACAGTGATATATGATAATATAAATATTATAAATGCGTATCACTATTTTTTTCTTGTTAAGTAGCAATTGACTACAGTTAAAGGTCTAAAGGTATTAACCGAAACTTAGTAGTAGGACTGATAAGAACGTTTAACTAACCGGATGACTGGAGAGAAGCAGAGGTGATACCTATACTTAAGAAGGGATCTAGAGCAAATCCGGGGAATTATAGTCCAGTGAGCCTCACATCTGTAGTTGGGAAGCTTTTAGAAGGTTTAATAAGGGACCGAATACAAGAATATGTCTATTTGAACAAGATCGTAGGTAGCAGTCAACACGGATTTATGAAGGATAGGTCATGTCAGACCAATCTAATTAGTTTTTATGAGGAGGTTAGTAGGAACTTGGATCAGGGCTTCTCAGTGGATGTAGTCTTTTTAGATTTTTCAAAGGCATTTGATACAGTGCCACATGGAAGACTAGTGAGCAAACTAAGGGATAGAGGAATTGCAGTAAATATCTGCTCATGGATCGAGAGCTGGCTAAAAGACAGGAAGCAAACGGTTGTTGTGAATGGAACATACTCCGATTGGTCTAATGTGATAAGTGGGGTTCCTTTAGGTTCAGTATTAGGTCCTTTCCTTTTTAGCATATTTATTAATGATATAGAAGTAGGACTCAAAGGTAGTGTCTCCATTTTTGCTGATGACACTAAGTTGTGCAAGGTAATAAAATCAGATAATGATGTATTTTCCCTACAAAGGGATTTGCATAAATTAGAGAAATGGACGGCTAAATGGCAGATGAGATTTAATACAAATAAATGTAAAGTTATGCATTTGGGTAAGGAAAAATAGCCATGCATTTTATATTTTTAATGGAGCAAATCTATGGGGTATCTGATATTGAAAGGGATTTGGGAATACTTGTGGACAACCACCTAGGTAACAGCGCTCAATGCCAAGCAGCAGCTGCAAAGGCAAGCAAAATATTAGCATGTATTAGGAAGGGTATAGAAGCAAGGGAAGCAAATATAATTCTGCCACTATACAAATCCCTAGTACGCCCTCATTTGGAATATGGAGTACAATTTTGGGCACCACTTTATAAAAAATACATTTTAGAGCAGGAAAAAGTACAGAGAAGGGCTACAAAACTAATAAGGGGAATGGAGGGGCTAAGTTATGAAGAAAGTCTAACCAAACTAAACTTATTTTCGCTAGAAAAAAGGCGTCTACGAGGGGATATGATTATATTATTTAAATACTTCCAGGGTCAATATAAGGCTTTGTCAAGTGAACTTTTTGTAGCAAGAGATTTTCAACTGAGAAGAGGACACCCTTTCAGGTTAGAGGAAAAAAGATTTCACATTAAACAAAGAAAAGGGTTCTTCACAGTTAGGGTGGTTAAACTGTGGAATTCTCTACCAAAGGAGGTGGTAACAGCGAATTCGATAGACAACTTCAAAAAGGGGTTAGATATATTTTTTAATAAAGAGGGCATTCAAGGCTATCCTAGATAACTAGCGAAGGAATATTGATCCAGGGAGAAATTTGATCGACTGTTTCTGGGGTCAGGAAGGAATTTTGCTTTTTTTTCCCTTATGAGACAATTGGCAAAGTTTCAATGTTTTTTTTTTCTGTTTGCCTTCCTCTGGATCAATTAACAATTAATAATAAATAGTGCACATTAAAATGATCAATAGAGGTCTAAAAAGGTTGAACTTGAGGGACTAACTCTTTATTCATCCTCCAATACTATACTATTAATAATTATTTAATCAACAAATTAATTAATAACTAATCCGCATATTGCAGATCAGAGGAGATCTTAACAGGTTGAACTTGATGGACTGAAAGTCTTTTTTCAACCTTAATTACTATGTAACTATGTAACTATGTAACAATCATTTTCTTATGTGAATCACCCTCCTACATAGTTATTTGATTTGTCCTTGCACAGTGTGAGAAGTTTCAATTCACCTCTCTTCAGCCATGAATGGTCATGAAACATAGCACTTTAGGTATTATTTCTTGAGTATCAGTAAAGTAAAACGGCAAATCTGAAAAGAAAAACTTCACACTTAGTATAACAAACTATCTATGAAATAAATAATAAAGAAAAAGCTGAATGCATTTTGTCTGAATCTAGAATCATTTACATTAATATTCTACATATCACATATAATAGTTGTCAAACTACAAATTGCTGTCACGCTTTGCGAGCTCGCAAAGCGAGCTCGCAAGAACTGTGTCCATCGCAAAGCGAGGGATGCAGTTTTGTCCGCAAATGCGGACTCGCAAAGCGAGGGGCCGCATTTGCGGAAGGTGGAGGCTTTACGGCGAGTGACTTTGTTACAGCACAACCCTGCATAACCCTTAACTTGCAGCATTTTGTCCTACGCCGCCTCAAAACACCATACAAAACTCCCACACAAACCTTAACTCCCAGCTATTTACTCCTACGGTGCCTCAAACCACCCCACAAAACACCCTCACACAAACCTTATTTATTCCTACAGCGCCACGCACCACCAAACAAAACTCGCAGCACTTAGCCGATCAAACACGCTGGACTTAGCCTACAAACACGCAAGCACATGACGACCGTGGGACTTAGAAAAAAATAAAATATGAATACAAATACGAGTCATAACAGTTAGAAAAAAAAATACAAGTCGTAAAAATACAAACTTACCGGCCAAGACGCGCAAACCAAAAAACACTAAAAACACACTAAATACACCCAGAAAAATTACAAAAACATCACAGACAGCATGGGACAACAGCCCGGACATCTGTGAGTGAGGTGGAACGTGAAATTAACTAGATTTAGCCAATTTTTGCATTTCGAAAATTGCCTAAGCGAGGAAAAAAATGGGCGCCGTAAAAAATTAAAACGAGGCTACACGACCGTGAACCATGCAAAACACTGCCAAACGCATAGCACTTTACACATCACACTACAACCTACAAGATACACTATTACAAAAGCCGGAAAAGGCTCACTAGACGCGTACCACATTAATAACATTACAACTATACAATGCCACTTTACACAATAAACCAACAGCTTTACCTCGCGCATGCAGCCTATTTAGAATGCACAGTTCAAACATTCCTTACACTTTATAAGTAGGGCACAAACACTCACAATGTATATTCTATGCAGACGCAAAATACAAACAGATTGTTAGCTCTTCAGCCTATTGCTCACTGCATATATCAATCAATTATAAATAATTAACCTATATTAATTTATTGAATAAATCATTAGTTTTTACTTAACTACATATACATAAGAAATAGATATCTCTCTCACAGGACCAAAAGTACACAACAGTACCGAAGGCTCTCAGTGCAAGCCTGGCAATGAGCGCCGAAGATCCTCACAGTACAAAACTATTTCAATTATGTCTCAAACAACATTCCCATGCCTTCAAATTTTATTGCCCTGTCATTGCAAGTCGCTAGTTCTTAATAAAAATGAATTTGCAGTAATATTCTTATCCTGCATTTTCATTAAAGAGACTCATTTTGGTAATTACCTCTCCTGTGTTAGAAGAACATCAAAATCTGTTCACAAAAGACAGAGGGTAAACAAAGCCCCTATGACACCTTCTAAAAACAAAGCGGGCCTAACCTCAACAGACCTGATAAAATACCACACAGCCTCAAGATTGGGCAATTAACCAAGCGGTTTGCTAAATATTCTGCACCTTTATGGGTGGGAATAGAAAAACACACCCTTTAGGAACAGAGCATGATTACTCAGTCACTCTGGTTAAGCCTACACCAAAAAAATAATTAAACTTCAATCACCAAAGCTTGGCACATTCCCTCACTGTTTGGAACCAAACAAACAAAAGAGTGCATTTAATTGAGAAATGAACATGGCTTACTCCTCTTTGACTACCCTACACTACGATAGACAAAAACTCTCAACTGAAATTGTGGATAGACAAATGCTTAACTATTGCCGCAGACTTACTCATAGAAACGCAACAATGGTCCACCAAGACGTTCAGCGAAAAAACACTTACCCCTTAAGGAATGTCTTAACCTGGCAATAGTTAATTCCACTCTTACCCGTATCTTAAAAGAAAATAAATCAGCTAGCAAACCCCTTTTGAAAAATGTTGTATTTACAACCCAAGCAATACAAAAAATATCTCTATCATTTACAAATATCTGACCAACCAGGCCACGCCTACTATGCTCCCTTACCAGAATTCCTGGGAAAACGAACTTAATATCAACCTAGATAATGCACAAATATTTTTAGCCACCAGATGCACCCTCTCTAAAAAAAGACAGCCAATCCTATGATCAAGGAAGAAATACATATACTCTATGAGCTAGATAAAAAAATGGGCCTCATGTTGGGACATATGGACACTAAAAATTGGATAGCAGTGAACTTGGTAGAAAAGACTCACATCAGCCACAAGAGCAGCATACAACTACACAGAAACCTTCCATACTCCTTCCCTTTCTCTGAATCTTTCTCTTTTTTATTTTTCTCCCCCCTTTAGTCTCCTATCTATGTTGCCCCCCTCTTTATCTTTTTTTAAATGGCATATATTGATGAAAATAAATACAGAAAAACCAAAAGAAGGAAAAATTAGACTCAAGCTTTCCTAGATGTTAATTGTTCACTACTTTGCTGACTTTGTATGTTACATCTACTCTTGTTAGGACCTCCATTCCCTTCAATAAAAATTGATTTAATAAAAAAAATATCTTCAACTTTTGCACACAAAAAAGAAAAAAACTAAAAAAAATATCCATTTCTGTTTGCTTTTTAAATGTGAGGAGTTATATAAATTATTTCCAGGAGCGGTAATTTTAATTTGGAAAAAACAAATATGGATAATGATTTTGAAAATGGGCTGAATTCATAAAACTGCAGTAGAAGCTTTTACTAGATTAACCCACAAGATCAACAAATTGAAAATCTAAGATATTGTTTTAGTTTGTTGTTGCAAATTCATGTTACTAGACCTAAATCTATCTGGTTGTGTGTATGTATATATTATAAATACAAATAAGAGAGGATAGGACTAGAGCAGTAGTGTGCAACAAGCAATTCGAGGGAAGCATGCGGTCCTAAGGCACTTCGTATGCTCCCCACAGCCAATTCTTGGAGTGGGAAAGCATGCACCCCTTCAACAATACACAGTCTATTATATATCTCTTAAACTAGCTGTCAGAGAAACCAGCCAGCTGGACCAGCAAACTTAAAAATCTTGCTGTTGCTGTTCTTGATCTGAAGACAGAGAAGATACAGCAGAGAAACAGAAAAGAAGCATTTCAGTAAGCTTAAATAAATGTAATTTTCTGTTAAAAATCATGAAATACGGCTTTCACACATATATTCAGGGTTCTTTATGTTATTCACAGGGGTACATATTTTTTATAAAAAAGAAAAGTCAAACATTACCAAAGTCAACATAACTTAAACATTGTACAACTCTGAATTTTCCTCTCTGTTTGTATTAGTTCCAATCAGCTACGCCAGTGTATGAGTAGAATTGGGGCCGCCCAATGGAGTTGTGTTATCCATGTTACTTAAATTTCCTGCCCCAACACGGTATACCAGTCCCCATACAGCCAATGCTAGAGATGTGGTCATTGCTGAACATCTTTGAGGCTTGCTTCAATGGCTGTTCTGCCACCAGCTCCAAGTGATCATTTATGGTGTTATCATGATACTTATCTCATAGGTTCAGAATATGGACTGGACAACTGAATTTTGTATATACTACTACCCGATGTGAAATGCTTACAAGATTTTTTAGGATTTAAATGTAATATTCTATGCTTATCAGATATGAAAATTAAATGTTTGCATGAAAAATACATTATTTAGTTATACTGTAATTCATGCAATCCTAACCAGTTTCCATTTCCTTTAATGCTAAATTATTACTTGATTGAAACTTTTTTTTATAGTTAATGTTTATGGTACTTGCTGAAAGTATAGAATGCATCAGTAACATTTCTGGAGGCTTGGCTAAATGTTGGCTTTTTCCATAACTTAAAATTAAACATCTAATTATCCAGCCTAAATGTGGATTGAATTCCTGGATCACAGTTATGTGGCCTTACAATAAGATTATTTTCCATAAGTCAGGGAGTGTTGGAAACTGATGAACTCACCTGTGTTCAAGTAAGCTTTACAGCCTGGTCTGTTAATGTCCCTGGCAATCTAGAGGTAGATACCTGTATGCCAAGCCATTTTTCTTTTCAAATAAGACACTTGTCCAGGAAGATCAGTATCAAATTATTCAGCAGGTCAGTCTTCCATCTGTTAAAGACCCCAAACCACCCAAACTTGAAGAATCTGAAAATAATGACAAGCCACAATATCACAAGTATCTTCTCCTCATACAAGCAATATGCACCATTAAGCCAATAAGAAAATAACTGCCCCTCTGCCATTTTATCTAGAGAGCCATGTTAATATAATTGTCTGGCCACTGCACCACAAAGAACTTAAATAAATACTTACAGCCTTATTAAATTGTGATTCGGCCAATTGAAAAAGGCTCTATATAAGCACATAGCATATATTTTTTACAGAAGTTTTTAGTTAGTGAAGACCTTACTTTTGGATAGAAGATCACTAACTAAAAACTTCTGTAAAAAAATATGCTCTGTGCTTAAATAGAGCCCTATTCAATTGGCCAAATCGCAATTTAATAAGGCTGTAAATGTTTTACAACCACCAAATGTATCTACATCTGTATTAGGCCCCTTTTGTTAAATGGATACAATCAACAAAACACTTCAAAGGCATCGTTACATTTCCTGGCTTATGAATGCATCCAACAGAAGTTTATGAAAACATTTTTTGCATTAAAAAAATCACTCTGATGTTTGCTAAATCTCTTGAGTTTGCAAGCAGTTGGTTTTGTGAGTTAACACCCCTTGAAATCCCTGCTAAAATTAGCATAACATTCATAATTTGTTTTGGCAAATCACAGGCAGCTAATACATTGTATCAATCTGTAAAGCCAGTTTGTGCACCAAAGTATCACAGGGCGTGTAGCAAGGAGTCGTCAGGCACTGCTCTGTAGATCTCCGCATTGTGCTGCTGCTGGCTTGAAGGTTAGTAAAGGGTTAAAATCCATACCCAAACGCAGTGTTTCTGTTGGTAGGTTCACTGTGCCTATGTAGGCAGCTCTGGGTGTGTGGAAAACAAGTTTTATTTTTAAATAAAATAAATGTGTATGTGTATAGAATGACTCCATGTAATTTGTGTTTCTGATATAAGCAGCAGGTGTTAGATTAGAAAAAGGTAAAAACAGGGAAACTTAGATATACCTTTAAAGTATTAATTTGCTTTCTGCTTCATTTGGATGACAAATTGAACGTTTTGTCAACAGAATGTATTTTTGTCATATAGGAAAAGAAACAATGTTTGCGGGCCTTGAGACCTCTCTGCCAAAAAGGGAACTCAAGTATACTTTGTTATACATTGAATCATAATCAGCAACTGTGAATATAATAATCTTCCTGATGAATTTAGATTTTTTTTCTCTCTATATAATGGCTAATCAGTGCTCGAAAAGCCTTCTGAAGAACTGCCCACTTTAAAAAACATAAAGCTTTAAAATAGTAAAGTGAAAATGTAACAATCCATGCAGCCACTGGGAAAATATATAGTTGCTGAAAGCAAGCGAATGAACAGGAGCAACTAAACAGCTGACTCAATATCAGATTTGGCACTACTATGCATGTCGCTCATCAAAGCTATTTCCGCTTCAAAGGAAGTGTACAGACCCTACATAACCTTATCAATCCCATCATTAAATGATATCCTTCCAAAATTTTAAATAAATCAAAACAACATATAATAACATATAATTGTTGATTTGAAATATAAAATTCAATGTGTGGCCAGAAAGATGCAATGCATGGCAATATATTTACTTTGATGACACTTCAATAAAAAAATTCCAGTATGACTGACACTAGGCTCCGAAGAGACCTGCACCTTTCCTGCAAACTCAGCAAAATCTCTCACCATCTGGGTATGAGTGTACAATCTTATATACTGTACTGCAGAAACATACAGTTTAGGCCCTCTTGTGCCACCAAACAGCCTTTTTGATCATGTTTTGATGACTGACTCTGTCTCTTCCTTATTATTATTATTTCTTATTATCCAACATATTCCATAGTGCTATACAGGGGTTAAGTACAAGGCAAAAATAAAATTAACAAATTGCAAAAGAATGGAGGTCTTGCAAAGCACCTTACAACAATGAAAACTTACAAACTTACAATGTAATGGGTTTGGGTGTGATACAGGAGGGTGATAGATGCAAGATGGCAGTGTGAAGGCAATTGGTTCAAGTAAGGGAGGTGTCTGTGCGTTGCCCTGTACTGTAGATTGTGGGTGTGAGTGATATAATGCAGCAGAATATGCAGTTGAACATATTAAGGCTGAAGGCCATGAGATTACTTAAACAGATGTGGTTTCAGTGATCTTTAAAAGATTTTGATGTAGGAAGATAGTCTATTGAAGTGAGGCAAGGACTTCCTTCGAGTAGGAACAACAGAAAAGTCCTAACGGTGGGAGTGAGATGAGATGATAAGAGAGGAGCAAAGAAGAAGGTCAATAGCAGAATGAAGAAGGGGAGTATTTTAAAAAGAGAGCAGAGATTATTGAGGGTTTTTTACATTTTATTCTGGAGGCATTGGGAAGCCAGGGAGAGAATGACACAGAGGAGCTACAGACTCTGAGCTTGAATATGGTCGCTGAATCTAGCAGAGGCATTCGTTATGGATTAGGGTGGAGACAGACGAGTGTAGGGGGGTTCAGCAAGGTGCAAGTTGCAGTATTCAAGTTGAGATAGGATAGGAGAATGGATTAGATTTTTAGTTGAAATTTAACAAGGTTTTGTTATTGATTGTATGTGAGGAATGAAATGAGAGGGCAAGGTCCAGTAGAACCCCAAGACAATGACATGTTGAGCATGTTGCTCATGCTCTTCTTCCTGTTCTCCCTTGCTCTCATTTTTTACTATCGCATTTTACACGTTCTTTATTCATTTTTAATATTCAGGATGAGTTCAGTGCACCAAGGAGTATAGCCACAAAATTCTGGAGTTGTGTTGTTTATTTATAATGTGAGGACACTATTTTTTTTTATCTCTTTACTGAATTACATTGTTTTTAAAGCAAAAAAAGATTTATAAAAAATACATCCAATATTTTATTAAAATTGAATACCTTTATGTTTTACTAAATATTAAATGTGATTTTTTTACATTTTATCTCTTTAAAAACAATAAGTATGCTCTGTATGTGTCATTGGAGGGAGGAAGGAAGGCATCTGATTCCTTAATTTTGACTGCTTGCAATGGTATTTGGCACTCCTTCGGGGATAGGAACAAGGTACTCTATTGTAACACTCCTAACTGATAGTTGCAATGGAATACTCTTTTCTCTGTACTCACACCCTTTCTGTTATTATCAGCCATATTAAATGATTAATAATGGCAGCAGTCTTTAATTTCTAAAGGTGACTAATAAATATAAAACTAGCCTTTGCATGTCTAATAGCTGGATTTCTTCTATTCCTGCCTTGCTAGGTTGTGATGACCTTGTTGCTTAAAAATCACTAAACTAAGTAAAAACACTACTTCTGCATCTTAAATCAAGTCTACAAAAGAGATATGAAGCTGTAAGCTGAACATACAAAAGTATGAACTTACTTGCTAATGTGATAGCATTTATATTGGGCATTACCTTGATATATAAATAATAAAATTTAAAATGAACTTCTAATCAGAAGATGAAGGACTATAATCACAGATTGTATAGTAATGTATACAAACTAGCAAAAAATACCCTTTATTAATATATGCTTATACTTTGTAGATTAGATTCCATTGGTCTGTTTTCCCAGAAGAAATCTTCATTGCGGTGTATGGAGAATTATTGTGTAAAATCAGTGCATAAATGTATATACACCAATACAATATATTCCAGGCTTTATTCATCTGTCTGGCTGTGACAAAAGACACTAACCATTAGAAATTCAGCAGTAGCCTGACATCAAAGATGCATTTGTATTCCCAGCATTGCTACACTACGTGGGCCTCTTTATGATTGCTCACATGAAGTGTATGAGGAGGCTAATGCTTAACCCTCAGTTTGAGGATCTTGACTTTGCATAACTATTTGGTTGTGTCTGAATTGTCTCTGACCATTAATTTTATCAATCTGTAATTATGGCATGTAGCCAGACCAAACACTTTAAATGAATTGTCACTGTGAAATGTTGCTACTTAATGCAAACTTCAAGATTTTTTTTATTAATGAGCCAATATTTCTATAATCATAGTTCTTATATTGAAGCCTTGTTGGCAAATGCATGAATGTTTGATGAAAGGCATTAATGCACAAGACAGACTTCGGTATCTCTTTGATGGCTGTATCTGAGCAATTTTCCCTCTATCTCTCAATTCAGTCCTGACCTTACTGAGCAATCAGTCAACGTTCAGTTGCTTGTTCCAAGAAAAATGATTGCCACCTGGCTTAGTAAGTCTGAGTATTTGTATATATTTTATTACAATCCTACATATGTTCAATGCCAATACCTATAAAGCATTAGGTACTTACATTTCCTATATTGAGAATTGTATTTTAATGGTCAGCTATTGGTTTTATGTCTTCCTTTGGGAAATATTGAAATGTAATTGAAATATAAATATCTTCTTAGAGAGTCTATAAAAATAATGTTTAACTAATAAAAAGATAAGTGGTATGCATATGAATACTATGCAATAAAAAGAAAATAATACTTTTTGGTCTTTTTTATGCTTACTTTAAACGTATATTAATGATGTCAGTCCAGTTGAGGAATAAAGTATTAAGTGGTCATAAATGCTCTTCTTAAATGAGCAATGTCAATATTTAAAGGATCACTGCACAATGAAAACTTTGTGTCTGACTAACAGCATAATAAAGGAGAAAAAAATTATAAAGATAGCTGTGATTTAGAAGCAAAAAAATTGATACCGCTGCAGGACCCTGGAGGGATCTATTTTAAACTGGTGGAAGTTGTAGACCTGTGTTTGCATTACTTTATGCAACTTCATGTTTCTGAGCCAGTGAGGGTAAAGAGGTATGGTGACAATATCAAGCTTATCCTATTATCAAACAAAGGCCTCCCACTACTGATAACTTCAAACATCCCCACCCTCCATCATCCAGATGATGTAACAAACAAAAAATTATTTACCCCCAAAAATATTTTATTCCATGGCTGTTAATATTGTTAGTTTGGTACATACTTGACAATAACCTTTTCCACAGCTGCAGTGGTCCTTTAAACTGGGATCACTGCAAGTAGACTTTAAGGCCTTAAATACATCACCAGAAAATATCAAAGAATTAGAAAGGCTTAACCTATGGTTGTTAAAATAAACATACAATTAAATAATATAACACTCATAGATAGGAATCTTTGCCAAGTGGTGAATATGACATACGAACAGAATTGTTTGGTTTGGATTACAGTTTACATTATTTTAAATGATTTATTATTATGCTTTTTAATAAAGACAGTAAACTAAATTCAAGATTGCAAATATTTAAGACTTATTTCAAACTAGCGAATTGCCCATCAAAAAATGTCGGCAATGAAATTGTAAGTGAGCTAATGCTGTTTGGTGTATAATAATAAAATAAATAATAGATTATTAAAGTAATATACTTTACCTATTTTGAAGTAATATATGCAGGAAGCATTCTGTTGAAGAGCTGGCAATGTGTTTTGATGTTGCTGCAGCATTAGTGCTGTAAGCGTGATGAATGTGTGGAGTGTAATAGTGTGCGTGCGCGAGACAAAACCGTTAGCGTAGCTGTGTACTTCCGCATTGTATAAGTTATTGTTCTAAAATGGTGGCTATTGTGTGGTATGCGGCTGTGGCTGATTTAGCGTCCTTCGTTTTAAATGTCGTCCGACTTTTTCGGGAATATCCGTAGCTGTTTGGTGGTGTAGCCTAGTTTTCGTTTTGTTCGGCGGCCATTTTTTCTCTCGCTTAGGTTATTTTCGGGTTTTTAAACTCTGCAATTTGTACTTAAATCGAAGTGTAACTTTACTTGCAGAGGTCCTGTGTGCCCCCCCCCCCCTTGCTGTGGGTAAGCTTTCTATATGTTTGTTGTGTGTATTTATTGTGTTTCTAATGTGTTTGGGGTCGCGCGGGTTGTGTCCTTGTTTTTGAATCTCGGATGTCTTTTTTGGAAATTCCGTAGGTGTTTGGTGGTGTTTTGCGTCTTTAGACTGCTGTAGCCTCGTTTTCGTTTTTTTCGGCGGCCATTTTTTCTCTCGCTTAAAGAATTTCTCAGTGTCTAAACTCTTTTATTTTGAGTTAAATTGAGGTGTAACTTCTGTTTTTGAGGTCCTGGGTTCCCCCTCTTCCTGTAGGTTTTGTACTTTTTATGTATTTGTTGTGTGTATTTATTGTGTTTTTTATGTTTTCATGTGCGCGGGTTGCGGACGATTTTTGCGAGGTCGTAATTGGTCGTAACGTGTCTCGTATTTGTTTGGGAGGTCCGCAGTTGATGACAAGGAGCGGGTGTGGATGATTTAGCGTCCTTGCTGGTGTATGTTGTACCTCGTATGGGTTTTTGTAAAAGCCGTATTAGCTTTGCGGTATATTGCAGCTTTAGGGGTTGTTTAGCCTCGTTTTCGTTTATTTCGTAGCCGGAAACATATTATTATATTTTATTGTTAGAGCGTTAACATATTCTGCAGTGCTGGGGTACAATAAACAATGGATAGAAATGATTTACTTATACCACATTGTATGTAAAACAAAACAGCATATTGTACATACACATTGGCACATGATGAGATGAGGGCCCCAGGAGAGCTTATAATAGGATATACAAGAGAGAAATGTTCTAGCATTATAGAAAAATGGTATGCTTCTCTGAAGAGTTGTGTTTTCAGAGAAAGTTTGAATATGTGAATACTAGGAGAGAGTATTATAGAGCAAGGTAGAGAATCCTAAAGATTTGGGCTGATCTTCAGAAGCCCTGTAGGCGAGAAAGGGAGGAGGTTATAGTGCAGGATGAGAGGTGCAAATCATGAACGATTGGTTTGGAGAGTATGGTTTGGAGAGTATCTGGAGACAATTCTTGAGCTATAATGATGTGCAGTGTTGTTACTGGCTTTATAAATAAGGCTTAGGATTTTTATCCTTGAGGAAGTTGATCAGTTGATGAGTTTTAGGTGAGATGGATGAGTCCGGAAGTGTTCAGGATAGATTGGAGTGGGCATAGGCGGAAGAATGGAAGGTCACTTAGGATAGATCTGCAAGGCCTGACACGATGAGAGCATTGATCAGTTTCTTTATAGTGTCTTGAGTGAGGAAGGGGCACATTTTGGATATTTTACAGAGGTGGAGGTGGCAAGATTTAATAGAATATTGGGATAAAAGAAAGATCTGAGTCAGTCAGACACCAAAATGCCTAACTTGAGATGTAGGGGTGAAGGAGGAAGAGGGAATAAGTAACAGTTCTGTCTTGGTGATGCTAATTTTTTTTAGCTGTCAGGAGGATATCAAAGAGGAGATGTTTGAAAGAAATGTTGCGATAGTAATCATTGAGGGATAGGTCTGGAGAGAGAAGAGGTGGATTTGGGTATCATCAGCATAAAGAGATAACGAATGAGCAGTTCAAGAGATATGACTGAAATCATGAGAGGGTTGTGCCACAGAAGAGCTTGTGGATCATTTGGAGTGGGTGCTGTACTGTGGTCAAGGCAACAAAGAGGCCAAGAAGTACTGGTATGGAGACATGTTCATTGGATTTAGCACTGATTAGATTATCTGTTTCATTAATAAGTGCAGTTTCTGTCAGTGTTGGGAGCAGAAGCCAGTTTGTAGTGAGTCGAGTAAATAATTGTTTGTTAAGAAGTTGTTAAGATGGGTGTAGACTGACCATGGAGGATCGAGGGAGGACTCTTTTAAAAATAGATGTGATGAGGACCTGCTCCAACAGAGATTGAGAAATTGAAAAGTTGAGTGAGGACTGAAGTAAGGGTGGTAAAGATGAAGGACACACGATGTGAAGGAATGGGGTCAAGGAAGCAAGTAATGAATTGAGAGGAAGACAGGAGTTTGGATACCTCAATCTCTTTCGCTGTTGAAGCAGTGGGTCATTGGGACAGAAAATGTTGGGTGGTGTGATGTTTTTTCTAATTGTATGTAAGGAACAGTGCTGTAAAGCATGTGCTGAATGGTGCATGTGCTAAGGGGAAGGTAGGAAAGAAGTGTTAGGATTGCATGACAGTGTGATGTGGGGTGAAACGTTTTCTTGAACTAATTAGGGGGCTAAGGTGTAAGAGTACAGAATTAATTTGTAGGGAAATGAATGTTAGAGGCCAAAGAAGCAGTTACCTTACAGTTACCGCTGCTTGTGAAATAAGAAATATATTATAGCATCAAAAAGGTATTATTTATACCACACATTATTGATACAACTAGTATCAGGTAAGTACTCACTTCTTATATTAGCTCACAGAATGGTATTGTTAGCTACCAAAAACTTTATAACTGTAATTGCAACTAACACTAAAATATTTGGTGAAGTACTTACTAGGTTTCATGTCCCTTTAAGTCTCCAAAATTCTCATTTCAATGTAAAAAGGTCATACAATGATAACATCTAAAATGAAAATTCTGGGAAAAATATGCAAATGAACATGGAGGCTTTTTTCAGTTCTGAATATTGATAATTTATATAATTCTCTAGATGCCTTAAACATCTCCTGATTTTAGCCCAAAGCCAGACTTTCATCACTCTCTGCTCTCATTTTCTGCTAGGTTATAATTCTGCATTACATGCACACTAATAGTACAGTATTTAAGATCTTAGAAATGTTATTAAATACGTATTTTGCCTCAAATTTTTACTGTTTTTATGATACCAAAATAATTCTGCAGAAAGTGTATGGTTTAAGTGAAATTTGTGTACAAACTCCGATGTGAGAAAGCTCTGAAACAATCTTGTTTGTGAGTGTTACCTTATATGAGGAAACGGATGATACAAGGATATTGAACTTAAAGTGGAAAATTTATGTTTGCAGTTCTTAGTTAATGTTAAGGAACATTAAATCTGGGTAGACACCGTAGAAGCCATTTTTAAACTAAATATTTGTAACTACACTGGTATTGCCTTACCCTACACAGCAGTTATAGGCACACATTTTCTGTCATCATTATTACATTTAGCTAATGCCACAGCCCAACAACCTAGAGTATTCTTTAATGTTATGATCGTGTCATGCTGTTTAATATTTACTGTTTACATGATCCATTTGAAATAAGATCCCACACAAGTCTACCACATCCAAGCGGTGATTTGCCTCTAGCTTTTAAGTAGAACAGATTATTAATGGGTATTTTATTCAAAAGCAGATTTTTAAATAATGTATGTGCATTGATAAATATTTTGATCATATAATTTTCAAAAACAGTGCTTGGTTTCTAGTGATGATAGAGAACCTTTAACAACATATGCACTCATAACCGCTTTCTTGTTTGCTAAGGCTTGGCACCATTTTTTTTTATTGCTGTAGAATATTGCTTTTGCCAGCCTCTAAATTTGTACAGTCTAAATTCAAGTTTTGTAAAGGATATACTTAATAGCATTTGCCTCATTTGGTTTGCTCATCTGGTTTTGTGTGTTTATATAATGTTCATCATTGTGCCAAGCCCTTCGTTGTCTTCAGCTCGCCAACACAGCTTATGTTTATGCACTGCCTTTGAAATCAACTAACCTTACATTTTCTGAATATATTTCCCCTATTCCATAACAATACATTCTTTGAAAATCTTTCTCTATTATAGAATGAGATATGTAAGTCTGAAAATAAACAAGCTGTGTGCTGATAAGATACATTTGAATACAATTAACGCATTTTATTAAAGATCTTTTTTTTTTATCACTGATCCCATATTGCTGTTGATGTTTTAAATTACAGATATTCTGAAAGTTCAAGTTGCCATAAGAAGTTGATAATTTGGTTCTCAAGGATATTTGGTGACACACTTATAAATCTGTTAGTGTGTAAGCTGCTACTTCCATTGATAACAGATTGTGCTTTTTAAATGTTCTCATCTTCATTCAGACTGTTCTCAAGGAGACAAGCGGCATTCTGTCCTCATATAATGACATTTAGCTAGAGTCTGTGGGGTTCATGGTGCACCTTTCCTATAAAGCAGTGTTTTGACTGATATTGAAGGCTCACAGAATGAAAATCACACTGAAGGTCACTTTGCAAATTTAATTCCATCAGCTCCAGGACCTAACATAGACTAAATTTAGATTGTGATTTGCATACAACCTCTTCTTAAAAGGAATTGTCAATTTAAGTTAACAATATGATTGTAATTCCTAACAAAACAGTGTATCAATAAAAAAAATTCTATATTCACATATAGATATTATTATAATTTATTATTACTATCCATTGTACTTCATTCTTTTTTAGATATCTAGCAACATTTAAATTGACTAAAAAAATGAAAATGCAGCCTAGCCTATACCACCCTGAACTTGGGCCCTATAGCTTTTGTCCAGTGGGCAAGAAAGTGAAGGTAATGATTTGTACTGTCTATGACTAACTAATTTCAGAGCAAACTCTATATTTTGTTATTTGCTGGTAAATATTTGCCTCTGAATCTGAAACAGTGTAACCACATATAAATTAGATGTATAGAATAAAATGTAGACTTTTACTTAGTATTCAGAATAATGATATGAAATCCAAGAGTATGCTTGGATGCAGACTTGTTGATTAAATGCTTGTTTCTCCTCCAGTCTCTAAAAAGGAGTGTGGCTAATATAACTACTGAGAATGAAACAAAATGTGCCACTTTGTGCACAAGATGGCCGACTGACAAAGCTGACTTTATGAAAGAATAGTGAAACCAACATCCTCTAACTTTTATATATTGAATGATATTGTCCTTAATGGTAATTCCTTATAATTATATTTACATTTTATTTCATAAACTAGCGACGGCAATACAATTTGAAGCCTGGCAATGCTGTTTGCCACACTATGCAAGTTTCTCCCCCCTCTAACTTGCGGGCCTTGCGATGAGCTCCTTTGGTGTTCATCGCGGGCCTCGCAATGAGCGCCAAAGTCGCTCATTGCGAGCCTCTCCCCAGTAGCCCTGCAATGGGCGCCTTTGCAGTCGTCGACCAACCCGCAACTTTTGAGCCTCTCCTTTCCTGTACTTTATGGGCCTCCCGATGACGCTCATCATGAGCTCCGGAATGAACGCCTTCAGCACTCACTGTGAGCCTCTCCCCACTCTCTCCCTCCCGTGTCTCTTTGCCCCCTTTCCCTGCCCTGTTTTTTCCCCCCTTATTTCCCTCCCCTGTGTGTCTTTTCTCCCTCCCTCACCCCTGTGTCTCCCCCCCCCCATTCCCTCCCCGTGTCTCTTTCCACCCCACTCCCTCCCCGGTTTCTCTTTCCACCATCTCCCTCCTCTCCCGCCGCTATATCTTTCTCCCCCCTCTCCCTCCTCTGTGCTCCTGTTTGAAACCATTTGCGGGCTTATTATTATTATTAGCTTGCAACCTCACTTACAGGTTACCTGCCTCTCCCCCTGTGCTGTGTGTGAGATTGTAAGTTAAAATGTATTAATTTGCTTCTTTTTGTCTTCCGACAGCTTCTGAGTTACAGTCTTGAAAAAATGGAGGACATTAAATCCATAATTTTTTTTAAGCCTGTAAACTCATCAGCCATTCCCCCCTCAAGCCAGTCACGTACGGGCCTTGCTAAGAGAGCCTCCGGCCTTCAGAGCTCATTGCAGCCCCGTCAAGCCAGTCGTCATGAACGGGCCTTTGGCACTCATTGCAGCCCCCTTCAAACCCGTAACTTTCAGGCCTAGCGATGAGGCGCTCATTGCGCATGCACAATCTCGTAACTTTTAACCTTGCATGACGAAAACTCGCAATTTCCACAACTATTATATGTGATGTGCCCTTTCCCTTAACTAACTTGGCTCATTGCCAATTATAAAGGAAGACCACATCCTCACTTGTAGGGTATTATTCTCACTTTAATTTGTATGGTTGCGGTGCTTTTAGGAATATTTGCATGGTTCATTGTGAATAATCAATTGCGATCCCTTATGTGGGTGGGCATTTAATGAGGTACTACAGCTCCTGTGCGGTATGTGACCCTCTACCTGTATAGACAAGCTGCCAGTGAAACACCAGGGAGGAGAAGAGGCCCTCTGGAGCAAGGAACAATAAAACAGAGGATAGAAGAGAGCTAAAAGCAAGAGTGAATCTGAATCAAACTCTTCCCCTGTATAGCATATGTTTAAGTTGCATTATTATCCAATGCCAGGATCATCGTTATGTCTGTGGTTATGCTTATCCATAAGGTTTTCTTAGCAGATATACTGGAGTGGGTTACCAGTGACCAGGATTTGTTTGACCTCTCTGCGATGACCTACCCATCTTGGGTAACCCTACATGGTACAGTTTACAGCTTCATTGAAATACACAAGTCCCTTCACCATGACAATGTAGTGATCCAGAAATTAAATAAAAGGTTACAGGTTACAGTTATATAAAAGGTTATAGTGCTCTTTTAAGAACTGATGCCCTAGGCATTTGCCTAGTTTGCCTTTATGATCTATGAAAATACATGTTTGTTTATACAGAATGATAAACTCCTCACAGCACCCTGTATACATACAAATTACTATCAGCAAACAAATCTGTTATGCTTCCACAAATAACTTAAAATATGCAAATAAAATATTAGAGTAATTACATACCTATTTACATTGTTCCTATCTGATATCAAGAGCAGATCCCTATAATTTGGACTGAGTCGATTAATTTTCTCCTAATTGATAATTATGTAGCTATCTCTTGATTGCAGTAGAAAAACGTCATTGAACCAGAACAGATTATGGTGCGAGATTATGCCCATTAGGTTTGTTAAATTCAGATGTGGAGAGATGTATAGACCGTGAAATTTTGTTTCAAAATGAAAAATACATACAGCCTTATCAAATTGCGATTTGGCAAATTGAATAGGGCTCTATTTAAGCACATAGCATATTTTTTTTACAGAAGTTTTTCGTTAGTGAAGTTCTATCCAAAAGCAAGTTCTTCACTAAATAAAAACTTCTGTAAAATATGCTGTGTGCTTATATAGAGCCCTTTTAAATTTGCTGAATCGCAATATAATAAGGCTGACAGTATCTACATTGTTTTCTATATCAATATTTGCATAACTTTGTTACATGATTTAATCAAACTCTAAAAATATCTATCTAGCATGTATTATTGCAAGATGAAGGGCCTTATTCAATTGAGCAATTGTTGATTACTGGAGCACGTAATGTAGCCCGTATACTAATTTGCTATTCAATTTGCGTCTATTAGCTACCTGCAAACAGTCTGCAGGTTACAGGCTGAAAATCCCTAAGGTTGGTAAAATCGTAACTCCGACCCGCCTTTGATCTTTCAAGCCTGTAAATGTTACACTCGCAAATCACTATTCAATTGCCACAATACCTCAAGCTCGCAATTGTTTTCACAGCAAATGTAGAAGAAAATCCTACGGGTACCAGATAGGATTCGCAAGAGGGTTAAACACCAGATCGCAGCACTGTAAATGCAAATAAAATTCAATACTTCACTTTAAAAGACGGGGAAAGCGATGAAAGACATTAGAATTAATTGCACAAATCTGCAATCCAATTTTTTTTATATATATCTTTGATATATCAATCTCGGGAATCAAGGTGTTAATACATATCAGGCCACCCACATGGACTAGAACATTTTCTTCATTAATTTTTATTATTTTGTTCATCACTAATTGATGTTTAACCTCCATGTTTTACTGACATAATGATGACGGTCTCATTTACTATTGGCTGTTTCTAAATCGGTAGTTATAGCCTGGCTTAAGTGATCATGATCATGCTCTGAAATGCTACTTACAGCTGCATGGTTTACGGTTTACGATTGAGGCTTTCGGCCAGGTAGTCGCATCCTTGATCAATTAAATCGCTCTGTAACTGTTGCAAATTTCAAGCAGACTTATGGCTGTTATGAAGGCAACTGAATGGGGCCCTAAGTGTCCATCACCAGGTCTGGATTTACATTTAATGTACCAGAAACCACAAATCCCTTAAGTGCTCCCTCTACACATGTGTGTCTTAGTGTATATAAATATATTTGTGGGCATATTTGTGTGTCCCAGCTCAACTTCCCAGAATGCAGTGTAATAACTGTTTTTCTCGGAACTCTGAGCTGGAAGCAGTTTTTTTAAACCTGGTTTAGACATTCAAGTGTGAACACTGATGTACTTTTTATTTACTATATATATATATATATATATATATATATATATATATATAATGTATACAGTAAACTTCTGTTTATTCGGAACTCAAGTATCCGGAACTCTCAAGCAAACGGCACCTACCTCCATTTCCCTATTTCCGGAAACCCCGATTTCCGGAAACTAAGCACCATTTGAGCCGGCACAACCGGAATCTGAAGCAACCCGAAATGACCCTGCACAACCAGAGCATCAAGCAACCGGCAAAAGGAGAAGCCTGGAAGTGACCCTGGACGTGGATGAAGTGGATCCTGACCCGTTAGGAAACCCATCGGAAGCCTTTGTCTGGAAGTGCCTAAGGGAAGTCCCAGCCTGGAAGTGCCTATCTGCAGCATCTAACTGTAAGTGCCAATCTGTTGTATATCATGTATAATAAAATGCTTTATTTTAAATGACCTTTGTCTCTGTGTGTTTCTTTTTTCCTTTGAATGACTCAATTTAGTTAGCAATAGAAATTTAATAGATAGTTTATGGTTTTCTAGGGGGTATACTATTAGTTAGGCCTATTTTAATAGTGACTTTCAAGCAACTGGGAACTATAGTTATCAGGCATATAGCAATCCCTGTGGGTGGCAGATAACTGAGAGTCTACTGTATGTATATATATATATATATATATATCATTCAATCAATCGTGTCTAACTCTCCGTGACTCCATGGACCTCAGCCCTCAGCATTATGTCTCTGATTGTGCTAATCCATATGTTTTTAATGGCAAAGATAATTGAGTGGGTTGTTGATGGATCAGATTTGTCTGACCTCTCTGCTATGTCCTATCCATCCTGGCAGGCCTTACATGGTATAGCTCACAGCTTCATTGAAGCACACAAGTAATATGGTTATTCCTATAATTTCTTGCCAGATTGTTTAGCAGATATTCAAGCATTAAGGTGTATATATTTAAACCTTTAGCTACTAGAAAAAGCTGCTGTACATATCAGATTTTTAACAGAAGAAGACAGAAAGCTATGTTGTTTACACTGGCAGATACAGGTTTAAGGCTCAAGCAAAATCATGTAAATACTTTATTGACTGTCTAGGGCAGGTTGAATATTTTCCATCTCCCCCTGTCCTTTCTCCAGTACTTGTCATGCACAATCAGTACTGTGATCTTCCCCAGAATTAGTTGAGTAACTGATTTCAGAGTTATGTTTGATTCCCAAGGAATTCTTGAAGTTGTATTTGTATGCCTGGAGTAGACCCTATAACTGAAAACAACAATACAACTCCCAGTATGCTGTGTAGGTCATAGTCAGTTAAGAGGAACTTTGCTATTCTTGCCCTAAGAAACAAAACATTTCCCGAAAGAAACACTATGCAGAAAAAACAACTCTCTGGCTGTTCTCTGAAGAATTTTTTCAGTGGTGGAACAAGGTTCCACCCAAATGCAGCCACCCCCAGCCAGCTGCCTACTCTGCCTAATGGGGAATTCAACAATGCAGTTACATGAAGCTTAAATGGACACTTAAGTAAACCTTTTTGATCATGCAAATAAGTGAATATTTAAACTATATATCATTCAATTTAATGTAAAAAAACATTTGCAATGTTTAAGACACTGTCATTTAAATACATCAAAGAAAATGCTTGCCTTCAGTTTAAACGGTCACTGTAACAGTTCAATTTTCATGGCTTTTAAGCACTATAGATCAGTATCAACATTTTATTGAAAGTATTGAAATTAAAAAAAGTTGAATGAATGAAAGCACAATCCTTACTATTAAAAGCCACCAAAGCTGGACAATGAAAGAAGTCCTTTAGAGAGACATAGGGCTAGATTTATGAAAGTAAAAGCTTACTCACTTGTGAGGTGAGAGACTTGACCACTATCATAAATTATATTGCATGTTCACAGCTATAAGCCAGAGCTGCACACAAAAATCTATCTACTAATCCCATACTTCATCATCTAATAAAATGTTTTATAATATTAAACTAGTAACATTTTTGTAATTTATTTTCTATCAGTTCACACAACTTTAATTATAGCTCTCATTAAATGCCCTCCAATTAACTATCTTGTTTCACTTTACCCATGTTACCCCTTTATTAGGCCTCCCCTTGCTTAATTTTCCCTATTAACCATCTCATTTAAATTCCATCTCTCTCTTATTAACTTCTCATTTAACAAAGCAATTACTTTACTCATTACACCTGACTTTAACCACTCTAATTTGCACCCTCCATACCCATTAACTTATTTAAAATCCCATGTCATGTAACCCCATCTGTCCAATTTATAACCATATCTGTCTCAAGTCACATGGTATATAAACGGTGTTGCCTTAAAGGACCACTGCACAATGAAAAAACTTTTGAAAACTTTGAGTGTAACTAAGAGCATAACTAGGCATGACAAAGTCATACAATTAGTTTTTAATTTGTAAAAAAATAACCATTTTGAAGCCTCTGCGTGTCCCTGCTAAAATTCATGTACATAGGTGGAAGTTGTGTGTGTGTGTGAGACTTGGGCATTTACATTTCTGGAGAGATATAGCTGAATTTCTTGATGCAAGGAGTTATCTTCTGAGCCAGTGAGTGAGAAGGGGTGTGGTGCCAAATTCAGTATTAAGCTTTCTGCTCTATCCCTCCCCACCCCTATCTTCACATATATAAAAAAAATGCATACCATCTGATGTAGGAAATTAATTCCTATCCTCATAGACACTTAAAAAAAATCTGATTTTCCCAAAAAAATGTTTTATATCCATGCATGGGTGTTGGAACTGGGAGGGGGGGGGGGGGGGGTAGTGGGGACAACATCCCCCCCCCTAGATTTTTCTATGTTTGTATGTATGTATATATAAACTATTTTTTGGTCTATGTACACAATGAGCTGTATCCCCCCCCCCCCCCCCCCCCAGAATTATCCTGGCTCTAACGCCCCTGTGTACATGACTTGCACAGCTGGTAATAATGTTAGTTTAGTATATACTAGACATACAAGTATTCCAAAAAATGTAAATGCTGAAAAAACTCACCAGCTTTTATATTATTCTATGTAGCCCTTTCACTAAAGTGTTAATAGTTGTTTTTTACAATGAAACTAAAGAGAAATACAAACTGGAATTCGGAAAAATTATATAATTATTTCATTAAGTAGTCTGGCAGCATCATACAAGGTGTGTTAGTCACAGACTCTGTAAAGCTTTGTCCCCTAAGGAGGACTGAAGGAGTTAACCACTCTGTAAAGTTATTTAGCTGCACCTGTGTAACCCCATTTTAAGGCAGCACCTGGAGTATTTAGTTGTTGCAGGAGAGTCTGAAGCCTATGTCCACTTGGAGCAAAAGTGAAACACCTGAAAGTCTGGGAGGAAAATACAGGCCAGTCAGTGTATGGACTTGTGAATTGTTTTGATTACTTTCCACCCAGGGTTAGATGGGTGAGAGTTGATAGTAAGAAATAGCTTACTCATTTATGTAGCTTTGATTTGTTTGGTTCTATTAGCAATATTTTTTCTGACTACATATTAGTAAAACTTGCTGTACAGCGTCTCACTCTAGTATGTTTGGCTGAAAGTTGATATAGAGCAGCAATAACATTTGGCTGTACATATTCAGCTGTCAGTCACTGTGTGGTTGGAATGTCTGGTTCTATTAGGCTCAATGTCCGTATGTTCAGACTTGTTTAATTCATTGTATTTCAGTGACCTGAGATTTTAAAAAGCTTGCTGCTCATGTTTATAATCTCTGTCATGTGGCTTGTTATGAAATTTAGGAAGAGGTCAGATTTTAGCACCATTTTTTAAAAACACCAAGGCATCCACTTAACTTATGTTATGTATATTACTTACTGAGTTAAACCTTTAGAAATGTTTCAAATAGTAAATTGTGTTTCTTAAACTCATGCTTACAGAAACAATGACTAAATTTAGAGTGGTTAGTGAGATACATTCGCTAAGTACCAGATCACATGAGAGTTGGGCCAGAGCTACCAATGGTGCAGTGCTCCAGGGCTCTCCACTGCGGGGGCCCAATGCCGTAAAATTAGTTTTTTGCATTTGATTTGTTTTAATGTAGTGTAAGGGCCCCCTGTGGGGACACACCTTAGGCTATCACACCACAGCCCCCTTTGAAAAAGAGCATTTCAACTGAAGCTCCCTAGAGGTGGCAGTGTGCAGCAGTTCAGCATGCTGGGGATATGTATTAGGGGGGAAGATAAGAGATCAAGGGCTGCAAAGTGAAAACAAAGTACGGGGGGGTTCTATGAAGGGGAGCAAAGTAGATAGGCATGGGTACTCTTCTATGTGGCTTCTGACAGGGGTTGGGTGCTGTGTGGGGATGGCTGCTGACAAGGACTGAGTGCTATGTAGGGATGGATGCTAAGAGGGGTTGGTGCTGTGGTGGATGGATGTTGAGATGGAGTCGGCTCCCTCGGCTGCACCAGCCTCCCCGTAGAGGATTTCGCTTGAAAGTGGAGCATGCACGTCCTGGAGCTGTGCTGTTTGGACAAGGGTCCTCCATTTTCCATTGTCATAAAAAACTATTACAGTTAGAGCATCTCAGTATTTAATTTTCCTGATCTAGAAACTAACCATTAGCCTGTTATTGTCTATCAACATCCCATATTTAGGGCAACTTATTAAACTTTGAGGGCTTTGGTTACTTGCTTGATATTTTTTTAAAAATTTGACAAACAGTCTTTGCTTTTCTTATAGTTTGATCACTAGTTGTATTTACTATCCATTATCGGTTTCCTTTAGCTGCAAAGTTTTATTCCTAAGCAATAAAACTTAACCTTTTATGGAGGAAGGTGGAGAGGGGTACTACTAAAAAGAGACCAAAGTGATGTATAGTATGAGGAGAGACTAACGCAATAGTTTGGCAGTTTGGCAGTGCAGGAGAAAGCCCTGTTACTCACTCAGCTGACTCGCGCGGTCACAGTCCCATCGACTAAATGCATTGATTTACTACCATCCAAGATTTAGCAAATAAACAAGGAAGGTGTTCAGCCTTGGGATTGTTATTGATCTGTTCACATATGCTAATTCAATTCTTTATTTTTTATTAAGGGAGCAAGAACAAAACTTTTTTTTCTTTTGTTTTTAAAATAACAGGGGCTATACCTTATCAATTATGGGAGTATTCCCATTGGGAGGATTAGTACACCAGTGTGGTGTGTATTTTAGATATACTTTGTTTTTGGAGATTTTCTTTTAAAAAGAAATTAATAAAGTTGATATTTTAATGATTAATTGGAATTTCAAGTAAATAGTTCAGAAGTTTGTGTATAGCCACATGTATAATACCTCAATCACTCCTAAGGAAATATTCTTTTTTTCTAAGGATGCTATTGTGTGCATACTCACCTGTGTGAGTTATATTATGTAAGCTCACTGTGTGGTACCATTTCTGCCATACTCTTCATTGAATTTCACATCCATTAAGGATATAATCCATATTTGGCTGCATGCTGTTTTGCAGTGTATATACACCACTTTTGTAGAAATGTTTTTCTTTAATACACTTACCCACTATGGTGGTGCACCTTTCATTTTTCTTGTTTTTGCAAGAAGATGAAACTTGACAGTCATTTTCATTCTGGCCAGATTAGGGTTAGATTCAGTCTCATGTGCTACAAGAAATATCTCTTTCATAATGGTACCATAACTGAGCTAAAACTTAATAGACTGCAGACTAAGGGCCCTATTCTATTGCCCAATTTGTAAATTTATACACACTTAAAATCATTCTATGCATTGCTACATTTTCGTCAAATATTACTTATTGGCAGTAATGAATTCTTAAGTCAATAGAATGCATATAAACATTTATAAAAAAAACACCCAATGCCAAATTTATGAGTTCATGGCATTTGCAAGTAGCTAATAGAATATGGCCCTAAGTGGACTCCATCCTATATTTTTGCCTTGACTGCTCTCAGGGTACACTGCATTTTATCCCAGTAATGAGTGGCTGCTGATCACTATTAAGCTACCTTGATGTGCTAATTAGGATTAGAATCTGCTTGTCTATGTAGTGATCCTCTTCACTGCCCTTATCATACATTCTGAGCTACAAAATAGCATACTAAGCAACACAGTAGCATATAATGGCATCACAAGCAAGATAAAGCATGTCAAGATTGATTTACTTTAGAGGAAAAACTCTTTCAATGTATAGACAGTTTTTGTGCTGCTTAAAGAAATTCACCCCAAGATCATGCATGTTTTAAATATATTATTACAAAGCATGAAAAAGTGGTTATGCAGTGTATTAGCAATTGTTTTCTAGGGTGAATCATTCCATATTCCATATTGTTAGTATTCAATTGACTTATTATTTGGAAAACCTGTCACTTGTATAACAATTCTATTTTGCTAATTAGGATTACAATCTGTCTCAGTGGTGGACAAAACAATGACCCCAATGTTATAATGCAGTTAAATCATCTCCCTTAGTACTATGAGCTCAGATTAGCATAATAAGCTGCACATCAGCATAAAGGAGCCACACAATCAATGCTCAATCAGTATCTCAAGAAGGATTCATTGTCGAGATAACTGCTAGTACAAAGTATAGTCAGTTTTTAAGATGAATCCAACTTCCTGTTGGGGGTGACATTGCCCTTTTAAGGTTACATCAATTTCCTGTTTAGATGGCAGTGTTATGGTGATAGGTTCATTAATATTATCCCACTCTCCTATTTCTCTCCTAATTTTGAATGTACTATGGGAATTTCCCAGGCTGTGATATCTGAGGTCAAAATTAAATATATATCTTCTAAATTATATTTGATTTCTAAACTATTATTCCACATTAAGTCACATTAAGTGTGCAGGTCTTAAACCCCCTGGGAACAGATTGAGTTATGTTACGTGGTATCCTTTTAGTCTATAACTTGCATTTCTAATGTTAGTTAATATTTTTTTTTACCTAAGCAATTCAGTCACATTTGCTATATTAAATGAAATGTATTTAACAAGTCTTTTCTTACTGTTCAAAAGTTTTCTATTTTATAGTTTCTAAATAGAATGATTAACTTCTCTAGGGTTCTAGTTTTCCCTTGCCAACAAATTGGGCTTTTGATTTAAATATGTAAAATGTAGGAGAACCAAATATTATCTGAATAAAATGCCATAGTCGTGCAATACTATTCTATTGCCCAATTCGTAAATTTATACACACTTAAAATCACTCTATACATTGCTACATTTTCGTCAAATATTACTTATTGGCACTAATGAATTCTTAAGTCAATAGAATGCATATAAACATTTATAAAAAAAACACCCAATGCCAAATTTATGAGTTCATGGCATTTGCAAGTAGCTAATAGAATATGGCCCTAAGTGGGCTCCATCCTATATTTTTGCCTTGACTGCTCTCAGAGTACACTGCATTTTATCCCAGTAATGAGTGGCTGCTGATCACTATTAAGCTACCTTGATGTGCTAATTAGGATTAGAATCTGCTTGTCTATGTAGTGATCCTCTTCACTGCCCTTATCATACATTCTGAGCTACAAAATAGCATACTAAGCAACACAGTAGCATATAATGGCATCACAAGCAAGATAAAGCATGTCAAGATTGATTTACTTTAGAGGAAAAACTCTTTCAATGTATAGACAGTTTTTGTGCTGCTTAAAGAAATTCACCCCAAGATCATGCATGTTTTAAATATATTATTACAAAGCATGAAAAAGTGGTTATGCAGTGTATTAGCAATTGTTTTCTAGGGTGAATCATTCCATATTCCATATTGTTAGTATTCAATTGACTTATTATTTGGGAGCCTGTCACTTGTATAACAATTCTATTTTGCTAATTAGGATTACAATCTGTCTCAGTGGTGGACAAAACAATGACCCCAATGTTATAATGCAGTTAAATCATCTCCCTCAGTACTATGAGCTCAGATTAGCATAATAAGCTGCACATCAGCATAAAGGAGCCACACAATCAATGCTCAATCAGTATCTCAAGAAGGATTCATTGTCGAGATAACTGCTAGTACAAAGTATAGTCAGTTTTTAAGATGAATCCAACTTCCTGTTGGGGTGACATTGACCTTTTAAGGTTACATCAATTTCCTGTTTTTAGGTGGCAGTGTTATGGTGATAGGTTCATTAATATTATCCCACTCCTATTTCTCTCCTAATTTTGAATGTACTATGGGAATTTCCCAGGCTGTGATATCTGAGGTCAAAATTAAATATATATCTTCTAAATTATATTTGATTTCTAAACTATTATTCCACATTAAGTCACATTAAGTGTGCAGGTCTTAAACCCCCTGGGAACAGATTGAGTTATGTTAAGTGGTATCCTTTTAGTCTATAACTTGCATTTCTAATGTTAGTTAATATTTTTTTACCTAAGCAATTCAGTCACATTTGCTATATTAAATGAAATGTATTTAACAAGTCTTTTCTTACTGTTCAGAAGTTTTCTATTTTATAGTTTCTAAATAGAATGATTAACTTCTCTAGGGTTCTAGTTTTCCCTTGCCAACAAATTGGGCTTTTGATTTAAATATGTAAAATGTAGGGGAACCAAATATTATCTGAATAAAATGCCATAGTCATGCAATACTTTATATAAAACCTTTTTGGAAGCAATGTATTTTTTGGATGCAGGATCAATAATTTTTTCTTGATACTGCTAGTATTTTGCACACTATTGTCAGTTACATTCTATATATTCCTGTTTAACATATGAGTGGTAAGTTTATACATTCAAGTTTAACACATTGTTTTTTTATTAATCTTATTTTTCTGCTCTAAATTCATATAGTTTGCAAGGGATTTTTTTCTACTTTTTAATTTTATCATGTAATTGTTTTGGTAACTTGACTATGTAGATCTCTTTTTTATATTTTTGAGATGTAACAGCAACATAAAGAGTTAAATGTTATTGAATGAAGTATGTTTTTCAGTGCATTACCCACTCAGTTTCCTTGGTTTCTTATACAGTATTACACAATTATTACATTAGCACTTATCTTTCCTCTAGTTTTTGTTTCTGATGTCACTTTTCAGGTATTCATTTTTACAGACATGTCACTGGCATCAATATTTCTATATGTATTTCTGGTGTAGACATGTTTTTGGGCTGGGTTGGTGATTGGTGTCAGCTTGGAAATGTGCAGAAGGTCTTATATTCATCATGGATAGTTTTCTACAGCTACAGCTTGATGAGTAGTAAGATGACTGGCTTGTATGTACACTGTGGTCAAATTAATTATGTAGATAAAATACATAGGATATCATTGTGTTGTCCTGTCGTGCATTTTGAGGGTAAAAAGAATGCCACACCCATCTATTATTTACATTATATGGTTGTCCATTGCCACTTACTATTTATCATTGTAGACATACACAAACACTTAGAGTATGCCTCTTTAACTTGTGAATGGGTTAAATCATTTTTTTCTTTGTTCAAATTAAATGTCTGAGTTTATTACACAAATCAAGTCAAGAACTTGGCTAGGCCAAATTACCAATACTTTCACATGGGCAAGAAAGACCTTCAGAATGCTACTTTTAATATAGTGTGCTAAGGAATACGGTTTCATTTCAATTCTCCATTGTCTATTATCGCACAGGTGGAAGATTAGCGCACAATGGTGTAGTCTACTGACCAGAAATAATTTGGCACATAATTAATACAGAGGTCATAACATATTATTATGACTAGAGCGCTCCCAAGTGGCTAGAAAGACATTCACAATATTTTTATAATATATTCTGATTTATTCCTATACATGAAAGGGGAGTAACTATTTATGATTGGTGGAAACTAAACTTGTGACAAGGAGAAAGAAATAGTTATCAGAAGCAGGGAGGGAATATTCTGGGTCTTTTGGTATTTTGCTGTTTTTCCGGGGCCTCTTCTATACCATCTATACTGATGGTCCTGTCTGCGGACAAACTTGACTATCATCCTTGGCATCAACTTATTCCCCCTTCAAATCTTCCTTAAGATATATTACTATATCTGACTATCAAATTCTATTCTATCTCCACTACTTTCTAACCATCCAATCACACAAAGAGGGATTTCTTCAATGAAAAGGGATCCTCTAGTGACAGGTGTTATTCTGAAATTCCACACATAGGTAATGTATAAAGTGTTGTTAAAAAATTGTTAAAACTTAGCCCTGTATATCACAATCCTTCTGTTACCCTTTTGGTAATGGTCACAAACCCAGACTAATTAGCAACTTCATTCTGGACTGGAGATGTTAATCAATATATTTAATTCTGTGCCCAAATTCCCTCAGACTGATTGACTTTATTCAATAATGTAACCGTTTAACTCTGTTACAAGATCAATTATTAAAACACATATGCAGCAAACCATACTTAGCAATACTCAACATATATAATCTTGTATCACACAATCAATAAAACTGTCTTACATCATCATTGATTGAATTGACCAACTTGATAAATTAAATTAAATGTAATCAATTCTGATATAAGACCAACAACCAAAACAATAGCTTGCCAACACCTAAATACAAAGGTAAATTAGCTTGCAACCTCACATACAATATAATCAACTCATTATTGCGAAGCGAGCTTGCAAGAACTGCGTCCCTTGCAAAGCGAGGGATGCAGTTCGGGCCGCAAATGCGGCTCCTCGTGAAGCAAAGTGCCGCATTGCGAAGGTGGAGGCTCCAACGCCAGCTGCAATGAGCCAAAGGCACATTGCAGGCCGCAAATGCGGACCCTCGTGAAGCGAGGGGCCCCATTTGCAGAGGTGGAGGCTCTACGGTGTCTCACAATCGGTTACAAACACCCACAGAAGTGGGGCTTTGAAAAAAACTCTAACACGCAATGACTAAATACGGAATTAGACAAAAAAATACTAGCAGCGGGACCTAGAAAAATAAATAAAAACCTTACCCACAGCAAGCGGGGACACCCAGGACCGCTGGAAGTGAGGTTACACCTCAATTTAAGTCCAATTTACCAAATTTAGAAACTCAAAAATCCCCTAATCGAGAGAAAAAATGTCAGCCGAAAAAAACGAAAACGAGGATATACGACCCCTAAAGCCATAAAACATCGCCAGGCACATCCGACTTTTACAAAAAGACGTACGAGGTACAAGATACACTATTAGCAAGGACGCTAAATCAGCCACTTCTGCGTACCACATACAGATTTGCAGCCATTTTACAACACTAACTTACAGAATGCGGAAGTACACAGCTACACTAACGGCTTCCCCTCGCGCACGCAGCCTATTTACACTACACACTGCACACATTGCTGACACTTACACCTCAGCTCAACAACACTGAAAATCTACATTGTATGCTGCAGGAACATGAAAACAGATTGTTAGCTCTTCAGCACATTGCTTGCTGCATATATTAATTACAAATAGGTAAAGTATATTCATTTATGATTTCATTAATTAACTAATTATCATCAAAAACTACATATAAAAAAAAAAAACACCACATTATCGCAACAAACTACACCAGGGGAGAGGCTTGCAATGAGCGCAAAAAGGAGATCAGCGCGCACCTTACAATGACAGCAAAAGTGCCTCTCATAACAAAAAATACACCAACCGATAGGCTCTCAATGAGAGTCGAAGGTGCTCATTGCGAGCCACGCGATGAGCGCCAAAGGTGCCCCGGCGCTCAGTTTGCAATGAGCGCTGAAGGATCTCAAACGACAAAAACACTTACTGTCTGTGGCAAACAGCATTACCTGCCTTACAATTTTATTGCCCCGTCATTTTTGACGGGCAAGTCGCTAGTATATATATATAACAAATAGACAGCTAATTGTTTATATACTATTGTACTGACTAAATATAGACAAACTGTTAACCAAACTGTATAAGATTATATACACTGTCTATATACTCCTATATTGAACTAACCAAGCATAGATTGTATTAACATAAATTGTTAATCAATATTTATATGTTTGTATATACTGCTTATTGATTGCTGTATTGATCTAACCAAATATAAAGGGTGTTAAGACTAAATGTTATCCAATCATCCCAATAAGAGATTGTAATACACATATCAGATAGATTGTATTGTGATATAACTAAATATCAAAGCTTACAAGTGTAAACACTTATAAATTGTTTATCCTTGATATTTACTGTTATACCAATAAAAGCAATTTCTGCACACAGCGTATACTTGTCATAACTTGATCTTTAAACTTAATCAGACTATACACTGTTATATTTTAAGAAACTACTGTATATTAATCTATACAGTGTAATATTTATGTAATAGACTTCAGGGAACATTAACATAGCTATGGGGCATACTGTTTAACCAGTTATTAATATTATTTCAGTCATATGTTTCAATAACAGTTGGTGCCATTGCTTTTTTTCTTACTGTTACTCAATGGGTACTATGGGTTTATGAGTTTTCTACTTTTGTTATATAAACTCTCAAATAGTGAGATGTCAGATTAATACAGGTATAACTAATTTTGTGAAATAATCATTTTTTCTCCTTTCAGTCATGTTGAAACTATAATTGTATAACCAGACTTGATACAGCAGAGGCTATTCATATGGTTTATATGTGTGCTTGCATTTTTAACTACACATGCCTTCTAAACTGTTCAAATAGCATAATCTTAGTCCTTCTCAGTGAGTCCATTTTATCATAGTTAATCTTACTAATGAATTTTACACTGGTGACCGTATGCAGTTTTTAGAATTTTTTCTAAGAATTTGTATTATAGGTTACGTACAAAACTATGTCTGGTTCACAAACAATGGAAGACATAATGAAATGCCCAATTTATATAACTAATTAGATAGTTTAATAACAAAATTATGTCTTGTAAATATATTTCCACCATATACATATGATTATACCTCCGTCCCTGCACTGGTTCTTCCTTCTATGTTTGCACCTTTACAATTGTGGCAAGGAGTGCACTGCTCATACTTGCCAAGATCAATCCGGAGTGTGACAAGAACTTGTCACAGTCAAAGGCAGTTGCACATTACTATCAATGATAAAGGAACTGGAATCTTTTACAATTATGTTGCATATCATCATCAGGGGTAGTCAACATTTTAATACCTAATGCCCACTTTTGATAGTAACATTTCCTTACCGCCTACCTGTGTCTCATTAACTCAATTTACCTTGTCTCATTTGTGATTACATAAATCATATGACCCAAACTATGTATCGCCCTCTACTTACTAGATAGTGATCCGGTCCTGACTGGTGTCCCTAGGCTCTCGAACCAGCTCTCGAACCAGCCAAGAGTGGTGCTGAGGGTCTCTGGCCCGTGACGTCACTCGTCAGTGATGACACCTAGCCATTACCCAACTGCCCACCATAAAAGCTTACATCGCCCACTAGTGGGCGGTAGGGACCTGGTTGACTACCATTACATACTCTGTAAAAGTGACCAAAAAGTAAACCTAGTGCTACTGGCAGATCTCCAAGTAGTCACAATTAGATGCCTGAGTTACAAGTTGCACATCATGGTAAAGCTGGACATTTAAGTTTAAATGTGCCAGAACAGACCACTGTTGTTTGTGGAGCTGTTACTACAGTTGTGTGAGCTAATGGATTCATACATATGTTATGCAACAACTGAATGTGAAAGACTGTGGTAGGTTGTTAGATCATATTAAGATGATAACTGAAAAAAATAGATCTCATATCGCTAACGTGTGGGCAACCTTTCTCTACTGAACCAGATGTCTTTGCTTATTTGAAGGCTTCCCACAGCATTACTATTTCAGCTTAATCTTCCCACTGTCAGAAGAAATTGATAAAGTCCATAAACCCATTAATATTATTTAAACAAAAACAAAACAATATCTCTCTCTCTGTATATATATACATATATATCACACATATGTATACATATATTAATCATCATTCACCTAAAATAATGATCATCATCCTAAAAGTAAGACAACCAGATGTCAATATTTTGTTTTCTTTCTTTAAACTTTTAGCTCATTTTCTTTTACAGCCTTGACAGTAAGACAAAATGTTCCTAAAACCATTTAAAAACTTTTTAAAGGATTGCTCCTTCTTATCAGGTGAGTGTTCCATTATTTATTTTGGTATAAGACATAAAAACTGAGAGAAGAGGTTTTTAAACAGCACTTTTTATGATGGTGAAAACAGGGATGTCAAAGAGAATTAGGGGGTCGTTTATCAAATATTTTTTCTAAGTTTGCCCCAGAGAATGAACAACATGAAAGTTAATAATAAAAAAATACTCCTTATTTACAGAGCTAGAATATTTGTCTTTGACAAATCAGGTGCTTGGGAAAGAGCGGAAGAAAATGTTAAGGTAACATGTAACCTTGATGACATGCTTAAGAAAAACACATTCACAGAACTGCAAACATCTGTGTTCTCTTGCTAGGAGACATGTGGGGGCCAGCCTTGATTTGTAATATAATTTCATACTCAACAAGTATCAGACAGATTGAAGTCCATAGAAATGCATTACTATTTGATTTAAACTTATTCTGAAATAAAGCAAAAACCTTTCTCCTGCTGTTTTCTGAAGCAGTAGGAGTCAAAACTGGACATTCAATGTTTTGATTAACTTTTATTCATAATGACATTACCCATTACATAAAAATCAAGATTAGCTTCTTCTTATTTAATACAATATAATATGTTCTGCACCGCAGTGCTGTTATTGTTGAGATAGGTCCAAAATTATTCCAAAGAGGCTCCTGATTGCACTGATGGACCAGAATACTATATTGTATTTGTATAGAAATAAACATTTTGCCATTATTAAGAAACATTAACTGTAACAAGTCTAGTTTGTCATACTTATCCCAAACTGGGCCAGACATAATTGCAAGGTGCACGATTATCCATGTTATAATGATGTCTCTGAAGGGCAGCTTCACTATGAAACGTATACTCTTTAATGATAAATAATAATATCTCTAAACAAACTAGTGGGAAAGCAGAAAATTGCAGTAAGATGGTGTTAATTATAGTTATTTATGATTGGTTATTTTGTATATGCACATATATTATGCAAAGCAAATCTCTTCCATGACATCCCAAAAATAAATTGTGTTTTATACTAGGAAAATCTGTGATTTTCTAATTACACGGCATGGTATAACATTTAGTTACAGTTTAATGGCCATTGAAAAATAATCGCATCGTTCTCAACTGGCTTTCTTTTGGAATAACAGTCCCTCTTTCAGGTTAAATAAACCTGTCCCTCTTAGATCCCCACCCCCCTTTTGAAGAGAAGTCTAACATCTAAGGACAAAGCTCTGTTTTCCAGCCCTGACCATGTCCCACTTTCTCTGATTCCTCTTGTTTTCTTTTAAAGTCCAGGATAAATAAATGACTACACTAGAGTTCTAGAGAATATATGTCAGTATGGAAAATTCTGTATGTATTAAGAGTGTATATCTAAAATGTAATTTTTTTTATTTTATGTATAAACTGGCAATACAACTACCTAACAGTGTAACCTTTTTTCAAGAATGTTTCCCTCTTTGGCCATTTGAAATGTTGTAAAATGTATGTAATTAAATGACTGTGTAATGATTTATTTTCCTTCCTGACACAAATACACAAAGTTCTATTTTTATGCAGGTAAATTATTAATAATGTAAAAATGCAGTATAGTTGATGTCTGGTAACGTATATTTATACTGTATATAATTATTTTATACTAGTTAATTGTCTGTCAAAAATGACAGTATAATATTGAGTGTTCTGTCTCTTTGTGTGCCCTTTCTCTGTGTACCCTGTTTCTATCTCTGTGCAGTCTCTCTTTCTGTGCCCTCTCACTCTCTCTGTGCTCTTTCTCTCTCCCTCCCTCCTATCTCGTCATCCCTTCTTCTCTCTTTCTCTCTCTCTCTTTCTCCCTTCTTCTCTCATCCTTCCTCTCTCTTTCTCTCTCTCTCACCCTTCCTCTCATTCTCTCCCTCCTTCTCTCTCCCTACCTCTCCTTCTCCCTCCTTCCCTCTCCTTCTCTCTCTCCTCTCTCTCTCCCTCCTTCTCTCTCTCCCTCCTTTTCTCTCTCCCTTCCGCTCATTCTCTCCCTCCTTCTCTCTCTCCCCCTCTTTCCATCCTTCTCTCTCCCTCAATACTTCTCTCTCTCTCCCCTTCTCACTCTCTCTCCTGCCCTTTCCTTCTCACTCCTTCCCCTTCTTTCTTCTCTCTTCTTCTTCTTTCTCATTCTTTCTTCCTTCCTTCCTTCCTTCCTCTCCCTTCGCCGTGCAATGCAAGGCTCGTAACTCGCAATTCTCTTTCTCTCTCTGTCTCTTACTCCATCTCTGTCCCTCCATCCCTCTCTCTCCCTCTCCTTCTCACTCTCTCTCCCCCTCTCCTTCTATCTCCCCCCTCTCCTTCTATCTCCCTCCCTCTCCTTCTCTCTCTCTCCTCTTTCCTTCCTTTTCCCCTTCTCCCTTCGCCGTGCAATGCAAGCTTCGCAATGCAGAGTGCGCATGCGCAACTCGCAATTTTCCGAGCGTTGCAGATAAACGCACATTACGACAAATATATTAGTGATGAGTAAATAAGAACTTTGATGGTTCTGGAAATTGAAATGTTTGAAATGCGTTAAACAATATGATATTCATCATTAGCTACATATACAAAAGTGATAAGGGAGAAAATCAGTGATTTAATAGATGATATAAAATACAAGTCTATATAACACAGAGTCAAATTTCCAGTTCTCTACAACCTTGAATAAGTCACCTTATACTCCCAGGTTTCAAATTTTAAAAAAGCTGGACAGAGACTCATTCAGTCCATATTGCTATTACAGCAAATATCCAATGTTCACTGCTAGCTTTGTATGAAAACACCTTTATATTTCTACTTATGATGACATTCTAATAATTACCAAAACTTTTTAAGGACATTTCTATATAAAGGAACCAAACACTCCAATATTAAACTGCATCATAGAAAGAAGAAAAAAATATTTAATCTTCCACAAATCTCCTGCGGGGGTTCTAAAGTAGCATTACTTCCTCTTATTACTTGGAACATTTCATAACTCACTTCTTGCCGCTAGCATTGTTAGTCAAGTCTTCTATAATTCAAAGATAATAAAATGTGTTTTCTGACACCCTTACGATGTTTCATATAAAGATATGACGCTCAAACCTTTTTTTTAAATCTACCTCAATTCCAAATTGTAATAGTAGTTTTCCTATTATTGGATGAACTCTGACCTCAGCATGTTCCTATTATTAAAAGTGCCTTCTGCAGAAAGCGTAAGAGAGTCTTTGATGAGAACAAATAGCAATCAAAAAAACAGCTGGAGATACAATCTTGAGGTTACAAGTAGCAGACAAATAAGAGACTTAACAAAAGGTGTGTGCAACCACAAATAAGCTATTTAAGAAGTGACTCTGAAATGAACAGCATGATAAGGGAATAAACGACTATATTCATCAATTAGTAATTATTTACATGATTCTCATTTTGCTTGTCAGTCAGATTTTCTTTGGTCTATCTCCAACACGACATGAAGCTGTGGTAAGATAAATACAGTATTTTTCCCATTTTGTGTGGGCTGGTCGAACTTTACTGTTTTTAAGTGGAAGCAATATTTCACTCCAACAGGGCATTGAATAACTGTAAAATTTATAAAATAATAGTGAACATTAGTTATTGCATCATGTTCTATATTTTGGGGAACACAATATTATTGAAAACTCTATACTGTCAATATAAGAGTTAGTTATTGAGAAAAATATATATTTTTGCAGGAAAGAATGAGTGTTTCTACTGTGTTTCTGGCTTGTGACAGGATATCATGAACCTTGAGTATATGTTCAAAACCAGTGATCCTCAACAGACCCTCCTAACACCATGACAGTGCCTGAGAACTTATCTGTCATTCTCAAGGACACAAGAAGGATGAGGAAAGCCGTAAGCCTAGACATAAACATATCACTACAATTATTATAGAAATAAAATTGAAGGAGTTATCTGCAGTAAAAATTCAAATCTGTGCAAAAGTAAATTAAAATCTAGTGTTCTACATGTAGTATCATTAAGTTGAAAATATACTGGAAAATAACCATCTGGACACTAGGATAAAAAGGTTGTGAGGCACTGTTCTAGACCACATTAGAACATTGCCTGGATAGCAAGTACAGTGTCTTAATAGCATAAAATGTTTTATTTCGTCAAGAGGCATTCTGTCGTCTTATCTACATATGTGATAAGCACAATGTATAGGCACAATGATAGTAAAGCTGGTTTGTGTCATCACCAGTTCTATGGTAGAGAACCGAGAGTAGCAGTAGTCTATAAATGATGACAAAAGACATTAAGATCCATATGTCTTTTGACATTTAAATTCAAAGTCCGAAAATAAATGTTTTTTGCTTAATTTGTAAAAGAGACCCATCATGAAAGATACTCTATAATTAATGTATTTCATTTAGGGAGAGCAGTGACACATTTGGCATCATCCTTTTAAAGAAGCAAGATAAACTATTTTTATTGCAGGAAACATGATTGCTGTAAGCTTACATTAAACTGCCTTGATCCATTTGTGGTGGTGAAGCCAGTTATTCTGTCTAGAATAATATGATTCTTCTTTTGGTGTGTATACAGGCAAATAAAAAACAAATACAAGTATTTCTGACAGGACAAATAATAGCGCATCAAATGATGCATTGCATATTCAGAAAGAAATGGGCTGGAGGTCAAGAAACAGACCTGTTGACTAATACTGACCTATTCAGAAAAAAAGGATATGGATGTATGGATGATTACAGTGGTGCATGAAATTCAATAAAAAGCGAATTTATTAATAATCCTTAAAATCAAAATTTGATGCAAATAATGTTAACATTTGAGCACCAAAAACTAGTGTTATAAATATTGAGCAAAACCAATATATTAAGAATCAGGTACCTATAATACATCCTAACTAGATCGTCTAGTTGCTGTGAGGTTAAAAAAGGAGATGACCACTTTCACCCTTTGAAGTTTGTATTAAATAAGCACCATTTGAAAAAGCTTGTTCAGGCAAAATGCGTCATGAGTGACACAGTGCTCCTATTTTTACAGTGGGGACTGTGCACCTTAACTTACCTGGTTATTACTTTACTGGTTTATGTTATATATTTATAACATAAGGAAACTGAGCGTACCACTATAATTATCTATACATTCTTCTTCCTTTTTTTCTGAATAAGTTGTCTCTATGGTAATGGTAGCACGACATCTTTATAGATGTCTGTTGAGCTAGAACACATATTCTTTTTTTCCTGAGTACTCCTGACCTATACCATTAGGCTTGTTTATTAGGTTACAGAAATATGACATAGATAAGTGGATTAGCCATGAGGCACAGAAGGAATATGAGAGTACCTGGTACATGCATTAGGCTATTCTGATAATTAAATAAACATTATTATTAATATTTTAGGAAGGTAGGAGGATGAGCAGACTAGACGTATCTATTTGGTCAAACATGCATTTAGAATCTATATTTCCATAGATACATGTTTCTCTGGGGAAGTGTAAGTGAACATAAAAGAACATTGATGGCATACAGAGCTTTGGTTTTTACTTCACGTAAACTACAATGATTCATTACTACACTTTTTTGTCCTCTAAGAGGATTTCACCAACCCATACTTTACTGGTTTTCTTTCATAGACATAGGCCCTATTCAATTGCAAGCCCACAGTATACGTTATACAGGCCATATGTCTGCGGGCTTGAGATTTGCTACATTTACAGAGCAATTCAATTGAACCAGCCCACAATTTACGGGCCGAATGTCAAAACCGTAAACCATGCAATTGTAAGTAGCATTTCAGAGCTTGATCATGATCAATTAAGCAAGGCTGTAATTACCAATTTAGAAACAGCCAATAGTAAATGAGACCATCATCATGATGTCGGTAAAACATGGAGATTAAACGTCAATCAATTAGCATTTAGAAGTCAGATATGCTATCACACTCGCAATCTGGCAATGTACAAAACAATAAAAAGGAATGAAGGAAATGTTCTAGTCCATGTGTGTGGCCTGATATGTATAAACACCTTTATTCATGGGATCAATATAACATGAAAATAAAATGTAAAAGAAAATATTTTTGATTGCAGATTTGTGAGTTTGAGACTGTTGTGCAGTTAATTCTAATGTCTTTCATCGCTTTCCCTATCTCAAGTGCAGTATTGATTTTTTATTTGCATTTACAGTGCTATGATCAAGTGTTTAATCCCCTTGCAAGTCCTATCTGGTACCTGTAGGATTTTCTTCTACTATTTGCCATTTATGGGTGTGAAAACATTTGCGGGCTTGAAGAATTGTAGAAATTGAATAGTGATTTGCGACTGTAAAATTTTCAGACTTGGAAGATCTAAGGCTTAGCTGGGTTGGAGTTACGATTTTGACAACCGCAGGGATTTTCAGCTTGTAACCTGCAAATGGTTTGCAGCTAACTAAAAGACGCCAATTGAATAGCAAATTTGTTTACGGGCTAAATTACAGGCTCCAGTAACCAACAATTGCTCAATTGAATAGGGGCCATATACTGCAATCAGTACTGTTATACAACGTATAATTCATATGTAAAGAATTTACTTCGCTTCCTGGTGCATGTTATCACAGTGTGCCTTGTCGTATTGAAATCAATAAATATAATCAAATTCAATTTTACTTGAAAAATATGCTAGTTAAAACTTTTAAAAATGTTCTGTGTGGAACAAGACCTATGATTTGCCTGTTTTTGATGTTATAACTTTGCTGATTTTCTACTGTTTTATATTAAGCAACTTTGCATAAGAGTTTGTTGACATTAAAATGGATTTTCATATGGCCTAATTTGAACATTTTGCATAATCTGCAGAGTCCATGTGAGACAAGTTTTTTTGCAATGTTCATACAAAAAAAAATATATAATTGGTCTTTCTTTGTTCGTTTGAGGGCATGTTTCAAACAACATTTGGGTGAGTGTTGGTAAACAACTGAATAACAAGGATCATGCTACTGGGGTAAAAGGAGTAGCAGGAAAAGTGTTGGCTCATTATTGACGACCACACCATGGGCTATATTAAATTCTAAGCCTGCAACTCGATCGCAGACAGCCAAATGTCTGCAAGTGAGTTACGGGCTCCCGTTTGTCTCCGATTGCTATGCCATTCAATTGCTCAAGGCCGCAAGTTACGGGCCCCAGACCTAAACCATGCACTGGTTCGGAGCAGTTCAGGGCGGGAACATGATCAATTCAGCAAGCCCGTAACCGACCATTTAGAATCTGCCAATAGGAAATGATTATTCTGGCAGTAAAACACGGAGGTTACATGTCAATCAATTAGGTTCGGGTCTGAAATTAGATCAGACTTGCAAAATAAAGAATTATGAAAATGAATTCCAATACCATTCTAGTCCATATGGATTACCTGATATGTATTAACTCATTGATACCCGAGATCGATTTAACCCCGAAATGACACATAAAATGAATTTTACTTCCTGCCGATTTGCGGGGTTGAGACTGGTGTGCAATTAATTCTAATGCCTGTCTGATTTTTTTATTTGAATTTACAGTGCTATGAATAGGTGTTTAACCCCCTTGCGGGTACTCTCTAGCACTCGTAGGATTTTCTCTTTCATTTGTCGTTTACAGGTGTGAAAACATTTAAGGAGCAGAGGGGCTATATTTCCCAGATATCAAGAGAGAATGGAATATAGGCCCTCTGCTCCTTAAGTAAGTCTGACAGACGCCCACATTAGTAGGTGGGGCAGACAGAGAGTGGTCACATCTGGAATACATCTCTTTCCTTGGATTATGGGAAGGACAAAGACTAATTTTGTTTGTTCGTGGGGGCTCCTAGTGCAGAGGGGTCAAGACGGGAATGCTGTTGCATCTACGAGTGGAGGAGGTGGGGGTTACTTTACAGGAGTGCGGATAAAGCAGAGCAGGAACGTTGGTGGACTTGGTGCTTTCCACTTCCTGTTCATCGGACTACCAAGCCAGCTTGCTTGGCTTTTCCTGGGGGGCTGTCACCTCTCAGAATGAGTGGGGATGTGCTCTAGCTGCTCCTGACCCTGTGCAGTGCGGCGGGGGCATCCCGTTTGAGGGGCAGGGGTTAGGAGGAAGCGGGCGATGGGCATGCAGAAATTGGTGGCTGTGGCAGTGGCTTTCCCTTGTACTGCCTTCACCCCAAACTGGCTGTATCAGACACTTGAGGAAGGTCGCAAGCGCAGCATAGGGCTCTGGAAGATGTGCATAGCTGGCAGAGATGTGCTAGGGGCAAGCATCCGGGCTGGGCAAGTGGATGAAACAGATTGCCACCCCCTTGGTTGGGAATCTGAAATATCAGACTTACACGAATCCCGCAATACAGTCAGATGTAAGTACCTGCGCATCACATATCAGCCACATACCCGGGTTCAGCAACATTAGCGCGCAGGTGCTTGCTATTGACTGGCACGCTCTTGTGTGTGCTGGGTGAGAAATGTGAGTTGGTGCACTATTGCTGGCTGCGCTGTTGACGACCATGCTTTTGTGTGCGCGCGCATGCATCGGCGCGCATTTGTTGGCGGGCATTCCTCAGGCGCGCTATAGTCGTGCTACCAGGTCTCAAAATCACTCAATTGAATGTGGCTCCATGTATGGGAATTCTTAGGTTAGAAATACTAACATGATATATAACACTAATAAAAAATGTTTCTTTGTCTCAAAAATTGATTTTCACATTGAAATGTATTATGATGAATGGTAAATATATTTTCTAATACTTTTTTGTCCAGAAATAAGTACAAACCTTACAGACATGAATAAACACAGAATATATTCACCCTTTTATCTTTGCTTCTTTGTTTGACCTTTCAGATGAGACATCTTCAGTTATTTCAGAGCAGTTGGCTAATGGACAATGTACAGATCATTAGACCCTTGAGCTATATGTAGACCTGCCAGAGCTATGAAAAGTTCAGCAAACTCAATTAACAACCTAATTAATAGGGAGCCCAGTAAGACAAGGCTGCACACACTTTCAGGGTTAAACAGCCTAGCCAAAAATTGTTTATTGGGTAAAGTGCTCCATTTATTAATTTGCAATTTCCCATAACCTGCACCCTGAAATAATTTAGTCTGTGTTTTATCTGTTAAACAATATAAAACAGAACAAGTCTGTAATCAACACTTTGTTCAGGTTCAGGTTGACAGTTCTTTGTAAGGACTTTAATCCACTCAGTTAGCTACTTCCCTCAATTATTCTTAAATGCTAATTCCATCCTGTGAAAAATGCAGTTTGGAATTCTTAATTGCAATGTCTATTCCAAGTTCTGCATTCAAGTGCCAAATTGGAGGCTAGATCTTAACATAGCAGCCTAGCTTAGATTGTGATCACTTAAAATTTGTATGAGTATGGGTGTGTATTCAAGCATTTTTTTTCAAATATGAGTCCCTTCTATTAATAAACATTATATGACGTTTCTGTCAAACCCAGCTGTCAAAAGGAGCATGATCTCAACCTGTCTGACAGTTAAGATTTCTTATGAACGCATCTGTTTAAATAATCTTATCACCTTCAGCCTTAATATCCAAAACACATCTATCATCCTTCTATACCTCACTCATACATTTTAGACTGTAAGTTTGCAAGTTTTCATCTTGCTAAGTGCTTTGGGGAAAGTGCAGTGTACATTTGATTTTAAGCTCACATTTTCAATGCAAGTACAAAAAAACATGAAATAAGTAATTGAAATGTGGCACTTCTATCCATACATAGCAAATGTTATTGAATATGTTAGTTTAAGATATTCTGTAACCTCTCACAAGAGCTAACCATTGATTCTTCTCTATCACTGTGTATACGTATGTCATGTATGGTAGTATTTATCATTTTATTTTAGCTCTTTCTTTAGCTATGCCAATTATGTGGTATTGTATAATAAAAGTAATAATACGAATGTGAATTTTGTTTCTATGTGTTCAAGTTAAAAATGTCTACATACATTAACTCTTGACATGAAGGACCATATTAGATTTCTGCCAATTGTACAGTAGGCCTGCACTGCACCCTATTCACAGCATGCATTAAGACTGCTCAATCATTATGTGGTCCACAATGCTATTTCTAACTCTACACCCGCTTCCTTACTTGCAGCCTCATTCAATTTGGGGCTGTAATCAATCGCAAGTAGCCGATTTTCTGACATTGGGTTGCGGGCTCCTGTAGGTCTATCTTTAGTCTGCTATTCAGTTAACCGAGCCCGAAAGTTAGGCGCCGGTTGCGAGAATCGGAAACCATGCTCTCGGCAGTAGCATTTGCGTGCTTGAAGATGATCACGGACGCAAGCTTGTAACTCATGGTTCAAGGCCGAAAAATCGGAGCAATTTAAAAACAAATATAAATTCAGTACAGCAGTGTAAATGATGGGCAGCACAATGGTTGACATCAGAAAAAAAATGGAGGTTGGATTAGAAAAGCTTCCACCTCCAAGCCCGTAGGACTTTGGACGGAGAAAAAACATGAAATAAAGTATTCTATTCTAGCAATGTGTGAGCTTGAGAATGTTGTGCTTTTAATTCTAATGTCACCCATTGTGTTCCTCATCATTTACAGGGCTGTATTCATTTTCTATTTGCATTAAAAGTGCTCTGATTTGTAAGTAAGCCCTTTGCGAGACCTCCTTTGTCCCAGTAACCTGTCGTTCAATTTTTGCCATTTGCGGGCTTGACGAAGTGATTCGCTTGGGAAAATCGGCACAACTGAATAGCGATTTGTGATTTTAGCGGCCGCTAAATTGTGAAAGATCAAAGGCTTTGTGGGAAGTAACTTGCGATTTGACAAATCGCAATGGATCGCAGTTTGTAGCAAGTACCTTGATCGGACCCCGTAAATGGAAGGCAATTGGATAGCAAAGTAGCTTGCGACCTCCATTTGCGAGCATGGATCTCAAAATCATAGCAATAAAATGAGGTTGTACTGTGATTGTAATAATATGGAGAGAATGGGGAAGACGAAATTGTTAATGTGTAGCCACAACTTTCATTTCATGGATAAAACTGAATATTCACCACTAGTTATAATAAAAATATGCTACAAATAAACATTGCATATTACTTTAATATATTCGTCTTTTGTTGCATTATTTTTATTTTCATAGAAGCCTTAAGTTAAATATTAATATATCACTATTACTAGGTTTTGAAATTAATCTACAGTTTTAAAATTAGTACTGGGGTATTATAGATCATTGAAACTTAGTGAATCTTGGCCAATGTCAATATTTTGAAAAAGCTTTTATTTTGCACATTTCCACACTTAAAGTCCACTGTGCCACACATTTATAATATTCTCTTTTAAAGAACTGCACTTGAAAATATGCAAAAAAATTACAGTGAAATGAAATAATACAACCTATAGTTTAGTGGATTTGTATACAAATCTTCCATATTTCTTCTGCTGCTCAACTTCCAGAGGTGGGATGAATGCAGATGAGATTTTTATCTGCACATTACTAGATAAAAGTGCTAGGCCTTTCAACAGGACGTGCATTGATTTGGTGCCCTCTGAAGGGCTACACCCACATAATTTTCACAACAGCCAATTATATACATGGTTCAACCCCCACGTCTCCTCCCCTCAGATAACAGGTAACACAATTAAAACAGACACCATTTTAACCACATTCTGGATGTACCCCAAAAACAGGGGGTACACCTTTAAATCCAGCACCGTTCAATAGCTCTCACCCAGGGGAACAACATATTAAAAAATGGCATGAATCAGACCAGGGGTTCAAAAGTTAGTAAAAGTATCTTTTTCACATAACACACAGACATTTCACATATTCTCCATAGTTGGCCACACAATACACATATAGGGACAATAGGTGAGTCACACCTCCCTGAGGCAACTTGATATAATCAGACAATGATTAAATCAGCCTTCTTTGTTCTTATGTTTGAGAATGAATAGACTTCCTTATCTGTAACAGGATTATCTCTCCTGCCAAGGTCTGCACTAGCCTGGGCCAATATTCTGCAGAGCATAAACCAACATACATACAGTATATTACTAGGATCATATTTTAACCAAGAATTAAATAACCATAAAACAGGGTAAAACAGTGATGGGTTCCGTTACATCTGGGATCTGAGCGCACAAAACTACCGAATAGCGCTCAGATCATCTTCACACAGTTCAATTGCCATTTTGCTAAAGTCTTTCCCATAGTCTTTCATTATATGAATGGGCTCCATGGCATAGCTATCTGTGGTATCATGGTTCACACAGGGCAAGTACCGAATGACCCCCCTGTATGTAAAGGGCCAGAATGAGTGACATACACTCTGGTATGGCCGAATACTGTGTTTGAAGGGCAATATGTACCAGGGCCATAGTCGCAGGGCAGGAGGCTGGCAAACAGTCCTCTCCAAGACAAAGTGGCGAAGGGCACTTCGTCACACATCTCCCCTTTGGGGGGAAGTCTAACCAGGCACCTGACCTTTTGCCGGTCAGTGCCTCCGTTAGACGATCCACCAACCCACAATAAACCAGTGCTAGAGCAGCCCCCCCACAACAACAAAGTGCAAGAGCAGCCCACCCACAACAAACAGTTACGGCACCTGGATATTTCGCTGTGGTGATGGGGCAACACGCTGAGGGGACTTAAGGGACAGAGGCCAGCGGCACTCTGCCCTGATGCCAGCTCTTCTGCTGGTATAACCTGCAGGACATCCTGCTCTGTACAAGGGACCAAGGGAGGGCAGAGGCCGACTGCACTCTGCCCCGCTGTCAGCTCATTTGCTGGGGTACTTGGGACATATTCCGGCTCAGTAGCCAGGGAAAGGTGGTGGTCAGTGGGGGTTAACATTTCCTCTGTTAACCCTGGGGCCACATTAGAAGTTAGCTGCGGAGGGGAATTTGTACTTACCCCCTCCTCCGGTTGTCCCAGTGACGGTAGTTGGGGATCTGGACAGGCTGTGGGCGCAGAGACCACGGTCCCATCTGCGTATCATGTAGCTAAAGTCTTTCCCATAGTCTTTCATTATATTAATGGGCTCCATGGCATAGCTATCTGTGGTATCATGGTTCACACAGGGCAAGTACCGAATGACCCCCCTGTATGTAAAGGGCCAGAATGAGTGACATACACTCTGGTATGGCTGAATACTGTGTTTGAAGGGCAATATGTACCAGGGCCATAGTCGCAGGGCAGGAGGCTGGCAAACAGTCCTCTCCAAGACAAAGTGGCGAAGGGCACTTCGTCACAGATCATATAGTTAGTTTTGACTACAGTGATCTTTTCTACTAACAAATGCTGAAATCTCTACCTAGAAGTCTGTCTAAATTAACCATGTAGCAGTTTTCACCAAGTACATCCACGGCAATGTATGCAACGGGTTAATCATCTGACCTTATAATGTGCAAATATAAGCAATGATACAACTAAAACCTATTATAACTTGAGTCTATCATTTGATGTCAGTCACAAGACCTGGGTTCTGCTTTCCAAATAGCATCACATTTCCCAACCGCACCATCTCCCAAGACTATGGAAAATAACCATGGCTTTGTTCTTTCCCATAAAGAGAACATCTGCAGCAAAGTAAGGATATAATGAAAGAATTGCAGAATTATATCCTCATACTGCTAGAGCATTGCTCCTGCTTTGTCTTACATATTGTATCTTATTATTTATTATTTTTTTCCATTCGGTGCCCTTAAAATCAAAGGCAAGAAATAATTCTCCACATAATGAACAGTACATGTACATGTAACATTTACTATAGAACAAAGCTCACATAAATACCTGTGCTACACAAATACACAGAGCGGGGCTTCTCATGAGGTCACAAATTCTGATTTTAGACCTTTTATTCAGTGACTTCAAAGAGCCTTCTGCTGTCCAAAGACCAGATGATCATCCATATCAAAGCAAATTATACAAAGTGCGGGTTGATGTTTGCTTTCTTTTGCATTAACTCTTCAAAGCTTTAACCCACTGTCCCAATCTTCTATAAAGATGTGCTATTGAGTCTTGAAGGGGAACATTCATATTTTCTTCTACATAAAACTTGAAAGTTTAAAAAAAAAAAAAAAAAATCACCAGTAATTGCAATTGGTTGTTATTGGGGAAAAAAAAAAATCTAAATTACTATTAGACATTTGACATTGAATTTTTTGGGGAGGGTGATTACACAAAGTAAGAGGACCTTGAAAACATTTTTTTCTGTATAAAATGGCGATATTCACTGTCGGCCAACACTAATGTAGATATTTGTTCCATAAAATCCAATTGCAAATATCCTTAATTACTAGTGAAAATGTATTATAGTTGGAACTTTTCATACTCATAATTGTATCACTGTAATTCCCTAACAAGAATGGGTAAATATTTAAATTACACATTGATCATTAACAAAATTAATATTCAATTAATTACAAAAAAATACACTATATTTTAAGTATCAGCTTCAAACGTTCCATCTGAGCTGCTGGTCTCCACTACCTGTGAGGTCATCAGTGGGTGACAGCAGCTTGGGCTGTGAGTCAGTGTTAAAGGGCAGTACTCAATATTGTGTCTAGACAGGAGTTGGTGCTCTTTATTATCTTATGCCAATGTGTTTTGAACTGGCACAGTTTATCAGCTGTTGCTTGGATGCAGTCAATGAAGAGTACTGTCTAGACAAAAGCTTGTGTCTGGCCATTTAGCATTGCCTTCCAGCCACAGCTGATGCCAACCCAATGATGACAAACAATGCAACAGAAGGCCTAGTATATGATGCTTGAGTGTAAGCCTAATCGTGTATATGTTTTTTTTTTTTAACTTAATTGAAACTTAATTACTGATCATTGCCTAAGAAATATATTTACCTCCTGTTCCTGTGGCATTAAAAGGCTCAATTTTTTTGGCATATGAGGAGTAAAAGTAGTTCAGCGAGAATCAGAAAGAATTCAAAGATCTTTTATACAGCTAGCTTTGATAAAGAGCATAATATTTTGGAAAGTAACACACAATAAATACAGTCTTTACATGCAGTTATTTTTTAGTGCGTGTTTTCACTTTATTTCTGAGCTGCTTCTTTATCTGCTTTTGAAGCAAGGTGCATCCTTATAAATAATGAGCTTTCTACACAGAACAGTCCCATTATTATTACCACCAGCTAATATATTGAATAACCACATTTGTGCAGCATGGACAGCAGCTAGACTATGTGGTAGTGACATAATAAGATGCTGGTAGGTTGGCAAGGGTATCTGGAGCCATGCAGACTGCACTGCATCCAACAGCTGCTGAAAAGTGCGTGTTCAAGAATGCATATGGTGAACATGGTGACCGAGGTGGTCCTGCAGGTGCACAATGGAGTTCAAGTCTGGGCAATTTGCAGGCTAGGGAAGTACTTGGACGTATTCGTCATGCTCCTCCAACCACTCTCAGACAATTCTGCCCATATGACACATAGCATTGTCCTACTGGAAGAACCCATCTGCTCCAGGGAAGACAGTCAACATGTGTGAGTGTACTTGATCTGCAAGGATGGATAGATAACCCAATCGGTTGAAAGTGCACTCCAGAGGTATGAGTGGACCGAGACAATGCAAAATGAACATCACCCAGGCCATAACGCTGCCGCCACCAGCTTGTGTTCTTCCAACATTGGTTGCAGAGTGTTTGTTCTCAGATTTCGTGCCTAATATGGCAACATCCGTCTAGTCAATTGAGCAGAAAACATGACTCATTAAAGAAGGCAACCCTTTGCCAATCGGAAGAGATCCAATTTCAGTACTGTTGTGCAAATTGAAGCTATTTGTGATGATTTTAGGCACATGTCTGGTAGCCCTCTGGTTCATTTGGATGGTGAGTTGCTCACATGTCGGTTGCCCCTCACACACCTTCGCAGCCAATGTTCTACTCTGACATCAATAGCACATGGTGCTCCACAGTTTCCATGTTGTTGAACGTTGCTGATGCCATGGTCATAATAATGTGACGTGACCATAATTTATTCTGATTCAAAGCACAGATAATTTTAGTTGCACATCTTTCTGTAGCAGATGGAAACGTCCTTTACATTCAAGATCTTCACCGATCTGCAAAAGCTTCCATTGCTGCTTAGTTACATATTATAGATAATAAACAAAATGATATGTTTTATCTTTTTATTATAAAAAAATGGCCATTATCAAGTGCAGTTGTTCAGAAGATAGAACATAAATAAGATTACAGTGGTCTTTTAACTGGATGTATGTATGGATGTATGAATGTATGGCACTATATATATAAATATCCCAAGAAGTGAACAACATTAGGCCCAACAACATTACTATATCACATTCTATCTCGTTTGGACTGTACATATGCAGCTGCAGTTTATGTTACATCAGGTGCCAAAAAAGGCTGCATATATTTTGGAGATCATAACAGATGGGACCTATTTGAAAGTCATCTCAGCTGAAAGGAGATAGATATGGGAGCATAAACATAGCAGGATGTGCAAAAAGAATAAAGCTGAAAAATCAAAACAAATACTGAATATGATACAAGTAGTGTAACTCACAGAGACAATAAATTGAAAGCAAGCAATGGAAATGAAAGAGCTCTGAGTCTGAGAGATGATCGCTATAAATGACACTGGTGTAACTGCACTTACGAATATCTTGAACTGCTGGTCAGGAAGAATCCCCTGGTACTTTACTGCTGCTAGGTAAATATTGAGCAAACCTGACCTCAAACTCAGTACAAATTCCCTCGGCAGTACTATCCTTATAAAATAAGTTTTGTTATTAGTAATCATTTTAGCCACTGCCTGTTTCATGTGCTGTTAAAGAAAAAAAGTAATGTTACAGATTTTAGAGCAATGTGAGGTTGATAATGCTTATGTTCTTTAGGACCCATTACAAGAGAGAGATCACAAGAAAATTGGGGCATCAACATTTGTACAAAAACATTAATATATCTAAAGGTCATGAAAGTACCATCTTGTAAGTCAAATGAAAGCTTTTTAAGCACTTTAATGCACACTTTCCGAAAATATATAGGAAACCTACAGACAGATGTAGTTACCTCCACAACTCTAGCTTCCACCCCTCCCACACTAAACAAGGGATTATTCATAGTCAAGCCATCAGATACCACTGCATATGTTCAAACACAGAGGTCCGTGATAAACACTTAAAAACACTGTCTGCCTCCTTCAGACAGAAGGGTTACAAACCCCGTATTATCACTCAGAAAGTAACCTCTGCCATCAGAACACCCCGGGAACACCTGCTGCAATACAAAACCAAAGAAACAACTTCATGTACACCTCTAGTAACCACATACCATCAGGTTCTAGAAGGAATACGCTAAATATTTAAGGATTTACAAACACAACTCACAGAGGACACAGAATTGAAACATATATTCCCCAAACCCCCCATTCTTGCTTTTAGGCAGCCACCAAATTTAAGACAAACATTGGTGAACAGAAGATTGCCAAATGAACAGCATAACATAGACAATGGCACCAAACCCTGCAATAAAAGTCGCTGCAAACTATGCCAACACATCTGCACAGAGGACACAGCCACACACAACAACAAGACCCACAACATCAGAGGCTCATATTCATGTACATCATCAAATGTAGTGTACATGATACAATGTACTGTATGTGAAAGGGGGTGCTACATTGGGGAAACCAGCCAGAAACTACACATGCGAATGAACCTCCACCGAAGCTCCATCAAAAAGCACCATGAAGACAGCTATTGTACTCCAGTGGGACACCATTTCACCCAGGAGAATCACTCCATCCAGAACCTCAAAATAAAAGTACACAGAGCACAGAGGGAATTTCAGAACTATACAACAGCGGAAAACTTTTGAATTAAAAATGAATCAATTTTTTAATACAAAGGATTTGGGCATTAACATCCACTTAGGCTTTCTGGTTCACTATCTTAATGCCTTATAGCACATACATTCCATTTACCCCCCCCTTCTATTGCTGTTTTTGTAAGCTACATGCTATGCTAAAATGTATTGCTCTTTATTTTACTCTGCTGTGTTCTTATCTACAACCTGATCTATAGTCTTACATACTGACCTATCAGGACATTATTCACAATGCTGGTCTGTCTCTCACTTAACTCTGGCCAGTGAATTTTGTCTTTCTTGTTTTTCCAATTATTTTTTTCCTCCATCTCTTTCTGGTTACTGTTTTTAGTTCATACTTGTATCAGTATCGCTTTTTGAATTGATAAAGAGAGGCATTATCAGTCGAAAGCTCGTCGCTTTATTATGAATACTCTGATTATTCAACAGGTATCCTTAAAACATACTTCTAAAGTCATATTAGTTAGGGCTGTCACTATGCCTTTAAGTCTGGGCCGGAAAGAGCCTACTCAAGGGTGAAACAGGGAAACGCTGATACAGAACATAAACAAGATTTCTAGAATTAAGTTGTCATTTATATGAAAGGCCTTGAAATTCAGAAGGAAGTGCATTAGTTAAGATGTAAAAGAAGATGCCACAACATATTTAACGGGAAAGCAGGTAATCTTTTTTGGTTTGACCATTTTATAAAAAAAGGCAACTTTTCTGGGTTCTAAACATTTTTGCCTTAGAGCCTTCAAATTCAGCAGTGGTTTCATTTATGAATGAGATGGTGACAGAAGGGTACTGCACACAGAGCAACGATTGTCATGGGATTATGTTTAATTGGTAACCAAGCATTGGAAAGGATTTTTGTTCTGGAACAATGGCAGATTAGTACTGCAGCATCCTCCTGGGCCTGTTAACCATCCTCTCTCCAAAAGTAGTGGGTTGTATGGGGATACGATCAATGAGCTTAAGATCAGCTACGTTTAGGGAATGTGCTTGAAGAGTAGCTTGAGGCTGTGTGCCAGCTGGGCATAGAACCAAACTTGATGGCTCTAGCCGCCTTCACAGATCAAGCCATGTAACCATGTAACCTGTTTCCCTGCTGCAAAGCATTTATCAATTGCTGCCTTTGTTTCTGTCATGCAAAACTACTCCAAAGTAAAAATTTCCTGGGAAACTCTGCAAAGACATCCAACCCTCGTTTTTACAAAGATACAGTGAAAAAAACATATACAGCAGTTCCCATCAGTATCTAACAGGTTAACATAATCCCCTGAACAAAGATGCTATTTAAAAGATATTAGTAAGTGATACCAGTAATAATTAGGGATATGCACATGGACCCATGTGTTCGTTATAATATTGTGTCAAGGTATAAAAATAAAGAAAATAAAATGTATGTATGTTTCTTATTTATATAAAGGGATGCTGGAACACCAATATTAAGTTGTTTTTAGGTTAGTCTTAAAGATCATGAAAAGCGAAATATACATTGTGTTAGCCATATTTTTCAAAAGTCGATTATTCCTGAGCAATTAACTATGATCTGCGCTGCATTTTTATGCAAATTATTAATTGATTCAATGTGCAAATTAGAATCACAGTCTGCATGACTGTCCCTGTGGTGGACAAAATAATGACCCCCGATGTTGTCATTTGGTTAAACCCTCCATACCTTTATCAAGTACTCTGAGCCCCACATTAGTCGCATAAATAATGATTTATAAGTAATTATTTAAGGGACCACTGCACAATAAAAAAAATACATGCTTGGAAATGTTGAGTCTGAATAAGAGCATAATTAATCAGGAAATAGTCATACAACAAGGTTATAATTAGAAAAAATAAATAAATGTTGATGCCTTTGCGGGACCCTGGAGGGATATTTGTATGTGTTTCCATTTCTGAAGAGCTATGGTTGTCCTTTGATGCAATGTCAACATGTAGATCTTAAGCCCAACGTGCATGAAATTCTCCCGGGTTACGTCGCTATTAAATTGGAAGGGCCTGCAAGCAAAATCGTAACCGAGACGGTCGCACCCCGTGTGGGTTTGACTTAGCCAATGGCAAAACAGATTTCCATCATGGCTAATTAAAGCCTGTGGCTCCTCGACATCAGCACTTGCCACAGGGGTCCCGATCGTGACCTCTGCGGCGGTTAAAAACCGAAGCCCTGCCGCGGTGAGTACTTCATTGGTTCCCCCGCGGTTTCCCCATATTAACCCGTGCAGTGGTGTCAGATTTAGGGAGCAGGGGGAGGTTTAGGGGCCGGAGGGAGGTTCAGGGGACGGAGAGGGGGTCTTTTGTGCTGCTCGGAAAGCACACGTAAGGGCTTTCAGAGCCTTTGTGGTTGCTCTGGAGCACACATTGGGCTTCAGCCTCCATTTGCGTGTTACATGCTTGCTCGCGTGTGACCACGTTGCAATTTAATAGCTGAATTGAAAAAGTAGAGTTTACGGGCATGACAGAGCAAAGGATTTACATGCGCGAGTTACAACATTGCTCTCCATGTAGCCTATTCTCAACCGTTCTGCGTGTTACCACGCAAAGTCAGCTGCGATCAAAGTTAAGATGCATCTTAGCACGCGAAATAGCGCTAAGATAACATTTATAAGCTACATGTTAACACGTAGCTGCAATTGAAAAGGGCTGATAGTTTGTACATACTTGGCAACAAGTGTCTTTTCCCTTGTACTGCAGTGGTACTTTGATGATGAAAGAAAGGATAATACACTGTATAGATAGATTTTCATACTCTTTAAAATAAACCAAATTTCTGTTGGGTGACAGTGTCCCTTTAATGCCACCCATGTACACAGTGATTTTTCAGCACAAGGTTGTAGCACAGGGGCATAGTTAAGTTATATGCTGTCTTTATGTGCTTTCCATATACCAAATCGTACTCCTCCTTTTCCCTTTCCTACATCTCAGATTAATAAACACATATATAAAAGACTATAGTATGTATATACTATGTATGTACAGTATGCAATTATATTCAATGTTTATACTGAAATATTATCCACTACCACCTCCAACTTTTATTAAAACTCTCTGCCTGAAGAGGCCAGCAAAGTAATCATTTATACCTAAATTAGGACAATATATAAAATCCGCAAATGCTCAGACCCCATTAGTGCATATAGAAATTTTTTTAACCAGCATTACGTTGTTTTTGTGTTTAAACTTATTTTTCAGAAGTAAAGTTATGGTCTAGAGAAGCTGCAGTTTCATAGTGCATTTGATATGCTGAGGAATTCTTTTCCATTTGATATAAGTGGGTTGGCCCTGGAATGATATCAAGATTGCTAAACTTCCTGCTTACACATGCTGAAATCAACTCTTATTATGAATATATGCACAATCTAGTGCTGCGCAAAGCAAATAAAGATATCAAAAAGTATTTACAGATCAACTTTACATGTTGTTATTACAATTCTAATCCGACTATTTAAATAAATCTTACATTTAAGCATCAGATTCTAAGTCTCCAGTTGAGCTGACTGTCACCATCTTGAGGTCATCCAGGGGTGGAAGCAGTCCTTGCTGAGGCAATGCTTGATGGTCAAACACAAACTTGAGTTTAGAGTGGAGTGGGCAAATGGTTTAAGATGGCAATAAACAGTTTATGAGCTCTGGCTTGGGATCAACTAACAAAAGCAACTGTCTTGAACAGCAGTTCCCAAACCTCCCCTCCAGATCCAACAGACAGTCCATGGTTTCTGTTTTAGTAAGCCCAGGAGGAGCAATTAGCATTCTTAATATTTCCCTCATCTGAATTAAAATAGTGTTAAACTGAAATCATGGCCTGTCTGGTAGGTCTAGTGGAGAGGTTTGGGAACTGTTGGTCTAGACACAAGCTTATGTCTGGCCATTTAACGCTTCCTCCCAACCGGATTTGCTCCCACCCTTGTGATGACATAATAAGGGTAGAGTCAATAAGATAAAATGGATGCTGATATAAATAGGAACTTGTTTTAATTCAATGAATATTTGTTTATTAATGATCAATGCCTAATTAAAACATCAACCTCCTGTGGTTAATCATTACGATGGTATTTTATAGCGAATAAAAACATGTTATGTGATACTGTTATTCTATTTTGGCTTAGGTTACAACTAATGCATCTATTAATCTAAGCTCTATAAATAGTCTGTAGCCAAATTGGTACAGCTAGCATTTATTTAGTAATGTGGCAATTGGTAATTAATTTGTGTAAATAAAGCATAAAAAAATAAAGCTTTATCTCATTGTGCTTTATTAGAAATGGGAACAACCATAGTAAATCAAATGAGGAAACATCTTTGCAAATATATCAGGCACACCAAGGGACACAGATCATTTTTTTCTGATCTAGGCCCATTCGGGTTTATGTCATCATGACCAGTTACTAGTACCCTATTTCCCTTATTCTGTCTCCTTCCTAAGAACAGCACTCACATTTACACAGAATCTTAAGTATACATATCTTTACTAGTGACTTGCCCATCAAAAAATGACGGTCAATAACATTTGAAGCCATGGCAGTGCTGTTTGCCACACAATGTGAAGGTTTTTGTACTGTGAGGACCTTCGGCGCTCATTGCGAGCCTCTCCTCTGGTGTACTTTTGCTCCTCTGAGCAGCCTCTGTCTATATTTTTGTAAATAATAAATTAATTAGTTACTTAATGAATTAATATACTTTAACTATTTTACATAGTTACATAGTTAATTAAGGTTGAAAAAAGACTTTCAGTCCATCAAGTTCAACCTTTTAAGATCTCCTCTGATCTGCAATATGAGGATTAGTTATTAATTAATTATTGTTAATTGTTAATTAATTATTAATCAACTATTTATTTTTTTATAACTATTAATTAAACCAGAGGAAGGCAAACAGAAAAAAAACCCAAGTGAATTCCTTCCTGACCCCAGATACTGGCGATCGGATTTCTTCCTGGATCAATACACTCTAATTATCCAGGATAACCCTGAATTCCCTTCTTAATTAGAAATAAATCCTGTCCCCTTTTAAAGTTATCTATTGAATCTGCTGTCACCACCTCCCCTGGTAGAGAATTCCACAGATTAACCATCCTTACTATGAAGAACCCTTTTCTTTCTTTCTTTCTTCATATCTTAGCCCCTCCATTCCACTAATTAGTTTTGTTGCCCTCCTCTGTACCTTTTCCTCTCTAAAATGTCCTTTTTATGAAGTGGTGCCCAAAAATTGTACTCCATATTTCAAATGAGAGCGTACTAGAGATTTGTATAGCGGCAGAATTATATTTGTTTCCCTTGCTTCTTTACCCTTCCTAATACATGCTAATATTTTATTTGCCTTTGCAGCTGCTGCTTGGCTTTGAGCATTGTCTCCACAAGTACTCCCAAATCCCTTTCAATATCTGATACCCCTATATTTGCTCCATTAAGATGATACATTTCATGGCTATTTTTCCTTCCCAGATGAATAACTTTACATTTATTTGTATTAAATCTCATCTGCCACTTAGATGCCCATTCCTCAATTTTACGTAAATCCCTTTGAAGGGAAAGCGCATCATTATCTGATTTAATTACCTTGCACAACTTTGTGTCATCAGCAGAAATGAAGACACTACTTTTCAGTCCCACCTCTAAGTCATTAATAAATATGTTAAAAAGCAGAGGACCTAATACTGAACCCTGAGGAACCCCACTTACCACATTAGTCCAATCAGAGTATGTTCCATTTACAACAACCCTTTGCTTCATGTCTTTTAGCCAGCTCTCAATCCGTGAGCAGATATTTACTGCAATTCCTGTATCCCTTAGTTTGCACAATAGTCTTCCATGTGGCACTGTATCAAAAGCCTTTGCAAAATCCAAAAAGACTACATCCACTGAGTTGCCTTGATCCAAGTTCCTACTAACCTCCTCACAGAAACTAATTAGATTTGTTTGACATGGCCTATCCCTAATAAATCTATGTTTACTCCTACTTATAATCCTGTTCAAATAGACATATTATTTTATATTATCCCTTATTAACCCTTCTAAAAGCTTTCCCACTACAGAAGTGAGGCTCACTGGTCTATAATTCCCCGGATTTGTTCTTGCTCCCTTTTTAAATATAGGTATCACATCTGTTTTTCTCGAGTCATCTGGTAGAGACCCTGTGTTTAGTGAATCTTGAAAAATTAAATATAATGGTTTGGCTATTACAGAACCCGGTTCTCTCAGTACCCATGGATGTATATCCATCAAACAATAGGCTGAAGAGCTAACAATCTTTTTTCATTTTCCCGCAGCATATAATGTCCAGTTGTACTGTTGCTGGCCTGTGGAGATAGTTTTATGAATGTCCCAACTGTGCATTAGAAGTAGGCTGCGTGCGCAAAGGCAAAATGTTGGTTTATTTGTGTAAAGCGCTACTGTAGATGCGTATTGTTGTGATTTGCAAGTTCGGAGTGTAAAGTAGCGTCATTTGTGTATGTGCTACAAGGTTTGCTAGTATTTGGCGTCCTTTGTAGTAGTGTATTTTGTACCTTGTACGTCTCTGTGTGAAAGTGTTATGCGATTGGCGGTGTGTTGCGCGGTCAAGGGTCGTGTAGCCTCGTTTTCATTATTTTTGGCTGCCATTTTTTTTCTCGCTTAGCCGAATTTCGAGTGGTGAAACCCTTGAAAATCGACTTAAAATTTGCGTTCCACCTCAATCCCAGATGTCCTGGCTCTTCCCCCGTGCTGTGTGTGATGTTTTTTATTTTTTTGTGTTTTTTTGTGTTTTTTGTTTTTCGCGGTTCGGCCGTTAACTTCATATTTTTCCTACCTCATAGTTCCGCGTCTCGTAATGTTTTTTTTTCTAAGTTGTGCGTTTGTCAACTGCTTGCAGCCTAACAGCCTTATTAAATAGTAAATTATGAATCGGGCAATTAAATAGGGCTCTATATAAGCGCATAGCATATTTTTTAGTTAGTGAACTTCTATGCAAAAGCAATGTCTTCAGTAACTAAAAACTTCTTTAAAAAAACGATGCTATGTGCTTATATAGAGCCCTATTCAATTGGGCGAATGGCAATTTAATAAGTTGTCTCACCTCGTCGTACGCACCACGCAGAGCGTGACAACGTCTCGTAGTTTGACAATTATAATATGTGATGTATATATACATACAGTGGTACCTTGGTTCTCAACCTCCTTGGAACTTAAAATTTTCGATACTCAACGCGTCTGGATAAGCATAAAACCTTAGTTCTCATTGTGTTTGCTGAAACCAATTTAAAGTACTCCTTTTGTGAGTTTGGTATTCAAGTTTTTTGGTGCTCTAGCTGCTGTCCGGAATGGATTAAGGTTGAGAACCATGCTAGCACTGTACTATATAAGTGTTTAAGTATACAGAGTATCAGCAGTGGCGGAGCTAGTGAATGGAGGGCCTTGATGCACCTTAGAGGGAAGCCTGTAAGTCTAAGGGGACTTGGGGAGAAGGGGTGCGGGGGGCATGGGCCAGGGTGGGTACCTTGCACTAAGAAAAAAAAATTGCCCATAAAACCTACATTTTATTGCACTGGGGCCCCACAGAGCAGGACCCTAGTGCAGTGCACTGCCTGCATTGGTGATATCTCTGCCCCTGAGTATCAAGTACTTACAGACAAAAATGTTGCTAGAAACAGATATTTATTTTGATATTCACACATTATAAAATGACTCTGCATCAGCAAAGTGGACAACCTCAAACCGCTAGAAAATTTGGTATCCTGGTCTGATCATTGTTGCCCAATGCAGAAATATATCATTAGGCAAATCATACATTAAAGGGTTAATTCAACAGAACTCTTCTTTACAGAAAATATTTAATTTGCAACATAACCTTTTTACTGCCAATTAATATAGGTGTATGCCAAAAATAATACTGATTAGAAAACATGCCAAAAAATACTGATTTAGATAGATTATTTTTTCTTGCTTTTCCTATGAATCACATTTGTCACATACACAGCTGTAGAATTGCACGTAGGTCCATGTATGTAGTCATCCGAATAAATATGTTCATGAAAAGCCAGGTGTTTATAAGTCCATTTATCAAGGTGAGCAAACACATTGCACGATCCAATTCCCCATTGTTTTGCTCATATGATTGCCCTCTCGTAGGTTTTTGCACCTGAGCACACAATAATGTTATCAGCACCCAGTCACGCCTCTTGACTGGGGGCTCACCTATTCCACTATGAAAAGAAACTAACCTGCCAGGTGCATTATTTATCTCCCGTCAGCAGCTCTGCATCAGCAGCGAATGGGTAACACGAGACACTCAAGAGCCGCGGCTTGGACGCAACTCATATTTCATAGTTTAAATTATATTTGTAATTTCTTTTAACATGCTTAATCTAAGCTGTCATTAAGAATGATAAACAATATTTAATAAACACATTTAGGGAATAAAGAGACCATTAAAAGTTAAAGCTTTTGAAATAAGTACTTAGATTATAATTGCTTAACAGTGACTTTAAAGAATTCATTTTAATATAATACAAGATCCCACTGGTAGCTGCTGACAAAAAATATATAGCACGTACAGCCCTAATTATCAGCTTCACTTAATGTGTTTTACAAGGCTGAGAGATGAATAGATAAGGAGGAGAACTAAGGAATTTAAGAAAATTTAGCGAGTTTGTTCAAGAGCTAATGTGGATGTGTTAGGCTTCCAACAATCACTACTTTACTTCCATAATAGTCTATAAGAGGCATGTGATGGTAGCCAAATGACTCAATGAATACAGTATCAGTGCTTAAAAAGCGTGAAGCACATTTCAGAGCCTTCGACACTGAAGGGATTAAAGAAGTAGTTAACGTCTGAATGGTGCTTTCTTTGTTTGTTCAAATCAAGTACACCTGCAGAACAGTTCTGATTCTAGAGATTAACTCCATTAAAAGTACAATCCCCATGTGTCTGTTGACAGAAAGCCTCTGGAACTTGCCAGCACAAAAAGGACTAGTTGTCGGAAAAAAAAAAACATTATAGAAAAAAATGAACAAGAAAGCAGATCAAACACAACAGAAAATCTCAGATCCATTTTATTATTTTATCAAAGCAGAAGTCTAATGTCCTGTCAAATGCGCAGTATGTTCTGCCAAACCAGTGTTCAAAAGCGTTCCAAAGCAGCAGGACCTGCTTGATTATAAAAATGAGAACTTTATCATCGATATTCTTGAAAGCTTTAATGGCTGAGATGATCTGATTAGGATGACATTTATTGATTTACTAATAAAATAATTTAATTTACAGATATGTGCCTGGTTCAAAATGTGCAGTATCTTATGTTGTTGGTTTCAGATTATTCACTTTTGTTTTCTTATTTTGAATAAAATATGAAATAATCATTTTTGGGTACATGACACCATCATTTAAATCTGAACAGAAAGTTGTCATTTCAATGCTGTGCAACAAACAAAGACAGGTTTAACCCTTAATTCCATTCCAGCTCAAACTGAATGACCTGCTTATTTTATTACTTATAACTTGTACTTACTGCAGTGGCAGAGCTGCTGACGGTGCAGTAGGTGCAAAGATCCAGTGGCTACAACCAGGCAAAGGCCCTTTTTGAAGGGGGATTCTTAGTATATTAGAGGAGGAGAGGGGGGGGGGGGGGGCTTTACTGTTTCATCTCTGCCAGCAGAGATTACTAGGTTATGCAACAGTGGTGCGCCAAGACTTTATTCAATTTCAGGTTTAGGTTGTGGCAGAAGATAAGCTAATCACAATTTGGGTGATCTGATCACCTACATATATTTTTGCCTTTTGATTGACCCCTACAATAACCTACCTTGCATGGAGAAATTACAAGGTGGGAACCAAAACTATTTAGCACTGTGGCCCACTTTCTCTGCCTCTGACATAAGTCTCAAGGACTTCTACAACCAGATGATTCAGCAAAGGGCTTTGTAGTCCCTATGAAGCTTATTGAACAGCAATATGCACAGAGGCAGCAATGCTAGTGCAGACAAACTAACCTGAAGCACAGATTGCCAAGTTAGGTAACATACTACTTTTCATATGTTCCTTGGGAATTACTGTGGGCATTGAAGTGAATCTTTATTACGCATTTATGTATTTTAGGTTGAATTTGCAGCGAGGACAAGTGAGTTGTTTTGGTTGTTGTAGAAAATGTCACACTTTTCTTCACACCTTGGACATCTAATTAATCACACATTATGACATCATGAAATTAGCCATGCTCGCTGCCAAGGGAGAAAGAGTATGTATTTATGGCCATGTTTATACATAGTGGTAAATGCTAATTTAGATTATAGTCTATTTATTACATTTTGCCTTTGGCCTAAATAGTGATGACTTGTCTTTCCAAACACGCAAGGGTGAAGGTGTAAAGATCTTTCAAGTTACCATGTGAACAAGAAAACACTATATAACGTTAAATGCTATTACTGTTTCAATGAATAGATGTTTGTGCAGTCTGTCTCGCTGTATACAAATGGTTAAAAATACTGTATACAATGTGGTTAATATCAGCTTGTTAAATTAAAGAGATTGGATGATTTTTAAATATGGCTTTAAATTGCTGAAGTCTTAATTGCAATAAATACCTTCATACTCCTGTCTTAAACTATTCTAGAGTAAACAGCATAACACTACCATATATTCCATAGTCTTATATGATTTCTGTTTAACATCTTATGTGATATTTTTTCTATGTGATAAAACAAATGGACAATCATAGCAAAATTTCTGGTGCATTTCTGTGTGCCACCATTCATTCTTCATATATTCCCCCCACTTTGACACATGCTAGGCATATGAGCAGCACTTCTATCGGTATGTTATTTTGAGTAGCTGTAGATTTCACATTCTAATGCAATTCCCACCTTGTGAAGTCATTCTGGTCACATACGAATGGCTATTCTCAGCACTGTAGTTGGTTGTATGACAGCACATATGCAATGGGAAACATAATAAAAATTAAACTGTAAAATGCAGGAAGCTTAAGGAGGAGTAAGCCTCCAACACCTGATCATACCATGTTTCTACATAGAGCAATACATCCTGCACAGTAATGTTTATCTCGAATATACGGTACAAAAATAGAAACCTACCTATATTTTTTAACTACTTCTAATAAACAATTATATATTTTAAAAAGCAAAGAGCATGTTTACATCTCCTGTGTGCTGGGTTTATCAATATTTAACATTATTCATAATTTTATAGTACCGTATATACTTGAGTATAAGCCAAGTTTTTTAGCACATTTTTTAATTCTGAAAAAGCTCCCCTCGGCTTATACTGGAGACAACCTGCTCCCTGCTCCTGCTGCTCTCTGCGCGTCTTCCGGCTGTATCGGTACCCGGCATATGACTTGACGCGCATGTGACGTCTCGTCATTAGCATATGCCGGGTCCCGAAACAGCAGAGAGCAGCAGGAGTAGCTGATGAAGGTAAGAGAGGGGAAAGGGAGAGGGGGGTAATTGGAGAGGGGGAAAGAGATGAGGAGGGAGGAAGAGGAGTGAGGATGAGGAGGAAGGGGAAAGGGAGGGGGAGGGATAGAGACACGAGGGAGAGGGAGGTAAAGAGACACAGGGGAGGGAGAGGGGGGAAGAGACACAGGGGAGGGAGAGGGGGGAAGAGACATCTTTATAGAGGGGGGACACAAGAGAGGGGCACAGAGGGCACACAAGAGGGGGACACAGAGGGCACAAGAAGGGGACACTGGAGGGGAAACAGGTCACACAAGAGGGCACAAGAGGGACACAGGGGGCAGCACATTTCCCACCCTCGGCTTATACTCGAGTCAATACATTTTCCCAGTATTTTGTGGTAAAATAGGTGCCTCGACTTATACTCGGGTCGGCTTATACTCAAGTATATACGGTATATTGTTTTCTGCGCTGTAAAGACTAGCACTGATAAAAATGGAGCCTTGTCTGCATGTCTTTTTAACTCCTTGAAATACAAATACATAGATTTCAGTGTGAATTGTATCTAATTATTTGAATTTTTCTTAATTAATACACTGAGCATAGTATTGTAGAATACTGCCTTTAATGTGCTTTTAGGTGTGGAAAGTGAATTTGAACTGTTAGTGGGCTGCATGTATGTTTTTGGATAGGGAGTTGGGTTGGATATGTGGGTTAATGTGCTGTATTTTTGTTCAGAACAGGGATACCACGTGAAATGCCTAGTTCAGAAAGATTTATCAATATGTATACTACCTAGAGCAGTGGTTCTCAAGATCCATTCCTAGGACCAGTACCGAGCTCAGAGATCAGAGAGCGCAGGTCTTCAAGAACAAAGAGTAATGAGGTGAGCCTAACACTTTAAACTACCATAGTCATAAGTAGATTATTGATGAACGTATCTGCAGTTAAAATGAACACTATTCAACAAATATTCTGAATCTCAAAGGTTATCCCCATGAGTATTAGAAAATAACCTGACGGCTTCAGATCAAAAAGTTTAGGAGCCACAGAACCAGAGGATTAATAAAGGGCCACGGTATGAAAGGTTGTTTTTTTAAGGTAATGTTGCCACTGGAGGCAGTATGCCAAAGAATCAGAACTTAATATATATATATATATATATTATTGTGTGTAAGTTTTTTATTTTTATTCCCTCTGACTCCATTTGCAGCTCTGATTACGCACTACAATCCTCTTTTGCTACTGAGTCAGTCTAGGAGGCTTCCATGTAAATTATGGGGCTTTGTATATAGCTGTGCACAGAGCTGCTTCCGGGGTCACTCACAGAGCCTGGAGGAACAGTGTGCACTAACACAGGTCCCATAATAAACATAGAAACCTCAAACAGTGACACAGCAGCAAAGGAGGAATGTAGTGCTTGATCAGAGGTGCAAATGGAGTCAAATGGAATGAACATAAAATGTTTTAAAAATAAATACCGTAATTAGATATTTTTTAAATAACATGATCAATTCTCATTCTTTGACATATTGTGTACACGGCTGGGATCTGCCTTTAGAAAAAAAAAAAACTTTCATACAGTAGTCCTTTAAGACTTGTATCAAAGGCCATGCTGTTTTAAAAGCAAAATAGAAAGTCTGGCAGTTATGAGTGAATCCAGTTTAAATATATTTATATTTCTTTGTGTTCGGTTTACTGTACCTAGTGACATATTTACAAAAGCATTGCATTAACACATTTAATTATCTGTCCATTAAATTTATATTACTAATATACTACTTCTGCATAGTCTTTGTTTATTTCAATTTTCATTCATCTCAAAATTATAAAGAGCATTTCATGACTTTTATTACAAATACATCCAAGGCATATTCCAACAATTTAGTATCTTTTGAGAAGTCAGAAAATAAATCAGCAAGAAGCAGTTATAAAATGATCCAAGAATGGTAGGCTTGAGAATGTTGTGCTATTAATTCTAAGACCTAATATCCATTTCACTTTTAATAAAAGTACAGTACTGTGTTTTTATTTGCATTACAAGTGCTACGTATTGGACTTTACCCCCCTTGCGGGTCCTCTCGAGTACACATTGGGCTTTGGGCTCCATTTCCGTGTTACGGGCTTGCTCGTGAGTGAAAATTGAACAAGTAGTCGTTACGGGCTTGACAGATCAAATGATTTACAAGCGCAAAGTTCAACATTACTCAACACGTAGGCTTTTCTCGGCCTTGCTGCGTGTTAACCGGCAAGTCTGCATTACGGGGCTAATTAAATAGCAAAAAGCCCTAAGATCTACGTTACGGGCTATGTTTTAACACGTATCCCGAATTTAATGTGGCTCTTAATAAACCAGAGGCTTGTCTCCTCAGAAGGCAATTTCCACCTAAATCCTACACCTAGATAAGATTATTATGTACAAGTTGTGGATCATGCCTATTTTGCTAGTTACTGTTTCATGTTTGAGAAAAGATGATGCCATCATCATAAGCAAAAATTGTTTTAATTTAAGTCACCGACACCTACAATCTGATTGGCTCAAAAAGACTAGGAGCCAATTAAGCTATAGCTGCATTTCTAAGCTATGGCATCCATTTGTCTGCCGTTTTCAGCTGCTCACACTGAATAATATTTTCATGTGTTCTAGGAGTAAAAGGCAAGAGCTATACCTTTTAGACATATACTTGAACTTCTGTAAGTGTACTCTTTCAAATAAGAGCAACTTCTCATTTGAAAGGTAAGTCAACAAGTCACATAGACTCACTAAGCCTTAAAGCGTTACATTCAATAAAACCATATCGCCTTTTGTGAAACTTCACAACTCCTGTGAAGCTTAGTGAATTTTGAGGCATGGCTTTCTAACACAACAGTGGAGTTGTCACTTTCCAGGCATGTATCTAGAAAGTAAGACTCATAACACTCACTCACTTGTTCATCCTCTGACACAAAAACTGTGACTTATAACTGCCAAAAAGGTAATGTGTTCTACATTTATATTTTTACTCAATTAAATGAATACCTTTTCCCCTGACACAGGGCTCATGCTTCATGCCATGTTCACCTCCTTTGCCAACTCTGAAATATTCCAATCAATACCCAGTTCTTCATTGTAACACCTTTTACATTCTACACACTAACTGAATTCATATAAATTATACCTTGCTATAATATTTTTTTAGTTTACATGTTCGTCACCTTAATATTTGCTGACACTAGAGACCTATTTTTCAAGCTTGCCAATGATCTGTCCTAACTCATCATTCTTAGACGTGGCAAATAAGTATTGCCCTTTTAAGTGACCTTAAAGTAATTGCCCATATTGCATTAAACTGAAAAATTAGATTTTCCATTAGTGATGAAATTCTGTTTTCTCCAGAACATACTGCAACAGCTGTACTGCTAGTACATTCATCAGGCATAGGAAGTCCTATTGGATACATATAACTATAATTGTACTGTCTTTTCCTGCACAGACCATTAGATTGTTTTAATTCATTTATTTGATATTTGTATAATATAAACTCATCCTTTGCATTTAATGTTATAGCTTATTTTCCCTTCAACATACCAAAACCTATATATTAGACATATAGCAGCCTAAAAAAACATAAGTGCATTTTCTGTTATAATGAAAAACGGCATTAAATAATTGTATACTGCATACAACTCTATGAATTAATTAATTTGTTTTGCCATATACCATGCTTTGTGTAATCAATTTATTACAGTTTACAGGTATCAGTATATGTAAAAGACTTGTGACTAGTGATGTCGCGAACATCAAATGTTCGCGAACGGGCGAACCAGGCGAACCACCAAAAACTTCAATGGGCAGGCGAATTTCAAAACCCACAGGGACTCTTTCTGGCCACAATAGTGATGGGAAAGTTGTTTCAAGGGGGCTAACACCTGGACTGTGGCATGCCGGAGGGGGGATCCATGGCAAAACTCCCACAGAAAATTACATAGTTGATGCAGAGTCTGGCTTTAAGCCATAAAGGGCATAAATCACCTAACATTCCTAAATTGTTTGGAATAACATGCTTTAAAACATCGATGTTGTATCGATCAGGTAGTGTAAGGGCTACACCCGCTTAACAGTAAGAGACCAATCTCCCCGTTGAATGCACAGCAAACAGTCCCTTTGCACAACCGCAAACTCCCCATTTGCACAAGGTTGGATACCAAGCTAGCCATGTCCCGTTCCTTGTCCTCACTGATGTCATTGAAGGTCTCTTCCTCCACCCAGCCACCAAGGGTCCCCGAAAGGTGACAACAACCCCCCTGTGTGTTTGGTCTTCCACCTCCTCAAAGCCACCTTCCTCCTCTGACTCCTCTTCTTCAGACTCCTCTATCTGCGTTGCCTCTGTCTGCGTTATTATAAGGTGTGTACTGTTAAGTAGTACTATTCCTATCGGTTTAATCCCTGTTACGTCCACTATTAGGGGATGTGTATTTGGCATTGATTTTTGGAACAGGGAGATGGAAAAAGATGCTTGGTCGGACCTCCTACTTCAAATTTGGGGCACAGCGCGTGCAATCTAAGGTGCCACCAGATATGAGTGTCACTGTGCACTGGCAAAAGTTGGCAGAGTAGGCGCTGTAGGCCTCACACACACGCCTGTAGGCAGGCAACTGATATTCAATCGATTACAGTCAAAAAAGTGTTGTTTTATGTCACTGTACACTACGGTTGCACCAGATATAACGTATCACTGTGCACTGGCAAAAGTTGGCAGAGTAGATGCAATAGGCTTCACACACCTGTAGGCAGGCCATTGCTATTCAATCTATTACAGTCAAAAAAGTGTTGTTTTATTTCACTGAGCACAATATAAGCTGTGAGCCTGACACAGGCAGGCAACCAAAATTAGATTAAAGGAAAAAAGGGTTGTTTTTTTTCAATGTATGTTACACCAACTATGACTGGTGAAACAGAACAGAATATTAGCTGTGAGCCTGACACAGGCAGGCAACTGAAATTAGATTACAGGAAAAAAATGGTTGTTTTCAATGTATGGTACACCACCAGGTATGAGTAGTGAAAATAAGCACAATATAAGCTGTTAGGTGTTAGCCTGTCACACACACATGCTGGCAGGCAGGCATATGCAATTAGATTACACAGACAAAAATTATAAAATAAAATAAATGATGTTCTAGCCCTAAAAAGGGCTTTTTGGGTTGCTGGCCTTGCAGCAGATATCAGATGAGTCCTTCAGGTCTGTAGTGGAAGCTAAATACACAGCCTGGCTATCTATTTCCCTATTAAATCTCCTGCAGCTACACTATCTGTCCTCTCACATGAATGCAGCTTCAGAATGATTCTAAAATGGATGCTGTCCTTCAGATGGAAGGCTCTGGAAGGGAGTGTATGCTGCTGATTGGCTGGAATGTGTCTGCTGACTGTGAGGTGCAAGGTCAAAGTTTCCTCAATGATAAAGAATCGGGGGCGAACCGAAAAGCGCATGTGTCCGCCGTCCGCTGCAAGCGCGAACAAGCCAAAATCACAGCGAATAGTCCGCGGGCGAACTGTCCACAACATCTCTACTTGTGACCCATTTTTTCCATATGGTCTTTTGAATAACCAAACTCAGGCAGCAGATCAGCAGAAATCAAAGCGGTAGGTTCAATTGCAGCAAAAAATACATAATAATAAATTAAGTTATAATACATTTAGTTAATTAAAAATGACATGATAATAGCTTATTAAATTATTGTTTTTCTTTTACTTTCTGAAGCATCTGTCCGTTATTAAGCATAGTCTTCAAAACAGAATACATTACATATTAAGTGTTTCATTTGCGTGCCTAAATTATACATATTTTCCATACTAATCTCCCACATTGATTGGAATAATGATGTAGAATGAGTACTGACAAATAGGTTCTTTTCTGAAAACAGCACCATAAAGCATAATGTCTTTGAGGGTCAATCTTGATCTACTGATATATCTTCAAGTGGTTGTGGACAGATCTAATAATAATTTAAATTATAATGTACTGGAGCTGTTAATATTGGGAATGAGAGGGACGCATGCATATGTTGTCAGCCAGGTTATATTTGACAATGAGGAACAGGTGATATCATGCCGAAAGAGTCTTATATTAGGATAATTAGTGAAAAAGTGGATTGTATGTCAGTACAGTCTGCGTGCTCCTGTATATACAGAGCAAAATATAAAACTCTATATTTTAAAACCTTATACAGCTTTACCATTTGATTTCAGTAGCTCTACCACTTGCCACAGTTTACCTTTCATGATTACCATGTCCATTTATCTTTTGCACCAGAGATTTTCTCTACACACACAGAAATATGAGCTCAAAGGGTTCTGCCCACATTAAGGTTTGTGCTCTTACACCAAATAAATAATTGATCAGAAATGTATTAGAGAATTAACTACATATTCATAGCAAAGAAACACATGTCAGTGCAATAACATGTTAGGAGAACCTTTATAAGGAACTGTTTATCTACATTGTGGCCAAATTAAAGGACCATTTACCTGACTGTAAGTGCTCTTCATGGTGTGAAAGAGTACAGGAATGTATGTTAAAATTATCTATTTATTTTAATAACACCAATAACAGCTAAAAAATCTAAAGTTTTAGGTCTGTTTACAAACACAGTCTATACTGCCTACTGACTGTTTAATTATTAATATCAGAGAGCCGAGCGAGCGAGAGCGTAAAGACTCTGATTAATAGCAGTTTCCCCCTGAACTCAGGAATGTACTGAACAGTTAACACACAACTGACCTGTTTAAGTGATTGCATGATCTACACAGATTGATTTGTTGAGGGTTAAAGGCATATCTATGTGAGCTGGATTAATATATTTCTGCAATCTTTAGGCAAAAAGCAACTTATGTGTATGCAGCACATATCATAAAACATTTTATTTTTAATAATATCTAAAAACCCATCTAATGATTATGTTGACACCCTCAGGGGTTGCTACACAAGCCCCTGACCCCCACCCAATCAGCATGCAGCATTAGGGGAGACGTTTTTAAATCCTTACATACACTGTGAGCCTTCATCCGCCAATAGGAGAGCCCTGATGTCACAGCTTGTGATGTGCTTCCTGCTGCACTCTGCTCTCTGTCTGTTCTGCCCATGCCTTTCACCACAGATACACTACATTTCCCAGGCTGCTTTGCACCACAAACCAGAACCAAGAGTTAACCTGATTGACCAAAACAAATTATTTAACATTTTATGCTAATTTAGCCTGGGTTTGGGGGGTGTTAACCCTGATTTACAACTGTCAGAAATTACAATATATTTTGTAAACTTCAAGGTAATGTTTTCAATGTTTATTTTGAGACTTTTTTCATGAAACAAAAAGGTTTGCATACACTGTTAATTCTCCTCCATCAGATGCATTTATAATCCAGCTCATTTAGATATGTCTCTAACTCTTTTTTTTTGTTTGTTTGCATGGAGCTGTAACTGCAGATCTGGGAGTGGGCAGTCAGTGATACATGTAAACACAATTCTACTTTATTAAATTCCCAGTGAAAAATGCAGGTATTTCAAAAATTCAAAAAACTATTTCAACATGCTTTTAGGAGATCTTCACTGTGATGTTGTCCAAATTGTACTGAGTTAAGTGGCCCTTTAACTAAGCTTTGCAGGGACTGCTGCGTTTGTATTTTCCCATAGGAAACAGACATCCCAGTCTCAATGTAGCATTTTACAACCAGAAGTTTGTGGATTTTGACCACTGTCTTAACAATTTATCTGAAAATCAGCTGCACGTTTTACTTTGTTATTCTGTTTCCTAATGTTTGGCTGTTAATCATACAGTTAGTCTGTTAAAATGTTTGAAAAACAATACAGCATTGTAAGTTTATAAACATATTTTTATTAACAGTTTATCAAGACATCATCTCTATTAGCTGTCCAAAACTGTACAGCTCTATTCTTTGCTTTTTATCTAGTGCAGTACAACAAAGTACTATAATTATATTTTGTATGGAACACATATGACATATGACTTTGTTATAATGAATTGGCTTGCTGTTGTTTTAACACGGAAAGTGCATTCACTTTTACAACAAAATTTCCTTTGACTTGTGACAGCCAGATAATAATTTCCAGGTAAATTGGTCACAAGGCTAGCTCATTTTCTATGAATGCAGCAGTCATTACTCCCTTACCCAGATGGATTTAGTTGGACTGGCAGGTACTCATTACATTTCTATAAAGCTTTGAAGAGCATACCATTCAATTGTCAGTCCATTAAAAAAGCTGGTATGACATCTAGCTAAAAAATAGTGTTGTTTTGTTATAATACAGTATCATATGGGTTTCCTGAAAGAGCTCATAAACTGGGCATCTTTCAACAAAAAAGAGAGATTCAGAAATCAGATTTTTGGTAACAGTTATCAATAACAAACTATACTGGCTGGATACTACAAGCCAGAAAAATAAAAAAAATAGAATTGGGAAATCAAAAGCAGACCTGTAGTTTAAACACCACCATCTTAATTGAGCAATTAATTGGTGTTTTTAAACACTTATTTTTATATCTTGGCTCCAAGTACTAGCACAATGAATATATGACAAAACTTTTTTAATATTTTTTTTCCAATAAAGTTTAAACTATTTTATGTTGCTACAAAAATATTCTAAATAGAGTTATGGCAGGAAAAAATCTTCTTTTTTCTTCAGACTAAGTTCTGGAAGATAACAAGAGTTCATAATACCTTCAACAGTGATAATGCCATTAATACAATCAGGAAAAAGGAAAAACTTGGTAAAGTAATCTTAAGACACACCCATCTATATATATATATATATATATATATATATATATATATATATATATATATATATATATATATAGATGAATAATCAGAGTATTGCAGTAGTGATACCTTCACGTCTACCTCACTCTTCATATATAAATATAAATATAAATATATATATATATATATATACATATATATATATATATATATATATATATATATATATATATATATATATATATGTGTGTGTGTGTGTGTGTTATTTACCTTACGGTGGGCCAAAGAATGATAGAAGCCCTCCGCCATACAGTAGTACAGAAAATAAATAGTACATTTATGATTCCATTTGAATGTTAAAAAAACAATTTCCTGCTCAGATTTCCCAGAAATCAAGTCTTTGCACTGCACTCTGAGACACTGGGCAGGGACATGCAAATGAGACCACAATGCACTCTCATTCTTTTACTCATGGCTCCACATACACTGTGTGACATATGTGTGTGCGTGTCACACAATGCATGTATAAGAGTAGAGTTCTGCCTTTCACTTGCAATCCATATTCTTGCAATCCTTAATTCAGACTATTATTAATTAGTAACTTGTTAGGAATTATTTAAAAGAGTTCCATATGTTTTCTGTGCCATTTTAAATTAGCTTTACCTAAAACTATCCAATTAACTTCCAAGCTTGTAGTTACCTTTGTTTTTTTAGCTATGCAACAAAAGGTGTGTTTATGTGTATGCATCTTTGACATAAGTCCTGAGGCTTGATTACAGAGGGTCCCATATGGACCATCAATTAAGTTATTAGATTTGCTTTGGTTAAGCAAGCATAGAGTCGGGAACAATTATATGATTTTATGTAATTTAAGCCAGGATATTTGAAGCTTGCTAGACATATTTCAGTTTAAAGAAAAGGTCCCATTATGCATTTTAAGATATTTCCTCAAATATATATATATATATTTTTGTGACCTAATGTAATTATAATAAATGTTTATTATTTCTGCAGTAACTGGCCTCTTTACTATTTATAGACAACTTTTATTGTTGGTTTTACAAGTGCACTTGCAATACATGACTTATTTACACACCTGACAAATATAAAAACTTTAATGTTTGGATATGTAATGTATGTTTTAATGTTCTAATATGTTCCTGTAACAATAAGAATATAGCAATGTTAAATATTAAATTGTGAGTTATCGAGACTTACATATCATATTATAAAAGACCTTGGAAATATGAATAAATATGGATAAACACCAAATAATTCACACACGAGTACCATCTGCTGACCCTGTGCCACATTACTAAAACCAGTTACCGGTACATCAATAGAATTTTTTGGTTTGCATTTACAATATAAAACTAGTTCCCACAGAAAAAAACATTATCCATTTAATTTGTACTACCGTATTTGCCTTAAAAAGCCACACTTTTTATCCAAATTTAAACTGTGAAAAGTTAAGGTGCGACTCAAATTTGGGTAGATTTATGTTTTCTCTAGAAATAATAAAATGTAACAGACTTATTAGAAGGCAACTGTCAAACTATGGTAAAGGGCATTTTTATCTCTTATTTCACAGTATAACAGTGCTTCAGTTACAAACATCATAAAAGTTGAATAATCTGGCATAATGCCTAATTTCTCCTAAGAGGATCTTGAAACTAATCTCACTAAAGTGTAATATTTGCTTTAGCTCACTGAGACCTTTTAGAACTTCTGGCAAGTATTATCATGTTCTACACTTTCCTTTGAACAAATAACCTTTACCTTGATGACTGTTTATTAATCAAATAAAAGTTTTTTTTTTAATTTTTATGGTGAAACTGATTTGATTATGCCTCTGCCAAAATATCATATAAAAGAAAAAAAAACAATACAACTGTTTTATATTATAATATCTAATCTTTCTCAACAACTCTTATTGTGTATCATTAGTTTTTGAGATGCAGTGATACAAAATATCTGAATCTAAGAGAATCAGAAAAAATCTTTAGGGAATAAAGCCCATTAGTGCATAACACTCTAAATATATATAACAAAAAAAGTTGGGCAATAGTAAAATATAAACTTTATTGGTTGAAAAAAACGACGATTAAAACTTTAAAAAGGGAAAGAATAAAAACTGTACAAATACCTTTGAACAGAAAAACTGCAAACCTAATGACCAATGGACAACTGTCGCTCATTAAGTGGGGTTTGAGCAGTATTATAAATGAGACACAGAGAGTGTCTATGTATAAGCTTGTAGTACTATGCAACAAAAGGTGTAAATCATTAGAATAGTGGGCCAAACCTTCCTAAATTACCTTGTGCTATAACTATATATCTCTCCCCAGTAACGGTTGTGAAACCTAGTATAACAACAAAAGGAAGATATAGGTAGCTTGGTAGTATGCTTCTAAACAACAGATTTCTTTGCATACAAAAAATCCTCAGTTTGGCTCTTAGATCACCAGGTACTTCATTGCCTCTTATTAGGGTACAATGCCCCTATTATTTGAATGATATAGGTATAATTCAACCATTCAAACGATATGGCTCTTAAATGTCCAGATATTGCATTACCTCTTGTTAGAGTATAACACCACAACTATTTTGGTGGTGTAGGCATAATTTGGGCCATTCTGAACAAGCTCACTCTCTGTATACTCGCATATAGTATAACAGCGTCTCCCTGTGCTGGGGAGATTCGCGCTGCCTAGTTGCGTCGTGCGTAATAACGTCACGTTACGCTAGCCTACATCCTAACATGTTTCTACGTGTTCAACGTCTTTTTCAAAGGATTAAAGTTTTAATTAAAGTTTTAATCCTTTGAAAAAGACGTTGAACACGTAGAAACATGTTAGGATGTAGGCTAGCGTAACGTGACGTTATTACGCACGACGCAACTAGGCAGCGCGAATCTCCCCAGCACAGGGAGACGTTGTTATACTATATGCGAGTATACAGAGAGTGAGCTTGTTCAGAATGGCTCAAATTATGCTTACACCACCAAAATAGTTGTGGTGTTATACTCTAACAAGAGGTAATGCAATATCTGGACATTTAAGAGCCATATCGTTTGAATGGTTGAATTATACCTATATCATTCAAATAATAGGGGCATTGTACCCTAATAAGAGGCAATGAAGTACCTGGTGATCTAAGAGCCAAACTGAGGATTTTTTGTATGCAAATAAATCTGTTGTTTAGAAGCATACTACCAAGCTACCTATATCTTCCTTTTGTTGTTATACTAGGTTTCACAGCCGTTACTGGGGAGAGATATATAGTTATAGCACAAGGTAACTTAGGAAGGTTTGGCCCACTATTCTGATTTACACCTTTTGTTGCATAGTACTACAAGCCTATACATAGACACTCTCTGTGTCTCATTTATAATACTGCTCAAACCCCACTTAATGAGTGACAGTTGTCCAGTGGTCATTAGGTTTGCAGTTTTTCTGTTCAAAGGTATTTGTACAGTTTTTATTCTTTCCCTTTTTAAAGTTTTAATCGTCGTTTTTTTCAACCAATAAAGTTTATATTTTACTATTGCCCACCTTTTTTTGTTGAATCTAAGAGAATGCCAAAAAACGCAGAGGAAGCTCCTGTGGACCACTTTACCTCACTGGATCACACTGGAGAAGTGAAAATAATAGCAGGAATTTTTAATAAGTGGCAGCTATTTGAAGCGGCTGTAGACAACATCTAACTTATTTATAAATTATAGATTTTTTTGACAAGATACACTACTTTCCAACTCTCTTCTACTGTAAATTTCAATCTAATGCCAATTTTAAAGTTGACATCAGCATCCATGTAAACTGCATCACTTCAGGCTTCTGCAAACCAGTTGACATGCAAGCTGACATATTTGATGTACTTCATCACACATAGGATATTGAAGATGACATTGAGCTTTCTAGGCTCGCTGGCTCACCTTCACCAGCCCAGGGTGATAAAGTTTCCGAATGATAATTGATTGAATAAAAATAAACTGCTGCTTCTACCATACACCCACAAGGGTAAGTCCTCAGATGTCTTGTGGAAACTTACAGCACTGCTGTCAGAATCAGTAAATAAAAATAGCAATAAATGGCCTATACTGTGTTTGAGTCTTAGCCATAAGAATCAGTGGTCCATAATTGAGCTTTTTCAAAACAGAATCTTGTATGTATCCAAGGTGTACAGCATATGTTAATAAAATAAGAAATCAGGATAATCTTAACATTATTATAGTGTCAGATATATGGATGTTGACATTATTCAGATAATATATTTCAAACAGAGCCTTTAAGTATTAATTAATAAATTATTTATTTTCATCATACTATATCATACTCCACATCTATCTATCTATCTATCTATCTATCTATCTATCTATCTATCTATCTATCTATTTCATTCTTGTAAATGGTAGAAACACAAAGAGAAATTTGATGGCACATAATAACCAGAAAGGCCCATCCAGTCTGCCCATTCTATTTACCTAAAAGTGTGGCTTAATTAAGCCTTGGTGTACCCTTCTGCATGCACTAGGTGTGTTTATCTCTTTGAAACTTTGTTTAGCTTCAACTGGAAGGCTATTACACTTATATATTACACTTTCTATTAAGTAATACTGTTTCTCATTAACTCAAAATCCTTCACCTTTGGACTTCTACAACCTCGAATTCTTGCATTCCTCATTGTTTGGAAAAAAATAATCCTTCTTTAACTTATATCCTTTGATATATTTGAAGATTTCTATCATAATTCTCTTATCACTTCCAATATATATGAATATTTTACTACATTTTAATTTTTTATGATGATAACTAAAATACCAATTAACTCAATATTTATTTAATTTGTTCCAATTTGTAACCAGAAACATTTGATACATTTCCGATTTGTTTTCTACATTGCATAAATGGATTTAGTTGTCTAGTTAAAATACTACAAGGAAAAACTCTTGAAGCTTCTCTTGGTGAATATTACTCACCATCCGTAAAGCATATGCTTAAAACAGACTGCAGAAATCATAAATGTTCCTGTAACTCATAAATTTTACACAGGTACAAAAACATTGGCGCTACTGCCGGAAAATCACACTCAACATCTGGAAAGCCATGTCTTACTTAGGAAAAAATGACCAAATTGCTTTTACATTAGCTTAATTTAAAAAAAAGACAGTTTTTGTGGCTATCCATCACTTTACTATTTGAGTCTGATGTTACATCAACAAAACTCAAGTAACAGAGGAATTGCATTCAAAACATGTATACAAGGCAGTATTATGGTAAACTGAATTGAACACAAACATGGACAGTTTATGGGGTATAAGTGTCTCTTATCCTGCACTATATACACTTTTATATATAAATTAATATATTTTGGGTGACAAAGTCCTTTTCATGGTCAGGTAAAATATTGTAAATTATGTCACCATTTCTTAATTCTTTAGACTTATTAAAAGTAAGTTTTCTGTCTGTTAAAGGGGCATGGATAGTTCCATGATTTTAATATTACAATAAACTACCCAAGTGTTTGGTTGCACATTTAATCATAATCTTATTAACAAGTGCTTAAACACCCTGTTCTTACTCACTTTAACCTTCCAAATTGTGCACACCAAGGGGCCTCATTCAATTGCGATTTGGCCAATTGAATAGGGCTCTATATAAGCACAGAGCATATTTTTTTACAGAAGTTTTTGGTTAGTGAACTTCTATCCAAAAGCAAGGTCTTTGCTAGCTAAAAACTTTTGAAAAAAATATATGCTATGTGCTTATATGGAGCCAAATCACAATTGAATGAGGCCCAAGGTCTGCTCCCTATAGCCATGCTTACAATGTTTTTGTAATACTAAATGTACTAGTCAATGAAAAAATGTGTCTCCGCAGGAATTCAGCAACATTCAACAGTTTCATGGGCTAGAAATATATAGTATAAAAACATATAGAAATGTAGAAACATTGAGTAACTGTTTGGGAGTAAAAACAGAACTATTTAGAATTGTTAACAAAGTGGTGTTTGAATATGCAAATAAACACTGCTAGCTTATTTTAATATTAAACAACAGAGGACCCTCCATGTGCCGTTAATAACTGGAGATTAGTATAAATCTCTTCTGTATTTATCTGACGTCTTAATAATAGTAATGGGTCACTTTCAATCATGATATCACTAATTAATTTCTGTAATTTGTTTGCATTAGATTTTATTTTTAAGCTACTCTATTTATTTTCACCAGATGTTTAAACTCAGTTTGCACTTGGTCTTTCTTCAGGTTTGAATGTTTTTTTTTTAAAATCAAATTCTGTAGTGTCTCCTATCACTGACCTAGCTCTTTATTTTATATTTGACATTCAAGTCAAATCGAACTCCGAGACCATTGTTCTTCTGTGAGCTGGCACATAACTTCCTTCTTCTTGTTCTTTTTCAGAGCCTTTATAATGAATATTGTTACCCAGTACCAGTAGGTCTGTTTGTTTACAGAGTAAAGGCTCATAAATATGGGTTAGAGCTGCATCTCATATCACTTGAGTTTCCATTATATGGAAAACTAAATGCCATTTTGAACACTGAGTAAAAAATGTTTTTTCCTCATTTTAAATGGATTTCAAGGTACTTTTTGACCAACTAAACTCCCTACTTGTCTTGTTTTAAAAGCTACATATGGTGACTGAGTGGAGTCACACGCAAGAGATACATTAATGCAGCTTTACAAAGAAAGTACTGAGGACATCTATGAGATTGTTATTATCTGTGCATAACAACAAAACATCCAAACTATTTGAAAAATGAACAATTTGATAAACTAAATAGACAAAACACTTACACAGTAAAACATGCTTGTTTAGGTATAGTTATTGAATACTCCCTTACAGTCTTACTAATTTGCGATTCAGTAAATTGAATAGGGCTCTATTTAAGCACACAGCATATTTTTTTACAGAAGTTTTTAGTTAGTGAAGACCTTGCTTTTGGATAGAAGTTCACTAACTAAAAACTTCTGTAAAAAAAATATGCTGTGTGGTTATATAGCGCCCTATTCAATTGGCCGAATCACAATTTAATAAGGCTATTAGGGTTTTGAGTCTCTTTTACATATAATTTAGGGTAATGGTAAGTAGGCAGTTAAAATACATGTTTATAGACTGAATGCCTCTGCTAGGCTCATATATGTAACCACCCATTACTCATCTGATGCCACTCTCTGCCAATCCCTTCACTGACATTCCATAACCTCTAGGAAAAAGTTCAAAATCCTGATACTCACCTAACCATCTAATTCCAGATGGTCCCCTAGCTGCCACTTCTGCACTTCACATGACATATGTCTTTCATCACCTGTCACTTCCTCACACTCTCATCTCCAAGATCCTTGGGCATCCCCCACCCTGTGGAATTCTCTACCCCACTCTGTCAGACTCCCCCCTACTCTTCACAGATTCAAACACTATCTCAAAACCCATCTATTCAAAGAACCATACAAGTTCAGGGATTCACACAAGACAGCAGCCACCTCAGGTGCATGGATCCTGATGCTTCACTGGACAATATAGAGGCAACTACTTTCCTTTTATGTCTAATATCTTTAACCTCATTCAGATTGTAAGCTCTTGCGAGTGCAAGATCCTCTACACTTTCTGCACCTGTATATAGCATTTGTCATATTTGTCTTATGTAGCCACTGTATTCTCCGCCTGTACTTAGAGCTAAGGAATATATTGGTGCTTTACTAAAAGATGATAATAATAATAACAAGGCTGTATCAGTCAAGTCTTTGGAACATGCTATGCAGGGTTGAGAGACATATTTTGTGCTATCTGCTTTTTACGTTCAGTCGTAGTCATCTGCACAGATAATGCTGTGTGTAGGATATCTGCCTGCAATGAGACAGCACTTTTGTCATGTATATGTGCCTGCTATGTGTTTTAATACATATTCACGGGAAACAAATATATAATATAAGACAGCTATGGGCTCTGCAGTACATTGACAGTCACTTATACCTTTGTTAACCTCCTTTGAGTACCATTCTTCCCACTACCTAGAACACAACATCTTCCTCAGAGCCTACACAGGATAAATCACTAAAAGTTTTTGGATCACACACTGAAGCTGTCGAGAAAGCTCTGATAATCTACCACTCTTTCTTGAATGTGCACCCAGAATTTCTAAGAATAAGGACTTAATAAGTTCTATATAATCTATCTATCTATCTATCTATCTATCTATCTATCTATCTATCTATCTATCTATCTATCTATCTATCTATCTATCTATCTATCTCTTGAATGAGGCCCAAGGTCTGCTCCCTATAGCCATGCTTACAATGTTTTTGTAATACTAAATGTACTAGTCAATGAAAAAATGAGTCTCCGCAGGAATTCAGCAACATGCAAAAGTTTCATGGGCTAGAAATATATAGTATAAAAAACATATAGAAATGTAGAAACTGTTTGGGCCTACACAGGATAAATCAGTAAAAGTTTTTGGATCACACACTGAAGCTGTCAAGAAAGCTCTGATCATCTACCACTTCTTTCTTGAATGTACACCCAGAATTTCTAAGAATAAGGACTTAATAACTTCCATATAATCTATCTATCTATCTATCTATCTATCTATCTATCTATCTATCTATCTATCTATCTATCTATCTATCTATCTATGTGACTATCTATCTATATATCTATCTATGTGACTATCTATCTATCTATCTATCTATCTATCTATCTATCTATCTATCTATCTATGTGACTATCTATCTATATATCTATCTATGTGACTATCTATCTATCTATCTATCTATCTATCTATCTACATGTATACATTTATGGTATAATATTTTACATAACCTGACCTTAAAGAAAATGGTAAATTCATTTGTCTGCATTTCTTTACAAAAGTGCTTAATCTTAAACATTTCATGTAGGATTAGAATGTATTCAGCAGTTGTATAAAACATTCAGAGTGCTATAAACCTTACCTCTAAATAGATCCTTACAAGAATTACGTTAGTGTCCCCATGCAGGTTGCAACAAATACTGCTGTGATCCTGCCAAAAGACACAGAAAATATTGAGTTGACACAATAAGATAAATGTTTAGTTAGTCCATAAGAAATCCATTAAAATGTTAGAGTAGAACAGCCCTCAGCAGGTTTAATGCGTGTGAATGTCAAGCAACAGTACATTTATTTACAATGAATTGTGCACAAACACTGATAACTAGAGGGTATTTTTGTATGCATAAACCAGGCTCCGTCCTGACCCAAAGACAATGCATGAACCTTAGCAGGGAGTATATTACTGTAATGCATGGCTAATTTTAATAAAGAGTGCTAGGCATCGAAAAGAAACAGTAACCAATCAAAAGTTAATGAAGCATGCAGGCAGACAAAGTTCTATTTAATTTATAACCTAAGGTGCTTTGATGTTTTGAAGAAAGCACTTCCTCCCCTGCTAATTCTAATATAGGCTTACCTGCTCTGACATTAGGGAATTTTGTAGCAAGTAAAGACTGTGAACTAAGGAAATTAAATGTTATTTAAATTAACTCTTTAAGTTTTAGATTTGAAAACCTTTATAAAGGATGTATCTTAATGAAAATGTTTTTGTTTTCTTAACATTTTATGCAGAAAATGATAGTAATGAGGGTGCTATGGTATGTGATGAGGGGCCCATTGCAGCCCTCATCCCTTACTGTACTGCAGATGTTGCCTGGTAAGAGGCTGCCAGCTCACTGTTGGGCACATTTCAATCATTGTATTTGAGTTTATTATAGTACAGTGGGTGAGAGGGCTGTTCTCACATATAAAAAAAAAAGGACAATGGGGAGAATAGAAGAAAACAAAACAGATATGTATTTCTGTCTAGGGCAACAAGGGCAGCACATTTAAAGGCACTCTAGATTGCTTTGATTTGTTAGTACTGTAAATATAACTGATATTTTCTGAGTTTTAGTACACTTGGGCATGAGACAAATTGTAGAAAAATCTTATTCTTGGGTCCTCCATCTTTTAGTTCCACAGGCGATGAAAACAAACATCCATTTTACTTGTTATAAGGTGGGCATATTTAGGTTTAAGCTGCCTTTGGCTTTTCAGATTTGTTAGCCCTCATATCTCAAATCATTGGTTTATGTATATATATATATATACCTTTTAAGATCTCCTCTGATCTGCAATATACAGATTAATGTTACCTAATCCAGAGGAAGGCAAAAAAAAAAAAAAAACTGAGTGAAACGTAGCCAATCGTCTTAAAAGGAAAAACAAATTAATTCCTTCCAGACCCTGGATAATGGCGATCGGATTCCTTCCTGGATCAATACTCTTTCTCTAATTAACCAGGATAACCCTGTATGCCCTTTTTAATAAAAAATATATCCAGTACTTTTTTAAAGTTATCAAACCTCTGTCACCACCTCCTTTGGTAGAGAATTCCACAGATTAACCACCCTTACTGTGAAGAAACCTTTTCTTTCTTTAAGGGGGAATATTTTTACTTCTAACCTGAAAGGATGTCTTCTTTTCAGTTGAAAACCTCTTGGCACAAAAAAAGTTCCCTTGACAAAGCCTTGTATTGACCCTGGATGTCATTATATACGGTAATCATATCTCCTCTTAGACACAGTTTTTCTAGAGAAAATAAGTTTAATTTGGTTAGTAATTTGGTTAGTCTTTCTTCATAACTTAGCCCCTCCATTCCCCTTATTAGTTTTGTTGCCCTTCTCTATACCTTTTCCAGCTCTAAAATGTAATTTTTATGAAGTGGTGCCCAAAATTGTACTCCATATTCCAAATGAGGGCGTACTAGGGATTTGTATAGTGGCAGAATTATATTTGCTTACCTTGCTTCTATAACCTTTTTAATACAGTAAAACCCCTGTTATCCGGCACCCACGGGGACTCCCTATTGCTGTAACTGTAGTTGCCGGTTAATCAGGAGTCCACGATTTTAAGGGTTTAACAACCCTTACACCCTCCAAAACCCCTCAAAATGTCTTTAAAAATGCATTAGCACCTAAACCAAGCCATATAGGGCCCAAAAAACAATTAGGAAAAAAGCTTTTTTTGCAGTCTCGAACTGCCAAATAGTGCCGGATAGTGCCGGTTATGATGGTTTAGTGGGAGTTTTTTGAATTTGGGGAATTGATGCCAGTGCCGGTTGCTTGAGAGTCCCAGTTAGTAGGGTGCCGGATAACCGGGATTCTACTGTACATGTTAATATTTTATTTGCCTTTGCAGCTGCTGCTTGGCTTTGAGCGCTGTTACCTAGGTGGTTGTCCACAAGGACTCCCAAATCCCTTTCAATATCAGTTACCCCAAGATTTGCTCCATTAAGATTATACATTTGATGGCTATTTTTGCTTCCCAGATGCATAACTTTACATTTATTTGTATTAAATCTCATCTGCCATTTAGATGCCCATTCCTATAATTTATGTAAATCCCCTTGGAGGGAAAGTGCATCATTATGTGATATAATTATTTTGCACAACTTAGTGTCATCAGCAACAATTGAGACACTACTTTCCAGTCCCACCTCTAAGTCATTAATACATATGTTAAAAAGGAGATGATCTAATACTGAGTTGCCTTGATCCAGGTTCCTACGAACCTCTTCATAGAAACTAATTTGATTTGTTTGACATGACCTATCCTTCATAAATCCATGTTGACTCCTATATATCCTATAATCCTGTTCAAATAGACATATTCTTGTATGTTCTCCCGTATTAACCCTTCTAAAAGCTTTCCTACTACAGAAGTGAGGCTCACCGGCCTATACATTCCCTGGGTTTGTTCTTTCTACCTTCTTAAATATAGGTATCACATCTGCCTTTCTCCAGTCATCCGGTAGAGACCCTGTGTTGAGTGAATCTTGAAAAATTAGATATAATGGTTTGGCTATTACAGAACCCAGTTCCCTTAGTACCCTTGGATGTATTCCATCAGGACCTGGGGCTTTATTAACATTTATTTTTTCCAACCTCTTTTGGATTTCTTCCTGTGTTAACCAATTATTTGGTGAAGGTAGTGTAGCCCCATTATGTTGCCGTGTCCTAACCACTGGTACCTCCCCTGTGTATACCGACGAAAAGAACCTATTTAGCTCATCTGCATCGGGAATTATATCGTCTCATTGTGGACTTAATTATAATAATTTGGTAAATCACATAGGGCCCCGAGAAGCACCAATACGTAATGAGCCGAGGTAGATCTCAACTTGCCACAATTCATCTTAGTAAATTCCTCAAATTGAAACATAGCATAAGTATTAGTCACCAGTAGAGTTCTTTTCTTTTTTTGGCACTAGAAAAAAAAGTAAATACTGCGTCCGAATAACATGTAGTTTACTGAAACTTCACCTTTTTCAACAAGAAAAAAAAATCAGTGTTTAAGTTGTATATACATTTACTTCAGACATATTGACACTTGGTAATTATTAGAAAAACAAATGCCACAATTTATTGGTATATTGTACTTTTTGTGTGTTTAATTTAAAATAAAAATAATGTGTGATTTAGAGCCAATAAATCAGATTTTAAAGTTAACAGAAATTAAACCAGCATTTTTTTCTAAAGTCTTAAGTAAACTATTTAATTCTAGCTGTCACATAGACATATATTTTCTTGGGGTAACATGTATAGCTGCCACATATAGCCAATGGTGTAATTTAACCTTAATGACAGACACAAATACACACTATCCATCTATATATATACACACATATTTACACATTTTTTAAATCCTTATTTCCATGTAACCTAAATTAATTTTAAGTGCTCAGGATAAACATTTTACCTGTGACGAAGAACTCTTATCCTGTTTAGTCTACACAAACTTAGAATATATCTGCATGTTTATATAGCTTGTATGTTTCCTTAAGAATTACATTTCCTCTTTCCTATCAAGTGCTATTTTTAAGGCATGTGAATACAAAAGCAATGTTTCTCTTATTTCCTAGTTCACCCACAGTGAATAATAAACATTGGTGATTACTATCTAATGTCTCAGCACAAAGCACTTTTTACTGTCATTAATGTTCATTCATTTGAGTGTTATGGTGTTTTAGTGAATTCATCCATGTATGTTGACACAAAAAAACCTATGCTTGTTAATTGAGTGCAATAATAATGTACTCAACAAAAATGTTATCATTATGATTTTGTGTAAATGCCTGATAAATGTTGTTTTAAAAGTAATGCAGTTATTATTCAAAGGAAGTTAAAAGTTATTTCATGAAACGTATTTATAGTTGCAAACGTTTTATAAAACTTGTTTTAGAAACGTATTATTATTTATTCCACTTTTCAACCCATTTGCTAAGAAGTCTATGATTATATATGAGTAGCTTCCTAAGCTATCTATCTATCTATCTATCTATCTATCTATCTATCTATCTATCTATCTATCTATCTATCTATCTATCTACTGTATATATAAACTGGACAGATATACATGCCAACTGGACATTTTAAAAGTTTATAATAAATCTATTTTATTAAAAAATATGTATGCAGACTTTCTGCCCCCTATTAATATTTACAATTAATTTGAAAAGCCTCCTACCAGGATGTTTAGAGGCTTGAATTTCTCAGTGAAGTCCAGCTAATGTGACAAATGGACCAAATTACCTAAACCTGAACATTTGAAGAAGCATGTGATTAAATTAATTATGCAGGCTAGATAACGTGCAGCATGCTGGCTTATGCAGGATTATGTTACGGTAGCCATATCCCCCTTCTCCTACAGAGCATGTTCCATGTTATTTGGCCTGCATAGTTAATTCAGTCTGAGTTGATTGTATTTGTCTGCATATCATTATGTAATTGACAATGAGAAAGACAGGGAAGGGGTACTGTAGCATCCATGATCGTAGTAACTGTGTTTTAAAAAAAAGATGTCTTGATTATTTGCCTCCCTAGACCTGAGTCTAATTGACATAATAACCAGGAAGTAAGAAGCTCATTGGTAATGCCATGCAAGTGCACTAATTAGTGAGGCACAATAATTCAGCTATAGTATGAAAATGTTTTCACTGAAAGCTACAAAATATAAGCTTTATGCAGTTAAAACATGTATTTCGACTCTTACTCATTTGCAGATCTCTTAGTTCTTTTTTCCCTTTAAATCATTATTGCCGGAATAAAAATATACAACAAGTAATTGATAACAGAAACTTCTAGTTATTTTTATCATACTATACATTAGCAGCAGGAGGTAATCCATCAATTTACAATTTAGCTCTCTATAAGTGATTTTGTTCAATCACATCTAGCCTGTCCATTCTGTCTGACCAAAAAGATTGGCTTAATAAACCAATAAAGGAACACAGCAGTTCAAAAAGAAACAAAAAACAAACAAACACTTGTTTGACAAGTATGCACCAACCTAACAATATTAGCAGCTGTGTAAGCCATGGACATAAAACATCCTTTGGGAAAATCTGAGTTTTTGAAGTCTCAGTTTATGAGGATAGGGATATATTTAGAGTTTGTTACATCATATCCTGAGAGTTGGATGATGGATGTGTGTGGGGGAGGAGGGAACAGGCAGAAGTCTAGGGCCTTTTTAAGACTGTAATTGACCCATGCCCCTTCCCCTTCACTAACCCAGAAGCAGAAAACTGGAATAATTCAATGCAAACACATCTCTCCAAAAAAGCCCCTCTCACACCCACAAACAACTTATCATGGATCCCTCTAGGGTCCAATTTAATGTACTTGAACTATTTATACAAATAGGGTTAGAAATCTTATCCACTATGGTAGTGTAGATTAATTAGCAAAACCATTACATTACGGTACAGGCATAGAGGCAGACTTGGTTCCAGGAACGATGAAAGATATCACTTACAATGGGTTATTGGCATTCTGCTGTCAAGACAGTTATGTGTAAATACCTGGCACCAGGTAAGTCGCAATTGTGCACTCTACTATTTGTAACAAACACACTGCAAGAATTTAGTAAGCATTTCAAGTGCAATTCATGTTATCTCCTGATTTACTATGCACTACTTCCTGTAGGTCAAATCAGCCCATCTCATGTTATCTCAGCTCTTCTCCCCCAACCCCCCCTATCTATGGCAACCAGTAACATCTCAATGATTTTACATTTTGCACCATTTTCAAATCTACACAAAAACTTAGGAAACAGTTATAAAAAACATTTATTTTACAAATTCCCTTTGAACATATGTTGAGTTTCTTTCTTACATATTCTTGCCATCTTTCGAAGTATTGATCATTTAGAGCACGTCTTTGATCTTTAAGAAATATTAATGGTATGACTTAAAAATGTAATTTACCATTGTTGGTGCACTATAGATGTCAGTGAGGATCATCAATCACCGAACAGTGTGATGTTATGCAAGGCATTGTTGGTGATACAGACACATTCCGTTAAAGGCAAGTATTGCACAACACAAAATATTCCATATAGATCAATTAAATCAGCAGCTTGCTTGTAATGGCATATATATAGTAAATAAATAGTACCTTTGTGTTCACATTTGAATGTCTAAAACAAGTTAAAAAAACTTGTTTCATGCCCAGAATTCTGAGAAATACAGTTATTACACTGCATTCTGGGATCCTTGGCAGGGACATGCAAATGTGCCCACAAAGGCTTCGCTCTTGCAATCCATAACCATATCAAACATGGCTTCCCTTAAGCATATGCCCGCTGTATCAAACAGTATTGAGCAAAGCTAGGGTTGGATTATACACAAGCAAGTAATTCCACCCACGTACATCCGTTTCAAGGTTACTGCCTATCATCAGCGTGGGGCGGGATCCCAGCTTGTGTTGTGGATACTTTGAATAGGTAGTTAACCATAACAATCATTTAATATATGGTGGGCAAAAGAGCGATAGAATCCCACCACCATACAGTAGTACAGTAAATAAATAGTACATTTGGGTTCACATTTGAATGTTTAAAACAAGTTAAAAAAATTGTTTCATGCCCAGAATGAAACTGGAACTCCGACTAGACTAATGTGTAAAGTGGGGTTCCTCAAGTTCCAGTATTAGTTCCTCTCCTTTTTAACATATTTATTAATGACGTAGAAGTAGGACTAGAAAGTATTGTCTCCATTGTTGCTGATGATACTAAGTTGTGCAACGTAATTAAATCAGATAATGATGTGCTTTCCCTACAAAGGGATTTGCTTAAATTAGAGAAATGGGCCCCTAACTGGCAGATGAGATTTAATACAGATACATGTAAGGTTATGCATCTGGGAAGGAAAAATAGCCATGCAATTTATAATCTTAATGGAGGAAAGCTAGGGGTATCTGATATTGAAGGGGATTTGGGAGTGCTTGTGGACAACCACCTAGGTAGCAGTGCTCAATGCCAAGCAGCAGCTGCAAAGGCAAGTAAAATATTAGCATGTATTAAGAAGGGTATAGAAGCAAGGGAAGCAGATATAATTATTTCACTGTACAAATCCCTAGTACACCCTCATTTGGAATATCGAGTACAATTTTGGGCACCAAGACATTTTAGAGCTGGAACAAGGCTTCTACAAGGGGATATGATTACCTTATTTAAATACATCCAGGGTCAATATAAGGCTTTGTCAAGTGCCAAGAGATTTTAAACTGACAAAAGGTCATCCCTTGAGGTTAAAGGAAAGATTTTACCTTAAAGAAAGAAAAGTGTTCTTCACAGTTAGGGTGGTTAATCTGTGGAATTCTCTACCAAAGGAGGCAGTGACAGCGAATTTGATAGATAACTTTAAAAAGGGGTTATATATATTTTTGAATAAAGAGGGCATTCAAGGTTATCCTAGATAACTTGCGAAGGAATATTGATCCAGGGAGAAATTCGATTGCAAGTCTCTGGGAAGGAATTATGCTTTTTTTGCCCCATATGAGACAATTGGCAAAATTTCAATGTTCTTTTTTTCTGTTTGCCCTCCTCTGGATAATTAACAATTATTAACAAATAGTCCACATATTAAAAGGATCAGAAGATATCTACAAAGGTTGAACTTGATGGACTAACAGTCTTTATTCAACCTCAAATACTATGTAACTATGCATTCTGGGAACCTTGGCAGAGACATGCAATATATATATACTAGCGACTTGCCCGTCAAAAATGACGGCAATAAAAAGTGAAGACACACAATGGGAGCCTCTCCGCTCTCTACTTTACTGACCTCGCGATGAGTGCCTTTGGCGCTCATCACAGGCTTCACAATGAGGGCCTTTGGTGCTCATTGTGAGTCTCTCCCCATGTCTACTTCCTCCCTTGTGTCTCATTTCCCCCCACCTCTCTCTTCCCTGTGTCTCTTCCCCCTCCTCTCACTCCACTGTGTCTCTTCCCCCATCCCTCACTCCCCTGTGTCTCTCCTCCCATCCCTCACTCCCCTGTGTCTCTCCTACCTCCCCCTCCTCCCATGTATGTCTCTTCCTCCCTTCTCATGACTCGCGCAATGCGCATACATGTGGCGCAGAGGCAATGCGCATGCGCGGTTCTTTGCGATCCATCATAGTTGTCAAACTGTGATTTGTTGCAAGAGTGACGATGAATCGCAGTTTGACAACTATTATATGTGATATAGATATATATATGTATATATATTGAATATGTTACAAGCATTATATACTGTGCTTTGTATTTACATAGCATGCAACACTTACCTGTTGCATAAACTAATTTCCATACACTTCTAGACAAGGTAATGCTTGTTTTCATTTACAACCTGGGTAAATGGACTGCACTATTTCAAAAAGAAAGGTGAAACAATAGCTATCACGCTGTGAATTGAAGAAGTGGAAAGTCCATGGAGTGATTTACTATTTATGACAATGCCAGCTAGTAACAAAAGCAGTCTCTTGTGTTCCTGGGGTGATTAGTGAATATGTCTGACCTAGAGCACCTGCTGCTTTTAAATTCAGAGTCTTACACACAAGGCTTTAAGACATTCACAGTTTTAAATGATTTACAGTTATGCTGCCATTCTGTATTGACAACAATCTATCTATCCATCTATCCATCTATCTATGTATCTATCTATCAAATAAATATGTAGACCGGCTTTATATATATATATATATATATATATATATATATATATATATATATATATATATAAACAGATAGATATATAGATAGATAGATAGACAGATAATACGAGACCAAATTATATATATATATATATATATATATATATATATATATATATATATATATATATAAAAACAGACCTCCAACATATGTATTTAGTTTTCTTCTTACCCATACTTGTATTCAATGTTCATTATTTACTGCTTTATTCCACTTATTATTTTCCTTCAGCTTTCAGCATTACAGTTATAGCTTCTTAAAGAGTCCTCTTTCTAGCAGCATAGATTCATGAGCACAGTTGAGGATGTCAACCGGAAAAAGACAGAGGGGACTATACTCCGTCTATCCATTAAAGCCCAGTTTAACAATTTGGCCAATTTATATAATGGGGACCATTTATAAGAGAAGGGGGGGAGAGAGCTCAACAACACCTAGTGCAGATCATTCAATGGGTAGAATATAGAAATCAAAATATTAGGACATTAATATTCTTGACTCTCGCCTGGGGTAACCTCATTAGTCTATGAGGTATTTAAACGCACTGGTACGATCCCATGTATAGGTTTGAGAGGTTTGAAGGTCCAGTCTTGAAAGATGGCAAGATGTGGTACTGGTGGTATGCATGTATATGAGTGGTCATAATAATATTACTAATATTATCTTAAAAGCTGGGATGGGAAGTATTGATAGTAGAATAGATTTGGATAAGTACTAGTCTAGAGATACCAATTAAAAGTAGTTTAAAAGGGTTTCAACTTCTTTTTAATACTGTATAGATGAACAGAATAGAGCCACATAAGTGACATTCAATCCAAAAAAATATTTATTATCTCTAAAACATATAGGGCCTCATTCAATTCGGGCCATTACTTGCAAGTAAATTCCCTATTTGCTACTATTGAGATGCGTGCTTGAGTAGCTCTACTTTTACTTAGCTTTTAAATTGGCCAGGCCCCCAAGTTAGTCCCCCTTCCCGATAATTGCAAACCATGGTATCAGCAGTAAGCATTTGCGGGCTTGAACATAATTGAACAGAGCCCGTAACTCGTGGTTCAAGCCGCTAATGAACTGTAAATGTAAATATAAAATCAATACAAGAAGAAGGGTAGGGGAAGACACAGCGCACCTCCTCCTAGTGCAATATGAACACTTGATAATCACAATAACCAATAAAATGTATGGTATTGCACTTTTACTGACCACAAAAAATGAGGTATCTTTATAGCTCCAATAGGATACCTCTGGTCCGATATTCCTCCGTCTCCAAATCTTGGTTCTAGTCAGAGTAGAATTCGCCTTGAAATAATATTTCAGGCACATATACTGATGTCACTACTGTACAGTATATATGACACCATACTTATAAACCATAGAGTCAGAAAAGTGCTCAGTGCTGATGATGGACCTCTAGTTCCTTGTGTCCACCATTAAACAGTGCAAGAAAGATGGTACACTAGACACATTCGATTGTCACACGTGTGTTACCATCAATTTATTGTATAACCAACCCAAATGGGTAATATAGGTACAAAAAATGTTTTATATTAAAAAGTTAGTTCATTAATTATGTTGATACAGCCATTCACTAATAAAAAATCCATAGGCAATAAAAAACACCACTAATAAAATAATAAAACACAAATTAATATACAGCAATATCATATGCATTTTGTCCACTGCAAGGGCTTCCTATATATTATAAAATATATAAAATAAATGAATATGATAGTACAGGTCTTTATGTCCACTGTACAGTCCTCAATAAAGTGACCAAGTGCCAAAGCAGACTATTATTATTAATACAAATTCTTTTGTATCTTATAATTCAAAATTAAGTGATTTGAGTGCAAATTGCTAGATAGTGACTCATTTAAATTTAAACTTTACAATAAAAAATCTTTACTACTATACAAAGACTTCACCAATTATGATTAAACTGCGACTGAAGTTATATATTCTCTGTTAATGATGTAGAATTAAATAGAATTGGATACGTTCTATATTAACTGATAATACTTTTCTTGGATAAGATGTCCTATTGTTGCATTGTGAGCAACATATTATTAATAATAGTTGGGGAAAAGATACAAATATCCTTACATTTATAGCATATATATATAAAATTAGCACTTCTTTCAGTGAGTTTGATATTTGGCTGGGATATAAGCTGTGAGCCAGTATTTTCCATTTTTTGGAATAAGGATTATGAAATGGTTAAATCTGCATGACTGAGTCATAACAAAATATGTATTTTCAGTCATCCCCAATGTCTAATAAGCGTTATTTACTGCGCACAAGTTTATTATATAAAGGAGATATATGCACAGATTTTACCAAAGTATGTGTTATTGGATATCATATATAAATAAACTGTTATTGGTTGTTGGTGGGAATGTCTCATTCTCCTAGAAGGGATGATGGGCTATACCATTGTTTTTATGTAAATGAGTATAAAAGCTATGTTGTTTACTTTTTCTGTTCAGTTCAGTTCAACCGGTCAGTAGCAGCCATTTTGAATGTTTTTGATACTAATCCACATTTTTGTCTAAATAAACTCTAATAATGAGAAAATTACCAGAGGACTTTGTTTGCTCATATATATATTAATTAATTTCCTTGAGATTTTTATGCAATCTTACTATTTCCTTAGTTATGTGTGAATAGCGTTTTGTTCAGTGATTTTTTTAAGCTAGTTTTCAGCAAACACCTTAATCAAATATCCTTTGTTTTTTAAAGTTAAAATGTGCTAGATCAACACATTTTTTATTTAAATGTAAAATGATCCTAAGTGTGTATCGTGACTATGAAGCGTCCTAAAGATATCATCGGTCCGAGACACACTCTATCAGTGTCTGACCCTATGTACGTTTCTAAATTTCATCAGGTATCACGTCCGGTTCAAACTACTGTATATGTATAGAATCAATGTTGTCATGGCAACTTGTGTACAGTATTAAAAATACGTTAAAAACCTTTAAAACATCTCTATATTTGAAATGTTAATGTGGAAATGTGCAGATATTTATTTAACATAATAAAAATTACAAAAAAGGACAGTTGCATTAACAATTTAAATAGAATCAATGTACTGTATGTAGATATAAATATATCAATTTATTGCATGATATCAACTCATAAGAATGTATTAACATATATTTAAAAGTGGTCACTTATATAGTCTCATGTATAATTCATTACAGAATATTATGCAAATGTATAATCAGATTGATTATTTATATCCAAAGAGATTTTAATAAATATACTGGATATTAATTATATATGCTGTATATGTATCTATTGTGACCTTTTGGCCCCTAGAGGATGGTGCCAGGTACAGAGTGTGAAGAGTTCTTGACAGGAGTGACAGAGTTAAACTCCTGGAGAACTTTGAATTGGTCCTGCTGGAGCTTCACTTTAAAGCCTGGAAAGCAGATATGGGAAGTGCTGCTGATTAGGCTCTGGCCTAAGTGATGTGAGCAGAGTGTGGAAGCTGCAGCCAGAGGCTCTAAAGGCTCTAAAGGCTTAGCCAAGGAGACAAGCTTTATGGAGCCTGGAAAGTACAGCTAGCTGAGAGAGCTGTCAGATGCCTGAATTGCTGCAAAGAGTGGACTGGGTGATAGTTTGCTTACACAAAGGTAAACTGTTTTGGAGAAGCTGTGTTTGGAGTGATATACTGCTGTTTCCTGGAGCTGCAAGTGACAAATACCCAAGACAGTTTGTAAACTATCGACAAGGTGGCGATACTAACACTACCAAATTCAAGAGACTGTTGTGCCTGCTCTCCAAAAGACACGAGACTCTGGGAAAAGACAAACCCTGCTTACCTCCGCTGGAAGTAGTACGACAGGATACATTTTTGTGAATTATATTCATCCGGAGCAGAGAAGCTGTCCGGGTGTAGTCAGGGTGTTCCTGAATGTCTAGTAAGAACGTTTATGTAGATTTTTATTTTCTTTTTCTTAAAGTTAATTACTACATCTGGATCCTTGTTTATGAGTCCTATTTAACAAGTCTCCTGCATCAAAAATGTACGTTTAGTTGAACCTTTTGTTAAAAAATCACAGTGGTAGACGGCCATCCTTGTCACACTATATATATATATATATATATATATATATATATATATATATACCGTATTTATCGGCGTATAACACGCACTTTTTCTCCCTGAAAATAGGGAGCAAATGATAGGTGCGTGTTATACGCCGATATTCCCTCCCCCTCCTCATCCTCAACCTCCCTCCTCATTCTAACCCCCCATCCTCATTCTAACCCACACCTCCTCAACCTAAACCCCCTCCTCAACTTAAACCCCCCTAAATAACTCCCCCTCACTTACCTGCTTCTGCTCCGGCCTCCGCTCCGCTCCTTGACCCGGCGCGCATGTGACGTCACATGTGCGCCACGTCATTAGCATATACCGGGTGCACAGGGTGCACCGGGGTTGAGGAAGGAGGATGAGGATGGGGGGTTGAGGAGGGGGGTTGGGGGGGTTGAGGAGTGGGTTTGAGGAGGGGGTTGAGGATAGGGGAGTTGAGGAAGGAGGATGAGGGGGGTTAGGGGGTTTGAGGATGGGGGTTGAGGAGGGGGTTTGAGGATGGGGGTGTTGAGGATGGGGGGGTTGAGGAGGGAGGATGAGGAGGGAGGATGAGGAGGGGAGTTGAGGATGAGGAGGGGGGTTGAGGATGAGGAGGGAGGTTGAGGTGGGGGGTTGAGGTTGAGGAGGGGGGTTGAGGAAGGAGGATGAGGATGGGGGTGGAGGAGGGGGTTGAAGATATATAAATATCTACATATGTATCTATGTATGTATGTGTATATATATATATATATATATATATAAACATATGTATCTATGTATGTATGTATGCATGTGTGTGTATATATGTGTATGTATATGTATATATATATATATATATATATATATATATATATATATATATATATAAATATTGATTAGCTTCATTTATAATTTGTGGAATACATTTTATTACTAAATTAAATTCTTCAGCCCATAATGAAAATATCTATCAATCTTCATTGGTTATTTTGTATTAAGTGCAATAATCTACCACATAACTAATTTTTACAATAGAATATTGTCCAATAATGGAGACCACAATATTACCAAGGTGAGAATGTAGTGCAAAAATCTCATCAAGAGTAATGCATACTTTATACATGGTTACAGTTTGTATAAAATCAAGTTCACAATTATCATTGCACAGGCTACAGAATTTTCTCCATTAGAACCTACACAGAAATTCAATTAAATAATTTCTACTTTGAACAAAGAATCTCTTTAGTGCCTAGAATATGCTTGATGGATCAGATAGTTAAGGGAGTTCTTCTTACCATATTGCTAGATTGATCTTAAAACATGTCACTACTTGATGGAACAATTCATTAGATGAGTTCTATTTGCCATATCACTAGATTGTTTTTGGATAAATAAATACTTCATTTAGGCCCCAGGGTTTCTTAGTTTTTAAAGTGTAAATCTATTTAACCTCCCTTTTGAGGAGTTCTTTACCATGATCACCCCTTCTGATCATTCTTTCTATATCAATGGCTGTAAATGTAAGAACTCTGGTATCTCCATTATGTCTTAGATTCACATGATATGTTATGGGTGTATCATAATCCTTTAAAACACCTTATAAGTGTTTTCTTGAAATCAGCGTCGGAACTTACAGCAGGTTTTTTCCTACATATCTCATTCCACATAAACACGTAATTAAATAAATTACCCCTTGTGTTGTATCTTAAATTTTCAAATTATCATCAAAATTAAAATAATTTTGTGGAGCAAATATATTTGCATGCCTTACAGGAATGACATTTAATATAGGCAATTATTTTGATAAGCCACTGTGTTTTCTTCTGTATTTCTAGTTGACTTTTTAGAAAGGATATCCTTCACAAGAGTGGAACGCCTATTGGTTATTTGTGCATGGCTATTAAAAAACGGTTTCAGATTTTTATCTTCCAGTAGGATATTCCGATGTTTATTAGAGCTTTTTTTTTATCTCATGCCATTTGTTATTATAAGTGCCAATGCACCTCACCAGGTTATCCTCGTCCCCTGTCTTTTTGTCTGAAAGCAAGTCTCTCTGTTCATTTCTTTAAATCTGTGGTAGGCTTTTTTGAGCACTTTTTTGCCATGGCCTTACTCTGCAAAGCTTGATTGGAGTTATTTTCCTTTCTGTTCAAAGTCGTATTGGATAGAACAATTCCTTTTTATTCTTTGGTTTTGCCCGAATGGAATTCCTAAGATTAAAGTTTTTGGAATGGCTGCTACTGGCAAGTAATAGATTATTAGTTGCTATTGGTTTTCCTGTAAGTCTTAGTTATCATTCTGCCATCTTCCATCTTGTCTATTTTCAAGTCTAATAAGGCAATGGTTGTTTTATTGATTTCAGATGTTAGCCCATATTGTTGATTGTAACGAAATCTCCTATTTTACAGGCTTCACGAACCAACCTGTTCGGTTATTTGAGGATTTACAATGGGCATTCGTGGAAATAACTAATAAGACAAACTTCAGTCAACGATTCTGAGAACTGCTTTCATGGGATCTGAGCACTATTCGCCTAGAATATGCACTCAGATCTCAGCTATCTGGGGATATGTGGAACTTCAAGTTTACATTGTGTCAAAACAAAGTTATACATTTTTATTCTGTTTTATTAAAACAAAGAAGCCATGTTTCTTTCTTCCTGGAGATAATTAAGGCTCTCCGTGCTACCTTAATTTAATTATCTCCAGGATAGAAAAGAGGGAGTGATTTATGTGTAAGGGGAGTGCTTATGCTATAGCCACTGTGATTGGCTACTGTTTTACCTTTGTCCACCAGGTGGAAGACCAGCATAAATACCGGGCGGGTAGCCCACAGTAAAAGAGATCATGTTTACCCCTTCATGAAGTTTTGACTCATGTTTGGGGGATTGGGAGCTATAATCACTTCATTTCAGCTGGAGTTCGGAAGAAACTGCAAGGATCCTTTACACTGGTGGCAAGCGGCGAGATTTCCTCCCGAACGGATATACCGAACTGAAACTGGTGAATGGCGCATAGAAACGAACCACACTAAAGGAACTGCTGGAAGCTCGAGGCATAGCGGCAAGCAATAAAACGAAAGCCACATTAATAGCCAAACTACTGGAGAGCGATCAAACCGGCGAACCACAAATGGCGAATACAGAGGAAACAGACTTCCAGAGGGACGTGAGATGAAGACTCAGCCTGGTAGGACCTAACCCTACACCAGAGATCGTGGTACAGATCTTGGCACAAGCTACTGAGACCCAGAATGCCAGGGAAGCACGAGAAGCCAGAGACAGATCACCTCCAGTGGATATATTGTCGCTATCTGGATCTACAATGGGGCGTCAGCGGAAAATTAACTACGCTGCATTTAAAAGCTTCGTGGAAGGTGAGATGGATATTGACAATTACTTGCAAGATTTTGAAAGTCAATGTGTGTTAGAAGATTTGGAAAGAGCTAACTGGGCTGCCGTAGTAAGTAGTAAACTATCAGGTAGAGCAGCCGAAGCATTGAGAGCTGTGCCAGATGGGGATATACAAAACTATGACAAGATAAAAGAGATTTTGTTAGCCCGGTACGCTGTAACCCCTGAAGCCCATAGAAGGAAATTCAGGGCTCTCAGAAGACAAGGTAAAGATTCCTATACGGAGTGGGCATTTCGTATGCAGCGCGCTGCCAGCAATTGGATGCAGGGGAATCAGGCAACTACTTTAGAGGATGCTGTGCAGTTGTTGTTGCTAGAACAATTTTTTGATTATACCCCAGCGGAGGTGAGAGATTGGGTCAGAGACAGAAAGCCAAAAACGGTAGAGGAGGCAGCACGGCTGGCAGACGAATTTCATGAGAGCAGGTGGATGGATGGAAACCGAGGGGTCCAGAGCCCGCGGCCTGCCTCTGGCCCACCAACTATGCCACAGAGGGTACCACCACCAGGGGGCAATACCACAAACAGAGGGTACCAAAGGACTGCTCCGATGTGTCATGGGTGCAAACAAGTGGGGCACATCAAACCTAACTGCCCACAATGCACTACAGACCGCTGGGGACGGGCACCGATACCACAGACAAAAGCCGCCGCACACTGTGTGCAAGAGGATTACAATTATCTGCCTCAAGAGACACCCAGTGGCAATAGTGAAAATTGGGCCACCTTACATGAGGTAAACCCTGTATAAGTGGCTGGGGATAACAGGGCACATCACCGCAAGTCAATAAAACTCAAGAGGCTCGAGGACTGAGAGACAGCGGGGCTACTATTACGTTGGTCCAGCCACACCGAGTCGCCCCGACCCAGCACACAGGACGTACCATTGCTGTAAGGGTGGCCTGAGGGGCAATTCACAAGTTACCAAGGGCCCGAGTCCACATCAATTGGGGTACCGGGGCCAAGGCGGTGGAAATGGGCATCATGCCAGAGTTGCCCGCGGAAGTACTGCTGGGAAATGATCTAGGATGCCTGACGTCACAATTGGCAGCCTGCAGTACCGAAGGAGCCCTACTTGTTACCACCCAGCAGCAATCCAGAGCTATGGAAGCCTCTCCCTCGACTCATGACCAGGTAAGAGATAACCCTCTGACGATCCCCCCTGACCAGACTTCTTACTGGGGTACCCCTCAAGACTTCGGGAAAGCACAATGGGAGGATCCCACCTTAAAAGGGTATAGGAGGAAGGCAGAACAACCCCAGGGAGACAGAGATCAGGCAAGGTTTAGCTGGGAAAAGGGTTTACTGTACCGAGTGACTGGGGGGACAGGGACAGGAGCGGGCCAGGTAGAAAAAAGACAGTTGATAGTGCCCCGTAAGTATCGGGTAGAACTGTTGCGGATTAGCCACGATATTCCCCTAGCAGGCCACTTAGGCATTAAAAAGACGAGGGACAGACTCACCCAGTCCTTTTTCTGTCCAGGGGTCACGGGAGATTTGCAAGATTACTGTAGGACCTGTGAAGTATACCAAAAGGAAGGGAAGAGAGGGGATCACCCCAAGGCAAAGCTACGCCCCCTACCCATTATTGAGGAAACATTTTTCCGTGTGGCGGTTGATTTAGTCGGGCCACTCAGTAAACCCAGTCCATCCCAGTCCATCCGGTAAGAAATACATTCTTACTGTGGTAGACTACGCTACCCGCTAACCCGAGGCTATAGCTCTGTCGAATATACATGCAGAGACGGTAGCGGAAGCACTAGTTCAGGTGTTCACTAGGGTGGGATTCCCTAGGGAGATAGTGTCCGATCAGGGAACCCAATTCACCGCTGTGATTACCCAACAACTCTGGCAGAGCTGTGGGGTAAAACCCATATTAAGTTCCCCCTATCACCCCCAAACCAATGGCCTCTGTGAACGATTTAACGGCACCCTTAAGCAAATGCTCATCACGTTCACAGAGACCTGCAGGAATTGGGAAAGATTCCTACCTCATTTACTTTTTGCCTATAGGGAGGTTCCCCAGGAGTCCACCGGATTCTCTCCATTCGAGCTATTATACGGGAGACGGGTCCGGGGACCCCTGGACCTCGTGCGGGAACATTGGAAAGGTGATATGGAACAAGCAGGTACCCCTATAGTCTCATTTGTACTAGAGCTGAGAGACCGGCTACAGACTCTGACCGAAACAGTTCGGGAGAACCTGCGAGCCGCCCAAAAGCGGCAAAAATACTGGTATGACAAGGGAGCTAGGGACCGTATATTAGAAGTGGGACAAAAGGTCCTAGTTATGAAACCCATCAAAACAGATAAGCTGCCTCCTGGCAGGGCCCCTACACGGTCCTAGAACGGATCAGTGATACCACGTACATTGTGGCAGACTGTTCCGATAATAGGATCCGGAGGTCCTTCCATGTAAATATGCTTAAGCCATATCTCGAGAGGCCAGAGGAGGTCTTCGCGGTATGCGCTCCAGCATATGAGGATAGCGAGGGTATCCCTCTACCAGATATGCTTCCCCAGAAACCCACAGGAGTAGACCAAGTACAGTTGGGGCCAGCATTAGGTTCCGAGGAACAAGCTCAGGTTTCCCAACTGTTACAGGAATTTGGGGGCATGTTTTCTGCAGCCCCATTGTATACGACCCTGGCAGTCCACCGAGTGGAGACCCCAGGCCAGTTACCCCTGCGGCAGCAGCCTTACCGAATTCCAGAGGCAGTACGGGAAAGTATGTTAACGGAACTCCAGGATATTTTAGAACTGGGGGTCATAGAACTGTCCCAAAGCCCCTGGGCTTCCCCAGTAGTCCTGGTTTCTAAAAAGGACGGTACCACTAGGTTCTGCATTAAGTGCATCTCCTATGTTAGCGGCACCGGACCATACTAAAAGGTTTCTCGTCCACACCGATGCCTCAATGTTTGGACTGGGAGCAGTATTGAGTCAGGTGGGAGACGATGGCATGGATCACCCAGGGGCGTACCTGAGCAGAAAACTATTACCCCGCGAAGTCAGTTATGCCACTGTGGAGAAAGAGTGTCTGGCATTAGTCTGGGCACTTAAGAAGCTACAGCCTTACCTGTATGGACGCTCTTTCATCGTGCTGACTGACCACAACCCTTTAATTTGGCTCAACAGAGTGGCTGACGATAACCCCAGATTACTCAGATGGAGCTTGGCGCTGCACCCTTATAATTTCACAATGCAGTACCGCCCTGGGAAACAGAATGCCAATGCCTATGGCCTCTCCCGGCAAACTGAACTGGAAAAGGCGTAATTTTGGTTGGTTTCTGGATTACCGGACATCCCTTAGCAGACCCATTAGGATCTAAGCAGGTATGCCGTTCCATGGGACTAAGGGGGAGCTGTGTAATGAAATCTATTTTACAGACTTCACGAACCAACCTGTTCGGTTATTTGAGAATTTACAATGGGCAATAGGCTTTTTTGAGCACTTTTTTGCCATGGCCTTACTCTGCAAAGCTTGATTGGAGTTATTTTCCTTTCTGTTCAAAGTCGTATTGGATAGAACAATTCCTTTTTATTCTTTGGTTTTGTCCGAATGGAATTCCTAAGATTAAAGTTTTTGGAATGGCTGCTACTGGCAAGTAATAGATTATTAGTTGCTATTGGTTTCCTGTAAGTCTTAGTTATCATTCTGCCATCTTCCATTTTGTCTATTTTCCAGTCTAATAAGGCAATGGTTGTTTTATTGATTTCAGATGTTAGCCCATATTGTTGATTGTAACGAAATCTCCTATTTTACAGACTTCACGAACCAACCTGTTCGGTTATTTGAGGATTTACAATGGGCATTCGTGGAAATAACTAATAAGACAGACTTCAGTCGACGATTCTGAGAACTGCGTTCGTGGGATCTGAGCACTATTCGCCTAGAATATGCACTCAGATCTCAGCTATCTGGGAATATGTGGAACTTCAAGTTTACATTGTGTCAAAACAAAGTTATACATTTTTATTCTGTTTTATTAAAACAAAGAAGCCATGTTTCTTTCTTCCTGGAGATAATTAAGGCTCTCTGTGCTACCTTAATTTAATTATCTCCAGGATAGAAAAGAGGGAGTGATTTATGTGTAAGGGGAGTGCTTATGCTATAGCCACTGTGATTGGCTACTGTTTTATCTTTGTCCACCAGGTGGAAGACCTGCATAAATACCGGGCGGGTAGCCCACAGTAAAAGAGATCATGTTTACCCCTTCATGAATGTTTGGGGGATTGGGAGCTATAATCACTTCGTTTCAGCTGGAGTTCGGAAGAAACTGCAAGGATCCTTTACATTGATATTAAGTGTTCTTGTAGACACTATAATGCTCCATTACGCAGAATTAGTATATCATCTAATAAACTGATCTATACTTCCATATTCCATGTATATTTATCCATGCAGTGCCCACCTCTGTACTACAAAATTGATGGTAGACATTTTGTAAAAATATTAAATAGTTATTTGTTAATTCACACTCCAGTAATTCCAAGATAATTTGTTATGATTATTATATTGGGAGCCTCTTTTTGTTGTATATTTGTATATAATGACTCCACATCTAGAGATACCAGCATTGTTTTGTCACTTATTAAAATTTCATTTAACTTCATCCTTTGTATCTTTCACAAATAACGTAAGAGGTGTAACAAATTGTCTCAGAACTGAATTGAATCTAAATACATTGAATTTTTGGTGACATTGTTTATTCCCAGAACTATCGGTCTCCCAGGAGGTTTTACTGGGTTCTTCTGGATTTTGGAGATAATATAAAAGGTTGCTACTTTAGTTTCTCTTGTACTCAGAAACTAATATTCTTGTTTGATGATTAGTTTGTTTGCCAATCCCTTCTTTAGGATAGATTCCAGTTGTACAAATTCATCCGTTGGGTGATTGGCTAGCTTTTTTTTTTTCTTAAATACTTTTATTGGAAGGTATACACAATGTTCCAAAATGCTAGACAATACTTAAATCTGACATTCTACATTTTCTTTAACATAAGTGCCTTTTACTCAGTACATTGGCATAACCTTTCCATTTTGTATTTTCCTTTATTATTAAACAACAACAAAAACTCTAAAACAAGGAAATAAATAACTAAATACATAGAAATAAAAAAAAATAACTGTAAATATATAAACATTGGACTGATTTATGAAACTTGACCAGCCAACACAGCTAGTTTTAGGAAAGAACATCTAATTTGTAGTAGTTCCTAACATAGCTCTCATGTTAAATTATATAAGAGATCCTTTGCTCCTCCGCTTTAGCCTAAGGCTGTGCATTAAAACATTTCTGTACATTTACAATCAAGCAGGAAAATAATTACCTCCTGTCCAGCAACCCTTGTGATCGGGTATCTCCAGAGTCTTATCCCGAGCCTCCTCCATCCCAGGTCCTTCACTTGTTAAGTTGTGATAGGTGTTTGGTTTCAAATCAAATCAGAGAGGTGATAATAAATAATTCTAACAGAGGATTCCAAATCTTATAAAACTGTGGCATTGTATCTAATATAGTGCAGATTAATTTCTCATTTATTAGTATATAATTAATTCTCCTAATTACCTCCTGAAAGTCCAGGGCCTTAGATTTCCATTTGCTAGCAATATGTAATTTAACAGTAGCTGCCATTAATTGAAACAACTTGTTTTGATTCAATGATAGATTTTGTATCTCAATTCCCAACAGGCAGGATTCCATGCTAACCAGAACAGTCGTTTTAAATAATGATGTGGCAAGTTGTGTTAAATCTCCCCATATATTATGGACCACCAGACACAACCACCAAGTGTGAATATGGTCCCCTATTTGCTGGCACCCCCTAAAGCATCTGTTACTCTCTCGAGGGTTAATCTTTTGGAGTTTTTCGGGAGTACAATATACCCTCTGAAGAACTTTAATAGATGTTTCTAAATGGGCATAATTGAATGATCCTTTGCTTAGGTTTGAGCATGATTTTTCCCATTTCTTCCAATCCCACTCCACCCCTAGATCTTTCTCCCATCTACAAATAAATTTAGGTTTCTCATTCACGTTGTTTTTTACAAATATATCGTACAATGACCCCACTATTCCTCTAGAGAGTGTGAAGTTCTTACAGATTAAAGAGATCCACAAGATTGAGGAGGCCCACATTTTTTAAGTAATTCACTAGCCCAGCTTTTTATTTTTAAATAATTATAAAATTCCTTTTGAGGCAAATTGTATTTCTCGTGAAACTGATCATAAGTCATTAAGCGACCCTTAATGAAGCATGAATCTAACCTATCTAGGCCTTTAGAGGTCCACCAGTGTTTAGATATTACACTCGAATCTGCCAATATTTAGTGAAAAGAGAGAACGAGGGGATGTATCTATGTCCAGCCTATTTTTGGATCTAGCCCATTTCCAGGAGGTTAGGGTTAAGTTTATTGGGTTTTGGTGTGATTTGACAGGGCATAATCCTTCTGAGACCCAAAGTAACGTCTCCAAGCTGTGGGGGAGAATTTGCTGGTGCTCCAAGAATACCCAACTTGGCTGATGTTTGGTGGAATGCACCAGGGCCGCTTTGAAATAGTCCCTTAAATTAGGGCACGAAAGCCCCCTGTTCTTATGCCTATACATTATTTTTCTAGGAATACGGATTTATTTTTTTCCCCATATAAATCTGAACATACTAGACTGAAACCGGTCTAGCTCTTTCAAGGAAATAGATATAGGGAGAGTTCTGAAAAGATATAAGATCTTAGGTAGTATAGTCATTTTGGTTGTTGCTATACAGCCAATCCATGAAAGTGGGTATTTCCTCCAATTTAACATGTCTTCGCTCAATTTTTTATACATGGGGGGATAATTTGCATTGTATAAATCCGATATTTTGGGTGTAATGTTAACTTCTAGGTACTCTACTGAATTTATCTATAACAGACATAAGTGCTGGTATTGAGGATATGGGATTTGTTAAAGTGCATAGAATATCGTCAGCAAAAAGAGAGCATTTATAATGCTGCAATCCCACCTGGAATCCTTGGATCTCTTTATATGATCGGATTGCTTGTGCCAGTGGTTCTACCGCAAGAGCAAATATCAGGGGCGAGAGTGGGCATCCCTGTCGAGTGCCTCTCTGGATTTGAATCTGAGCCCTGTGTTCGACCGGTAATCTCAGATTAGCTAGCGGGGAATCACAGTACATTTTAGGTAAAGTAACAAAGCGCCCCTTAAAACTTTTCCAATGTCTTATATAGGTATGGCCATTCAACAGTGTTGAAAGCTTTTTCAATATCCAAGGCCAATAAGCACATCGGATATTTTGCTCTGAGTGCTAAGTATTGGATATTCAGAACACGTCTGACATTGTCCCCCTCCTGCACGGTATAAAACCTGCCTGATCTTTGTGTATATTTTCGGGTAGAAATTTAGATATCTGTAATGCCATAATTTTTGCTAGAATTTTAACATCCTCATTTAATAAGGATATAGGCCAATTGTTCTTCACTTTAAGAATATCCCTTCCCTCTTTAGGAAATACTACCAAATCAGCTTGATCTAACTCTGGGGGCATACTTTCCCCCCTCAGAATTGCATTAAAAAGGGACGTGAGAGGGTATAAGCAAGGATTCAAATTTCTTGTAATATAGGTTTGTGTAACCATCTGGCCCTGGGGATTTACCTATTTTGATGCTCTGGATGGCTGCTTTAACTTCTTCCGCCGTAATATCGAAATTCAGGTTAGCTAATTGCTGTTCCGTTATTGAAGGAAGATCAAGAGATCCTAAAAAAGAGCATTTGAGATGTATATATCTGTTGGTAAAAGGACTGAAATTCTTTTTGAATGTCCCTTGGGCTATAGAAAATCTTACCGTCGGGCATTCTAATCTGAGTGACCCTAGATTGAATTTCCTTGGACTTTAGTCTCCTAGCTAGCATCCTGTCCGTTTTTTTCGCTTTCTAGTAATATAAATGTTTTGTTTTCCTCATAGCCTTCTCAGTATAGGGGGATAGTACCCCATCCAGTTCTACCCTAGTTCTTTCGATTTGTTTACACAGCTTAGGAGTTGGGTTCTGCTGGTTGGCTTTTTCCAGGCTGTAAAGGGTAGCTGTCAACTCTGACTCTCTTTGTTGAAAGGATTTTCGATATAGAGAGGTAAGCTTAATGCAGGAGCCCCTTATATAGGCCTTATGGGCCACCCAGAGCCATCCGCCCCCCTCTCCGGAGATTTATTACTGTCAAAATACAATTTAATATCGTCTGCCAACACTGCTAAACTGTTAGGGTCAGATAACAGATGTTCATTAATCCTCCAGACAGTAAAAGGGGACAGGTTAGGACCAAACGTTAATCTAATAGCTACTATAGCATGATCATACCAGGGGCAGGGGGCAATGTCAGAATCTCAAACGCTGTCAAAAAGGAGGGAATCCAATTATAAAAGTATCAATCCTTGAGTAAGTTGCATGAGTGGGTGAGTAATAAGTATATTCCCTACGGTCTGGATGAAGACCCCTCCAGGCATCTACCAGGCTCATTTTTATCATTAGCCGATTAATTTGACCTAGTTTGTTAGAAAATGTAGTTTCTAGGGTGCTCCCAGATCTATCTATTGCTGAATTAAAAGTGAGATTGAAGTCACCCCCAATTACCAATCTGCCTAGTTCTCGTGATTCTAATTCCTTCAGTAGTTTAATCAAGGTTTAGTGGGTTGAGGTTGTGGGTGAATAGAGGGAGATTACTGAGATTTTAATACCCAACAGTGTCCCGGTAACTAATACGTAGTGTCCATCTTTATCTATAATGCTATGTTCTAGTTTAAACGGGACATTTTTGTGTATAAGAGCTGCTGCTACAGCTTTCTTCGTGGGTTGGGTGGCCGTATATACTATAGGATAATCTTTATGGAGGAAAGTTGGTGTTTTCTTATGCGAGAAGTGGGTTTCTTGCATGAAAATGACTGAGGGCTTAAACTGTCTATAGTATTTAAAGGCTTTCCGTCTCCTAAAGGGGGAGTTGAACCCTTTTACATTATGGGTAATAAAAGTGTATTCTGAATTAGTCATTCTAACTTAGGGTCTATGTGTGTGTGCTGTTTTCTATTATCTGCTTTTTCTCTTCTGTTGGGGTTCCCAGAGGAAATCGGGACAGAGGAGGGCTCAGGGGACATCTGCAAGCGCTGGAAAGTCAGTTCATTATCAACATAGGCTAGGAGAAAAGCATAGACAAAGAGCATTAATATTACACTATTTAGAAATATATTATATTCATCATTTCTAAGCACTACAACTGTGGTGTTCAAGGGAACTGTTCTTCGGCTACCTTCCATTAAACATACAAAGTCAGCTGTAACTTTCTCAATCAATAAATTTGTTTCTTCTAAAAAGACTACATTAGCTAGACAGTTATTCTGCTGCAACAATTAATTTAGCATTTCTCTTTCTCTGCAATCAGTAGTTAGCAAACTAAACAACATTATAACTTTTTCAAATTTGAACTAAAAGAACTTATATCGGAATCCAAAAAATAGATTCTGTTTTTCTAAAGAAGTGAGGGCTTCACTAGCGCAAGCTAAAACTAAACTCTCTACTTTTATCTTCCTATAACATAAATTTACATATCAGTCAAGAGACAAATCAGTATCCTGTGTTTCCCATCTGGCTGCTATGCTGTGGCTCAATCAGATCTCGCAGCAGACATTGGATCAGTAGCAAGTCTAGATTCCCCTTTGCGTGATGAGCTATAGATGGTTTGACCCTTACGGTTCGTGTTCATGTCTCTGGGGGCTCTAAGAGGCAATGGATTCTCCTTCTGAGATTGTGAGCCGACTAAAGTCCATTGTCTTTTAGGAATAGGAGGAGGATGGTCTTGGTTTTCTACCAAAGTTTCTGCTGGGCAGAGATGTAAATGTGTAGTACAGCCAGACAGTCCTCCAATGTGTGGGTGGTATGTGCAGTACCTTGAAAGTTAAATGGGAGGGCAAAAGGAAAGTTCCAACAGTACTGCACTTTATGCTGCTGAAGAATTGCTAGAGCAGGTTTCATCTGCCTCTGTCTGTCCAGCGTGTTAGGAGATAAATCAGCATAGAATTGCAGATTGGAGTTATCCGGGCCCTTAATTGACTGCAATTTTCTGATCTCTGAAAGTAGAAGGTCCCTGGCTTGTTGTCTAAGAAATCTCACAAGGACGTCTTTCGGGACCTCAGGATTTCTGGTACCTCCAAGGGCTCTATGAGCTTGCTCAATCTCAAGCGTAGTTTCTGCTTGATCAGGAAGTATAACAGCAAAGGTCTCTTTTAAGTATGCAGTTAAGTCCTGCACAGCTCTTGGTATTCCTGGTACTCTGATGTTGTGGCGTCGAGAGCGATTTTCCAAATCCTCAATTTTGTCCGTAAGCTCCATGATGTTGTACGTGTTCTGATCAATATAAGACCTGTCTTGTTGTTGGGCCTCTCCAATCTGATCTACTATTTCTTCTAGTAGTTGAGTCCTTTGTCCCAACTCCTTTAAATCTTTCCGCAATGGTTCTATAGCTTTGGTTAAAAGTTGTTCAATAGTGGCAATTGATCTGGGAGAGATATAAATATGTTGTTTTTATTTTTTGGAGATGTATTCTTGGTCTGAAGAGTCCGAGTGATCAGAGGCAGAGTCTATTTGGGACGTGGGTTTGGCCGCCTTAGGCGAGAAATGTTCCTGAATGCCTCTTGTAGAGGATCCCCTTTTGCTTTTCTTCATAGTTGGGGTTTAAGATTTTTCGTGATGAGGGAAGTTGGAAAAAGTCCTTCTTAAGTTGCTGTTATTTGTGGCCGGCGTAGAAGTTTTAGGATTAGGAATACTGCATCGTAGCTTGCAATTAAGTTCCGTAGCTATACTTGAGAGGAAGACTGATGATGGTAACAGCGCTAGTCAACACCCTCTATAGGTTTATATTTACATCCTGTAGTTCAATGTCTTTTTGGGTAATAGAAATATTTTAAACATTTCTGTTTAAGGTAGAACTTTCAGGAATCCAGACAAGTAGGTTTCAAGTAGTTTTTAGTGTGCGATCTTGGACACTAAACAAGTTCTTAGGAAGCCGGTGAGATGACAATCCTCTAAAATCTTAGTGGTTATTTAGCAGTTCCTCTCGAAGGTGGGTAGATTTTTTCAGCAAACAAAAGCTTCAATTCTGCAAAATATCAGTTGTAGTAGTGTTAGGTGGCCACAGGATGGCAGCATAGAACCAAAATATTAGATAATATACACCATTCGTTTGGCCCTGTTAAGTACAGATCTAGTACTCTGTCAATGAGCTAGCTGGGTCTTCTGTGGCAGGGAGCTGTGGATCCAGCCTGGAATATTATACGAGTGGGGCTGCCAAACACTTGAGTCTAATAAAGTTACAGTATTCTTGTCAGTAGTGAATTCACTGCCCTTGGGCCTTTTGTTATCAGAGTCAAAGTAAGGGCAGAGTCTTTTGAGTAGTCCTATCTCCAATGTGTAAGCAAAACCAATTAAATCAGTTAAGTTTGGCCTCCTCGGAAGGTCTTATGGCAATATTGATATGTATTGTTTTGTGAGAGGTACCTTCATACAGTCTCCAACAGTGTAGCCCCAGATTTCCAGGGGAAGCCTTCAGTGCAAGATAGTGCTGCAAGCCCCTACAGTAGTCGCACATTCTCTAATCTCTATACCTCCGTCTCCTAGTCCAGTACCTTTTTCTAGGAGCCCCTGGACCTGGCAGACCCTTTGGTGGGTTTCCTCTAGCCCTGCTGGGCTCTCGTAGGATGTTAGGCTGCCTCATGACTGCATAGGCCTAGGCTTCAGGCCTACCTCGGGACGCCGCAAGATGGCAGCCGTCGTTTCCCAGGCTTTTTCTTTGACCCTCAAGCCATCCCCTCTTGGCACCTGTTCTAGTTCAGGTAATCCTGGGACCCTCCGGTTATGGTCTGCGGACGCTGTAAGGCTCTATAGGCCCTCGGATGTCTCTCCAGGTGCGGGTATATCTCCCAGCGCACCCGATGCAGGCCGCAAGCCCTCACCACGAGCTTCGCAAGATGGCGGCTGCTTCTTCCCAGGCCCCTTCCCGATCGGCTGGGTTCCTCTATTGACAGTGCTCGCCGTCCCCCGTGCCTCTGCACAGTACCGCGCAGCCCAGGATGGGAGGCTCACCTCCGGAGAGGTGCTCCCCGACTGAGAATGCTGGCCCTGATCCTGTCGTGGTAGTGGGTGCATGTATTCATTTCGCTCCGAAATTCTCGTGTGGGGAGTGCCGTGGGGGGTCAGGAACACTTCCCCAGTTGGTCCCAGATGGTATTTGTGGAATTCTGGAGGTCTATGGCTAAAATAAACCCCAATAAGGCAACTGTAGATACAGAGTTCAAGCCGAACACATCCTACTTGGTTGGACGCAAGCTCCGCCCCCCGACTGGCTAGCTTTTTATAGCAATCTTTGTCTTTGAAAAGTCTATTGGCTTCTTTTCTGTAATCATCTCTGTCAAGGATAACTATATTGCCCCCTTTGTCAGCATTCTTAATAACTATTTCATGATTTAATTATAAATCTTTTTTGTTAGGTTACAGAAGGTGGTCTTTTATTTTGATAATACTTCCAAATCTCTTATGTTATTTTGAACTAAAGTTCAATATTTGGACTAATAGAGGGAGCAAGAGAATATTAGATCTTTGGTTTTACGTTGCAAAATGGACAATTGCAGCACTGATCCTTGCACCTTAGATTATTTTTATTCCAGCATTTGCTTCGATTTTAATTTAACCTTTACATAAATAATGTGTGTATTAAAAGTTCAGTTTTAAAACTATTTTCTTGTTTAAGATTGGGTATTTGAGGTGTGCCCTTTAAAGACATTTGTTCTTGTATTTTACAAACTCAAATGAACTAAAAGCTGTGGTATATTTTATAAATTACATTTTGTTTGTTCATTACAATGTCAGTGACATATTAATATTAGAAAAAGTCTCAAACAAGGCCTTACCTTTTGTATACATATAATCAACACTGCAGTCTGATGAGTAGGAATTATATTGGATGTCCCTTTTTCCATGGTATTATATCCACCACAATATAATTTGGAAAATATATGACAATCTCAGCTCTTAAAACATTAAATACATTCCTTCAATCTCTACTTGATTATTGTAGCCTACCTGATTCACACCTTGATTTTCATTCTTAGTAATTTGCAGGAGCTATAATTATCAATCATTCTTCTTGAAGAGTATTGTGATATGATCGTCATAACATTGTCTTATAATAAAGTAATGATCTTCAAATCTAGCAAAATCCATTTTCGAAATCTGTAGGCACTTAATAAATGAATTGGTCCTGTGACTATAGGTAGATATTGACATTGTTGTATATTCTAGTGACTGTCATAACTTCTGACAAGTACCAATGATTAAACGTGACATAGCATAGGTATTGAGTGGAAGTGTTAATTGAGTTTGAATGTTGGGTAATGTAAGCATAAATTCCATTAATAGATTTGCTCTGTCTCCTAATGTCTTTATCTCAGGTGTTTTTTATTCTGTCTCAACGTGAGTGGTTATAAAGAAGATTTTCTTTTGTGTTATTCAATTATTATTATTTTTAAATCCTTTAAAGGTCATTTGAAGTGATTCAGTTTTTTTACGTTTAAATTATCATATAGACAACTATTCAATGCAATTGAAAAAGTTGATCTTTAATGAGAATTACTATACATGTTTTCTAATCATGTTTGGGCTGGAAGTCCTCCCATCTTTTTCTGTGGCAAAAATTGCAGCACATCTCCCAGACTTTGTAAATAAAGTTGTGTTATAAATTGACAACTGCATGGAGGTATGTTTTCAGGTTTTGTCACAATTTGAACAATCTAGAAGTAGTACTAAACTGAAGATGGTCAGAAAATAAACACTTTTCTGTATAATAAAGTTGCAAAAGACCAGCCTTTTAATCATGCATTGCTGTTGTAGAACATAGCAAAATGTATGTGACTGCTACAACTGTTGACTTTTCTGCCAAATAGGCAACACATACCAGAAGCATCAGTGAATGAAAACATAAAATAATTGTTGCTTCTAATGGCAGCCCTCTCTCCCAACAATTATGGACAAGTAACTGGTAAATTAAGATGCATCACTTTTACATAGATTGTTAATGTTCTCTAGCAGCTTGTATTATAGATGCCTTGTGTCATAACTGGTTTTGGGATCCCCCAGAACCCCACAAGTAACCCTGTTATTTAACACATCTGATTGTTAGCATCAAGGCTATAAAAATGGACATTCAATGTTGTTAAAAGCGACTAATGTTAATATATTTTTGCTTATTTAATTTGTGCATTTATTTTCTGTCATTGTTGGTGTGTGAAGTGTTGGATGCTTCTCTCCCCCAATGGCATATATGGACAGGATTATGGAACCTGAGAGAGCAATATGCCAGGCATCTTGCCTTTGACCTGGAGGTTGGAATGCCCTCTGCCCTCCTTGTGTGACCAAAGTTTAGTCATAAAATCTAAGCTGGCCTGAACTCTTCCAGGCCCTTGTCTGGAGCAGTGAGGGGGTTGGTAACCCTGGTAATGGAGTGAGGAGATCATAGTAACAAACCAGACTCCTGATACAGGAAGGTGTGGGTGATTTTTTTTGTGTTTGTTACATTTCTGTAATATCTGTGTAAGAAGAATAAAGTTCCAGTCAGTCTGTCTCTGAACTAAGAAATGGTGTGGCTCATCTGATTTTTTTCTGCTTCTGCATGAATGATGTCCTGGTCTGAATTTAATTGCTGAGTGCTGAGATGAATAAAGTTGCAACCTGCAGATTGCTCCTGTACGATAAGGAGGGAGAATTATGAATTCACATGGCTCTTCGTCTCTGGGCCATGACACTTTACTTTCACTAAAACCATGCTAATTCTGCTGCACTGTGATTCTGTGGCCTGTACCTCAATCACTTGGACCTGGTGAAGTGGTATAGGCATTTTACTCTTCATTTACAATAGACACTGCAGGTTCTCTTCCTATTATTTTTCTACTTTGATGTAGACTCAATCAGTCGTTTCTTGACACTATACATGTTGCTATCATACATTGTCCGTTTCCTCACCACTTTGATGACTGACCTTCTCAATTTCTCTCTCCTAACATTCATACTCCCATCCTCACCCTGACATTCATAAGAATGAATGTAAGACTGTAAAGATTAAAATGTTCAAGGAGGGAATTTATGACAGTAGCGTTTATAGCAACATGTATAGTAATCAATAAAGAAAAATATGAATTACTCATAGGCACGTCAAATTGGCATTCCCAGTTGAACTGTTCTGAACACCTGCCAGTTTTGCCACAGTCTCCAGTCTACTATTAAATTATCTTGGGTTTAGAACTATCTATATTCTGATACCCAATTCTATACCACTTCCCTTAACCTAATATGTTTCCAGCCATCTGTATTTTTTCTCTTCTTGAATAGCCTTCATGAAAGACCTTTTCTGGCTCTAACTTGATGTTACCAGCATGTTTATTTTTTTTATAATTGAGCATGTCTTGTTTCAGTCTTTCTATCTACTGGATATAACCAATTTGCTCCTCAATAATTGTTCATGCTGGTGCATAGAAATGCATATTGCTATGTCTTATATTAATTTTATGTTCCTTTTGATAGACATAATAATTCTGTATGATTTAATATAAATAAAGACCAATTATAATACAAACGGTTAGATGCACTAGTCATTTCCATAGGTATTTAAGACATAACATTTAATTAAATCCAATTATCAAAATCTGCTGTTTGGCAATATTCTTTATCTTTTTAACTTTGAGCAGCAGGCCAACTTTTGCACTGTCTTTTTTTACTCTCATCAATAAGTCCTTTAGTTCCTTCTCACTTTCAGCCGAGTAGTATCATTAGCATATCTGAGGTTGTTGATATTCCTTCCAGCAATATTGATTCCGGCTTTGGATTCATCCAGTTCAGCTTTACGCATGATGTACTCTGCATATAAGTTGAATAAATAAGGTGACAATATACAACTTTGTTGCACTCTTTTTCCTATCTTGAACCATTCTGTTGTCCCATGTTCGGTTTTGACTGTGGCTTCTTGGTTGACATACAGATTCTTTAGGAGGAGAATGAGATGATCTTGCAATCCCATCTTTTTAGGGACATGCCACATTTTGTTGTGATCCACACAGTCAAAGGCTTTAGAATAGTCTAGAAGTAAATGTTTTTTTTTTTTTTTTACTCTCTTGCTTTTTCCTTTATCCAGCGGACATTGGCAATTTGATCTCTTGTGCCTCTTTCTCTGCGGAAACCGGCTTACACATCTGGTACTTCCTGGTCCATATATAGTTAGAGTCGAGTTTGTAGAATCTTAAGCATTTCCTTGCTGGCTTGTGAAATGAGTGCAATTGTTCGATAATTGGAGCACTCTTCAGCACTGCCTTTTTGGAGATTGGGATGTAGACTGACCTTTTCCAGTCTATTGGCCATTGTTGAGTTTTCCAAATGTGTTGGTATAAGGCAAGTAACACTTTCACATCATCCTGTAGAATTTTGAATAGTTCAATTGGGATTCCATCACCTTCTGCAACCTTATTATCAGCAAGAAATCCTAAGGCCCATCTCACTTCACTCTCCAAGATGTCTGGCTCATTGGGCAAATTATTCAGGTCATCACTGCTGTTAAGATTCTTCCTGTTTAGATCTTCAGTTTATTCCTGCCACCTCTCCTTTATCTGATCTTTTTCTGTTAAAGAGATCTCTTGATTTAACCATTCGGTTATCTTCTTCAATCTCCCTACATCACTCATTGTAGAATGGATCCTTGTCTCTTCTTGCTATCCTCTGGAACTCTGCATTCAGTTGGACAAATCTTTTCTTATCTCCACTACCTTTCGCTTTTCTTCTTTCCTGTGCTACTTTCAAAGCCTCACCAGATAGCCAGTTTGGCTTCTTACTGTTCTTTTTTTTTCAGGGATATTCTTTTCCTGTTTCTTCCTGTTTCCTGGATAATGTTGTAAACTTCTGTCCAGAGTTTTTAAGGGCATTCTATCTTCCATGTCTAGTCCCTTAAATCTATTCTTTACTTCCACTGCATATTCACAAGGGATATTATTTATTTTGTATCTACTCGTTCTCATGGTTGTCCCTCTTTTCTCCAGTTTCATTTTCAACTTTGCAATAAGAAGCTCCACTAAGCTCAGCAGTCAACTCAAGGTCTTGTTTTAGCTGACTGTATAGTGCTCCTCCATCTTTTGCTGCAAAGAATATAGTCAATCTGATTTCTGTTTTCCATCAAGTGATGTCCATGTGTAGAGTCGTCTCGGAGGCTGTGGATGAGGGTGTTCGCTACGACCAGAGAATTATCTTGACAAAATTCAACTAAACTCTGACCTGCTTCATTTTGTATTCCAAGGTCAAATTTCCCAGTTATTCCAGGTATCTTTTGGTTCCCTACTTTAGCATTCCAATCTCCTATGATGAGAGTAACATATTTTCTTGCTGTTATATGTATGACTAGCGACTTGCCCGTCAAAAAATGACGGTCAATAAAAGAAAGTGTTGAAATGCTGTTTGTCACACAATGTGAGTGTACTGTGTGCCTCAAGTAACTAAATTCCTCAAAAAGCAGAAATCTACATGACATAAAATAAGAAAAAGTAAAATTACATTACAGAAAATAAAAAAATACATTACAACCTCCTGTCACTACAAAAAAAAAAAAAAATTACACACCTGAAAATGAAATACATATAATACATACATATAATACAATACAACACAATTAAATAAAATACAATACACCCCTATGTAATATATATGCCACTATCTAATATACATGCCACTGTATAATGTAATATACATCCCACTATCTAATATATAATACTATCTAATAATACATCCCCCTATCTATGTAATATACAATACATGCTATCTATATATATAATAGCTACCCTAATTGTAAGCTACAATAAAATAATTAAGACCACTTACCTTTGAGATGTTTCTTCAGATCAGCAACCTACGGTAAAAAAGATAAAAAAAATTAATACAACACGTTTACATGAAATACCTAAACATTCTAAACATTATAAATATTCTAAACATTCTAAATATTCTAAATATTATTCTCACCTTTCCAGCATGTCCCGTTCCAGCATATCACGTCCCAGCATGTCACGTCCTCCATGTTCCGTTGTCCATCTTTGCTTGTCCGGCAATACTCCTGTAAAAAAAAAATGACATTAGTAAACATAAACCAAATTTAAATAAACACAATCTACATTATACTTACCTTTCCGCGATGTCTCCGGCCTCGTCACAAGAAAAAAAACAACAACAAAAAAAAACGACACACATCCGCCCTGGTGGATGTCTCCGACGCTAATGACCTTCCTATGGAGTTTTCCAGAATAAAATTGGCAATGGCGGCTTCTGATTGGCTGAAAAGGCTGTCTATCGAATTCAGCCAATGAGAAGACCCCATTTGTGAACCAATGAAAAAAGTATACACCCAAAAATACAACGGTGATTGGATAACACACCTATCCATCTTTATTTGAACCAATCCTAAGGCTTTATTGCCATCAGCCAATCACAATGGAATATACCCCCACGTACTGATTGGTGATGACATCTGCGCCTTCCCATTGGCTGTAATATTGATTGATATTAACAATAGCCAATGAGAATGCGCAAATCCTTCACCAATCAAGGTGTATTCCATTGTGATTGGCTATTGTCAGTGCAACCAATCAGAATGTGCAGAGGCTCCAACCAATCACCCTGTGGGGGTGTATTTCATTGTGATTGGCTGAAGGCATCTGCGCCTTGTGATTGGTTTATATAAAGATTGACAGGTGCATTATCCAATCAGAGTAGGATTTTAAGGTGTATCCGTTTGTGATTGGTGTACACATTGGCGCCTCCTGATTGGGTGAATTTGATAGACAGCGTTTTCAACCAATCAGAAGGCGCCATTGCTTATTTTCTTCCGGAAAATTCTCCTGGAGCCTCATTAGCGCCGGGGATGTCCGGAAGTGCGGATGTAAGTATACTTTTTTTTTTTTTTTTTTTACAGGGCGTGGCAGAAGAGGATCCGGAGGAGGCTGGAGACATCGCGGGGAGGTAAGTATAATGTAGATTATCTTTATTTTATTTTAATGTATGTCTATTAATGTTGTTTTTTTTTTAACAGGTGCCGCGCCGCAGAAGGATTTAAAGAATGCCGTACGGGACATGCCGGAAAGGTGAGTAGAATATTTATAATGCATAGAATGTATAGAATGTTTATTTTAGAACTGTAAACGTGTTGCACTCTTTTTTTAAATTTTTTTTTTCATAGGTGGCTGATCCTAATTGACATCTGCAAAGGTAAGTGGTCTTAATTATTTTATTTTAGCTTAGACTTAGATTAGTTAATATATAGATAGCATTTATTGTATGTTAGCTAGGGGTATGCATTTTATATAGATAGCATAGGATGTATTGTATATTAAATTGTGTTATTTATTTAGATAGATTGGGAATGTATTATTATATAGATAGCATGTATATTAGATTATGCTATTTATTTAGATAGATTGTGTGATGTATATTATTGTATTGTAATTGTATGTAAATGTATTGTAATTGTATGTATTTGTATTTTATGTATTTGTATTCTATGTATTTGTATTCTATGTATTTCCTTTTCACGTGTGTATTTTTTTTTCTGTAGTGAGGGGGGGCGGTTGTAAGGTTTTTTTTTTTCTCTAATGTTCCTTTTTTATTTTTTGTTACTTAGGTTTTTTTATTTTGTGTAATGTAGTTTTTTTTTTTTGTGAGTTATGTTTTTTATTTTATGTAATGTAGATATTTTTTTGTGTGACTTAAGGCTTTTTTATTTTATGTAATTAGAGTGGTGGGGGTTAATAGGGGGTAGGTAGTGTAGATGTTAATAGGTTAGTGCAGAGGGTGTTTAGTTGATATTTAATGTTTTATTGGGGGGGTCTAGTGTTTATACTTAGTGTCATGATGGTCCTTGAGGACCATCATGGCACTTATGTGGTTAATGTAGTGTTGTAACAGGCCCATAATGGTGTTAATATACCCTTATGGGACTGATGGGGTTAAATAGAGGCTTATGGTGGTCTGTATTGACCCCCATGAGTGACAGGGTTAATGAAGGGCTTATGGGGGTCTGTATTGACCCCCATGAGTGACAGGGTTAATGAGGGTTTTATGGGGGTCCGTATTGACCCCCATGATTGACAGGGTGACAGTGTTAATGTTTTTTTCTTTTACAACGGGTCCTTTAAGGACCTTCACAGTCCTTTAAGGACCTGTAATGTGTGAATTTTGATTGCAGCGAGGGTCCCCGATCGCGTGCAATCGGGACCCCCACTGCGATGGTTAATGTGGGGTTAATGCAGGGCTCGGAGCTTATCTCGGATCCCCTGCGGTTAATCCGGGTTTCCGAGCTTATCTCGGATCCCTTCTTGGATAAGTTGTAGGTGGCTGAGCGGTCCTGGGTCTTTGAGCCTCGTTTTCATTTTTTTCGGCGGCCATTTTTTCTCTTGCTTAGGGGATTTTCGTGTGTGTGAACTCGGGAATTTGTACTTAAATAGAGGTGTAACTTCACTTTCCTGGGTGCCCCCCCTTGCTATGGGTAAGGTTTTTATGTCGTTTTTGTGAGTATTTGGTGTGTTTTGACTGTTTGTAGGTGCGCGCAGTTCCGCCATTTTTCGTGTGTGTGCATGTTTGTCATGTTAAGGTTGGTTCTGAGGTTAATGCAGGTTTCCGAGGTGAGCCTCGTTTTCGTTTTTTTCGGCGGCCATTTTTTCTCTCGCTTAGGGGATTTTCGTGTGTCTGAACTCGGGAATTTGGACTTAAATGGAGGTGTAACTTCACTTTCAGAGGTCCTGGGTGCCCCCCCTTGCTATGGGTACGCTTTTTATGTCGTTTTTGTGAGTATTTGGTGTGTTTTCACTGTTTTTAGTTGCGCGCGGGTCGGCCGTTATAGTGGGATTCTTTGTGCGTGTGGGTGTTTGTTACGTTAAGGTTGCCTCATTCCCTAAGTGCTTTGCGAGGACGCGCATTGCAAATGCGGCCCCTCGCTTCGCGTGGACCCGCATTTGCGGAAGCGAGGGCCTCAGTTTCGGCGCTCCATGACAGCAACTGAGGCCCTCGGCCGCAGTGTGTGTGTGTGTAACCGGGTGTGAGGCGCCTTTGAGATTTTTAAAAAAAAAAAAAGTTGTGTGTGTTAACACAGCCGACGTTGGAGCCTCCACCTCCGCAAATGCGGACCCTCGCTTTGCGAGGATACACATTTGCAGGGACGTTGGGATGCTCCACCACCGCAAATGCGGCCCCTCGCTTCGCCCGCAAGCGTGAGCAACGGCTCGAATGCTCACAACTATATATGTGATGTGTTGAATGTCTTCGTAGAACTGGACAACTACAGCCTCTTCAGCATCCGTGGTTGGAGCATAGACATGAATCACTGTGATATAAAATGGCTTGCCTTGAATTCAAATTGAAATTATTCTGTCATTTATTGGGTTGTAACCAAGCACTGCTTTGGCCACTCATTGATTGACTAGGATGGCTACTCCATTCCTTCTGCGGGATACTTGACCACAGTAGAATATCTGGTGCTTGTCTCATGTGAAATGTCCCATTCTAGTCCATTTAAATACACCAATTCCCAGGATATCAATGTTTAACCTTGTCATTTTATTCTTGACCACATCTAGTTTGCCTTGATTCATTAGTTCTAACATTCCAGGCTCCTATTCTGAATTGGCCTTGGCAGTATCTGACTTTCCTTTCCCCTTTAGACACATCCGCAGCTGGGGGGCTTTCAGCTTTGGCCCAACCACTTAATTAAATCTGGTGTTACTTGTACTTGCCATCTGCTCTTTCTCAGTATTGTGGTAGGCACCTTCTGACCAAAATGCACAACCATAGTAATGTACTTTGAATACCAATATGCACCTGCTAAAATAAATTTCACTTGTATAAATAAGCTCTTATGTTTGTGGAAGTCCTTTAAAAGAATAAGAAAAGAGGGGAGGTAGATTCCCTTAACTAATATCCATGTACATTAATATAACTAAAATTCCAATGCCATATCATTATGTCTCTGGTTGTGCCTGTCCATAACGTTTTCTTAGCAAAGATACTGGAGTGGGTTGCCAGTTCCTTCTCCAGTGGACCGTGATTTGTCTGACCTCTCTGCCATGAACTGTCCATCTTGGCTGACCCTACATGGTATAGATCACAGCTTCATCAAAGTATTACTTTTCCCCTACTTAATTATGCTCCTAGTAAGACTCAAAACTTTCATACATATATAGCTGTACTAATAAAGAAGTATGAGTCATATTCACATGTACATTCTCAGTTAGAATCAATGACATTTAAAAAGGCTTCCGCTCTCATTCAGCACTGGCAGCTCTTTCGTTACAGGGAGCTAACAAAGATAATTTGTTAAACGTGCATTTATCACTAGCAGTGATTTAGTTATATCTGCAACAATGTGGTGATGTTTTTATGTACAAGCTGAAGCTCTAATTTGAGAGGAAGCACAGCACAGTGTCTACCTGTCAGGCTAAATTTGAGCTCACATGTTTGTAACTTGTATATGCAAATTTTGTCTATGCAATTTACCATATATACCTGAGTATAAGCCGAGTTTTTCAGCCCTTTTTTTAAGGCTAAAAAGGGCCTCCTCAGCTTATACTCGAGTCACTCTCCCTCCCGTGTCTCTCTCCCCCCCCCGTGTCTCTCTAACCCCCCTGTGTCTCTCTACCCCCCTGTGTCACTCTAACCCCCCATGTCTCTTTCCCTCCCCCCTCCTCATCCTCAACCCCCCTCCTCATTCTAAACCCCCCTCTTCATTCTAAACTCCCCTCCTCATTCTAAACTCCCCTCCTCATTCTAAACTCCCCTCCTCATTCTAAACTCCCCTCCTCATTCTAAAACCCCCTCCTCATTCTAAAACCCCTAAATACCTCCCCCTCTCCCTTTACCCTCACTTACCTGCTTCTGCTCCGGCCTGCGCTCCTTCTTGACCCGGCCCGCATGTGACGTCACATGCGCGCCACATCATTAGCATATACCGGGTGCCGGTATATGCTAATAAAGTGGCGTGCATGTGACGTCACTTGCGCGCTGGGTCAAGAAGGAGCGGAGGCCGGTGCAAAAGCGGGTAAGTGAGGGGAGAGGGGGAGGTATTTAGGAGGGTTTAGAATGAGGACGGGGGTTGAGGTTGAGGAGGGAGGTTGAGGAGGGGGTTGAGGAGGGAGGTTGAGGAGGGGGGTTGAGGATGGGGGGTTGAGAAGGGGGTTGAGGATGGGGGGGTTGAGGAGGAGGATGAGGAGGGAGGTTGAGGATGAGGAGGGAGGTTGAGGAGGGGGGTTGAGGATGAGGGGTTGAGGAGGGGGTTGAGGATGGAGGATGAGGATGGAGGATGAGGATGGGGGGGTTGAGGAGGGAGGTTGAGGAGGGGGGTTGAGGATGAGGAGGGAGGTTGAGGATGAGGAGGGGGGTTGAGGATGAGGAGGGGGTTGAGGATGAGGAGGCGGTTGAGGAGGGAGGTTGAGGATGAGGAGGGGGGTTGAGGAGGGGGTTGAAGATGAGGGGGGTTGTGGTTTAGGAGGGGGTTGAGGATGAGGAGGGAGGTTGAGGAGGGGGGTTGAGGATGGGGGGGTTGAGAAGGGGGTTGAGGATGGGGGGGTTGAGGAGGGAGGATGAGGAGGGAGGTTGAGGATGAGGAGGGAGGTTGAGGAGGGGGGTTGAGGAGGGGGGTTGAGGATGAGGGGTTGAGGAGGGGGTTGAGGAGGGGGTTGAGGATGGAGGATGAGGATGGAGGATGAGGAGGGGGTTGAGGATGAGGAGGCGGTTGAGGAGGGAGGATGAGGATGAGGAGGGGGGTTGAGGAGGGGGTTGCAGATGAGGGGGGTTGGGGTTTAGGAGGGGGTTGAGGATGAGGAGGGAGGATGAGGAGGGAGGTTGAGGACAAGGAGTGGGGTTGAGGAGGGAGGTTGAGAATGAGGAGGGGGGTTGAGGAGAGTGATAAGGGAGGGGGGAAGAGACACAGGGAAGGGAGATGGGGGAAGAGACACAGGGAAGGGAGAGGGGAGAAGAGACACGGGAAAGAGAGGGGGGACACAGATGGCACAAGAGGGACACAGGGGGCGGCACATTTCCCACCCTCGGCTTATACTCGAGTCACTCATTTTGCCCAGTATTTTGTGGTAAAATAGGTTCCTCGACTTATACTCGAGTATATACGGTAAAAACAATTCTTATATAAAATTGCTATACTGTTAGTTTTTGTTTTGTCCCCTGGCACCCCTATTTTTCTGTTTTTTTGAGTTGGAGAGGAGAAGATAACTGTGAGGAGGGTCATATCATAAATGGTAGGTTTTTATGTAAGTCATTTTAGTTATATTAATGTACATGGATATTAGTTAAAGGAATCAACCTCCCCTCTTTTCTTATTCTTTTAAAGGACTTCAACAAACGTAAGAGCCTATTGAATGAGTGAAACCATTTGGACTTTATTTATACAAGTGAAATGTATTTTAGCAGATGCATATTGGTATTTACAGTACATTACTATATTTGTGCATTTTGGTCTAAGTTATAGAGAAGAATAAATCTTTGTCCTGCTTGTGATTTTCACTAAAAGCAGTTTTAACAACACTTAAGCATCTTGAAGATATAACAAATAACACAAGGTCAAATTATATTATAAGTTGCACTATAAAAATTGGCCCCACATTGGAATGGGTGTCTCTTTGGATGGTACTTGCAATAGGATGAATAAATATATTTAACCACTTAAAAAATACCACAGAGAATATTAGGATCCGAGGTCTCCAAATGGCCAATCAGTGGCATTCACCTCTACTGCTTCCTTGGCGCAGCTTATGAGAGTGCAATCGCATCCACTCTTTTTATATCTGGAGAAGCTGTCTACATAGAGTGTGATGCTCCCATCTAGATTTTACTTGCACTGTCTCCATGCCAGTTGTAACACCAATCTGGTCCAAAACACAGAGAGACACAAGGGGTATTGAATGGGAAATAGGGTCCGGACCCTAGATGTGAGAAACCATGGCTGTCACAGGGATAGCCTCGGGCTTGAAACAACAAAGCCCAGGGTTGTCATATCCACCTTTTGCTGGCCCAGGGAGGGAATTCCCTTGGAGAAGACTGGGCTAGAAGGAGAAGCAGGTACCACAGTACTTTATAACAGACCCCCCCCCCCCCACCACCACCACCAAGGCTGTGGCCACATTACCCAATACATCTTCCATGACTATTCTCTTGTCCTTTTAACTACTTCTCCCATTTTTTTAATAATTTTCAGGTTTTACTTTTGTTATCAGGCATATTTAAAACATGGAAACAAGATAGGTTTGGTGGCTCTAGATGTAATTGGGTGTAATGACCTTTTACTTAGGGTGCCACTAAGGGTCAAAAATACATATTGAACAATGGAAGAAAAGAAAAGTGACCCTTTTATTAGTGCACACCTATGAATCTCAATGGTGTAAGAGACCCAGTTGATTAAAACTTAGCTTTTAATAATTTACTTTAAAAAGATGCTACAAAAGCTAAAAATATGGGCGCTGCAATTAGAACAGGAGGTGGGAAAGGATATGAGGATATAATATGACTGGACTTATAAAATTGAGCGTTAATACTCCTTTAAATATTGTCTTTGAGGTGCTGTGAATATAAAGTGCTATATAAAGTGCTATAATAAGGTGCTATAATAAAGTGCTGTAGGTGCTTGCAAAACAAGTTGTGTTTTGCCTTATTTAATGAATTTTCTTATAACTTGTGTTGACTTAAATTCAATCGTAATGAATTTATAAAGTGCTAAGTTGTGCTATATTGCAGGAGTACTGTCTATTGCTTAGTACTGGTATATCCCCTATATCATTCCTTAAATTCCCTTTTTGTTAAACTCCTGTTAGGAGTGACTGAATTGTTAAGGAATCTTTGCTTAATATTGTTTTGGCTTTAGAATATATCGCTGTGTCCCTGACAATTAGTTTGTATCGCTGTGTCCCTGACACTTAGTTTTCCTCCTAAAGCATGGAGATCGCGGTTAGGACGCCTCGCGATGACGTCACTAACACGCGTCTCACGTTGCAGCGTCTCTCCCGACGCACGTTTCTCAATTTCCTCAGGGGTTACCGCCATGAGACTAAGACATCCCTCTTTATAGTCTCTGTTGTCATGGGAACCAATTTTGATTAAAACCAACGTTGATTTAATATTTAAAATGTATTAGACTGTCTCAAAACATGGAACGCTGCTAACTCACATATTATAATGCTTTTAAAGCTATGCTTATTATAAAAGCTATGCTTATTTAAAAGCTTACTATATTTGGATAACTTTACGCTATATCTCTCCATTTTATTTTATTATATTTTGAGAGTCATAGGATATATATATTTTGCCACTGGAACAAAGATTATAAATGATATCATTGATCTTAACTTTGTATTTAGAAGATCTTATAAGATCTCAACAATAAATAAGGTTTCATTTATTACTTTAAGGTCACTATATATTAGTGCAAATGAACATATCCCCATCTAGCTTCTCATTATATTGTAATAAATTATTCCTCATAGATGAAGTCTAGTATTGGGTTTATATGTTATTTGGGCGATATCTTGAAAGATATAGTATGTAAATTAATACCAGCGAATAAATAAAGAGAATCATATTCTTATAGACTTATTAGCATAGTAAGCAATTTCATTATATGATATTATTGAGTTAGTATCAGCTTCCATACCTAGAGAATATTGGATTTTATTTTATTTTTTATATATATATTATATATATGGGGAGAAAGTAAAACCTTCATTTAGGCCATCAGGTTTTCTGGTTTTTAGTAAATAGATCCATCTTGCTTCCATCTTTAGTAACTCTTTATCTATGTCACCTTTTCTGATGGTTTGTTCAATGTGACCTATGGCCATAAAAGAAAGTACTTTCACATCCCCTTTATGTTTGGTGTTTACATGTATAGCCACTGGTTTATCGTATTCTCTATTGATACTATAGATGTGTTCCAAAATTCTTCTTCGAAATTCTCTATAGGTTTTACCTATGTATCTCATTCCACATTTGCAAGATATCAAATAAATCACTCTCTCTGTTTTGCATGTCATAAGATACTTCACTTGATATATCTGTGTTGCATCTTTTGAGGTGAAGGTTTTGGCTGGTTTTATATATTGACAAGCCTTACAGGATTGACATTTAAAACAGCCTTTTATTTTTTCTAGACATGTAGTCCTCTTTGGAATCTCTAGGTGGCTTTTAGATAATACATCTTTTAAGTTAGTAGATCTTCTACTTGTTATTTGAGCATGTTCCCCTATAAAGGGTTTTAGATCTTTATCATTCCTCAATATCTCCCAGTGTTTATTGAAAATCTTTTTTACATCAAACCATTTGTCATTATAGGTTCCAATACATCTAATGATGTTATCTTCTTTAGGGGATTTATCCATAAGTAGAGATTCTCTGGTGATGTTCTTAGCTCTACCATAAGCCTTCTTTAATATCTTTTTATTATATCCCCGTTCTTGGAATCTATTTTGTAGGTCCATGGCCTCTATTTCAAACTGTTGTTCTTCTTTTAATTCTCAGATATTGCCCTACTGGGATTCCTGAGATCAAAGATTTAGGGTGACTACTTGTGGCATGTAAAAGGCTGTTAGTAGATGTTGGTTTCCTGTATGTATTAGTTGTCAATTTGCCATTTGCTTGTTTGCTAATTGTAAGGTCTAAAAAGGTTATAGACGTCTCATTGACCTCTGAGGTCAAATATAGACCCATATCATTGTGATTTAATTTGTTTATGAATTCTTGCAAATGTTGATGAGTACCACTCCATAGGATTAACACATCATCTATGTACCAAATCCAAAGATCCACATCATTTGTGTAGTTATCATTGTGTTCATTGAACACTATTTGTTCTTCCCACCAGCCTAGATATAAATTGGTGTATGTGGGGGCACATGCTGTCCCCATAGCTGTACCTCTTATCTGGTGATAGAAATTTTGTAAAAATACAAAGTAATTGTGTGTTAACACATATTTCAGTAACTCCATTATAAATTCATTGTGTCTATCATAGAGAATGCCCTTCTTCTGTAAAAAATATTTAGTAGCATCTAGGCCTCTCTTATGTTGGATATTTGTGTATAATGATTCTACATCTAATGACACTAAGAGTGTGTTTTTATTTGTGTTCAATCCATTGATTTTCTTTAACACATCTTTAGTATCTCTTACATATGATGTCAGTGACACCACATGTTCTCTTAATATAGAATCCAAGTATTTACTGGAGTTTTCTGTGATACATCCTATTTCAGACACTATTGGTCTACCTGGTGGGTTAGAAGGGTTTTTGTGGATCTTTGGAATAGAGTAAAATGTGGCTATTTTAGGATTTTTGACATTGAGAAATTCCCATTCTTCTTTGGATATTAATTTGTTCATCAAACCTTGATCTAAAATATATATATCCTATGACTCTCAAAATATAATAAAATAAAATGGAGAGATATAGTGTAATGTTATCCAAATATAGTAAGCTTTTAAATAAGCATAGCTTTTATAATAAGCATAGCTTTAAAAGCATTATAATATGTGAGTTAGCAGCGTTCCATGTTTTGAGACAGTCTAATACATTTTAAATATTAAATCAACTTTGGTTTTAATCAAAATTGGTTCCCATGACAACAGAGACTATAAAGAGGGATGTCTTAGTGTCATGGCGGTAACCCCTGAGGAAATTGAGAAACGTGCGTCGGGAGAGACGCTGCAACGTGAGACGCGTGTTAGTGACGTCATCGCGAGGCGTCCTAACCGCGATCTCCATGCTTTAGGAGACAAACTAAGTGTCAGGGACACAGCTATACAAACTAATTGTCAGGGACACAGCGATATATTCTAAAGCCAAAACAATATTAAGCAAAGATTCCTTAACAATTCAGTCACTCCTAACAGGAGTTTAACAAAAAGGGAATTTAAGGAATGATATAGGGGATATACCAGTACTAAGCAATAGACAGTACTCCTGCAATATAGCACAACTTAGCACTTTATAAATTCATTACGATTGAATTTAAGTCAACACAAGTTATAAGAAAATTCATTAAATAAGGCAAAACACAACTTGTTTTGCAAGCACCTACAGCACTTTATTATAGCACCTTATTATAGCACTTTATATAGCACTTTTTATTCACAGCACCTCAAAGACAATATTTAAAGGAGTATTAACGCTCAATTTTATAAGTCCAGTCATATTATATCCTCATATCCTTTCCCACCTCCTGTTCTAATTGCAGCGCCCATATTTTTAGCTTTTGTAGCATCTTTTTAAAGTAAATTATTAAAAGCTAAGTTTTAATCAACTGGGTCTCTGACACCATTGAGATTCATAGGTGTGCACTAATAAAAGGGTCACTTTTATTTTCTTCCATTGTTCAATATTTAAAACATGCTATTTTAAATGCATTAAGCTTAATTCTCTTCCATGACCATTTAAATGACCACTAAATGATAATATAGTATGCTCTTATGAAGAACTTGAAAATGGATCATTAGTTTGCAAGGATACATCCACCTGAGAAAGTAAAAGACAGTAGCAGGAAAGAAAACAAAATGGATCCCTGCATAATTTAATATAAAAGTTGCAAAATGTAATGGTTGTGTTAATTGTCTTTATATTCTAAAACATTTTGCATAGTATCAAGTTTAGTTAATAAAAAAAAAAAGATAAATATTGACCACTGTAGTCCTTTAATAGACTGTGATATCCACTTGCTTTTTTCTGCTTGATATTGAATGGTTAAATTTTATACACACAACCAATATATTCATTTAAACTGTAGTAATATATACTTACTATATGGTTATTTTTACATATCAGTAAATAAGTGTTTTGAATGCACAGGGACAAAAAAAGTATAGTATTTATTCTAGAAAAATGATTTTATGTATTTAGCAACAAAGTATTTGTTTCTGCATTGATAAGTATTTATACTATAGTAAATAATTTTTCATTTTTACCTCAGGTTGCCCAAGGTAACGGTGCTACAACCATTTTAAAAGTTAATTGCTAAAACATGTAGCTAAGGAAACAAATGATCTGAATGGTCTGTTGTGAACATTAGGGAACTGAATGTACTGAATGTAATCATTGTTTGCTCAGTAATCCTAAATCAAAAATGTATTACATTTCTCTTTGCAAACTGTAGTGATAGTCTCAGTTTTATGATGGAAAGTTTATCAAAGGACCCCACAATGTCAGTCAAGCATGGACAATGCCCAAATGCAATTGATAGCAATCACAAGACTAAATCTAATGTCCTGTAGACTGAGCACAGGTGTAAATATTGGGATGCATCTGTCTCTAAACCATGTTTGTTAAAAAATTTTAACACAGTGCATGCATTTTTACAGAGGTTGATAGACATAGAAATCGGACTCAGATGGGGATATAATAGAGTAATACACATATTGATTATATGCCTAATATTTATAATATGCTTAATATTTGTGTCCCTTTTGCAAATAATATAAGATTGTTAAATTAGTAGTAATTATGGGATTTGGTGAGTTGCTTTGTATTGATTTTATTTTACACACAACAGGCCTATAAAATACCCTGTTGGTGATGGTTAAAAGTGCAAAGAGAGGGAAATTTGAAAAATAACTTAGTGAATGCAGTGATGGGGGCGGTGTATTTTTTGTATACTGGAGCCATTCACTGCTGCTTATAAACAATACAACAACTTAATTATTCACCTATATTTTTGTATTTAATTCATAGCAACAAAATAATTATACTCAACAAGACTTGTTATACTAATTGTACTTGAAGTCATACGATATTACAAACATGTCACATTTTGACAAAAGCAAGACCCTCATCATCTTGTGTATATAATTGATTTCAGTCATTGGTCATTATGTACACATTATCAGCCTTATTAAATTGCGATTTGGCCAATTGAATAGGGCTCTATATAAGCACAGAGAATATTTTTTTACAGAAGTTTTTAGTTAGTGAAGACCTTGCTTTTGGATAGAAGATCACTAACTAAAAACTTCTGTAAAAAAATATGCTGTGTGCTTATATAGAGCCCTATTCAATTGGCCGAATCGCAATTTAAGCCCCTTGCTTATATTCATTCAGAATGAACTGGGGCTTTATAAATGAACACTAAGAATAATAATGAAAAGGGTCTAGAATATACTGTACAAGAATATTGGTTTATATCAACTGTGTTATCATTCACAAGGTTTGGATTCAAATAATATCGTGATAAAGCTGCTTGTACCAGCATATGATCACTCGGATATAACGAAAAAGGCATTCAGAGAGTATAACGTTTCCCCAGCATTTGGGTTTATAACATTAGTACAGTAATTTAAGGAGTTGTGTCAGAGTTGGCTGGAAAGCTTATTATAAACTGTAAATTTTCACTTATATAACCACTGGGTGGACATTGTGTTACAGCCAACATTTATGTTTGGCACTTCAGCTGTAAAAACTCCCCTGGCATTCAATTCTTTAAAGCAAAGCAGAACCATTTGTAATGGAGATTGCAGCTGCTTATTTCCAGGTGGCCAAGGATAAAGCTACAATAAAGACCTGATAAACACGAAAAGAAAATGTTGGCACTACCAGAAGCAGGAGTTGCGGACGAAAAAAAAAAACTTGTTCCTTGTATGAAGTTAACTTTAGACGCAGACAAAAGATGTTGCTAAACACACACTTTGGTTTTTAGTATCTGCTGTTCTCAGCTTGATGTACAAGGCAGAATATTGTCTGGAATTTTAAACAGTCCTTTGTAGTTTTGTACATGACAGTTATTTCACAATATAAGACAGCTCTATTTAGTAATTGAAAGGAAAAGATTACATATTTAGTGATATATAACCTGCCTCCAGCATCCAGGGTTATATATAATATTTTATTCATAGTTTCAAAGGTCCTAAATCTATTTCAAGGCTTTTATGCTATTTATTTGGTGTAGTAAGAAATGCACAATTATTTGTTTGCAGTTCAGTATTGTGTCTATTGTGGTTTTAGTTGAATATATCTATAAACTGATAAAAGAAAAACGTCAATACCACAGAACTAGCAAAATAAATTCCTGAAACTGGCATAATTTGGATAAATGTTCATATTAACCAAAATTAAAGCACACTTCTCATTTTGCCAGAATGATTATATCACATGTATAGTTGTGAGCAAGCGGGTTGTTGCTAACGCTGCGGGCTCACTTAGCGAGCCTGCGGCCCTCACAAAGCGAGGGCCTCAGTTGCTGGCATGGAGCGCCAAAGAAATACGAGACACGGAACTTAGAAAAAAAAACATTACGACCTCGCAAAAATAGAACCTTACCGCCCGAAACCCGCGCACATGAAAAAAATCACAATAAATATACACAACAAATACATAAAAAGCTTACCTACAGCAAGGGGGGGGGGGGTACCCAGGACCTCGAAAACTGAAGTAACACCTCAATTTCACTCGAAATACAAGAGTTTAGACACCCAAAAATCCCTTAAGCAAGAGAAAAAATGGCAGCCGAAAAAAACGAAAACGAGGCTACAGGACTGTAAAGACGCAAAACACTAACAAACACATAAAAAAAATTTTTTTTAAATGGACGCGATCCCAAAACAAGCACGCCAAATCAGTCACAGACGCGTACCACATACACAATCGCCGCCATTTCACTAACACTAACTTACACAATGCAGAAGTACACAGCTACCCTAACGGATTTGCCTCACGCACGCACACTATTGCACTACACACTGCACACATTACTGACACTTACACAGCAGCTCCACAGCACTGAAAACACACATTGTATGCTGCAGCAACATCAAAACAGATTGCTAGCTTCCTGCATATACTACTTAAAAATAGGTAGAGTATATTGATGTATTATTTTATTAATGATTTCATTAGCATTAGCAAAAAAAGGCGAAGGCGCTCAGCGCAAGGTTTGCAATGAGCGCTGAAGCATCTTGGAACCCTACCAAAATTAACCGCCCTTACAATCTTATTGCCGTCAAGTTGCTACTAGGATATAATTAACAATAAACAAATGTTTTGATAAATTGTACATAGTATTGGACTGGAATAAATTCATGAGCTAAATTGTATCATTTTAGCTTTAAACTTCTATTGTTTCTAAATTGTTTTGAAAAATTGAGTTTGAGCATTCATTGTTTATTAGTCTCGATAATTAAAGAACCACTAAAGTCTAATATTCTATTTTAAGAGCTTGACTTCAACGTAATAAAAAAAAATACAGACTTTAGCTATTATATTTCATATTGTTTACTAGTGGCTGATCTATTTTTGCCCCTAATTTATTTATTCAAAAGGAAAGGATGCTGATAAGATCAGTATTAAGTTCTGTTAAATGACACCCACAGTGATGATGAATCTGCAGTAAGATTACATGTAAGTAGAACTAACAAGAGGATCACTCTTCCAGGTGATTATTAATAAAATAAAATAAAAAAGTAAAATGGATGCCTGCAGTAAAGAGAAGTACATATAACAATTAAAGTGCCACAGAAGGCACCATATGTACTCTGGAACATCAGCTAGAAGAAATCAAGAATTGACTTAGATATTAACAATTTAGTTATTGTTTCTATAAACCTTGGAGCACTCCCAGAAGAATCTCCATAGGTTGGAGTCTGTAACTATTATAAAGTTTAGTCTAGATATATTAACATTTACACTCTCTCCTAAGGCATAGCATAGTGATATTGTGGTAAATGGGTTATTTTAGAGTGTTTTTTCACTGACAAGTCATTGTTTCAAATCCTGTGTCCTCCACTTTGTGTATAACTAATGTATCACATATTATAATTGCCCAACTACGATTCGTCGTCACGCTGTTTGCGTAGTACGTACGACTTAGCGATGAGTGCCGCAGTCGTCGAGCCGTTAAACCGTAGCACTTAGGCAATGAGAGCCGAAGGCGTTCATTGCTGGCGAGCCTCGCATAGCGGGGCGAGCCGTTAAACACGTCACACGCATCGACTTAGAAAAAAAAAAACACCTCGGAACCAACCTTAACGTAACAAACACCCATGCGCACCTAAAAACAGTCAAAACACACCAAATACTCACAAAATCTGCATAAAAACCTTACCCATAGCAAGGGGGGGGGCACCCAGGACCTCTGAAAGTGAAGTTACACCTCCATTTAAGTCCAAATTACCGAGTTCAGAAATCCCCTAAGCGAGAGAAAAAATGGCCGCAGAAAAAAACGAAAACGAGGCTCACAGCCCAGCCACGTACAACTTACCCAAGAAGGGATCCGAGATAAGCTCGGAAACCCACATTAACCCCACGGGATCGAAGATAAGCTCGGAAACCTGCATTAAACCCACATTAACCATGGCAGTGAGGGTCCCGATTGCACGCGATCGGGGCCCCCCACTGCAATGAAAATTCAAAATTCCTGCGTTACAGGTCCTTTACCGTAAAGGTCCTTAAAGGACCCGTTATAAAAGAAAACAAATATACACTCTCACCCTGTCAATCAGGGGGGTCAATACGGACCCCCATAAACCCCTAATTAACCCTGTCACTCATGGGGGTCAATATAGGAGGGAATGGTGTGCAGAGGAGCCCTGCGGGGGCTGGAGGGTTAGATGTATTCTTTAAATTTATTCAGGACTGCACCCCCCCCCCCCCCCTGCAGCAGTGGCCGCAGTGAAACGTATAGCCAGAACCGGCGGTAGATCCACCCCTGGTTTGCAGCCTTATTAAAAACCTGTATATGACATTGAGTGAAAAAGTTGAATGTGTGAAAGAGTATTCCTTAACCAAGTACAAGTTGAAAACCAATGCCCTAGATGGTGTTGTGTGATGTGTAGTTTCGATTGGTATGTCATTTTTACTTTATTTCATCTAACATGACTGTATTATTAGAAATTAAAGTTTATGTAATCCTCTGGGCACACTCAGAAGCATTGTCTTAAATCCATATAGTCTAAAACTTTTGGATTGCTTTTTATTAAAAGCTAATACTAATATAGATTTCTTTTATTTCACTAAAGTAAATTACATTTTATGATTCAAGTGAACTTAACAAGGTGCTCATGTCTAAAAAATAAATGGTTTTAGCAAAACAATAAATCATTTCCACCTTTTGAAAGACAATTGGGACCAAATTAATTAATGCAGTGAATTGACTTACAAGGCTGAGATCTAATCACAGTAATACAGAAGTTCGAACCATCAATTTGTGCTGGAGGAAAAAGGAGTTCACAAGTCAAATATCTAAAACAGCAGAACACTATGCCTGTACAAAAATCCTTGGTTTTAGGATCTATTAATAAACATGTGTTTAATCTCCGACAAGGTTCAATGAAGTAAAAGTATCAACTGAAAAGGGTAAGAAATGATTTGGAGTATTCATTACACCAATTTAAATGTAGCTCTTTTATAAATATGTATTTGTATGTATATATATATATATATATATATATATATATATATATATCTTTTAAATCTACTAATTGTAAATATTTTTAAAATAAAAACATTTTTTTAATCATATTTTTTTTTAAATATGTAGAAGGCAAGGTAGGAGAAACTCCATCCATTTCATTCCATTTTGAAAAATGCTGCATGGGCAGGATCCATTTAATTTCGCTTTTGCAGGCTAGTAGTCGGAGTACGAGTTTGATTTAGATACTCTGTTGACATGATCATGCCCATTACATATTTCAAGTGGTAAATACATTGGGTGGAGTAATTAATTAAGTGTTACATTTTCTGCTACATATTTTAAAATAGTTTTAATGTATATTGTTTACCCTCTGCCTATAGTAAAACAATCTAATAATAAAATAAACCCAGTCTCCAAAGAATTTCATTTAAAAAGCTATGTGGTGTTGGAAAAAATATAGTTTTTAGAATAGGTTTCAAATTAATAGAATTGAAGAGGAGCAAATGCTATTTCTAATCTCTATCGAAAGTCATTACACATGGCAACTAGGGATATTTAATTTGGCACAGCAATGATTCAGCAGAAAAAAAACAAGGTGGTACCTTACATACATTCCAATCACATCTTCATATGAAGCATTCTAGAGATCCAGTTGGTGGATGATTTTATTAACAGCTAGTGCACCATAGTGTAATTTCAAGAGTTTTTACTTTTATAATTTTTATTTTGTATGAATTTTATAATGGTCAATAAAAAGAAGTTTAAGTAGGATGATCCACTTCTTGCTTATTTCAAGTTACTATTTTTTTTGGGGGGGGGGGGGGGGTAACATACATATAGACTACTGTGTGCCATTTGGCATTTTTTTTTCTTGACCCATTTTTGAGCCAATACACCTCTGTAACATCAGATTTTTCATTTGCACTTACTTAACCTGAACCTTATCATTTCATTTAGTACAAGAATGTATGGGCGATATTTTCCTATTATTTTTAAATGATTCCCTTCATACAGACTAGTGGGAGGACAGGCATGTTTAAAGAGGATATTATAGTACTGTTGTCACAAAACCATTCGTGTTGCTGAATTCCTCATAAAAAAATCCACTTTTGTGTGTTCAAGAAAAAAGTGTTTTATGGAAATAGCCATCATGCATTGCATATAATGATGATATATATTGCTCCATTCTTTTACTGCTGTGAAGGTTGGGAATGTATTGCTTTCCAGAAATGGCTCTCTATTTCAGTTTTTTGGCATTTCCAATAGCATATTACAAAGTCACGACTAAAACAATACACTAAGCAGTTGGGTTAGCATCAGGTCAATAGCTCCTCTGTGAATTTTGTAGTTATAGGAAAATTCATTGGACAAACAGAATAAACTGAAATGCGTTCTCAAAGACAATATTGTTAGACATTTAGACGAAAAATTAACATACACTCAATCAAGCCAATTTTTTGTAGCTCCAAATTGCTTTAGAGCATAAACACAAATTTGAAGAACTCAGGAATTTCACAAGTCAATGTTTATATACATATCCTTGAAAACATGCACATTTCCTCTATTTTTAATGTCAATTTCCTTTACCAGGCTATTTTAGGATTAAATACTTTTTTAAGTTAATGCCACCTTTTAATAAACATGTTTTGTGCTTCCTGCAATAATTATCATCTTCATAGAACAGATCTCTAGAGATTTATGTATTTTTTTAGAAGTTCTGGCATATATAAAAATCTGGCTGCCATTTCCTCCATTGGGAATTATGGTTTTGCAGCCTAATGATTCAGTACTGCTTCTTATAAGTGATTCAATATGTTTTAAAATAAGAAATGTATAAAAATAAAAACAGTGTGCTGGATGCGTTTAATCCAACAAAACATAACTTTATTGCTGTATCCTATATTAGTACACGTATTACAGAAAATAATAGTAAACTAAGCTTTCGCTTTTTTGTTAAGCCATATGAGTTTATGGAAAGTTATTAATATAGAAGAATATTTTTATTTAACTAAAATAATTCCCAGGGCACACAGATGTCCTTAAATTCTGACCTTTATGAACATGTTTAAATAAATGAAGATATTTCAACTTATATTGATATAATCAGCTGAGGAGCCTATTTATTCATTGAAGCCTGATCTATCTGTCTTATTCTGTGGAAACCTGAGAGCATAGAGCTGAATAAATAAACTGAGGTATATTCCAGAAAGATGTGCAAGTACAATCATAACAGCTATAGTACCATTTTGCACTACTGCAAAATAGAAGAGACAACTGTAAAGCACACCACACAAGATCACCTGGTAAAAGTTGTACTGAAATGTTTTTCCCTCTATTCTTTTGCAAATTAGTTTAAATCAAAACTGTAAAATAAAAATGCATACAATAAATAATTAACAAAAAATTAAGCTATACGAATATTTTATATATATATATATATATATATATATATATATATATATATATATATATATATATATATATTTAATAAGCTTGTTTATGTTAATGTCTTTACACCTGAAATCTAGGATTTTGTTATTTTGCTATAAAGGCTACCATGATCCATATAGATGTAATAATACTGAGCTGATGTCTTCTTTAGTGATAACAGTGAACATTAGCAATGCCCACACCATAAAAGATGTAAAATAAACCAATTTAATTGCACAAAACAAGTATAAATGTTCAGGGATGTTTGATGATGTTGGAGAATTTCCATGTTACACAAACATAACAGAAGTGCTTACAAAGTTATCCACAATATATTAAATGAAATCCATTGTTGTTACTTCACACTACTAGGATGAGCAGAATGAAACATGACATAATGTAGACAGCTCTGACCCTTACCAAATACTTATTGTATTCACTCTGCATTTATCCTCCAATAAACCTGCTTTTGCAACCCCAATATCCAGGTGTAATCTGTATTCTTGTAAATCCAATCCAATTCCTTAATATTTCCTTTTCTCTTATTCCTCGTGATTACTGTCTACTGTATCCCCCCCCCCTCCCAATGTAGCAGCAACAGTACTATCACCAGCTTTATTCTGCTTCTTTGACTTTCCCATGCTAAAGGAACATGGTGCTCATTAAATAAAGTAGAAGCTAACTGCAAATCTTTTTTTCAATTCTAAACCAACCTCACTACTACATTTACCATACTATTCTATCCAATATTCAGACCACACTTGCTCCAGTTCCCCTTTGACCCTCATTCTTCTCCACGCTTACTGCTCAGTTACTCAAATTGCTAATAAAATATCAAACACACATTTATTCCACAACTTAGAATGCAGAGCAGAATCTTCTACACACCATACATCCACTTCCTGCAACTTCATTAGATGACCTCAGTGATCTGATCCCCAAAGCCCAAGCTACTACACTGATCAATCTTTGAATATCTGCTACCACCACATCAACCACTTATTGGCAGTTAATTCTGTTCCACAGACATCCTCACCCACTACCTCATGTCAGTATTTATCCCTTTCTTAAGAAATCCATTTTTGTCCAAACCAAACAACCACTGAAACCAAACACGGACTCATTTAGCTCTTGCCCTACTCATCCAAAGTGATTGTTTACCTTTGCTGAATATTCATTATAACCTATATCTCCCCTTAATCCTCTTCCAATTTGAATTTTGCAGAAATGGTCTCTGTCAAGAATGTCATGTATATCAGATTCATCTCACTCCCATCCTTATCTTCCTTGAATTCTCAGCATCCCGTCTTGCATGTAGCATTGCTTTAACGTTTGATCTTCCTCTCTCCTTCAACATGTCTTGTCTAATCTTTAACTATAGGTTTGGTGACTTCATAGTAATGTTGCAACTTGGTTATTTTAATTACAAAACAACATTTTTAGCAAAACAACTGAAAAATGTTGTACTTACTACAACAAACTTGCTTTTTCCTTACGGCCAATGCTTCAAACTGTACCTTTATGGAACCCTAATTCGAATATTAAATGCCACAAGAAAGAAGCAGCAACACTCACCAGTACAGAATAACTAAAAAAAGAGTTTTAAATGGCCTCTATTACAGACTTTTGAAAAAAGTCCTAAAATGCTGTGCACTTCTTGTATTTGTTTTTTCAATTGTTCAATCGTGCATAACATTTTTTGTTACTTTTTCAGTCAACAATAAAGCAATATTTCCACCAAATTAAAAAAAAAAATGTTCTTTCATTATTATTAGGTATTCCTTACGGACCAGGGAAGGGGTTTGATCCCTCTGGATCAACTCCCTGTTGCCATCTGAACCCTAATACATCTAATAATTAAAGGGAAATACATCACTATCATACTTTAGCAAATTAATAATGAACAATCTGATTTGTATTTGATTTTCTTATATTAGTTTGATAATTCAAATATTTAAAAAAATACAATAATAGCTTCCTACCAACCAATTCTGTTAGCCGTTCAGATGACCTCAGTCGTTCAGTAAAGAAAGACTCATATAGAGTTACTTCATACATTGTATTCCATGGCATTTAAAAAGAGAATGGAAGCTGCACACAACAAAAGTAATATATTAATATTGCAAGGTAAGTGAGTGAAAAGGCACCATGTCACTAATATGCATTATTCTTGATTGCCATCTCTTGCCTTATATACTGTATATGAGTGTTTAAATGTGTAATTATGATGGAGTTTGCACCAAACAGTGCTATCAATATGCTGCGTTAAATTGCAATGTTCAGTTTGAATGTAGGAAGTAGCACATATCTGAATCGCTGCCAAGATACATTCACTTATATTTTCTTTTCAAGAAAAAAATTCCCAACAGGGATTAAAATCTCACAGTACAGGCTTTATGTTAACTACTAGCGACTTGCCCGTCAAAAATTATGGCAATAAAATTTGAAGCCTGGCAATGCTGTTTGCCACACAATGCAATTCTTTTCGCCCTCTGCGCACCTTCGGTGCTTATCGCAAGCGCCGCGCTGACCGCCTTTGGCGCTCATTGCAATCCTCTCCCCTTGTGTATTTCAACTTTTCTGCTTTGCAATGATCACCTTCGGCGCTCTTTGCAAACCTTTCCTCCTGCCTGCTGTACTGGCAGCTCATTGCCGGGTTCATTAACTTGCTAGTTTTGTGCTTGGGAATGCCATGTGTCACTTTCCAGCATCTGCCCACTGCCCCTTCCCTGTGTGGTTCTCCTCTGTGTGTTTGCTGAATCTTTCCGTTGGTTTTATTTTTAAAGTCTTGCGTGCCTGGCGTTGTTCGTGCAAGTGTTAGTGTCTTTGCCGTTGTGTATTTTCTCAGTCCCGCATATTTTTCAGAGTTTGGTGTGAGTGTGTTTTAATTTATTTTATTTTTTTGGGTTGCTTTTCGTGTTTTTCGATTTCCGCGGTTCGGCCGTTACATTCATATTTTTCCGAGGTCGGATCTTGTTTGAGCAAGTGTTACCGGGTGCCTGGCATTGTTCGTATAAGTGTTACTGTGTGTGGTGTCATGCATTTTCCAAGGTCTGCACGCCTGGTATTGCAGAGCCTAATTTTCATCCAGTTTCAGAATTTTTTTGCGTTTTTCATCCGACATTTTTTTTCTCACTTAGCCGATTTTCGAGTGACGAAACACAGCAAATTCGGCTTAAATTTGCTTGCAACCTCACTCCCAGGCGTCCTGTCTCGCCCCGTGCTGCGGTTCGTCTGTTACATTCATTTTTTTTCCGAGGTCGACATTATTTTGCTCCGAGATTCCTGGGTGCTTTAATGCCTCAACTGCTCGCCTCGCTTAGAAAAGCTCGCAGGAGCACCTTCGGCACTCATTTTAGCCTAAGTCCCATGTGTTTCCATGCCTCAACTGCTAGACTTGTTTAGCGAGGCTCGCAGGGCAATGAGCGTCTTTGGTGCTCATTGCCCAAACCCTCCGAGCTCGGAAGGCTTCTATGCCTCAACGGCTCGCCACGTTTCTCAAGGCTCGCAAGCATGATGACAAATCGCAGTTTGACAACTATAGTATGTGATATGGAGTTGTAAATATATGTATTTTCATACAGTTGTACTCAAAAGTTTTCATACCCTGGCAGAAGTTGTGACATTTTGGAAAATATCACTGATCATGCAAATAAAAAGTATTTTATGGAAGGATAGTGATCATATGAAGCCATTTATTATCACATTATTGTTTGGCTCCATTTTCTTTTTTTTTATTCATTAATTTTTATTAGATGCAAATTGGATCACATATCAAGTATGATATACAGTAGCATACATCTCATTAACATCAGAATGATATATATATTTCTAAAACATATAATCTGTTATCTGAAGCATTATATCATTAGCAGTAATCATAGGTAACCCAGTTTCCCAACTCTTGACCAACATGGTTCCCTATTGTCGCCAGTCGTTATGTTTTTTTTTTTATGATTGATTCTATATATTTACCCATATCTAGAGTCCCTACTTAGTTTATATGGGAACAATCTTAGGTTAACTATTTTCTTTTTTACTTTTCGAATAATCAGTAATAGCAAAGAGAAAAAAGAAACAAAAAACATTAAACAGTACAGATCACCATCAATACCTTTTGACAGTGTTTGGTTGTCTTGTCAGTCCTTTCACTCTCCATGTTTCTGCGCCTCCCGATGAAACTGGTCTCCACCTGGGTCCCCTTTCCTATCCCCCTCTGTGTATGTATATAGGGAAGATTCCTAAATGACCCGCCGTTCCCTGTAATATAACCAAAGCCCCCATACTTCCATAAAGCCATCCATCCAGAGAATGTGTAATTCTTTCATTTGTAGTTATATAGTCGATTTCATTTATGATTACCTGTAAATTTAGGTCCCCCAGCTTCCACTGTTTAGCTATATGAATTTTGATAGCTAAATACAAAAATTGTAAACGTTTATTTTGAGTGTGTGAGAGCGAGGCCACCGGAATTCCCAATATACACGTTTCCATAGTCTCTTGCATGGGGACACTAAATAATTTAGATGCCAACTTAGAAATACTTTCCCATATTAGTCTCACTCTCGGGCAGTCTCTCCACATATGAATAAATGAGCCAATGGAATTACAGCCCCTAAAGCAGTTTGGATCCGCCGAGTATTTCCACTTTGCTAATTTTTCTGGGGTGAGATAAGTACGGTGTAGCACATTTACAGCTGTTTCAAGAATTTTATGATTAAGAGACCCCCTATAGATACTCCTCCAGGAAACTTCCCATTTTTCCATGTCCCAATTCTCTGCCAGATCCTTCTCCCATTACCTCATGTAGTTATCTTTGATTGATGGATCCATATAATGATAACAGAAATCCTCCAAATGGCCCTGATCAAAAGTTTACATACCCTTGAATGTTTGGCCTTGTTACAGACACACAAGGTGACACACACGGTTAAAATGGCAATTAAAGGTTCATTTTCCACGAGTATGGCTTTTTAAATTGCAATTAGTGTCTGCATATAAATATTCAATGAGTTTGTTAGCTCTCACGTGGATGCACTGAGCAGGCTAGATACTGTGGAGCTTAAAAGAACTATCAAAAGACCTGTGTAACAAGGTAATGGAACTTCATAAAGATAGAAAAGGATAGAAAAAGATATCCAAAGCCTTGAAAATGCCACTCAGTACTGTTCAATCACTTATTAAGAAGTGGAAACTTCGGGGACCTCTTGATGCCAAGCCAAGGTCAGGTAGACCAAGAAAGATTTCATCCACAACTGCCAGAAGAATTTTTCGGAATACCAAGAAAAACCCATAGGTAACCTCAGAAGCAATACAAGTTGCTCTGGAAAAAGGTGGTGTGGTTGTTTCAAGGAGCACAATACAACGATATGTGAAAAAAATGAGATGCATGGTCGAGTTACCAGAAATAAGCTTTACTGCACCAATGCCACAAAAAAGCATGGATACAATATGCCCGCCAACACCTTGACATACCTCACAGCTTCTTGCACACTGTAATTTGGAGTGACAAGACCAAAATAGAGCTTTATGGTCACAACCATAAGCGCTATGTTTGGAGGGGGTTCAACAAGGCCTATAGTGAAAAGAATGCCATCCCCACTGTGAAGCATGGTGGTGGCTCACTGTTGTTGTTTTTTTTTTGGGGGGGGCTAAACTCTAAAGGCATGGGGAATCTTGCGAAAATTGATGGCAAGATGAATGCAGCATGTTATCAGAATATACTGGCATTCTTCTGCTTGAAGGCTGCGCATGGGACGCTCTTGGCATGACAATATCCCTAAGCACAAGGCCATGTTGACCCTCCAGTGGTTACAGCAGAAAAAGGTGAAGGTTGTGGAGTGGCCATCCCAGTCTCCTGACCTTAATACCATGGAGCCACTCTGGGGAGATCTCAAACGGGCGGTTCATGCAAGACGACCAAAGACTTTGTATGACCTAGAGGCATTTTGCCAAGACGAATGGGCAGCTTTATCACCTGCAAGAATTAGGGGCCTCATAGGCAACTATTACAAAAGACTGCACGCTGTCATTGATGCTAAAGAGGGCAATACACAGTATTAAGAACTAAGGGTATGCAAACTTTTTAACAGTGTCATTTCATTTTTTCCTTTGTTGCCATGTTTTGTTTTATGATTGTGCCATTCTGTTATAACCTACAGTTGAATATGAATCCCATAAGAAATAAAAGAAATGTGTTCTGCCTGATCACTCATGTTTTCTTTAAAAAAGATACATATATTACCAATTAGCCAAAGATATGCAAACTGTTGAGCACAACTGTATGTATATGGACATTCTATATTGTGTCCAGCAGGAACATTTCTAGGTTTACATAACAATGATTTAGCCATCTGATATTACTATGGACATACACACATAATACTGAATGTCAGTAAATTAAAAGCATAATAAAATCAATGGAAATATTTCTGTGGCAAAACAATCCTAAGACAATGTCCCTTTAAGTCACATTTCTAACGATGAAAGAAACACGTGTACAGGCCATGTCTTGGTAATTTGTAAACATTAATTCTAATGTTTTATGGATTATGATGTCACATAATCTCTGGAGGATATCTGCCTTATTACACTTAGTTAAATTGATTATCTATAATTCCATTTGCTATCCCTGATGCTCTCATTGTGGTTGTAATTACCATGGAAGACTAATCAAACTGAATAAAATATAATATAAATATAGCCTAAGTAATAACTGGTGAGTGATGTATCAAGCTGATGCCAGGATTCACTTAGGCTGTTTCTGGCTGTTGCCTGGAGACTATATATTACTGTCCCTGCCTTTCAGATCAATGAAAACAAGCACTATAGGTCTTATCATGTTGATTCAATAAATTAGTAAAAATGGAAACAATTCTTGAAATATCTATATTGCAAAAATGATGTATTCAATGGAACCAATTAATTATATATTTTTACAGTGTTTAAGATTACTCTGATTTAAGGTTAGGAAATTTAAGAAGTATGCAATATCTATCTATCTATCTATCTATCTATCTCTCTCTATTACATCTATGTATAATCAATTAATTACAATTTCTAGGATTTTCATTTTTTTACAAGTCTAGAAATTGGGCAGACTCTGTTAATAATAAAAAAAAAATAGTATGCTAATTCCTGCCAAAGACCAGAATATTGTTACTGTTAAATGGCCACATTCATACAAGGCCTTACAGTTGGATGCTATCTGGACTAGAAAGGGAGTTCTGTATTCCCCTTGTTGTAAGCGTGCACTAATCAGTCTACAGCTGAATGGAGGAATGGTTTGGTCTGTGTGATTTTATATCTGTATGAGAGAATCTGTTGTGTTTGACTTGCAACTGGTGTAAGTGACTTGCTATATGTAAGGTGATTTGTATTTGCCTTGCTGTAGGTGTGCAGAAATCAGTGTGCTGGTGAGTTGGCAGAAACTAATTTAAATAGCGGAAGAAGCACATTTGGAAGCTTGCAAACAGGGAGCAGTTCTAGTTTAAATGCAGTTATGGTGTAAGTGTAGGAGTTTCAAAAAAGGGGACGTGCAGCTATAGTGTAAGTGGGGAAGCTTTAAAAAGGGGGAGATCAAAGGAAAGGGATTAAAACATATATATAGTAAATAAGAGCATTTTTTTTGTAGATTAAGGTGATGACATGGAACAAGTCACATCCGCAATTAACCCCAGGGCCAAGTTCTCAGGCACAGATGTAGTAAATCACCATGGGAGTAGGTCCGTTTAAGGTTCCTGAATATTTCCCGTTGGGTTGAGTGTTGAAAATTTGGAGTACCCCAGCAAGGAAGAGTAGTAGTCTGAAAAATAAAAGACTGGTTAATTTGTCTAGGTGGGAGTGGCCCCGATATCAGCTCGATAACCAAGAGAAATGGCCAGCATCTGGATCCTCTAATTATCTTGTAGTTTCAAAGTTATTGCTGTTTTTACAGTGTAATGGGAAATAAGAAGAGCCTGAACAAGGGGAAGTGAACTGATACACCATTATGAATGAGAGCATGTGGGATTATGCTGATGGGGAAAGGGAAAGTGCCTGTTTTGCTGAACTCAGGAGACAATGACTGCCCCCTCTGCCTCCATACCCTACTCCACTGACAGACCACACAGGACAATATGGTGCATTTGGACACCTTCACATACTCAAGAGGGTACACAATATGACAGCAAGGATGGGACAGATACAGCAGCAGGATTATACCCGTTAAGCCAAGAACCTATGGGTGGTGAAGAGCCACCAAAAGGTCATTGACTTAATCTCCTCATTATGTAGGACACATCACCCTTCATGGGCTGACTGTCAACAACTCCTGGATGTGTTATTGAAAACAGAAGAGAACAGAAGGTTTTTGGTGAAGGTTGGAGAACATGCACAGACAATGGCTTAGAGGTAACAAAGTCTATTCGGTACAAAGTCCAGACTGGGACCCAAACAAGGGGGTGTTCGATTGTTACTGTGTTTGTATTCTAGCAGCTAGACAAAGCAGTGATCAGGATAAAAAATACGAAAAAATTAGACAAGAAATTTGAAGAAATTAGACAAAAGCCAAACAAACCCCCAGGTAAATTCCCGGAAAGGTTTTACTGTGCATTCAAACAATACACTGACCGAGACCCAGAGACTGAGGAAAACAAGAGAATGTTGTATGTGATATTTGTGGGACTGAGTGCGGAGGATATCAGAAATAAATTATAGAACATAGATGGGGTATTAGCAATGGAGATTGGCCAACTAATTGAGTTACCCCTGAAAGTAAATGTGAGCAGGACAAAGGAGAGTGAAAAGAAGCAAGATGTAAGTTGAAAAAGCAAGTGTATTTGATAGCAGCAGCAATGGCCGGAAGACTTATCAGAGTATTGTAATAGACAGAAGTTCAAACCCCGATTGGGATCACCAACAAAGCTAGAGGAAGACTAATGTGGCTTCTGCAAGTGGAAAGGGCACTAGAAAAGGGACTGCCCAAAGAAAGAGAGAAAGACAGAGAATGAGGATAATTGCTGGACCTCTGGAATTGTAGCCTTTGAACAAGAGAGTGACTTGGACTGAAACACACCGGGTTCGGCAAAGACTATTACACTGTGCCCCTCTGAGGATAAGGTCTTCATGAGAGTCAGAAACAAATTAATATACTTTTTAATTGACTTAGGGGCACACCACTCATTTGTCACGGATCCCCTCTCCTAACCCAGTAAATATCCAGTCCCTATAATTAGAGATACAGTGGCACAAATGACCAAACCCTTCCTTCTGCCTCAGTAATGTGAATTGTGGGAGAAAACTGTTACTCACAGCTTCCTGTACATGCCTGAATGTCCTTTACCTCTGTTGGGGAGGGACCTCGTGTGCAAAATTAAAGCAAGCGTTTCTTTCTCTCCCAACTCGATCAACCTAAGTGTACCCAAGAATGATGAATGGCAATTTCAAGTTGTCATCTTAATTTCGGAGAATTCCTTATTAAAAGAAATTCCACAGGACGCGATATCCCATGTTTCCCGGATGGACAGTCTTACTGAACTATGCAGATAATCTAATGCTGGCCTGCATGACTGAAGAAGAATGTGTAAGCGTGACTAAAGAATTTTTGAATCACCTTGGAAGGAGCAGATGTCAAGAAAAAGTCCATATATTCCATACTAATGTGAAAACTCAGAGAAAGGGATCTATTACTGGAAAGAAAAGAAGCACTATGTGTGATCAAAGAGACTATCAATCGAAATCAGCTCTGAGGATTCCTAGGGACAGGCAGCCTCTGCAGAAACTGGATTTTAGATTACAGAACAGTGGCACCTCCCCTCTATGACAGTACCAAAGGGAGGGACAGAGATCCTTTCACCTGGGGACCAGAGGAGCAAGGGCCACCTTTCACACAAATTAAGAAAAGATTGATGGGTGCCCCCGCCTTGGCACTTCCAGAGCCAACACAAATCTTTGACCCAGCAGCTAAATACCTAGAAGAGAACGGTGACATATTTATCAAAAAGGCTGGCCACAGCGCTTTCAGGATATCTTCCCTGCTTACGAGCAATGGCAGCAAAAGCTCTGCTGATAAAAGGCACAGAAAGGCTAAGCCTGGAACAAAAATTCATTGTTTATATGCAACACACTTTCTTCAACCTGCTGGAGTACATTGGCTTACCGATGAGAGGTTGGCCAAGTACCAGGTAGTCCAAAGTGAAAACCCACAAGTTAAGGTCAAAGTGTGTACAACTTAAAATATCCAGCTATGCTACTGCCAACTTCAGAGAAGACCCCACTGGATGATGATTGCTTGGCCTACATAGTTCAGGTACCTGAAGTACCAGTCATTCTTGGCTGGGAGTACTTCACAGATGGGAGTAGCTTTGTCAAGGAAGGAAAAAGTAAAGCTGGATATGCAGTAGTGACACTTCTCAAAGTAATATAATCAGGGCTGCTCTTGTTGGGTACCTCAGTCCATAAAGCAGAACTCATCAGTCATCACCCTGACAAGAGCTTTACAGTTAACAGCAGGACTATAAACCACAATCTATACAGATTTGAAATACACATTTGGAGCTCTTCATGCTCATTGAGCCCTTTAGATGGAGAGAGGACTGTAGTGACCATCTCTGCAGCTAAAATGGTTTGTGCTATACTGTTAGCCCTATTAAATTCCCTCAACGTGTAAAACCATAGCCTGTAATGTAGCCTGCAAGACTTGCAGCTATTAAATTGGCCCCATAAAGCAACCTGCCAAACAACTTGAGGGGTAAGGGGTCAAGCCCGTAACTGATACGTTCCAATCACGCTATTAAATTGCAGCAAATTCACTGGCGTTCAAGCCCGTAACCACAGGTTTGACTAATTTATCATGTTCACGGCTGCACATCCAACGTGCTACAAATGGTTTACAGGTTTGTGTCTCAAGCCCGTAACTCACGCCATGGTCTAATTTAATAGCCCTGTAACTCAGCGAAATTTCAAGCCCGCAGCCGTTGCGGGTCTGATGTTTTTGCTACGCGCTTGGAATTTAATAGGGCTGTATATATATATATATATATAACAATATTTAGTATATATATTTATTTTTTAGTTGTTCAGTTGTTTCTGACTGTCTGTGAAATTATGAACTGCAGCATGCCAGGCACATCTGTCATTGCTATGTCTATGTTTGTGCTTATCCATAAGGTTATGTTAGCAAGTGGGTTGGAGTGGGTTGGCAGTTCCTTCACTAGTGGATCGTGATTTGTCTTACCTCTCTGCTATGACCTGCCCACGTTGGATGACCATACATGGTATAGCTCACAGCTATACATAAGCCCTTTCACCCCAACAAGGAAGTGATCCAGGAGGTGATATATATATATATATATATATATATATATATATATATATATATATATATATATATATTTATGATTAATAATTAATATGTTAATAATATTTTTTTATAATATACAATATTTATAAAAATATAGTATTTTTTTTGGAGGGCCCTTTCCTGGCCCAGATGATGAGGACATTGGCTTCAAGCAAGACTGAAGAGGAACTGATTGTCTTTAATAACACTGGATAGCCTGGATAGTCCAGGGCTGAAGACTGATGACAAGGACTTCGATGATCATAGCTGGAGGATCATTAAGGTAGATGAGTGTGATTCCTAGGAGGTCCCACTTGACTTATGGGGACTAAGGACTATTGTAGGCCCTGAGGGGAACCTGATACCAGAACACAGATATTTCCCTTTCCTCCCTTCCTACCAAGAACAATGCCCAAACCCCTGAATACCCAGACTGTGGTTGCCTTGTTGGCTCGAGATGGATAATGTTTAGATAATGATAGATGTTTGTGTGTGGCACCATATTGTGTTATTGCAATGACCAGGGAGACCCTAAGACTGTTTTGGACTATTGGACTGGCATGGGCCCTAGGCTAACATGGATTAGCTGTGCAGTCCCTTTCCCCAGGAAGATGTCTTCCAAGCCTGGATACTGGGACTGTGACAGGCATATTATTATTATTATTATGTGCCGTGTTTAACTGTCCTCCATGTGTCATGTTCATTTATTGATGTATGTATGGTACCCAGTCATTTTTGGGAAGGGGGATCCAGTTACGGGGTTACCTGGTTGTGGGGTAGAAGTAAAAAATAAACAATGTCTGCAAAAGAGATTTGCAATATCTCCCCTCCCCAATTGGCTTCCTGACAGAGGAATCCTAGCATAACACTAATGTGTGAATTCCCCCTACCAAGTACAAAAGGTACATTTAAGTTAGTTAGCCTGTTAGGTTCCAGGACGACACGGGGTATTTTGGAAGGCTGACATCACTTGATCGATAGGCCTCCCCACGTGGTCAGGGCGTGGACTGATGGAGATTGGTGGGAATGTGATGGTGATTGTGCATAAACATGCATTGTGCATAAACATGCTGTCATCAATAAAGGAGTTTTCAGTTTAAAAATACATAAATAACCTGTATAGTTTATTCTGAGGGAATATAATAATTCTAACCACTAGAATTATTACTACAGACTCTGTCTGAAATTCTGCTCCTAAACCATTAGGAGTAACATTGCTGAAGGTGCTTACTGTGTTTCTGGAATTCTGTTTCTGTATCCTGATACCTAGAAAAGGTAGCTGGCTACTGAGATTGCTAAAAACCCTGACAATCTAGTAGTGTTCCTGTGGCCAAAAGCAGGAGAGTTTGGGGCACACATGCTCCCCTCACCCCTGGGTCATAACAGGGAGTATTATTAAGAATTATTTGTTTTACTGGTTTATTTATTTTATTATTTTATTTTAATTTTTTTTATAATTGAACATTTTTTGGGGGGTAATTTAGATGTTTTCTTTTTTTTTTAGAGGAGTTTGTTATTTTTTGTGTGCAAGTTTATTTTTATTTGTGTAAGTGTACAGTAGATAAGAGCTAAGTAAGAGATAGATATCTGTTGTGGGGATCGGGTGTGAGTGGAGGGAATCTTAAGGGATTATCATTGGTCTTAGTCTTTATGTCAATGGGGTTTGAGCACAGTAATTTTACTTATTTAGTGCATTTAGCATAATCCTGACCGTTGTATTTTACTGACAAGGCATGGGTTTATGAGTTGTGAGTAAGATACTTAAAATTACAAATGAGTTATTTAAAAGTCCAAGTTACAAGTGTGGAATTGAATAGGGCACTATATTACTATACATGGAAGAAATAGAGGGCATGTATAGGAGCATTTCATATTGATATAAAACTAATTTGGGCTTGACGTACAGACCGAAAATCAGATTATCTATGTAAAGCTGTAATAAGACTTGGAATACTCATTTGTGTTTCCCTTAGGTTTTCATACTAGTCTAAAGAAGACCTGGGTGGAATAATCACACAGTTTACACTATCCTCTCCTTTCTTTGATGTGCAAAAGTTAGTTAATTAACGTGGAGAAAGGAAGATGAATACCAAGCCATAGTTTATTTCCTGATAAACAGCTTCTATTCAAGTCTCATGTGAACTAACACAAAGCCAAATAAGTAAGCAAAAGAAAAAATATTTTGGCGGGGGGGTTAAGAACACTGGATGGACAGATGTAGCCTGTAACAGGATAAAAATAATATTTTACAAACATTTTGGTTCTTCTACTTGTTTTCTCTTAGAGCAGTCTTAGTCCAGTTTTTGTTAAATACATAAACATACTTATTTTGCTTTGTCAGTTATAATTGTGGGGGTGATGGAAAAAAAAGTTTATAAACATCCCATCCACTCTCTACAGCTAGTGGTACATAGGTAACGGTAGAGTAACTCATTTGTTTGCAGATATATCCTGTTTTCCCAAGGCTCTCTGTAATGAGCAGTTCATTAAACTCCAAAATGTCCACACCAGCTCTAATTATCTACAAGGTGATTCCTGTATGTAAACTCATGCCATGCTGCAGATTGTTACAAGAGCAATGGGCTTTCAGGATATTAAACTGTATTTTGTCTGGATCTCTGGAAACTTTTTGTGTGTGGTAGTATCACACTATAGTCTATCATTGTCATCTTTATAGAAGTAACCTTGAATATGCAGAAATTTAATCCCATTAGTAAACTGAACAACTACATTTCTAAATAACTTGTTTTACCTATACTTTGTACACATATGAATCAGTGACACACATTTATTATTCTTCCCAGTGCCTCTTACCAGCTATGCCATGTGATTTCTGTGAAACAACCAACCCATTACTTATAGTACATGATATTTTTTTAGTCATTGGATATATTATGGTCTCACAGTGATAATTATAGATATAATTATTTAAGTGCTTTTGCTTTACTGATTTCTGAGTGGCAATCCAGTGTTAGTGATTCAACCTGCCTGTCAATATCTGTGTTTTGGTGGGTATCAACAGAAAGGGTAAATGGACAATCATGGCAGCATTAGCAATTGGATTAGCTCCTCCTCTCACGCAATCAGGACAGGGGAAACTCAGAAAATACGCAATATAAGCCCACCCAATGTTCTCACTGTTCCCTTGTATTCTTGTGCTTACACAATGCACCTATGTCTGTTATTTGAGAAATATTTTTATCTTTTGAACTTACTAAAACCAGTTAATGACCATAGTCCTGATGGTAGATTCTTTCCTAGTGGAGCTTCCACATTGTATCCCTTGCCATGTGTAGATTTGGATGACCTCTGTAAGATGAGAATAAAATGTATCACTGACTTTATTTGTATTATGCCTTTGCTGTTCTCTTCTTTCTGATGATTGCCCTTTTATAATAGATTTTCTACAGCCACTTGCATTTATTTAATGCCGTTCATGGACTCCAATTTTATTTTGCATTATGTCTTCTGGGCGGTATATTTCTTGGAATCTGTGTTTGGGCGTCAGGGCTCTGAGAAAACAAAAACTAAAATATTTCCTTCAGTCCCTACATCTGCCAGAAGAGTCTCAGAACTTTAGGTCTTACCTTATGATGATTCATTTTCCTGTTCTTTTTTTAATGACAAGGTGGTCCTTAAACCAGTTCCAGATTTCCTTCCTAAGATGGTTTCTACTTTTCACATTAATCAGGAGTTTATACTTCCAACCTTTCAGGTTCTAGATTTTATGGAAAATAACTGCCATTTTCTGGACTTAGATTCCTCGAAATGTACATTAGACAGAAAGAATCATGAAGAAAACCTATAGATGTGTTCATTGCTATTTCTGGAAGAATGCTAAGGCTACCCTAAACATGTATTGCTACTTTGTTGTGGTGAAGTGGCTTATGTAATTCAATGAAGCTGTGAGCTATACCATGTAGGGTCACCCAAGTGGGGCAGGTCGTAGCAGAGAGGTCAAACAAGTTGTAGTCCACTGGAGAAGGAACTGTCAACCCATTCCAGTATCTTTGCCATGAATACCTTATGGAATGGCACATATATGTTGGATGTACAGTTTCCGAAAAGTTTAGAATTTGGCAAAAGCATTTTTTATTCAGCTTTTTTTGTCTTCCATGTCATGATACAAATTTAATTGACCTATTTGTAGCATATATATTTGGTTTGTGTATTTCTTCCCACCCCAGTTTACATTGGACGAGTCCCAGATGTTAATGCTGCCATGATACTGTTCAGAAAAAGGAATACATTTGTTTAAACATTTTGAACAATAGTATCAGCTCTGCCACTGGGAAAATAATTTATATTTGTCCTCTCACTTGAAAAGGTTGTGCACCTCTATCAGAGGAACACCATTTAAGTAAAAAAAAATATTTGCTTTATGTATACGATTTATTACAATCTAACAAATGTTATCACAGAACATATGGCTTGTTTACCCTCAAACATTTCAAATCTATGTAAAGGACAAAATAATGTTTATATATTTATATATATATATATATATATATATATATATATATATATATATATAGTAGGTTTTTCCTTCGTAGCTGTTGACCTCCGATTGAGATGAAAGCAGTACACTCATTTTTTGGAGTTATTTTTCAGCCTAGCAGCTAAGGAATTAAGGAAAATTGCATTAGAGAATCTGCTCCCTTTAATGGTTTTCATGAAATAGTAATTCTTAGATACAGCTACTGCTTACAGAGGTTTTTCATAATGAAGAATGGACAGCTGCTCCAGATCAGAGCTGGACTCCTAACGTTCAAAGTAATTTAATACCAACTGCCTTTCATAAAAGCCATCTAAATTTTGTACAAATCCAAATTCAATTACCTGAGCAGGAACTAATCAGTGACTATACAAGTGTTTTGTTAGTACCTGAGAAACTGCTCAAAGCAGAAAATCCATGTCCCTTTCATACATTTTCATCCTGCAGGGAGGCCTAAAAATATAACAACACCGACATGAAAGTTCCTAGCTCTAGCATTTTATATCCTTCATATCTTACTCAATTCTCAGTTAAAAGAGAGAGGTAGAACGGCTAGGATGCTGAGGGACTATGCATAATAATGTTATCACAGGTGAAATAAATGGGCACAATAGCTGAAAAGGCCTCTGTTTATATCTGCTGAGGTGCGCATGGAAATGCTACACCTGACAACCTCAACCTTAACCATTCTTCCATATTTATATAATACATTAAAACTGGCATTTAAGGATTAATCAGTTTAATTTTATGTCTTAACTTGACAAAAAGGTGAAAAGGAATGTCAAGAGTTATTTTTATGTTTTTATACAGCTTCTACTGCAAATGCAGAATTTTAGAAAGAGTAAAAATAACAATGGGAATATACTTATTACCTAATTCAAAATATTATTCTATGAAATGTCTTAGACTTATGCCAAGATACTAATATGTACTTTGCTTTTCTGAATTATTCAATCCTGCTGTCTAGCTGTTCCTTCTGCCTTCTTCTTTATTTCTCTTCTCCTTTCTAGTAATAAACTCCTACTTCAGAATCCATCTCCCAATACTGTGTAAAATGTAATTGTATTTACACTTCATTGCAAGAAAACACATTGTCCAAATGCCAACATAGCTGACATTTTGACAGTGTGAAGATCTTTCATGTTCATCATTAGCTATTAGTTTTCCCAGATATATTCCTTTCACACACCATGCAATGCTTCTACCAACTATACTCTGCACAATGGCTGTTCTAATCCACTGTACATTAGAGATTATGTCAAACTACAGGTACATTTCTCCATAATTGGTAGGAATGCCCGATTGGTCCAAATGTTCTGAACTAAGTCATGGAATTGGCATCTACCATTTTGAAGACAAGAATACACCCTTCGATAGACATTTGCCTATTGGGAGACTATTCTCCTCTACTACAAAAGCAACATAATAAATGGCTACAATTCCTGCTTATGGCCATGAAAAGCCACATTGCAAAAAAGACGCCACAACTTTACCTCCAGGAAATAATACTTAAACTAAATTTTTTAGTAATTAATAAAAAAATGACTCATGTCATATCCAACACATATCCAATATCTACTGAAATATGGGATGTATGGATCAACTCCCCATACTCAATCACAATCAAATAAAAATTACAAATATCACAAAACAAACACAAAAAAATAATATTAAAACTGGCTGAATTGATAACCTCTCAGAAGCTGAACAGGTACGGATTCAATGACAACTTTATTGACAAAATTGTAATCTGGAGTTCAAACCCATTAGGGATCATAGAAAAAAACTACATCAAGTACGACTCACTCAAGTGTATCCCCCCACACCTGAATGTTAGGGTTAGTTCAGTTTAAGGTAATATGTTTTAGGTTAAGTTAGTTAATATGTTTTACTGAATCTATAGCTATAGTCACAACAGAAAAATGAAAAGAAAAAAATGGAAAAAACTGAAGGAAGGTCATAGTTAAACAAAAGAACTACAACAACATTTTTTATACAAAGACTTTCAGATTTTATTAAATGTTGTTTATGACACGTGTGTTTAAATTTATAAGTATGAAACATGTTATTACATATGACTGTGAAAAATAAAGATTAATGATCAAAAAAGTAAAAGCAAGGGAGTGGTGGTGGCATAATTCACTGAAAGACTAGGTGCTAGCTAGGAGTGAGATAGGCAGCCATATATTTCTGCATCAACCAACAAGGACAAGATATAAGGCAGCACAGTTCTAGATGGCAGTGCTCTGTCCAAACCTGCCTTTTTGGTTTTAGATAAAACATAGTGTCTATGTAAACAGAATTGTCTATATGAACAGAAATACATTCGGCATGATTATTGTTGCAATGAGCTCACAAGGAATGCAGAACATTATTCTAAGTGATTTAATGTGCATTAGCCACCAATGTACTAGGCACAGTAATCCTGCTAGAGTAAAATTAGTAGCTGAAAGTGCGCCCTTATTATAATGAAACTAGGAACTTGCCCATCAAAAATGACGAGATTAAAATTGTAAGGCTGGCAATGCTGCTTGCCACACAATGTAAGGCTTTTGCTCCTCTGATCACCTTCAGTGCTCATCGTGAGCCCCACGCTGAGCGCCTTTGGTGCTCATTGCAAGCCTCTCCCGCTCGCAGTGCTCATCATGGTGCTCATAGGATTACTATTGCGACAACACATCATCAGTAGGGTAAAACTAACCTGTCTCACGACGGTCTAAACCCAGCTCACATTCCCTATAAGTGGGTGAACAATCCAACGCTTGGTGAATTCTGCTTCACAATGATAGGAAGAGACAACATCAAAGTATCCAAAAATGACGTCGCTATCATTGCGAGCCTTTCTTACCGTCTACTGTACAGGCCACTCAGTGCAGGTTTTATTAACCTGCAAGTTTTGTACTTGGGAATGCCATGTGTCTCTTTTCACCATCTTCTACCTGTCCCTTCCCTGTGTGTCTGCTGAATGTTTGCGTGTTACGTGATGAAGGCCGTTTGTTGTATTTTCAAAGTCCGGCGTGCCTGGCGTTGTTGGTATAAGTGTTACTGTCTTCCCGTCGTGTATTTTCTAAGTCCTGCGTGCCTGGCTTTGCTCAGCCTCATTTTCATGCAGTTTCAGAATTGTTTTATGTTTTTAGTCCGCCATTTTTTTTGATCTTTAATTGACGAAAACACCCAAATATAGCTTGAAATTGCAACCTCACTTCCAGGCTTCTTGGTTCTCCCCCTGTGCTGTCTGTAAGGGTGGTATTATATTTGTTAAATTATTTTTTTTGTTTTTAGGATTTTTAGAGTTACGCGCTTGGCTCGCAGTTCCAACCCTCACAATGCAGCCTAAATGCTGAGTGGCTGCTTTGCCTCGCTTTGCAAAGCATGCATGTGTGACAGCACGGCTGGCTGCAATGAACGCCTTTGGCTCGAGGCTCGCATTTGTGAAGGCGCCGCTGGCTCGCGGTGGCAACCTCGCTTTGCGAGGTATCGACTGTGTTGCCAACATTGCAAACTTCACCAACATCACAAGATCCACAACTTTATATGTGATGGTTTTAGTGATTTTGGTCAGGATAATGCAAGGTGAGAGACGTGAGACCCTGTCTAATGTGTGACTAGCACCTTGATGTATTTAAACCTGTGACACACTACTGCATTTTCAGCAGGATTATGTTTTGAAAAGTGATGTATATATTCAATTGGTGCCACAGTATAATCAGTATAATAATGGGTTTGGTCTGGAATGATGCATGATATCACAACACATAACTTCTCTTTGCATTTTGTATAAATTATTTCCTTATAGTTTCCACATGTTAATAGAAGAAACATGTTACAACAACATCCCAATTCAAAAATGTAAATGTAAAATGTATCACTGTAAACAGTATATTCTCATCTATTTGATAAAGGTTCATGAAATATAAAAGACTGTTTGTTTTTTGTTTTCCCCTACTCTTGTTTTTTTCATACTTTTATTTCTTGTGTTATGTGATGTTGTAACATATGATTAAATTGATTGATGATCCATGCACATTTACACTTGTATTGTGCATGCTTAGTCAACACTGTTGGCATCAATGGGTCATTAAGTATTTGCAGTATCACCTCTGGTGTCATCAGTGATTTTCATGGTGACAATGCAGATGCTCCTTCCCTCCACAAAATTACTTAATTCCCATACCTCATGTGATGCTGTCCAAATGGCTGAACCAATAACAAGTACTGATGACCACTTAAAGCTTGTTTTTTAAAATGGCCAGCACACACCCAACAATGCACATTTATTTTCCTTAACATTTCATCTGACAAATGGATTATGGGAATTGAAGTTTGGCTAAATTGGAAGCCCAAGGCAAATTCAGTTGATATGAACATATATTGAATATTTTAATTTTATGATTGTAATGAAAGGAAGTGTTGTTCTTATTTATGTTTTTGTCTTTTTGTATTGAAGTAATTAAAACAAAATAGAGGAAAGAAAAGATCACAGAAATGGTACTAAAAGTTGGTAAACTCTGTAAAGAAGTTGTTAAAATGTGTTTAACAATGAAATGTTTTTAAAATATGAAGACTCACAGCCTTATTAAATTGTGATTCTGTAAATTTAAAAGGGCTCTATATAAGCACACAGCACATTTTTTTAACAGAACTTTTTAGTTAGTGAACTTCTATCCAAAAGCAAGGCCTTCACTAACTAAAAGCTTATGTAAATAAAATATGCTGTGTGCTTAAATAGAGTCCTTTTAAATTTACTGAATCGCCATTTAATAAGGCTGTTGATCTATAAGCTCATACAGTATGACTGTTTTATCAATGTAAAACCAGTTATGTACGTCCCATTCACTACTACCACTACTACTAATAATGACAACTTATAAAGAGATTTTCTTCCATTTGGACTAAACACACCTAAAAATACTTCCCTAGATATTGTGTTATCCAAAGGCTGGGTATGCCAGGAAGAGGAGTGGTTTTTACTACAGGGCTCAGTTCCACCTAAACCTTCCACTAACATTTCCAATTTATTTATACTATTTTTAATCCAAAGGTAATTAAGAAATTATGTTCCTTTATAAAGGTGTGCATTTTTCGGAATCTATCCCGTTGTAAATTCACCAGCACTGACTGCTCTAGTGCCAGCAAGTAGCCGCTAAATGGCGCTGTGGATATTTTGCAGCGCTGCCGATATTTCACACAAGTTGTAACCTTAGAAGGTTACCCTAACCCTCACCCTAACTCTAAACCCCACCATAAACCTGAAAGTTTACCTAACTCTAACGCTATGGTATGGACACTGAAAATCGACAGCGCCATCTAGCGGTTGGTGGGCGGCACTGCTGCTGCCACTGCTGGTGAATTTTTGTTGAATTTGAAGAGGGAAAAGACCCATTTTTCTGTGGTTCGTCAGGAGTTAGCCATTAATAAAATCTGTTATTAAAATGATGCTACTGTTATGTCTTTGTAGGAGTTTACATATGTTAATTAATTTTTGCATTTATTTTCCATTTTTTTAGTTATAAAAGTTCTAAGAAACATAGTCATCATTCTAAAATCATCCCTATAAAGTGTGAAATAGTAGGAAAGGCTACCGTTAAGTGGATGAACAGCACGCTACAAAGCTTATATTTAACATAAGCCATTTGGTATTTCACAGTAATTCATTTCTCTTGCTAATGTAAAATACATTGCAGGTGGCACTGAACAAGTGTTATACCTGTATCACTAAGACCCTTTATTCAAAAGTGCTGTAACCAGAATCCTAGGAAGCAATTAGATTACAAACTGCTATGCCTGGACAGGAAAAACTAATCTACATTAATTCTAATTGGCAGTGTTCTGAACTATGTTGTTCTGCATCATTGCCCAGGGTAAAGAAGCTTGCATCAGTCTGAAAGCTGTAAGTACGAGCACAAAGGAAGACTACCAATTTATAGTAACACAATAGACTTACTGTATGCTGTCCCTCCATCTTAATTCAGGTCATCTTTCAAAAGGAGCTCTTTTGACCTAATGGTTGTTAGTTAAGTAAATCTTGATTAATGGATTGATTGCAATCTGTTGCTTTTGTGTTTAAAATTACACTTAGATGACAATGACACAAAATAACACATTTAATGTTCTGTCCTCGGCTTTATATCAAAATAACTAGTGAGTTATTCACTATATTTTGGGCAGCATAATTAATTACTACTTCAAACATACTGTGAAAGAAAATAATAAGCAGAATCAATGAAACCATAGTCATGCAGCAATTCCTCATTTTAGAATTTAAATTTAGTGAATCTACACACAAAAAAATCAGCAAATACTATTAAATAATATAATTCAAGCAATATTTGATTTAATACTCTGCTACATTTTTAGATGATTGAATTTAAAGTCTAAATAATAATTTTAAAGTCTGAATTTACAGTCTAAATAGACGGTAGGAAAAAAAGTTTTATTCCTCCTCCACAAAGGGGAATGAAAACAACATTAAACTCATACAAACAAATACATTTTCATTGACTGCTGTTAACTCCTTAGCTTATAGCTAGGTCCCCCTATTGTTTTTGTTACACCCCTTGCTGTGGAAGGAGTAAGAATTTCCGCCAATATAAAATTTAGTTCCCCATTAAACTAAGATTTAACACTTTAACATACATATAAAAGAAATGGGTAATAATTGAAATACCTTACTTATATTTATGCTTTTATTGTGTCTTTGAGGGAGATATTGCCCACACTGTTTACTGCTTGGTCCATTTCAGATTATGGATTCCATCAAGTTTTTGGTGTTGTAAATAAAAGAGTCAATACAATTAACCACAATGGGCCTCATTTAATTGCAATTTTGCCAATTTAATAGGGCTCTAAATAAGCACATAACATATTTTTTTTAAAGAAGTTTTTAGTTAGTAAGCATCTATACAAAACCAAGGTTTTCACTGACTAAAAACTTCTTTAAAAAAAAATATGCTATGTGCTTATTTAGAGCCCTATTCGATTGGCCAAATCGCAAGTGAATGAGGGCCAATGGCAGCAAGAGAATGCTTATCTCTAACGTGCAGCACATACTTTCACAAGTTCCACACCTAGGAATGAATGATTACTATAGTGCATTTAGAAATAAAGCTCATATGTTTGTTAATCATTGGGCAAGGCCTATGATCAGCTGCTAGTCATTGTTTTTGTGTATACAGTACTAAGACAGTTACTACTACTGTGTTGTCAACAATTACACATCTTCCTAGTAAGGTAAACAATCTTTTACAGTAAACAGTACATCAGCTTACAATATATTTGAAATGTATGGATGTGATATCACTATTATAGAATACCTTTTATTTATATGAAGTGTAATTCCAGTATATGTTCTATAAAAACTCTGAGACTATGACAAGTAACATATGAATATGGTCTATGGTCATATTCTTGCATTCTATAGCCACTTCTTAAAATCTCCTTATAACTACAAGTCGCAGTGTTTGTAGTTAAAATATCATACAACAGTCCTATCAATACAAATGTATTTGTACATGCATTATTAAAGTTTCAAGTTAATTATCCTTAATCCTCACTCCACATACAGTACTAAACCTGAGGACAATGCATATTGTTGGTGCTAACCAACCTTTGTGGATTTCCCAATCTTGTAAATAATATTTTGAAACAAAAGAATCAAGTCAATGCACCCACAAATAAAAATCTAAGTTTATTGAAGATCACATTAAAATATCATAGCAAAAATATATGCAACACAGAAGCATTTATAGTATACACATTTAGTTTTTGGATGAGCAAGTGTCTCAGCATGAAACTCGTACAAATGCTTCAGTTTCTTACCTGTCAGCTTTGATGTTTAAAGGGATCTTTAACAAATTTGGATTCTTCTTTTTATAGTTTGAGTGCATTGGTACAGTGTTATTTTTAATATAAGGCATGCCTACCATAATTCCTTTAGATTGTAAGCGAATTTCCAGTCTTGTAGGGTGCTTTGGGATAAAGCACTTTCTGCTAAGATTCTAAGCTCAAAACAGGGCCCTTCAACTTTTGAATTTGTTAAACTTGTATTTCCCCTGTTCTTATCCCCTGTACAGCGCTACAGAATATGTTGGGGCGATACAAATAAAAGATAATAATAATAAATAATAATTCCCCTATTAACAGTTACATATTTTCTTTTCGTTTTTTGTTATACATCTAATACTATTAAGTTGAATAATTGTTTCTAATTGTTGTATTAATTTAAATATATATTATTTGATGTTCTTTTATTGAAAAACCTATAGTAAGAAGTGATTCATAAATATAAGCTTACTGTCCATTCAAATAATATTTCTAACAATTTCTAACAATATGTGATAATGTATTCATTTTATAGATGCTCTATACCAAAATCAGGAAAATATTGTTCTATTATGGGATTCTGATTCCATTGGTAAATTTTTAGTAATATTTTATTATAATATTAAAGTTATTCTGACATTGTATATCAAGTAGATTATTCTTACTGTGACGAAGTTATGAATAAGAGAGTACATTAGGTTATTCTGGGATAATCGCAAGATCATGTTCTGAGCAAAATGCTTGCAATGAATATAGATCAAAATTTTCATTTATATTTTATTATTGCAGTTAAATAATGTAATTTTACATTTTCTTTCTAAATTTTCCCTCGTCTGCCTCGATTTGACCTCACTACATAGCTGCTTCTTCATATTTCCCTTTCTCTTGGCTTTCTCTCTTCCAGTATTGTTGCTTCCCTACTTTAATTTATTATAGAAAAAAGGCTGTTTGTTAAGATTTTTGGCTAAACCAAGGACACTTTTTGTGTATCAAAAAATATATGGACCATTCACTAATTGAGAAAGTGACATAGAAGAGTCACGAAATGTCTAGGGTTGTTCCATATGTTTTTATCATGTGTCATTTAACAATAACTACAGTAGTTGTGAATTGGAGGCTCACGCAGGAAGCATCTGTGAGATCAGAAAAATAGATAATTTCTTTACAACCCCAGTCGAATGCTTTTGTTCTTAACTTTATGTGTTAATGTTTTTAGAGTATGTTACTATTACTGTAATGTAGTAATAGCTCCCATTCAGTCTAACTCACATTTTTGTCCCTTTATATGCAACTTATTACTTGTGCCCTACTTAAAATATTTTTTGCAACTTCTTATGACTCACAGCCCGTCTAGCAGGTTTACTTGTTCCGATGCAGTTCTTATGAATTTATGTAGGTGTTACATGGCTCTTGCAGTCTATTTCTCATAAGACCTTACTGATATATATCAAGGGATTTGTCATGTAAGGAAATCTGTTTAGTAGACTCTCCAGGATCCTTATATGATCCTTATATGCTACACTTAAGCATATATGAGTGTTAAGTTGCGAGTAAGAACCCAGAAATACAGTAATCCCCATAGCAACCCCAGTAAAGTTAAAGAACACTTGCAAATATATATCCAGTACATCTTATAAATAGTGATGTCGCGAACATAAAATTTTCGAGTTCGCGAACCCCGAATGTGAACCGCCGCAAATGTTCGCGAACCGGCGAACCCGGCGAACCGCCATAGACTTCAATGGGCAGGCGAATTTTAAAACCCACAGGGACTCTTTCTGGCCACAATAGTGATGGAAAAGTTGTTTTAAGGGGACTAACACCTGGACTGTGGCATGCGGGAGGGGGATCCATGGCAAAACTCACACGGAAAATTACATAGTTGATGCAGAGTCTGTTTTTAATCCATAAAGGGCATAAATAACCTAACATCCCTCTCCATCATCATCCTCCCCTGTATCTCTTTACCCCCTCCCTCATCATCCTCCCCTATGTCTCTTTCTTCCCTTCCTCATCACCCTCCCCTGTGTCTCATCCCCCCTCCCTCATCATCCTCCCACCTCCCTCGTCATCCACCTCTGTATCTCTTTACCCACTCCCTCATCATCCTCCCCTGTGTTTCTTCCCCCCTCCATCATCATCCTCCCCTGTGTCTCTTTCCCCCCTCCCTCATCATCCTCCCCTGTGTCTCTTTCCCTCCTCCCTCATCATCCTCCCCTGTGTCTCTTTTCCCCCTCCCTCATCTTCCCCTGTATCTCTTCCCCCCTCCATCTTCATCCTCCCCTGTGTCTCTTTCCCCCCTTCCTCATCACTCTACCCTGTTTCTCATCCCCCCTCCCTCATCATTCTCCCCCCTTCCTCATCATCCTCCCCTGTGTCTCTTCCCCCCTCCATCATCATCCTCCCCTGTGTCTCTTTCCCCCTCCCTCATAATCCTCCCCTGTGTCTCTTCCCCCCTTCCTCATCATCCTCCCCTGTGTCTCTTTCCACCCTCCCTCATCATCCTCCCCTGTGTCTCTTCCCCCCTCCCTCATCATCCTCCCCCTCCCTTGATGATAAGGGGGGGAAAAAGACACACGGATAAGTGTGAGGGGTGTTAGGGTAAGGGGTGTTAGGGATAAGTGTAAGAGGGTATTAGGGTTAGGTGTTAGGGTGAGGGGTGTTAGGGATAAGTGTGGGGGGTGTTAAGTCTTAGGGATAAGTGTGAGAATGTTAGGGTTAGGTCTTAGGATGATGGGTGTTATGGATAAGTGTGAGGGGTGTTAGGGTAAGGGGTGTTAGGGATAAGTGTAAGGGGGTATTATGGTTAGGTGTTAGGGTGAGGGGTGTTAGGGATAAGTGTGGGGGTTGTTAGGTCTTAGGGATAAGTGTGAGAATGTTAGGGTTAGGTGTTAGGTTGATGGGTGTTATGGATAAGTGTGAGGGGTGTTAGGGATAAGTGTAAGGGGTGTTAGGGTTAGGTGTTAGGGTGAGGGATGTTAGGGTTAGGTGTTAGGGATAAGTGTGAGGGGTGTTAGGGTTAGGGTGAGGGGTGTTAGGGATAAGTGTGAGGGTTGTTAGAGTTAGGTGTTAGGGTGAGGGGTGTTAGGGATAAGTGTGAGGGGTGTTTGGGTTAGGTGTTAGGGTGAGGGATGTTAGGGTTAGGTGTTAGGGATAAGTGTGAGGGGTATTAGGGTTAGGGTGAGGGGTGTTAGGGATAAGTGTGAGGGGTGTTAGGGTTAGGTGTTAGGGTGAGGGGTGTTAGGGATAAGTGTAAAGGGTGTTAGGGTTAGGTGTTAGGGTGAGGGATGTTAGGGTTAGGTGTTAGGGATAAGTGTGAGGGGTGTTAGGGTTAGGGTAAGGGGTGTTAGGGATAAGTGTGAGGGGTGTTAGGGTTAGGGTGAGGGGTGTTAGGGATAAGTGTAAGGGGTGTTAGGGTTAGGTGTTAGGGTGAGGGATGTTAGGGTTAGGTGTAGGGATAAGTGTGAGGGGTGTTAGGGTTAGGGTGAGGGGTGTTAGGGATAAGTGTGAGGGGTGTTAGGGTTAGGTGTTAGGGTGAGGGGTGTTAGGGATAAGTGTAAAGGGTGTTAGGGTTAGGTGTTAGGGTGAGGGATGTTAGGGTTAGGTGTTAGGGATAAGTGTGAGGGGTGTTAGGGTTAGGGTAAGGGGTGTTAGGGATAAGTGTGAGGGGTGTTAGGGTTAGGGTGAGGGGTGTTAGGGATAAGTGTAAGGGGTGTTAGGGTTAGGTGTTAGGGTGAGGGATGTTAGGGTTAGGTGTAGGGATAAGTGTGAGGGGTGTTAGGGTTAGGGTGAGGGGTGTTAGGGATAAGTGTGAGGGGTGTTAGGGTTAGGTGTTAGGGTGAGGGGTGTTAGGGATAAGTGTGGGGGGTGTTAAGTCTTAGGGATAAGTGTGAGAATGTTAGGGTTAGGTCTTAGGATGATGGGTGTTATGGATAAGTGTGAGGGGTGTTAGGGTAAGGGGTGTTAGGGATAAGTGTAAGGGGGTATTATGGTTAGGTGTTAGGGTGAGGGGTGTTAGGGATAAGTGTGGGGGTTGTTAGGTCTTAGGGATAAGTGTGAGAATGTTAGGGTTAGGTGTTAGGTTGATGGGTGTTATGGATAAGTGTGAGGGGTGTTAGGGATAAGTGTAAGGGGTGTTAGGGTTAGGTGTTAGGGTGAGGGATGTTAGGGTTAGGTGTTAGGGATAAGTGTGAGGGGTGTTAGGGTTAGGGTGAGGGGTGTTAGGGATAAGTGTGAGGGTTGTTAGAGTTAGGTGTTAGGGTGAGGGGTGTTAGGGATAAGTGTGAGGGGTGTTTGGGTTAGGTGTTAGGGTGAGGGATGTTAGGGTTAGGTGTTAGGGATAAGTGTGAGGGGTATTAGGGTTAGGGTGAGGGGTGTTAGGGATAAGTGTGAGGGGTGTTAGGGTTAGGTGTTAGGGTGAGGGGTGTTAGGGATAAGTGTAAAGGGTGTTAGGGTTAGGTGTTAGGGTGAGGGATGTTAGGGTTAGGTGTTAGGGATAAGTGTGAGGGGTGTTAGGGTTAGGGTAAGGGGTGTTAGGGATAAGTGTGAGGGGTGTTAGGGTTAGGGTGAGGGGTGTTAGGGATAAGTGTAAGGGGTGTTAGGGTTAGGTGTTAGGGTGAGGGATGTTAGGGTTAGGTGTAGGGATAAGTGTGAGGGGTGTTAGGGTTAGGGTGAGGGGTGTTAGGGATAAGTGTGAGGGGTGTTAGGGTTAGGTGTTAGGGTGAGGGGTGTTAGGGATAAGTGTGGGGGGTGTTAAGTCTTAGGGATAAGTGTGAGAATGTTAGGGTTAGGTCTTAGGATGATGGGTGTTATGGATAAGTGTGAGGGGTGTTAGGGTAAGGGGTGTTAGGGATAAGTGTAAGGGGGTATTATGGTTAGGTGTTAGGGTGAGGGGTGTTAGGGATAAGTGTGGGGGTTGTTAGGTCTTAGGGATAAGTGTGAGAATGTTAGGGTTAGGTGTTAGGTTGATGGGTGTTATGGATAAGTGTGAGGGGTGTTAGGGATAAGTGTAAGGGGTGTTAGGGTTAGGTGTTAGGGTGAGGGATGTTAGGGTTAGGTGTTAGGGATAAGTGTGAGGGGTGTTAGGGTTAGGGTGAGGGGTGTTAGGGATAAGTGTGAGGGTTGTTAGAGTTAGGTGTTAGGGTGAGGGGTGTTAGGGATAAGTGTGAGGGGTGTTTGGGTTAGGTGTTAGGGTGAGGGATGTTAGGGTTAGGTGTTAGGGATAAGTGTGAGGGGTGTTAGGGTTAGGGTGAGGGGTGTTAGGGATAAGTGTGAGGGGTGTTAGGGTTAGGTGTTAGGGTGAGGGGTGTTAGGGATAAGTGTAAAGGGTGTTAGGGTTAGGTGTTAGGGTGAGGGATGTTAGGGTTAGGTGTTAGGGATAAGTGTGAGGGGTGTTAGGGTTAGGGTAAGGGGTGTTAGGGATAAGTGTGAGGGGTGTTAGGGTTAGGGTGAGGGGTGTTAGGGATAAGTGTAAGGGGTGTTAGGGTTAGGTGTTAGGGTGAGGGATGTTAGGGTTAGGTGTAGGGATAAGTGTGAGGGGTGTTAGGGTTAGGGTGAGGGGTGTTAGGGATAAGTGTGAGGGGTGTTAGGGTTAGGTGTTAGGGTGAGGGGTGTTAGGGATAAGTGTAAGGGGTGTTAGGGTTAGGTGTTAGGGTGAGGGATGTTAGGGTTAGCTGTTAGGGATAAGTGTGAGGGGTGTTAGGGTTAGGGTAAGGGGTGTTAGGGATAAGTGTGAGGGGTGTTAGGGTTAGGTGTTAGGGTGAGGGGTGTTAAGGATAAGTGTAAGGGGTGTTAGGGTGAGGCATGTTAGGAATAAGTGTGAGGGGTGTTAGGTCTTAGGGATAAGTGTGAGGGGTGTTAGGGTTAGGTGTTAGGTTGAGGGGTGTTATTGATAAGTGTGAGGGGTTTTAGGGTTGGGTGCTAAGGTGAGGGGAGGATGATGATAAGGGGGGAAAGAGACACAGGGGTGTCCTTGCAGCAGAGAACAAAAGAGTCCTTCAGGACTGTATTGCACACTGTGTACAGTAGCCTAGCTATGGTTTTCCCTATTGATGCAGTATCACCTACACTCAGCCTCCTCTCAGTAAGACTGCAAGTTAGTTATGATTCCAAAATGGCTGCTGTCCATGAGTTAGAAGGGTCTGGAAGGCAGGGTATGATGCTGATTGGCTGGAATGTGTCTGCTGACTGTGAGTTGCAGGGTCAAAGTTTGCTCAATGATAAAGTATAGGGGGCGGGTCGAATATCGCATATGTTCGCAGTTTGCCGCAAACGCGAACATGCTATGTTCGCCGGGAACAGTCCGCCGGTGAACTATTCGCGACATCTCTACTTATAAAACATTTTATTTTTATTAATATATAAAAAATTCTCTAATGATTATATTGACACCTCCAGGGGGTTTATACACAGGCATCTGCTCCCCCCAATCAGCATCCAGCATCAGGGGAGCAATATTAACTATTTATCTGCTGTTGCTTGCTCAGTTAATCTCCTTGCAGCAGCAATACATAGCACATATCAGTGATACACTTCATATCCAAAGCTGCCTCGCAGCACAAACAGAAACTCAAGAGTTAAGCTAACATGATTGGCCAAAACAAATCACTTGGAAGGTGTTAACCCTGATTTCCAACTGTCAGAAATTACAAGACATTTTGAACACTTCAATTTAAGTGTTTAAATGGTTATATTGGGCTTTTTTTCATACAAAAATGTTTGCATACACTACTAATTCTCCTCTATCACATGCATTCATAATCCAGTAAACTTACATATTATTTTAACAATTTGAAATACATATTTTGTTTTTTAAGCAAAATAGGCTTCAATATTATGTTAACGTGTCTTTGAGCTATTTCCTTTCTCCTACTGGTACACCAGTAGCTCCTTAGGTGTCTCGTAAGTGTTGTTTGATGTATGATGTTCAGTGACTCTTATGGGAGCCATCAAATACAACTTTAAGTAAGATCTCCTGTAGCAGCAGGGAACAGTACACACCCAGAGATCATTTGTAACAGTGTAATCAATAACTGTGTCTTACAACACTTTTGTTTAGATTTTCCTATCTGGTCATATGCAACAGCTTTCTTTTTCAAGGATGCAGAACAGATAGTAGACATCCACAGGCCTTTATATCTCACTAGCAAATTGCCCGTCAAAAAATGACGGTCATAAAATTGTAAGGTAGGTAATGCTGTTTGCCACACAATGTAAAGCTTTTGGTCCTCTGAGTACCTTTGGCGCTCATTGCGAGCCTCTCCCCTGGTGTACTTTTGCGAGCCTCTCCCCTTGTGTACTTTTGCTCCTCTGAGCACCCTGTCAGCAATGTGTTAGCAATGTGGCAAGTATGCAATACAAACAGGCTGCGTGCATGAGGCCAAACTGTTTGTTTAGTTTGGTAAAGTGGCATTTTTGAATGGTAATGTTATTAGTTGCAAGTTAGTGTTGTAAAATGGCAGCGATTGTCTATGTGTTACGCGGCTCTCAAGCATTTTCCGTCCCTCCTAATAGTGTATTTTGTACCTCATACGTTGATGGGTAAAAGCATTATGTGCCTGGCAGTGTTTTGCATGGTTAGGGGTCGTGTAGCCTTGTTTTCATTTTTTTTCAGCCGGCATTTTTTTAGTTGCTTAGACGATTTTCGAGTGCCAAAACTCTATAAATTTGGTTTAAATTTGCGTGCAACCTCACTCCCAGACGTCCTGGCCGTCCCTGCTGTGTGTGCACATCCAAAAACAACAAAAACACAAAGAATTGTATTTTTATTTTCTTTGTGTTTTTGTTGTTTATGGATGTTTGCGGTTCGGCCATTAGCTTCATATTTTCGTAATTTTTCCATGCGATTTTTTCAAACTGCTACGGGTCTCGCATTGTGCTACGGGTCTCGCCTATGGCACTCATCTCCACCAGTGCAGTGAGCGCCTTTGGCGCTTCTTGCCTGCTCACTGCCTAAGTTGTATGGGGTCGTAGGGATGAGCACCTATGGCGCTCATCTCCTCCAGCGCAAGTAGCGCCTTTGGAGCTACTTGCCTGCAACTGTGGCTGGCTCGCTCTGCAAGCCCGCAAGTGTTAGCAACAACTTGCAATGCTCACAAATATATATGTGATAATACAAAGTAGACAGCAGGTTAGAGGCATCTACCTTAGGGGTTATTATGTGTCAACAAGGATATAAATAATAAAGCTTCTCTGGTTGGACTGTGTGCGTTTGGTTTGAACTGTGCAGATCATCTATATATACCACAGGATTTTGGGAGTTGTAGTCATACGCTTAGATCAGCGATATCAACACCAGACAAAAGAACCAGAACTTCTATAAGTCCTAGGAAATTCATGGTATAATTCAGGCACTCAACTTTTCTGAAACAGATCACAGAATTACAATTTTTAAAATACTAGAATGTGAACAAGCAAAATTGTCAGGCTTCATGTGTGGCTCAGCTAGGAGGAACATTGTATAGGAGAAGTACTACTACAAGGCGTCAAACACTCAAATTTTCCTAGGAAGATCACAGAATTGTCATTTTTTAAATACTACAATGTGAGCAAGCAAAATGCTTATTGTATTGGATCATTGTACAGGAGAAGTACTACTACAAGAGTAGGGGTTAGGTGTGACTTCTAAGATTATTGCAATAAGTTGTTTTATTTACAAAATATTGTTTTCCATACAACCCTATTTCTGTTAATGAACATAAGAGAGTAGAGTTAAATTTTCAGCTTTTAGGCCATACCTCTGCTCTGTACTGGGCAAGGAAAACCAGAGATGTTTTTACATAAATGAGAGAAATATATTGTGTAAAACCGTAACATAATATGTGTATGTAAGAACTATTCCATGTCTCCCGTAACAACTCCAGTAAGGCTGTCACTGACCTATTGGAGTTCCTGTGAGTCAATTTATGGAGCTGTTACATTTTCTTGCATGCTAACTCACATACAAACTTACCTACTTGTAGGCAGGTAGTTTGTATGTTAGGGAAAATAGTGGTCCTTACATATACACTTAGGCAGCTCTATGAGTATGAAGCAGCACGTCAGAGCCTGTAAAAACAGTAGTCTCTATTACATCATTCATATGTTTGCTAAAATATAAACCTGTTCACAGATTAGAGGAGGTTATGAACATATATGTTGTTGGTGTGCATTGTATATGGTTGACTTAAAAAAGTAAAAAAAATCAGGGAGCACTGCTTGGAGATCAATCTGTATATAATATACTCTATTTCAGAGATACCTAAAAAAACACAAACATAACTAAAATGGACATAATGAAGCTATACCCCCCCCCCCCCACACACACACACACACACACACTCACACACTTGGATGTAGTAGCTGCTCTCCCACAACATTAAGAGGTCATCTGGAACAACGCTTGTCAGGGGCTCGTGGTGTAGGTGGTGGCATTCCAGCAACAGGTGGGGCGGGTGGGTGTGATGGAGAGCAATGTTGAGCATTCTCTTCAAGTGTTGGGGATTGGGAGACAGTCTCTTTCTGAAAGGGATCCAGCACGGCTGCTATGAGGCCTCCCCATACTTGACCAGCTCTGGGTTTATTCTGGAGAGTTGCCTCTCGATGATAGAGGCACAATTCTGTTGCTTGAGGCATTAGCATTTCAGTTCCATTTTCATTTGCCTATGGTGTCTTTGGTTTTTGTGCTAGAAACATTTGACTTCATAGAACAACTCTCTCCATAAGCTGTCCAACTCCAGGAAATGTTGTTGCTGGATCTAGAGGCAAGCTTCCACATCAATCTCCAATGTAGGAGAGGGTTGCTGTGGCATGGATCATGCTGCCAGATTGGAAGCTGCTGGTTCAGGTGTTGGGGCAGAGTAGCTAAGGCCTGAGATCCTTGGTCAAGGTCCTTTTATACTGTCAATGCTCCTCCCAATGTTAGCAGCTGGTTAGAGCATTACTATGTGGGGGCTGTGGGGTCAAATTGCATCATGTTCACATCAGGCCTTAGAATCTCCTCCACTGTCCATGTGAATTCCTCCCTTCCCACTGGTTCTTGTCCTTCTATTTCTATGGTGGCTGCTTCGGCATTTCTGGTGATAATGTAGAAGAAAAAGAACACATATTTAGTTTTTTTATTATCATAAGCATAACTTAATTCAGTGTTTGTATGTATCATGTTCCGTTGTGGGTTGCATAAGCAATGGCTTAGAGAGATATTTATGCTATTACTATCGGTGAAATATGGTGTGATGACTGTGGTGATTAACATAATCTAGGTTGTGATTTTGCTGATGCATTCATGGCTTGCCCTCAGAGTTATGTTAAACCATGAGTTTATGTCATTTTAAAGAAATGGCCTATTTATTCTGTATTATTAGTATCAATATGAAAAGAAACAATATTGTGTGCGGTTGTGGTCTAAATTAGTCATTGTTGATCATCAACTACATAGCATGTATGATATATACAGTATATTGCAGCTGAGTTACAGAGCCACTGCTATGTGATGTGATCCATATCATTGAGTAGTACTCACCTTGCAGTATGTCAGACTGGTCCATTTCCAGTAAACCAGGTATTCCAGTGAATGTTTGTGGGAACTCTACTCCTTGGGCAGCCATCTTATTCTTGACTATGGCCAGGCAGTCACCTTTCTCTACAACAGGTGTCACTTTTCTCTACAACCTTGCCCTCTTACCAGACCTCCTTAGAGCATATGCTCTATTGGTTGTAGATAGCATTTAGGAGGAAATAAATTCCTCCTGGGAGTAATCGAGTGCCCTATGCTTTTTTTTTGCAAGCTTTATAAACCCCCTGACTTTGCTGAATGCTGTTACATTACTTTTAAATCACCCATGTTTTGCCATATTTTGGAGACATTTTTAAAAGAAGGAGTGAATAGAATGAAATATGAGTGAAAAATACAATTTCCAGGTTAAACAATACAATTGATATAAAATGAAAATATGAAATATAATTTAATAAAAAGCCCACTGCAGCACAAGAAAATAAACATGTTTGTCAAGTATGTACCAAGCTAAAAATATGCACAGCTGTATAAGCCATGGACGTAAAACATTTTTGCGAAAGTTTCAGTTTTTAAGAACTCTGTTTATGAATATAAGAATCCATTTTGTGTTTACTAAATCACATCATGAGAGATAGATAAGGGGGTGTATGTATACTGTTATCAGTAGAGGAAGGGGTGGGGATGGTGAGCAAACAATGCTTTTTTGAAGCGTATTTATGCTGTTAAGATAAAGCTGGAACTTGTCACATATTTACAATGAGTTAGGTTCACTAGCCTTCGCTGGAACTTTGTTTATGTAGGCAGACTGGATCCATATATTATCTTAATACTTCTTCATTGCTCTAAAATTAAAATCTATCCTGTATCATTTTTCCATTTTAATCTAGAAGTTAAAGGTATATGCTAGTGAGCTGGGTTGTGAATGCATCTGATAGAGGAGCATTAGCAGTGTATGAAAATATTTTTTTGCATGAAAACATCCCAAAATAAACATTAATTAGCTTACTTTGAAGTCAGCAAAATTTCCAATGTTTTTAGGCATTTGCATTTTATCGTGTACACCCCTAGAAAACTCCACCTCAACTAGCATAACATTCAAATTCAGAATCAGGCTAATACATTGTATCATTCTTGTATCTCAGTGGCTTCTGGCATGTGCTCAGTAAAAGAACTGCAACAGTTACTTCCTGTTTTCTGTACCAAAAAGCTTATGTAAAATCTGTGTGGGTGTAAACCACTGGATTTGTCTTTTGTGCAAATAACTTTGTAAGTAAACTAAACTTTTCTATATAACACATGTTTTCATACACTACTAATTCTCGTCTATCAGATGCATTCATAACCCAGCTCACTTGCATATACCTTTAATGTATTATCATTTTAACCGGAAATGTGATTGTTAGCTAATATTTGTTTAGCAGTTGTTCCAAAGTAACATATAATGTCATAAAATGTATGTGCTGTTGTGCTAGATAGTAGCATGAAATGTTATTTTAAATTAGATTTATTATTTACATTTATATAGTCAAAGGACTTACCTTATTCCACTAATCTGTAATTCTGTAAATATCTTTCCCATTTTTCTTTTAGATATTTAAGATAATTTACGGTATATCAAGTGTTTATGCATGTAGTTCAAATGATTTGATTAGATTATCTTAATCTGTTTAGGGATTCTAACATAAGTAAAACTGCAACTGCAACAAAAATGGCTTAATAACTTTTGTTTCTTCAATGCATTTCAGTATCATAGTTTAATATTCAACAATGCACATTCACTCCAAAAATTCATGGAAATGCAGTCCTCTTCTGAATAACAAAATCCCAAATATGCATGCAGAGAAATAATAACACTTTTGAATAATTATAGTTGCCATATTTCAAACTCTTAGTGACATAGGAACAATACTATGATTCTAAACAATGCATTCACTTCACAATGAAACATATTGTGTATTGTGTTAAAAAAAATGAACAGAATGTTTCTTGTGAACATTATACAATAATCATTTTACTGTTTCACAGTAAAGTGCTTGTAGTATTTCTGAGAGGGCATTTGTATGATTTTAATATAGCTAATGTATGTTGTAGCTGTAGGCTGCTGTCAGCTTCAGGCATCAGTTATCCTTAATTCCATTCATATTATACGAATGTCTTGAAAGCATATGCATTGTGTCGTGCTAACTAAATTTAATGCAAAAAAATGATTTTGTTCAAATAAAGTGTATTATTGACAAAACTACAAACATTAAAAGTCATCAGTTTATCAGGTCTCTTTTACCCCCCCCCCCCCCCCTCTATAATAGCCCAGTTTCATCATTTTTATGCAGTTGAGAGCAGGATAAAGTCTTAGGTTTATTTGGACAAAAAATACATCTTTTCTGATCAGATCACCTTTTTATATATAATCAATGTAAAAAAATTAAGAGACCTTCTTTACTTAAAGTGCCATTTACCTCACTGTAAGAGCTCTTCATGGTGTGAAAGAGCACAAGATTGTAAATTTAAATTATCTATTTTTAATAACACTGAAAAAGCTACTAAACACTGACAGAGGGCATTCAGAGACACAATGTAAATACTGATTTAATTAATTTGATTTCATAGTGAAAAAAACATTAAAAAATGTTTTAAATTATTTCAACATACTTTTAGGAGATGTTTTCAATGAAGTGGCCCAAATTATGCTGAATTAAGTGGCCATTTAAGGTAGCAGAGAGCCCCTACATTGCTGTGCTGCCATTGTAGCAGAGTGCAGTTTGCTCTGATTGTGAACGACGCGGAGGCTGCACAGGCTCCCTGGGTCAGCCTGTATCGTCACGTGACCCAGCGGAGCCTGTGAGGCTATCAGCCAATCAGGAGCGTCGGGGGGCGTGTCGGAAGCCCGTTTCGCGCCATTGAGCAGAGCAGCGCGGTCTCCCGACTGGATGGACGGAGGTCTGAGGTCCTGCAGCTATAAAAATACAGTAGGAAGGTTTAATTACTGAGATTTCACCCCAGCTTACCAGCATATAAGGGGATATCACTGTTGAGGCTATCCTTGTCTGTTTTTGTGTTCTTTTCCTCCTCCGTTTTTTGTGTGTGTGTGTGTCCCTGTCTCACTGTGGTGTGCTGTGCCTGTGTGTGTTCCTGTGTCTGTGTGTGCCTGTTTTTCTGCTTGTTGTGCCCCCTGTTTGTTCACCTGTTAGCTATTTCTATGGATCCAGAAGGCTTAGAGGCCTTACTGGCTGAGGTTAGGACCCGTGCCTTAAGCCAAGGGGTCAGGTGGGTGCAGGACAGGCTGGGACCTCCCATGCCTTCTGCGCTTGGAGCTCAGCACATTGTACAGGAACAGCCTGCGGTGGCTGGTGTCCTAGCCAATCCTGATGCCTCCAGGGAAATTTTTTCCCATCCCACCACTGTAGGGCTGCCAGACCCACGTCCATCAGGTAGCAGAGACACCAGAGATGGGGGGGTTACAGGTCAGGGCGGCCGGGACCCCATACCCCCCAGGCAGGCGAGCACCAGGATCACGGGCGGTGGGGGTGAGGGCCTAGCAATCCGGCCACCACCTGCCAACTTGCCTAAAGGTCCTAGGCCGCGACAAAGGTCGCGAAACACCCCTCTAACACCCCGCAAGGGGGGTGCAGGGGGTAAGAGAAAAGCCGGGAGTCCTAAAAAGGCTCCTACAGGCCCTCACGGTGCCAAGCAGACGGTCCCTGGGGTTTCCCTAATTAACAGTGCTTCTGGTACTTTACAGGGACGCCCAACTGGCAGCGAGAGGAGCATGGCGACGACGAGAGAGAGAAGAGATGGGGTCATCAGAGAGATGAACAGCCAAGACAGCATGGTCATGATTGATGACATGCCTGTGACAGCGGCAGTGGCGAGGCTGGGACGCCCCACTCGAGCTAAGAAGGCTACGAGCAGGTACAGTCCGCTGCTATTTACGCACACACCGCTAAGGCGTAGCAGAGTAGAGACTGAGGGCGATACGGTTAGGCCACAGCGCAAAGGGTCTAAGACTGACCAACAGCTGGATATTCCAACGCCCGAGGAAGTCTCAGGGGGCCCCCTACAGGGGGCGGCGGAGGCAGTGCTAGCCTACTCCAGCCGCGCAAGCTTAGCTGACCAGGATCCTTCCTCAGACGAGGAAAGGGCGGTATGGGCGCGGGCATGCAGGTCGCGGAGAGCTAGTGACTGTTCTTCTTGTACCCACAGATCCAGAAGGAGATCCCGGTCTAGAAGCAGAAGATCTTGTCGGTGCAGCTGTGCTTGCACTGGATCTGAGAGGAGAAGCCCGCGGAGGGCCAGACGGTCAGAGTCCCCGGAGCGTCAGGAGAGACGCGGGGATACTCCGTTGGCCGTATCTACTCCTAAGCTTCCAGAAGCAGGTGAGCGCTCAGAATTGAGCTGCGCAGCAGACAAGGGTGGTTTTATTGGGTCATTAAGGACTCTATTAGCTGCGCATAACATTGCAGTTAGCGAGCGCGAAATGGGAGCGTGGATAGGGGGGCTAGCAAAGGGTGCATGGTCCCAGCCAGCAGCGGTAGTGGCGCCAGCGAACGCGAGCGAGGCGCTAGCTAGCTTGCGCGCGCCCGAGCCGGTAGGCAGCGCAATAGCAGCAGTTGGGAATAACACTGTGGGGGTTACCGACGCAGCCATGAGGCCCATAGTCCTCTGCTCGTTGGATAATTTGGGTGCACACCTTCCACAGGAAGTAAAGGAAAAGATCTGGAGGAGGGAGTTTATAGAGTTGTTTTCCCTTCTCCCTATGTCCAGGCAAACAGACCTGGCCGAGAGGGGCCCCAGGGAGGGGAAATCCTTTGCTAGGCTTCCCAGGACGTTTGATACCTGGCTGCAAGCATTTTCTATTTGGGCTTGCGTACTGTGTGAGCGGCACCCTGAACAGAGTTCGGGATTGTTCGTCTACATAGACGAAATTCGGAATGCTCACAAGGTTTATGGGGGTACAGCCTGGTGGCGGTACGATGAGGAATTCCGGCAATACTTGGTCTCAAGGCCAAGTATGGCGTGGAGCGACAAAGCGGTGGCGTATTGGCTAAACATCATGACACCCATGAGAGTCACGACGCCCTTTCGGAGCAGGGCCGGTGGAGGTAAGGGCCCCACCCACGCCTCAGGAGCAGGTCTTAAGACCTGTTTTTCGTACAACGAGGGGGTCTGCAGATGGGCGCCTAACTGCAGGTTTAAGCATGCATGCTCAAACTGCGGAGGTGAACACCCCCTGTCTAGATGCAGTAGACCCAAAGAGGGAGGCAGGGGCGAGCCTCCTGCAAAGGGGCAAGACGCCCATACGCCTCCCCGCCATGCTGCCGTGGCTAAAGCGCTACGGTAAATTGGCAGGCACCGCCGAAGCGGCGCGCCTATTGGAGGACGGGTTCCGAGAAGGATTCCGGATTCCATGTGGGGTCGACATTCAAGGTTTTCTTGTCCCAAACCTGAAGTCGGCTAGGGATTTCCCAGGGGTAGCCAAAGCTAAGGTGCTTAATGAAGTAAAATTGGGGAGGATGGCCGGGCCATTTGCGGCCCCGCCCATCCAGGGTTTAGTTGTGTCTCCTCTTGGGGTGGTCCCCAAGAAGGAGAAGGGTAAATTTAGACTGATCCAGCATCTCTCATACCCCAGAGGCCGTTCGGTAAACGATGGCATATCAAGAGACCAGGCTACTGTGTCTTACGAGTCATTTGACCGGGCGGTCGATTTGGTGAGGAGGAAGGGCCAGGGGGCCCTTATGGCAAAAGTGGACATCGAGGCAGCGTTCAGATTGCTCCCCGTGCACCCGACAAGCCATCGGTTGCTGGGGTGCTTCGTAGATGGAAGTTACTTCGTTGACTTATGTTTACCCATGGGATGCTCGATATCCTGTGCTTACTTCGAGGCTTTCAGCAAATTTTTACAGTGGGTTGTGAGCATCGAGGCGGGGTACAAGAGTGTTACCCATTACCTGGATGACTTCCTTTTTGTTGGCCCAGCGAGAAACGACGCTTGCCGTTTTATGCTGGAGGTGTTCACCGAAATCTGTACAGAATTCGGGGTACCATTGGCCCATGACAAGACGGAGGGCCCTACGGAACAATTGACTTTTCTGGGGATTCGGATTGACTCCTGCAAAATGGAGTGCAGTCTTCCCTTAGAGAAGGTGGAGGACATGCAAGCCGAGATTACGGCGCTGCGGGGCGCACGGAGGGTGACCCTGCGGCGGCTGCAATCAATATTGGGGAAGTTGAATTTCGCGTGCAGAATTATCCCCATGGGGCGGATATTCTGTAGACGGATGTCTCTGGCTACGGTAGGGATTGCGAAGCCGCATCATTTCCTAACAGTCTCTAAGGCCATGCGCGACGATGCAGAGGTATGGGCAATGTTCCTTGCAGACTTTAACGGGCGGGTGGTCCTTCAAAAGGAGGGCACCACCAGCGCAGAGCTAGACCTGCACACCGATGGTTCTGGACCGATCGGTTGTGGGGCGTATCTCCAAGGGAGATGGTTCGCTGCGGCATGGCCGGAGGAATGGGAAGAGGCGGGTTTACTGCTGAACCCTACATTCCTGGAGCTGTTTCCTATGGTGGTAGCAGTGCACTTATGGGGTCCTTGTTTCAGGGACAGGCGAGTCATTTTCCATTCGGGTAATAAGGGGTTGGTTGAAGCCGTGAACAACATCACGGCGGCATCCGTACCAGTGATTAGATTGCTTAGGCATCTTGTGCTATGTTGCCTTCGCTTGAACATATGGTTTCAAGCAAGACACGTGACAAAGGTGAATAACGGAATTGCTTACGCCCTCTCTCGGTTTCAGGAGGATCGTTTCAGGGCGCTGGCTCCTCGTGCGAACGCTCTGGGGGAGCTCATCCCCGAGGAGCTCTGGGAGATTGGAGCTGTCAGGTAACGAGACTCGTGAGACAGTCTGTTGCCCCAGCGACGTGGAACGCTTATAGACGCGTGTGGGCTAAATGGGATAGCCTAGTGGCACTGGCAGGTGGTGCCACGACGGAAGACAAGAGCGTAGGAATCTTGCTTTGGTACCTGCTGCGGTGCGCCGAGCAAGGCGAATCAAAACCCGTAGTAGGGAGACAGGTCACGGCGCTTGCTTTTATGTTTAAGCTTGCTGGGCAGAGGGACCTTACTAAGGAGTTTCTAGTGCGCAAAGTGGTGCGCGGAATGTTCAGCGGTGCGCAAAGGCCAGATAGTAGGCGGCCAATAACATTTGCGCTGTTGCTGAGATTGGCTCAGGAATTGGTGGTGGTTTGCAGGGATCCCTTTGAATCTCTACTTTTCCGAACGGCTTTTTCCCTGGCGTTCTTCGGAGCGTTTAGGATAGGGGAGTTAGTCGCGAACAGTAGACACGGTTCGGGGGGTCTGCAATTGGTGGATACCTGCCTCAGGGAAGGTACGGTGGTATTGTGGTTGCGGAGGTCAAAGACTGACCAGGTGGGTAAAGGAAGAGAAGTGGTTCTGCATCAGGTTGGCACAGAGTGTTGCCCATATGCATGTGTAGTGGAGTACCTTAAGCAGCGACCGGTGGGACGGTGTTCGCTGCTGGTCCACGCCGATGGAACGGCACTGTCTGTGTATCAGTTTAAAAGAGTTTTAAAAAGCGCACTGCATCGGCTCGGTTTCAAGCAGTCCGACTTTGGGACGCACTCCTTTCGGATTGGAGCTGCCACTGAAGCGGCTAGGTTGGGGTTGCCCGACGCGGCAGTAAAGCACATCGGGAGGTGGGACTCAGACCGTTTTCGTTCCTATGTACGGCCAAATGCAGTGGTTTAATGGTGTTGCTTTCTACTTTCAGGGGAACAGAAGCAACTATGGATTGTGGGCCATTCCTACGTGTACTGGGCCCATAGGTTAGCCGCAGTTACCGAAGAAAAGGCACAACTGGGCTTTCCTATTACGGACTTACGCGTAAGGTGGTGTGGCATTCGGGGTCTGCGATGGGCGCAGCTCGACGGTCTCTTGGAAACGTACGCGCAGCGTTACGGTCAGCCCAGTGTTATAATTCTTCATGCCGGCGGGAACGATTTGGGGACAGTTCCCATGAGACGAATGCTAAAGGTGATGAGACGAGACATCGAGAAATGGGTAAAGAAGTTCCCTGGCACGTTCCTTATCTGGTCTGAGATGATCAAGAGAAGATCATGGCGTAACGCGCGCGACCCAGTATGCTTAGATAAGGCTAGACAGAAGATAAACCAGCAGATTGCGAGCTTTGTGAGAAAACAAGGTTTCTCTGCCATCCGGTATAAAGATTTCGAACCGGTCGGCGCAGATGATTTTTTCGCAAAGGATAAGGTTCATCTTACGGAAATAGGATATGAGTTGATGATGTTCGAGTTTAGGGAGAGTGTTTTGCGGGCCTTGGCTTTAATGTCTAGCAGGGGGGGATCGCAGCCTCGGGAGGCGTCCCTCGCATGCTCCGTGGCGGGAGGTGAGTTGCCCGGCCCACTGGCCTAAGGGGGCGATGGCCCCACCTCACAGGGCGTGCTGAAAGATAAGCATTGGGGCTTTGGGCAGGGCTCAAAGCGTGAGGTCACTGTTCGTGGCCGGGCTCCTCCCCCGGAAGGAAGGACTAAATTAGTCATCTAAACAAGTTACGGTTGTTTGTTTACATTGTGTCTAAATAAAGCTGTGGCCCGTTGTTTCTCCCAACTCAAGTTGTCGTGTCATTTATTCCATCAACTAGCCTGAATGGATCATGCATGGGTCATGAACGACGCGGAGGCTGCACAGGCTCCCTGGGTCAGCCTGTAGCGTCACGTGACCCAGCGGAGCCTGTGAGGCTATCAGCCAATCAGGAGCGTCGGGGGGCGTGTCGGAAGCCCGTTTTGCGCCATTGAGCAGAGCAGCGCGGTCTCCCGACTGGAATCCCACCCACCCACCCTGTATTTTGTTGTTAACAGATGTTATGGTTTATTCTTTTAAAAAAAAAAAAAAAAAAAAAATAAGTATATATAATATAAATAAGAAATTTGAAATTAATATATATATTTTTGGTTAAAGAATTCGGAGAAGTGGCTATTGTATGTTGTGTTTTGTTAATTTATGTCTGTGCGGCGGGAGGTGAGTTGCCCGGCCCACTGGCCTAAGGGGGCGATGGCCCCACCTCACAGGGCGTGCTTAAAGATAAGCATTGGGGCTTTGGGCAGGGCTCAAAGCGTGAGGTCACTGTTCGTGGCCGGGCTCCTCCCCCGGAAGGAAGGACTAAATTAGTCATCTAAACAAGTTACGGTTGTTTGTTTACATTGTGTCTAAATAAAGCTGTGGCCCGTTGTTTCTCCCAACTCAAGTTGTCGTGTCATTTATTCCATCAACTAGCCTGAATGGATCATGCATGGGTCATGTTGCACACTGCAGCAAGAAATGCCAGGACACTGTGCCATTAATACTGAGAAGGTTGGAAAAGATGTGAAGGCCTGAAGATGAATGGAACACCAGCAATATTAATATTTTTCATCACAATTAATAAAAGGTTAGTTTTAATTACTTAAAAGTTATGAACATTTGACCAATACAGTAACCAGTGATGTTAGGTCTTAGAATTAATAGCACAACATTCTCTAGCTTGTAAAGGGGCCGAATAAAATACATTATTTCATGTTTAAATTCCATGTTATATCGATCCCGGCAATCAACGTGTTAATACATATAATGGAACTCGCATATAATAGAATATCACATTTACGGTTTTATCGATATTGAAATATTTCAGGAATGTGGGTCCGATCGAAACTCATAATTGAAGTCCGTAGGACCACTGAAGAACATATTTTTTTAGGAATTAGACTTACTGGGTTAAAAAGTAAATGTAGCCTTTATGTTGCATACAATACTACTGTAGTGCTTATTACATACAACTGGTAAATCAATATTTTTTGTTTTTGTTAATCTCCATCTAAAGTTTGAAATGTAAATAAGATTTCAGCTGCGACATTTGAAATGTGGGAATCCTACATGCCAGTCCTTTCAACCTGAATATTATCTAAATCTAATCTGTATCTTTCATAGTAAATCAGCTCAAGCAAGGCATCCTAAACAATAAACTAACAAAATGAATGGTTGCATTTACTTTGTATTACTTTCTGAGAAACTGGCCAAATATTCAGATCTCAAACCAAACTGAAAATATTGAGGTCAAGTTATAAAGAAGAATTTTGCAGCGATAAGCATCACTGGTGACAATGGGAAAACAAACCCTGTACCAATGTGTAGAGCCCAGCACACATTTTTTAAGCTATTTGATCACATGAATGTATTCACTGCTATTTGTTCACATCAATTGTGCTAAAGTGTGTGTGGAAGCATGTTGTACATTTCAGATACTTTTACACATGCTCAAATATATATTGCTCTACATACCGCCTATTTTACACATGAATACATTCCTCCATTACTGCATCCCACCCATAATAAGCACACCCATGACCAAGACTCTGGCCCTTCACATTAATGCTTCACTGTCTTAAGCATGTTTCATTTAGCTGTAAGCAGCAGCCATAGGCTTTACAGAACTTTGGATAAAAGTACTATATACCCAGGGGCAGATCTATGGCAGTTGCAGGCGGCATGTTGCACCTCAGCCCTACTCTTGGAGCCCCAGCACTGTCTACATTTTTTTGTAAATATTTTTTGTTTTAATTTTTTTTTCTGTAGTGAAGTGGACCCTCCGCGTATCCACAGAGCCCCCTCAGCGCACTATATATATATATATACATATATATATATATATATATATATATATATAAAATCACTTTATATACTTGAGTATAAGCCGACCCGATTAAACGCAGAGGCACCTCATTTTACCACAAAAAACTGGGAAAACTTATTGACTCGAGTATAAGTCTAGGGTGGGAAATACAGCAGCTACTGATAAATTTCAAAAATAAAAATAGATACCAATAAAATGACATTAATTGAAGCATCAGTAGGTTAAATGTTTTTGAATATTTATTTCAAAGAAAAACAGTAAACTAGCTGTGTAAGTGGAAAATAGGGTCAACAAAAACATATATTATGAGCCCTAAGCCCCCTCATCCTCCTCCCCCCTCATCCTCCTCCTTTCTCCCTCACCCTCCTCCTTTCCCCCTATCCTCCTCTTCCCCTTCATCCACCTCTTCCCCCCTTATCCCCCTCTTCCTCCATCATCCACCTCTTCCCCGCATCCTCCTAATCCACCCCGTCTTCTATCATCCTCCTCTTCCCCCATCATCTCATCCTCCTCTTCCCCCCCTTCCCCTCTCACCATCCTCTTCCCCCCCTTTTAATCCGTGTAGTCATTAACCACTGTCATAAACCACAAGACTGTGTTGACATAGTACTTTAGATACAAGTGCTGTACAAATGTGAAAAAATAAATAAATAAAATAAATTATGTTTTAAATATACCATAAGGCAGTACTTTTATTTGTCAAAATACCAATACTGCATATAGAAGTAAAAATAATATTTACTTAAAGGACAAGGAAAAAAAAGTTTGTCATTCTTCAGAGATCTAGCATAGAATTGTTATAAATCACATGTCACAAGATGATGAGTTGTAAGTGCTCTAACTGCTCCATTACAGTTAGCAGTAAGTCATGGTCTAATCTATAGTTAACTATTACATTTATGAGCGATTGCATTATGCTAAGAACCTACTGGGCATTTATACAGTCACTTAAGAGGAAGGCTCAACACCTGCATAAGCAGCTATCAACTACATGATCATATAAAATGTAATAAATAAAGATTTTTATTTGAATGAATACCGTTGAGGAATAAGGAACCATCTTACATATAAAGAAACAATACACAATCTTAGGGCCTCATTCTATTATCGGCCGTAGGAGATGCGGGCCGCAAGGACCAGCCGCAGGCTATTTGCCTATTCTATTCCCTTCGGCCGAGGGCTCCGGCAGGCTTGCGGCCGGCGCCCTGTTATCCCTTGCGGCCGCACGTACCGCAGGAAAGCCTTTGATCTTAATCGGCCGCAAGAGTTTCGGCCGCAAGAAAGCCTTGGTTGCTATTCTATTGCTACGGGAACCCTCTCGGCAAGGCTAAAACCGAGCCGCAGCTTACTTGCACCAAAAAGGTCCCGCAAGCACACAATTAAGCACATAATAAAGCCATCCTGCACTCTGATGAGACGATAAAGTGATTAAAGGTGTTAGCATTCATAGCACAACATTCCCCTACACTCAAATCTGAAAATAATATTTATTTTAATTCATGTCAAATATCCATGTAAAAAGTCCAGAGGGCTTGGAGCACCTCAGACCCGCCCAGGCTGCGGGACGGAAAATAGCGGATTTGGGCGATGCGCAAGCTTGAGAGGGTGTTGTTATTAATCCTCATGTCCCCCATTATGATGCCTATCATTTACAGAGCTTTAGAGTGCCATCTTGAATTTATATTTGCATTTAAAGTTTTCTGACCTTGCGGCCGGTTGCATGATATGCGGCCGGCCGTGAGGGGGATATCCTTTGCGGCACCGTCCATTTGAATTGCAAGGTAAAGGTAGCTCTACACGGGCCGTAAGACGGCCGCAAGGAATCGCAGCTTTGCGACCTTTTTACGGCCGATAATAGAATGAGGCCCTTAGTCATTAACTGGTGATATATATATATATATATATATATATATATATAAAAATATATATATAGTAATTTAGTAATTATTAATCCATATATATATACATAGATTAATAATGAGTATTGCAATATAATTTGATACCTTTTGTATTGGACAAACGTCTTATTTATAATGACGAGCTTTCGAGAGGCTTAATCTCCCTTTATCAAGTCTCAAGCAATACTACATGAGATGGAAACATCAGTTTGAATAATAACAGCAGATGCAGAGAGAGTGGAGACAGCATCTGACATCATCAGGTAAATACATATATGGGGAATAAACACAACATAGCAAAGGAAACATACAGTATATACACATATTATATACACATATACATCAATATATACATGAAAAAGCAGAGCACTGTAGTCCACAGTTATATCTTTCCTGTTGGACAAACACCTCACTAAGAGAGCTAAGTCTGTTATAGTATAAGAAGAAAAAAACAATAAACAAGAAACAATTGTAGCCCAGTAGGACACCATTTTAGCCAGAATTATCACTCCATCCAAAACTTAAAAGTCAAAATACTCAGAGGAAAATTTAAAAGCATCCAAGAGAAAAAAGCATTTGAAATAAAGATGATCACGTTCTTCAACTCTAAAAACACAGGACTTAATATAGACTTAGGCTTTCTAACACATTATCAGAATTTCATGTGATTTTTTTATTTTCTTATACTATAACAGACTTAGCACTCTTGATGTATATGTGTATATAATATGTGTATATATGTTTCCTTTGCTATGTTGTGTTTATTCCCCATATATGTATTTACCTGATGAGGTCAGATGCTGTCTCCACTCTCTCTGCATCTGCTGTTATTATTCAAACGGAGGGTTCCATCTCATGTAGTATTGCTTGAGACTTGATAAAGGGAGGTTAAGCCTCTCGAACACTCGTCATTATAAATAAAACGTTTGTCCAATACAAAAGGTATCAAATTATATTGCAATACTCATTATTAATCTATGTATATATATATATATATATATATATATATATGGATTAATAATTACTAAATTACTAAATTGCTGGACATTCACGGCTGCTTCACTCTTCAATTAATATATATATATATATATATATATATATATATATATATATATATATATATGTGTGTGTGTGTGTATTTTAAATGTATTCTGTCCCATAGCTTTTTTTATATACCTACCAAAAGCTGATTTGATTTTTAAAGTTACCTTTTCTGCAGTCTTCCAGTTGCAAACCAAATCTCCTGAAGTAATCTAATAGAGAAAAAAAATAACAGAATAAGACTGTGCTACATTGTCTTGTGGTATGTCTTTTTTTAAAGGACAACATTAGCTACATGTGCCATAAACATACAAACATTTCTAATAAAAATCTAAATTTTACTAACTCTGATACTGCCTAAGTACTGACATGAGTGTCCTTCTTCCTGTTCCGTGCATCAAAAGGCAGATACTGTATGACGCGGAGGCTGCACAGGCTTCCTGGGTCAGCACGTAGCGTTGCCTGACCCAGCGGAGCCTGTGATGCCTGTCAGCCAATCAGCTGCGTCGGGGGCGTGTCGGTAGTCCGCGTTTCACGCCGTTTCACAGCAGCGCGGTCTCCCGACTGAAATCCCACCCACCCACCCTGTTAATTTTGTTGTAAAATTGTAAGATGTAATTATTATATTTAATTAAAAAAAAAAAAAAAAAAAAGAGTATGTTTTATATTTAAGAAATTTTGGAGAAGTGGCAAAAAATGTTGTATTTGATAATTTAGGGCTTGGCGGGAGGTGAGTTGCCCGGCCCACTGGCCTAAGTGGGCGTTTCCCCTACCTCACAGGGCGTGCTTAAGATAAGCATTGGCGCTTTGGGCAGGGCTCAAAGCATGAGGTCACTGTCCGTGGCCAGGCTCCTCCCCCGGTGAAAGGTTAAAATAGTTCATGTAAATAAGTTAAGTGTTGTTGTTTACATGAATTAGGTGCCAGCAGAAAGTATAATAGGTAGGGCTTGCCGCACCAGACCCTAGGCCAACAAACAGCAGTCCACAGATCCAGAATGAAACACTATTGATCATGTGTTTATGTTCATGGGCTACATAACTGCTAATGTTATATACTTGACAAAAATTAGAAAGGTTTCCCAAAGTACAGTTATCCTTTTAACAACCAGTGTAAGCACTTTTCAAGTTATTATCTATTTTTAGTTCACCATTAATTAACAATAAAAGTACATGTGCAAACAGCAGAATAGAAAGGCTTTAAGATATAATTTAAAAACACAGTTCCCTTCAATAATGTCCTCTGCTACACTATCTATTTATCCTTGACACTATTGTCTGGGTGACAAACACATCCACATAGAGTGCATTAATTATGCAGGCATTACATGGAGCTTGCTCTGTAGGATGAATGGCTATAACCGCAATCCCATAGTCTAGTCCCCACCTCTCAAAAGTGATCATGCTCAATGTTATCTGGCTTGCCTAATTAGTACATGGACAGAGATGGGGAGGACTGCAGCAGTAGCCATTATTGAAGGAAACTGTGTTTTTAAATTATTTTTTCTGGATAAAGACTTTCTTTGATACTGTTTGCATATGTATTTTTAATGGTAAGTAATGTTGAACTAAAAATAAATCTATCTTGAAAAGCACTCAAACACTAGTCCTTTTAAGAAATACAGTCAGGGGAGGGGGGCTGGGTGTTATAAGTATGGGAATGTGTCTCTGTAGTGGTTACGCACGACCAACGCATCAACATTGCTAAACACCACAATGGTGTAGAAAAAGCTTGGATAAAAATTACACAAAACTGATAAGGACAAAAAAAATTTTAGCAAATGAATGTAAAAAAAATCCAGTAGTATATAGTGTTAGTGTATAGTCACACGTTTAAATTTTGTTGTTGAATACATGGTGATAGTGTTTCTTTAATGCAGTGAGGAATATAATAAATGTAAATTCAAAGAGATGTTTTAAGCAATCATTAAATTGAATGTTTAAGGCTGGAAATATGTGACCAAAATGAATATAAAGTACTTTTGAAAGTACTATTTATAAGTCAACATTTAAATTCTTCCACTGACTGACACAACTGTATTTAGCTGTCTTGTAAAGTATTACAGGCTCTTAAAGTAGCGAGCCACTGGGTCTAATTGCTGAGCTTGTCACTTCAGTGATTCCATTACCATTATTAACCTCAATCAGGATAAAATATTAGAAATGTGCAGGAAGTTAAAAATAGAAGAGACAAGATCTATTTCTCAAAATTCTCTTTGTATATAAAATTTAAAGCTCAAACTTGGCAATATGAGCACAAACTTACTGTCAAATAAACTTATTAAAAACTGAGTTATGAATCTGCTAAAATACTTCATAATTTCATAGGAGAACATTGTTAGGTTGAATTATTCCCAATAACATAGCATCAGGAAATGTACCTTACCATCCAGTCTTATACATACCACAGTATAATAGCTTGGTGTATAAATACTAAACAGTATAATACAAACTTCATTGTTATGACATGTAATTGTTAGTAATTGTAAGAGTGTATGTATTTCTTATACCAAAGGCCACTATGCAGCAAAAGATTATGTTTGGAGTAAACATGCTTTAATTTTACCCCCAAGATTGATTACTATACCCGAACCATGACCATCTCTTTAGGGACCTAAAAAAAATATCTAACCTTGCTGTCAAATCAATTGTAGACCAGCGTATTATTTTATAAGATGTTACCATTACATACTATTACTAATCAGATCCGTAGATGAAAATAAATGAGCTACAATCAAAACCCCAGAAATAATGGAACCACATTTGCCTGGGGTCATAGTGGCTATCTCTCTTTAGATTTCTTCTAACTTATATCCACTCACTAAGACACAGGCATCTGTTTCCACCTTTTTGACCCATTTGTGAAAGATATAGCTGTTTTTACAATTGGAAAATGTTGGAGCCCGGAAGCTAAATAGCAATACATGTTGTTCAGTAATGTTAACAAAAAACAATAATTACAGTAATTATAAAAACATACTTGTGTCTAGTGGAAGTGTCTACGAGTGTGAATGTTGTCAAATTATCTCTATATGACTCTCATGTGTTAGTCATTATATTTGCAAGAATATGGAGTCTACTTATAGAGAGAGTTCACATTTATATATAAACAACATATTGCATTACATTTATATCTGGTATGTTTTATGTTTTAATTGCAGTTACCAACATTTAAATTGTAGTCGACAAAAGTTACTAGACTGAAGTGACTGACATACTGTGTGATAAATGAAGATAAAAAACACACATATGACCAAGGAATATACTAATTAAACAAATAGTACATTTCACCATAATAGAATACAGCACATAATTCATGTAAATATACATCTTAGATATAGTTGTTCTTTTGAAAGATCTAGGATCTTCTGATTCTTCCATATGTCACCTATTGCCTCTGGTGCCAGTATATCTCTCATAATTTAATACCCGCAGAATATATGGTACACGCAAGCTTTATTACAACCACATAATTATGCTTCCTTGGGTGGAATAATAATTCCAGGTGGATATGTGCATGATCTAGGCAAGGCCCAGTTAGCATGTGCACATAAAAATTTATACCCAATCCTCCATTAAATATAAAGATTAGACACAGACCACTTCTTGGGAGATAATTGGCCACAGCGTTTATTGGAAACACAACATGATGTAATAACCATAACAATAAATAAATAAACATAACTACGAGGGGGGGGGGGGGGGGAGCCTGGACAGAGACAGTACACCCTACACCCTGAAGCCTCATCCAGGGCCTACTGTGTTGGAACATCCGTACCACCGTAGGGTAGAATCTCACCCATTTTTTACCACTGTCCTGGCGACTCCCCTCACCACCCGCCACGGAGAAGACCGCATAATACCTTTTGCGGTTTCGACTCCCCCCACCAAAAACTCCATGGCCAGCCACACACCTTCCCAAGACAGCACTCCAAGCTCCATATCTGCTCATGATCCATCTAAACTGGGTGCCTTGCCCAGCTGTGTGCCATGATCAGCAATGCGCCTACATGGTCTGATTTACCAATAGCCAATGACATCACCGCACACGACCTTCCCATTCTCCAAACCACCTTCCCCAAAAGCCTGAGGGCTGTTACGGTGGCTGCCTCTGCACCAGGTGAGTGGGTACCAAGTTCCAATGCGGAACATTACCAAACGCCGCTTGCAGTCTCCAGCGTTATAGAATCACACTCAGAGAACCAATCCTGTTCCAAGCAAGGAAAGGTGCAAAGCCAAATACGCAATTTGAACCAAGAGAACCGTAATCCATGAAGTGGGAGCAATCAGTGTGCCTGTTACACTGTACTACCTGACTTTGCCCACCTGCTCCGTCTTGGACCGTTGCGACCAAATGGTCACATGATCACCCTGGATCGCCAGACCAGTCACCTGAGGTGGACATACCTTGTCCGTTTACCAACCAACCTCTTGCTACCACCCGACCAGCGGGAAAGAGATGGCCACACAGAACCGCAAGTTAAAAAAAAACATAACTACGGGATAGCCTGAGTGAAAACGCACACAGCGCCAGTCCAACGGCGCAAGAATGGTTTATGGGCTTGTGTCTCAGGGCCATTAAGAATGGTTTACGGGCTTGCAATACTGTATACTATCCTACTACAACATTATATAAATGTATTACACTAACATGAACCATTGTAATTGAGTTAATACAGTATAAGACATGAAATCGAATTACATCAAAAGCCCTAAGTAGACCTAAACTACCCGGATGCTTGCAAAACTCGCTCTGCCCTTAAGGCAACCAGTTTTGCACTTGGAATGTTAGAGCATCAAGGGGTTAAATAGGGAGTACAATGCCTTATTACAATGGTTTATTACAATACTTAAAGTTTCACCTAACAGTATGCTGCAATTTGTGGCCCTTAAAGCCAAGAGCTGGGGAAGGACAATGAAAAAGAAGGGGACTATGGCCTAAATTACCTACAGTTTCACTTCCTCATTATGGATAGCATATAGACCTCTTGTCTATGGGACCAGACGCAGACCTACTGAACCAACATAACCTTCTGGCATCCTCAGCATTTAATCAAGGCAAAGAATTGACTTTCACATTCCCCGTGGAGGCCATACACCCTGCCCTGATGATACCCTACTAGGGCACCTCTAAGATATACCACATGTTAGGAGGAAATGGTAGGAGGATCCATGTCATGATACCACTTTACTGCTTTTTGTAAATCAAGTACTTCACCCTATGGTCATTAAGGACAAGAAACTAAAGCACAAAAAAATTAAAAAAGGGGAAGGGGGCACAAGGGGTTAAAGCCCAAATTGTCTGTGGGAGCTGCTAGGATTATAACTCCCACTGACACGTTGCAGAGCTATAAATTCTCCCTATGGTCAGCCAGCGTTTTTCTACCGCTGTATGGCATGACCGCATAAGGAGACTACAAATCCTCCTCGGGACTGCAGATGAGCTTACTGGCACCTCAGCAGCTTCCCAGCTGCAGCTATTGGATCCCTGGCCAGCTCTCGATCGGGCCCCAGCAGCCTCACCGTGCCGACCATTGTGCCTGACAGGATAGCAGGACAGCACAGCTGGAACTGGTAATGGAGAGGGAAAAGGGGGAAACGAAAAGAAAGGGGGGAAACCAAAGAAAATGAGATACAAAGAGCAAAGCAGGAATGACAGGGGGACATCTGTTCGCCTAGCTAGCTGGGGGCATAATGGTGGAAATTGCCGCCAACAGCCTATAAATAGCTCCACCTCCCCCAGCTAGCCACCTGCCGCACATACTCGGTCTCGCCAGGTCAAGTGGTCCCTCCCTCCAACCACGGGCAAGCCTGGGGTGGCCTACAGGCCCTTCAAGTCTGGGATGTTTTCCTTAACATAGAATGTATCATAATATTTCAGTTTCATCCACCTTGCTGTTGGATTATTTGTTAGTATGGAATATTTGCTATTGAGGTATATATTATGTTGTGTGGATTCTTATTATACAAAATACAATTTACTTATACAGTTTCCCTTTCTTGAACATATTTGCTGGTAAAAAGCATTAAAATGCAATTAGGGTCCTATGATCCAACTAAATATATATAATACCTATGTTTATTTGTGGTGAAATAAAGAAGGAGAGAGAACAATTATTAAAGTTATGACAACTAAAAGAATTACATTGTTATACCAGTTAGTCAAGCCTTTATTAATATGTTTTTATATTGACAATACAATCTGTACCTCTGTGATTTAAGCACAATTATCCTTAAATATAGGCATTTCGGATCCTAAATGCTGCTTTAGGGAACCCCGAGCTTAAGTATGCAATTTACTACAATTCAACACTTTTAATGTTTGTCTGTAATATTGATCCCTGTTTATTAATCACAGTTTCACTAGATCTTTATTTCTATGCATGAAATTTCCTGATATTGAGTCACCATTCAAATGAAACTTTAAAGTGGTGCCATTAAAACTTTCACCCCATTTTTTAAAATGTAGGATCTTCTATGATTCTGTAGGATCTGCCCACAGTGCCCAAGATTGCTTATAATACTTTAAAGTAACAGTGTTGTGATGGAGAAGTTACTTTGTCTTCCCTTTTTTTTTTTAATCTTTTTTATTAAAGACAAGGTTGCAACAGTACAATATAGGATAGCAGGTCATCAAGGACACATACAATATGTATTTTGCCCGGTCTAAAACAAAGGCTATTAATTCCCATAGTGTATCAATAAACTGTCAAATAACGCTAAACTATACATAAATAAAAGTTTGTGACCTTTTTTTTCTTGTCTTCTTTTTTTTCTGTTCCAAACAACTTTTATTGCGAATAACCGGTTAATATATTAACACAGATCGTTCATCAATAATATATCCATAAGATGTATACAAGTAAATAACATTTTAACTGTAATCTTTGCAGTTTTTTTATCTATCTAATTATTTTTCCCTCTATTCAAACTACTTACGTATTAGAGCACGATCTAATATACCTATAATCTTATAGAGATCCTTTTGAAGAGGGGAAGAAGAGAATAGAGAAAAGAAAAACAAATGGGAGGTATGGAAGAGAAGTTGCTAAGGAGAGGTAGAATTTGTTTAAGAGTTGTTCCTCATAAGATCAGCCCAAATTGTATGATTATGTCCCTGCATATTTACCACCCAATCTTGAGGATCCATGGGTCCCAACATGAGGCCCATTTCTTGTATGACCGATCCAATTCAGCCGAGATAACGCTCATGTCATATATGAATTTAAGTCTGTTTAGAACTACGCTATATGTAGGTACCTCTGATTTCCAAGCCTTAGCTATCGTAATTCGAGTTGCTAAAAATATTTGATGTGATAGGAGTTGAGCCTGTTTACTAAGGCCTTCTATGGGCAGGCCTAATAGGGCCTCCATCGGCTTTTGGGGAATCTGGCATCCCCATAGTTTCTCTAAGATTTCATAAGATTTCAGCCAAATATGGGCAATTTTGGGACATTCCCATAGAACATGCTTAAGGGTGCCCATGTCCGGACATCCCCTAAAACACTTTCCATCTAGCGAGGGATTGGAGATTTTTAGCCTTATTGGCGTTAAATACCATCTCATAGTAGTCTTATAACTATTTTCCCTTAGAATTATGTTCAATGAGGAACTTGTGGCTTGTTTGTGTATCCTACTCCATTGTATATCAGTTAGTTCCATGTCAAGTTCTGACTCCCACGAATGTTGGTGATGCAATCTGAGTGGCGTTGACTGCTCAATTAGGTAATTGTAGATTATAGAAATGCTCCGTTTACCATTCGCATTGTCTAGACAGCATTTCTCAAACGGAGTGATCTTAGCATTGGCATTCAATTTAGCTACTTTGGATACATTGGCGTGCACCTGAGCAAGATTAAACCATTCTCTTATTGGTAGATTATGCACTTCTCTGAAAGTATCTACTGACCATTGCTGGGTCTTTCTCAACATATCGGCAACCAATGTAAATTTATTTTTTATCCACCACTCAAACTGCAAAAGCCTATCCGTTAATACTGTATTTTGGTGTATCCACAATGGGGTAAGCCATGATCCTTTTTCTATCAGCTGTGTTCTCTTATTCGTCTGAGTCAGAACTGCAATGGATTTGATCATACAATTGGTCAAAGAGATATTACCCAATTTAGAGTGCATACTAAGCCAACCTACCTGATGGATGTGTAAGCCTCTGTCCTGAAATTTTTTTTTTTCTATCTCTACCCATATTGGCAGCTGTTCTTTGCCATACCACTTGGTAATTTGGGCCAGTCTGGCAGCTCTGCAGTAATGTAGTAGATCTGGTAGGGCCAACCCCCCCCCCCCTAGATCTGGGTGCCCTCATGGTTGTCTTGTTTATTCTAGGTTTTTTACGATTCCAGATGAAGCGAGAGATTGCACCCTGTAAAGCCAGGATGTCTTTAGAGCACACGGCCGTTGGGATGGTACGGAATAAATATAGCAGTTTGGGCAATATACTCATTTTAATGGCATGGATCCTCCCTAACCACGAAATTTTGTATGTGGACCATGTTGTAATATCATTGAGAAGTTTCTTTATAAGTGCCGGATAGTTAGCTAAGTAGGTCAATTTAGATTGCCCGGGAATGAGAACCCCCAAGTACCTAATATGGCCTTGTGCCCATCTAAAGGAAAAATTCCCTGCAATTTGGGTTTCCAATTGTTTCGGTAGAGAAACGTTTAATGCTTCACTTTTACTTGAGTTAATTTTGAAGCCAGAAATGCTGCCAAAGAGTTCAAGAACATGGAAGAGGTTAGGGAGACTAATTAAAGGCTCAGTGATCGTAAGCAGGACATCATCCGCAAATAGGCTTAATTTGTGTTCTGTCTTTTTCACTCTTACCCCCTTAATATTTGTATCTTCCCTTATTGAAGTGGCTAGGGGTTCAATACACATCGCAAAAAGGAGAGGGGATAAGGGACAACCTTGCCTTGTTCCTCTTGTGATTTTAAATGTTCGGGATTTAAATCCCTGGTAAGCCACATATGCTATCGGGTCTGAGTACAGAGTCAGTATGCCTCTCACTAACTTATCGCTTAATCCAAACTTATGTAAAACCCTAGTCATATATGCCCAATCTATCCTATCAAAGGCCTTTTCTGCATCCAAAGAGAGCAGCATCAAAGGCTTATTTTGGAGAGATGCTACATCAAGCAAATTTAATATGCGTCTGGTGTTATCCGGCGCTTCCCGACCTTGAATGAACCCAACCTGGTCGGGTTGTATCAAGCTTGGTAGAATCTTGGACAACCTATTCGCTAAGATTTTGGAATAAAGTTTAATGTCACAATTGATCAGTAATATAGGCCTGTAACTTTTACATTGGGACGGGTCTTTCCCTTCCTTGGGTATTACTATTACTTTAGCTTCCAGAAATTCTGCCCTCATGGGTTCACCTGACAAAAAGTCGTTAAACAGTAGTTGGAGATGTGGAGCCAACACATCTATGAATTGCTTATAGTAAAAATTTGTAAAGCCATCTGGGCCTTTGTCTTCCCTTTTTGACTTGTGTGACTGAACTTCATCTGTAAAAATGCTTAAAATATTTCAGGTTAAAGTCCTAACCCTACCATTTATGTGTATTTAAATGAATTTGTGATTTCTAGAAATTCATATATAGTTCCTTACTTTCAAAACTAAATTTTCTACATTCTTTTAGTTTAGTGCAGATAATTCACACAGTAGATTATTAATTTGCAAACGACACATACTTTTATTTGCTTTTCTTACTATATAAGTGTCACAAACCCCAGGACACTTTGACTTTTGGGTCTGACCACTGAACCTGATGGACATTAGCAACATAGCCAGTTGAATAATGGGGTATTATAATGGACCTTGTGAAAGAAATGACCACTTGTGTTTATGTAAGGAAGTGACCCACTGCTGATTGGGGAAAAACCTGTATAAAATGTACAGACAAAATAAAGTTTATGCTCTGATACACATATGCATGGTATGTTTCATTTAGAGGGAAAGTGTTTATTATTTTTTTTAAATCAGAAAATGTATTTCTGCAACTTGTTTTGGAGCCATGAGTCTTGGCCTGAGAAATTGTTCTAAGATCTGCTTAAGCTGAATAAATCTGGCTGCTCACACATACTTTCTTCTTCCCTCTGTAACAGCAGCTCCGTCTCTTTCATGGTTGCTTCCCTCTGCTTCAGGGAATCTTCTGTCTATTGCAGCTGGGAGGAGAGACTAGTGATTTCCACTTCTCTATGAGACAAACTCACTCCTCCTGTTGGCCACTGTGTTCAGCTCCTGCACAACTTGCAGCTTATACATGGGAGGACTCTCCCTCTGCTCCCAGACAGATATCTGTGTTGTCTTCCTGTAGGGCCCCTTGTTGCCCCCAAACACATTCCACCTCCCCTCATGTTAGGCTTTTTCAATCCATTTTTGCTTTTTGCTGTGCTTGTTTCCCCTCTTGCCTAACCTTGTTCAGAGTGCTCTGTATTATGGCTGCCTGAAACAAAGAGCTGTCGGGATACTTCACAGTTTTAATAGGGCACATGCCCATGCTTAGGGACGGTGCCTGTATACAGCTTCAATAAACACCTCTGTTTGTCTTTTAGAAGCTCAAATGAATAGCATACACTTCAGTTACTCTGCCTTCTGCTCTATGTAAACTTTACACAGTTCTTGCAGGCCCCAAACTAAGCATACAAGCTTCAACCCTAGCCTCCCACTGCTAGCAGTGCATAGACGACAACACACAATACCCAGCTCCAGTCATTTATCATATATATATGTATATATATATATATTTATTTATATAAACCAGGAAGAATTTATTGGAACAACACATACTTTTTGTGTGAGCATGGACAGAAGCCTTTCACAAACATGCATACAATTTTGGAGCCAGAAGCACATGTCCACCCTTATATATATATATATATATATATATATATATATATACTGTATATATATATATATATATATATATATATATAGTTACTGTATAGGTAGATAAGTAGAGACTCAACTCAGATGAAAGGTTCAAGACTTTGATAGGTTAAATACAATAAAGTCAGAAATGCCCCAAATAGGGAACTTTAAAGACAAATTCAGATGCGCTATCCACCCTCGGGTTTCAATAAAAAAACTGTATTAAAAAACATCAAACATTATGTCAAACAGTCTTTAAAGTCCTTTTTGAGCCAATCCTCAAAAATGAGTGACCAATTGGTAATAGAAAAATGGGATAATGTATAGTGCTCTGGATTTCCTTAGTCCTCTTAAAAGCTCCCACTATCAATAGATACAAAAGAGTATCAGAAGATATCACTGAGAAAGACAATGAGCTGGTCGAAATGCGTTTGACCTATTTATGTTTATTTTTAGCCATTATTGTTTGATTTTGATATTGATTTCACTTTGCATTCTCTTTTTTTGTATCTATTGATAGAGGGAGCTCTTAAGGGGACTAAGGAAATCCAGAGCACTATACATTATCCCATTTTTGTTTGAAACACAAGAATCACTGGGGGTCTTTTCAGCCCTATATGCGCTAGTTGTTTGTCATATAGGGATTTTAAGTGTGTATGTGCTGGACAGCTAGTCCTCTTTTTGGCTTGCATTTATATGCTAGTATTCCGTACTGCTTGACTACCATTGTATGATAAGGGGCAATCTGCACAGATATAAAAGAACTTCTACTTTACATGCTATAAATATATCTCAATATTCTTTTGAGGTCATAAAATGTCAGTGTAATTCCTCTTTGTTTTTATAAAATAAATCTTTTTATTGATCTACACTATTGGAATCCTCCTGTGCTTCCTTGTTTCCCTATCCCTCTTTAATAGGTTAACAGATACAAAAATATTGTTGAAGTCAGTAATATATGTGGTTATAAAACAGGGAACTTATTCAGAAACAGCAATCATTATATCAAAATCATTATTTATTGTCTGGATCATCAGCATATTGCTTGCAAACCTGAGAATATAGTTTGCATAAATCTCAATGTGCTCTTGCAATGCAATTTGATGCCCCCAGTTTCACAACAGACAAGATATGAGAGATGTCCAAATTCAACATTTTCATATATCCTTTGTGAGCTCTGTCTGTGTTAGCTTTAGGCATTTATATGAATTTCATATTTATGAATTCTTATCCTGGGGCATAGATAGTAACTTAATAAATACAAAGTGCGATAGTGTCTCTTAAATGACGTCAACAGAAAATGAACTAGTGATGGCAAATATTAGTCATTCTGTTGTGTTATTGTGTTAGCTTCAGACAGAATACATTTTGATCTATGCTTTATATTACTTGCACATTTTTTGCATTTTTTCATCTGGGGGTGTTCTACAATGTTACAAAGAGGAATCTTTAAATGTTACAGAAAAGGTCCTGTAAAATAAACCTAACTGCAATTGATGGTTGGGTTCCCTGGTAATCCAGTGGTTAGGATCTGGGGCTTTTACCACCGCGACCTGGGCTTGATTCCAGACAGGGAACCAAGAGGTCACAGCACCCTGAAGCCGAGCAGGGTTGGGCCTGGTCAGTACTTGGATGGGAGATCACCTAGTAATATCAGGAGTTGTATGATGTGGCTCACTGGAGAAGGAACTGGCAACCCACTCCAGTATCTCTGCCATGAAAACCAAGTGAATTAGCATGCTCATGGACATAAAGATGTGCCTGGTGTATTATGGTCCATGAGGTCATGGAGAATTGGAAACAACTTTACGTCGTACCCTAAAACTGATGTATTGAAGTTAAATACAAATGAATCCACATATTGCAGATCAGAGGAGATCTTAAAAGGTTGTACTTGATGGACTAAAAGTATTTTTTCAACCTCATTGACTATGTATTAATAAGATTTACCACCTTTTTTTTTCAGCAGCAATAGATTACAATTAGCAGTATGGGTGAAAATGAAGTAAAGCGTGCAAGTTTGAGAAAATTGGAATAGTTACAAAGAAGCTTAATTGTTAAGTCCATGTCATTATACATATTTATATCAGGCATGTTGCTGATAAGGCCATTACCGTAGAAAGTGGTTCTTTCAATTAATTTATACTTACATTTATTATATATCAATTTTAAGACACTTCCACTTAGAATTTGTATCTACATTCAATTGTAATTTAGTTTTTTTATGTATTTATTTATTTTCTTCAATAAATTGCACCTTTTATCTGTCACTTGATAGTTTTTTTTTAAGCAAAATCAAGAGGTATTGTGATGAGAAAACAATTGTTTCAATGTGATCTACTTTTAATATAACATAGATAGCTGTAGACAGCTGCTTAAATAAATAGAAAAAGCATAGGCATATTTGTTTGTTTCTTTGCCTTGCAGCTGCCAACTAAATTTAATAAGTCTTTGTTTTATGAAGAATAATAAAATGGTCGAAAAGCAATTTTATGTAGCCAATAGGCAATAAACAAATATATCAGCATAATAATACTTATTTACATTTTTAGCTCTGAAGTCATCTACAATAATCTCACATTTCAATTTCTTTTGTATTTAAAATCTTCATAGTCTGTATCTGAATGTATTATTTTAGAAAAAGGAACATTGTGGAAAAGGTTCTTTTTTAGATTTTATAAGGTACAAATAAGGGTTTGCACTTGCAATTAAAAGATTGAGCTTTCTCATATATTAAATCTTAAATTTTTATCCACACATGCAGCCCCATTCAATTCCCAGCCCGTAGCGGCAACTGCACACACGCAAAGCCTGTGGGCTTGAACTTCTGCCACATTACAGAGCTATTACATTCAACCATGCCGCAAGCTACAGGCCATAGACGCAAGCCCGTAAACCCTTTCCGAGCATGCAAGCTGTTAAGGGGCTGTTAAGGGGCGTTACTATCCAAACACGGTATAACGTAGTGAGACACAGGCCTCTCAGCCAATAGAAACCGGTCTAGCCGTAGATGATTGACAGAGGGAGATTCGAAATTTGCGTTCTACCCGCCCATGCATTAACTGTGTTGGATCTTCTGACGAAGTAGTACACAGGTCCCAGAGTTAAAGGGTTTTTCAGAGAGAGTGAGAGAAAGAGCAGGAGTATTTTGAGAACAGTAATTTGCTGTTTTGTTGATTTATCCTATACTATTTACTATTTTACACTTAATCCTTAATTACACATATTTACAGTTTACACGTAATTGCAATACACATAATTTAAAGAACACACATCAAGACATATAGAGCTAGGTAATTCCATGCACCCCCCCCCCCTCCCATCCCCCACACTCCATCTCCCAACAGTTATTAATTACACATAATACACACATTTTTTTTCCATCATATATTTCCAGTAACACTTATTTTCATTTATTGTTCTATTATTTTTGGAATTTATATGGAGGGGGGGAAGAGGGGGGGAGAGGAGTGGGTAGGTGGGGAGGAGGAGAAGAGGAGAGGCGATGGGAGAAAGTGGAGAGAGAGGTGGCCCCGGGGAGTAGTTGTGGAGAGGAGGAGGTAAGGAGTGGTGGAGGAGAGGAGGAGGAGATTGGGAGTGGTGAAAGAGAGGAGGAGGAGATTGAGGAGTTGGAGGAGGAGGTGGCGGAAGAGAAGGAGCATGAGTAGGAGGAGCAGGAGGAGGAGGAGAAGGAGGAGGAGGGGAGTGTAGATAAGAAGGTGGGTGGTGGCAAGGTGGACCGAGCACCAGGACCACCTACGAGAGGGACAGAGGGGAAGGGGTCTGATCTCAGGGGGGATGGTAGTTCGGGGGAGTGACAGACCTCAAGGACAGGTCAGGAAAGTAAGGATCCCCGTCCACAGTCGGGACGGCAAGATGCTAAGGGCAAGCACAGGGCCCACAATTACATGCACAGGGAGAATGTGGTCCTCCTTGGTGCTATCTGTGTCCACCCCCAATTTCTTGCAAGGGGGAGGGAAGTTAGGCCAGGACCTAGGGCTCAGGCATGGAAGAAGGTAGCGGCTGATATTACAGCAGCAGGCACAGCGCCAAGGATTATGATGTCAGTCAAACACGGTTTTGACGACATCAGGGCCAAGGTGAGGAGGATGATGGCCAAGGAGGACAAGAAAGTAACTGTAACCTATAATGGGTGGGAGAGGGTCGCAACAGACCTTCTGAGCCAGACACCCGCCTCGGGAGCTTCAGTCTCCATGTCAGTTGAATATCACATACACCAACATGCCACCACATGTACATCACACACACTACACATGTACATAATGACCAACAAGGACACTGACATGACAGCTCTGTGGAATCAACAAGGGATAGATGGATGCGTCATTAAATCCATGAAGCTGACAAATCACTGTCATTCCTGGGCACAACAACAGTAATCAAGCAATAGAGAGTCCAAGTATTGGTGTGCCCACTGCAGCCTATGAAGTTACAAATCAGAGACAGAATCAAGATAGCGTTAGGAGCAAAGAACGAATAAGTCCAACAGCCAAAGACTAGCAAACATCTAGCAAATGATAGCTAATCTGAGTTGCAATTAGGATTATCATCCAGGTTCAAGCCTAGATGTCAATAGTAAGGAATGCACACAAAACAATATATTATTCACCATACTAATGACATATACCTTTTTTTTGCCTCTTCTTCAGCATCAAGGAGGTCTGAGGCAAGTGGCGAGCAAGAGGCAGGGGCATTCGCTCCATCGGAGCAAGAAGTGGAGGAGCAAGGCCCCTCCCTGCAGGAACCGGTGCAGGGGGAGTAGGAGAGAAGCCGAGACGAGAGCCTTGGTTCAGAGGAGGATGTAATATGGCTGGTGGGGTCAACATCTGGTGCACTGGCCACACCACCCGGATTCAACCCCACTATCCTCCTTCTCCAGAGACTGAGGCTATCGTCAGGGCCCTCCCACTGGAGTGATGACAGTAGCCAGCCACCACCTCCCCCCCTCACAGGAGTGCGCTGGACTGGCAACCCCCACCGGGCCCAACCACACCATCGCCCATTGTGCTACATCCTCCAGCCGGGACCCAGACCCTCCCCACTCCTTACCAGGCTACGCCCCAGGGGCCTCCATCACCAACATCAGGCCAGGCTGTGTAGGCGGAGATACTGGCCCTCATGCACCAGCAGATGGAGTGTCTTCATGGCATCCAGGCCAGCATTTCTGTCAATCATGCGAAAGTCATGCGCAGTCTGGCCAGGCGCAATAGGGAGGAGAGGAGGCATCATCTAATGACAGAATTCTATCTGGCCGGGCTGCTCAGTATTGGGGCGGACCAGAGCGCATTCCAGGGAGTCACTGAAGAAGTCATGAGACATGCTCTGGTCGGATTTGGGCCCTGTGCCTAGGCAGAGGAGGACCTAGGGGCTATGCATATGTTTGTGCCTTCTCAACAGCACTCCTTAGTGACAATCTATTGGTCACAATGTTAATCTAATCTAGCCTGGCTACAGAGTCTTGGATATTGGCCTTTGTTTGCAGATGGCTACTTCCTAGCATATGGTCCATGATCCTCTTCTCTGTGGACACATAGGGTTCTGTTGAACATGTCACCAATTGATGGTCACTGAGGAATGCTGTTGAGAAGAGATGCTGCAGTCCCTATAATTTTTTAAGGTCCTATTTTGTAGGTGTTTCTTTTTTTATTATTTTGTTTTAGGTACATTTCAGGTTCATGAAGGGATCTTCTGCATCTGCAAGCATTGTGAAGGAAATGTATGAGGTGTAAGGTTTTCCCAGTGCCTCTCAGGTAGACATTCCTTCAATGACAGAGCCTCCCCCCCTTAACATGTGGCTCCCACAGTCTTAAAGCTAACATATAGCCAGATATCTAAGACATGATTGTTGTTAGCTTAAATGTAGACTAATACACTATGGTGATGGACTTGCAAAGTCTCACAATGGCATGGTAATGACAACCAGCATTAATGTATGCACTAGTGAAGCATGTGATCCTGACCTCAATATCAGTCTGATGGGTCTGATGTAAGTAACCATGGATCTGGCTGCTGACCTTTGTGTCCTCCCAGTATTAATGGGTATTTTCCCATATTGCCTTTTATCCAGAGACCTAGATAATAGTTAGTAATGCTTTCAGATGGGAAGCAGGTGAGTTGGTATATTGTTACAGTTACAGTATTTAGCACTGTATTGTACATGCATTTAGATTTTAAAAAAATTATCCTCCTCCTTTTTTTAGTTGACCACTTTTTTCAGATTTTTGTTTTGTCACCACACTGTATGTGTGAAACTGGATTGGATTACACAGTCCAGAGGTTGAATCATCTGTTTCATTGAGCAGATCTAGACAAATTGTAAGTGCTATGCTCATTAATAGTTTCTTCATTTAAATGGAGTGATTTCTGATGATCCTTGTTTTCATCAGATTCCGGTTGCCCTGGTGTAGTGACCACATGCGACCCTGGTAGGTGCTATGCATCATGATTATTCTGGACTATGACATTACCCCCTGAAGGTACTCTCTTTTTCCCCACAAGCCTCTTGCTCTCCTGGGATCCGCTAACACCACACCCATTATATTAATGCACAGTCTTGTCCATTTCTGATTGTGCTCTGTGTATGAAATAACGCTTTATTATAGCATTATCACTGTGTCAGTGTGTTTTCAATGGTTGGGGTTATGGGCCATCCACATACATCACATTCCTATATATGTAAACTAATAAGCCCTAGTTACTATGCAATAGATCAATACATAAAACAATAATAATAGTCATAATAGCATTAGATATCATATAATAATATATATCATATACAATCAACATAAAGGGTTAATACACAAGCAAAGTCCAATTAGTGATACTGTGGAGTATCAACATTCCCTGATAGAGCCTGATAGGAATATGACAGGTGATTCTGGAGTGGGTTGCCAGTTCCTTCTCTAGTGGGCTATGATTTGTCTGACCTCTGTGCTATGACCTGCCCACCTAGAGTGACCCTACATGGTATAGCTCACAGCTTCATTGCAATACACAAGCCCCTTCACCACCACCACTTAGAAATGCTAAAGGGGAACTGGGGAACATACACCACACTAATCCACTCTAACCCATCAGGAGGGGCCACAAACATACATGGAGGCTGTGCAGAGGCACGTTGATCAACAGCCAACTCAATTCCATCTCCGCTATACCCACCCTGGAAAGTCCCATGCCATTGCTGGTGGCCATGTATGGCCATACCCATTTGGTGACCTCCCATTATGTTTTGCTATTCATCAATTTACATTGGTGTAGTGTATGTTCCCCTGGTTCCCTTGTGGATTGCTAAGTGGTGGTGATGAAGGAACTTGTGTACCTGAATGAAGCTGTGAGCTATACCATGCCGGTGGGCAAGTCATAGCAGAGAGGTCAGCAAATCACAGTCCACTAGAGAAGGAACTGGCAACCCACTCCAGTATCTTTGGCATGCAAACCTTCTGGAACCGCACAGGCAGAGACCTAGCTAAATGTGCTGCAGTCCATAGTGTCACAGAGAGTTGGACACAACTGAAGGACTGAACAACAAATAATAAAATGTTCCCCTGGTACTTGATATATGTGAGGTGGCGGTGTAATTTGGCCATTATTTGTTTTCCCAATGTAGATGTGATGAGCAAGATGTATATGCAAATATATCAGTTTCATGTGTTTGTGTTGCAATTTAATCAGGTAGTGTGTCTTTAATTGCTTTATGCATGTTGCAACATGGCTTTTCCAACATATGATGAAGTAAAATATTTTTTTAATGCCTATTTTCCATTCGGGGATTATTGTGCAAGTAGTTGTAATGCCTTTCCATGCTTTCCCCACATTTTAAAGTCCACTGGTGTGTTTATATTATCTTTTACAGTGTTGTCTGTAAACCCTTTGCGGATGCTATTTGGAGGCCGTAATAGTTTTGCCTCCATTTGTGGGTTACAGGTTTGAACGCCAGGGCGTCTTTGGAAAGTTATTGCAAATTAATAGCGATTTTCGAACGTAACAGCTAGGAGCTTGACAGATCAAAGGTTTTGCGGCAACAGAGTTCAGATTTCAACATCCATAGGGTTTTTCCACCTGTAACCCACAGATCATTTGCGGGTAGCTTTAAGAGGCTAATTTAATAGCCGTAAGTCTTGTGGGCTCCATTACTGGCTACGGTTTCAAACGTTGTGTTTAATGGTGCTGCTGGTGTTTGCATCAACCTTTGACCTTTAGTGTGTATCCACAATTTATGTTAGCCTGATGTTGTTATCATGATTGAGGTTATCAGTCCTTAATAAGTTTGCCTGCCCATGCAACTGTAAGTTAACTGAAAAAATACTGACATACAGCGCACAAAAGGTCTTATTATTCATCTACTTTGCTTTTAATTTATGGCTCGGCAGTTTTCCATTAAACAAGCATATTATTTCATGTGCCTGTGAAAACTGCAGGTAAATTTACAGAGGAAAGTAAGACAGAAAAAGGGATAAAGAAGGGTTTCTAATAGTGGAAAATAAAATTAATTTATTCCCAGGTTAGTGCACTAACAATTGCTGTAAAGAAGCTCCAGTGCCCATCTGCTAAGGTCATGGCTTTGTGCAGATATTTAATAAGTTTTAAATCTGTGGAAATTGTTTTTTTTTTTATTATTTTGTTTTGTTTTAGGTACAATTCAGGTTCATGAAGGCATCTTCTGCATCTGCAAGCATTGTGAAGGAAATGTATGAGGTGTAAGGTTTTCCCAGTGCCTCTCAGGTAGACATTCCTTCAATGACACTTCCTTCCACTTCCAGAAAGACAGGGTGCGGGGTGTTGCGAGCGCAGTGAATTCTGAGCAAGAGTTGAGTTCCTAGACAATTTTTGTCAGTCCAATCCTTCGTGTTCCGAGGCAATTTTTTTTCAGTGAGACATGTTGAGTATCGAAAATGATGAGTTCCGCGGACAACGATGATGAGAACTGAGGTACCACTGTAAATGTAAATATATATATATATATATATATATATATATATATATAAAGAGTGAGGTAGCCGTGAATGTCCAGTAATCCAGATGAATAATCAGAGTATTGCAGTATATAGTGATACCTTTTTTATTGGACAAACATATTCATAGGTTTCATGACAAGCTTTCGAGAGCGTTACTCTCTTTGTTGAGCCAGAGGCAATACTGATTATAGATTCACAAATACAGCTATGCAAGTGTGTGGGGGTGCCTACCAAAGTAAGTAAATTGGGGTCATAAATAGTTTCACATCTAAGGAACCATACAGCTGTAGCCAAACTCAGGAAGAAGGCAGAGAACAAAAAAATAAATAAATAAATAAACACACATATATATTTACAATCATGAATGTTAAAGGTTACAAGAAATATTGGTAATGAGATAAAAAAAATCCATGTCTACATTCAGGCCTGAGTTATTACTGTTAAAGAGCATAATCATTTTAATTTCAAATGTCTTTCTTTCCATAGTATTTAAAAAAAAAAAATACTTTGAGTATTTTGATTTTGAGATTTTTCATGGAGTGGTTATTCTGGGTGAAATGGTGTCCGACTGGAGTACAGTAGCTGTCCTCAATGTGCTTATTGATGGAATGTCTGTGTAGATTCATCATCATATGTAATTTCTGACTGGTTTCTCCAATGTAGCAGCCTCTCTCACATACAGTACATTGTATCATGTAGACTACATTGGATGATGTACAAGAATATGACCCTCTGATGTTATAGATGTTGTTGTTGTGCATGGCTGTGTCCTTTTTGCAGATGTGTTGACACAATTTACACCAATTTTTATTGCACGGTTTTGTTCCATTTTCTTTGTTAAGCTCTTCATTGGCCAATCTACTGTTCAAGAATGGGGCTTTGGGGAATATATGTGTTAATTCTGCGTCCTCTGTTAGCTGTGGTTGTAGATCCTTAAATATTTAGCATATTCCTTCTAGAACCAGATGGTATGCTGTTAACAGAGGTGTACGTGAGTTCATTTCTTTAGTTTCGTATTGCAGCAGGTGTTCCTCGGGTGTTTTAATGGAAGAGGTTACTTTCTGTGTTATGACATTAGCAGCCTTATTAAATTGCAATTCGACAAATTCTAAAGGGCTCTTTATAAGCACAGAGCATATTTTTTTTACAGAAGTTTTTAGTTCGTGAAGACCTTGCTGTGGATAGAAGTTCACTGACTAAAAACTTCTGTAAAAAAAATATGCTATGTGCTTATATAGAGCCCTTTAGAATTTGCCGAATTGCAATTTAATAAGGCTGTAGGTTTGTAACCGTTTCTCCTGATGGAGTCAGACAGTGTTTGTAAATGTTTATCACGGTCCTCATTGTTAGAACATATGTGGTGGTATTTGATGGCTTGACTATAGAAAATCGCTTTTTTAATATGTGAGGGATCAAAGTTAGATCTGTGGAGATAATGGCATCTGTCTGTAGAATTGGTCACTTGCATACCTGTATGCTATAATGGCATCTCCATTTGGGGATGGGCTTATAGCAACAGACCCTGGCTAGGGGCCATGCATGGCTGGTTAATATTGTTGAGCAAGCCAGGGCATTTGCCCAAGGGGCTTCTCCCCCTAATTCTTTTCACTCACAATCTCAATCACACCTACCACAGGATTTTGGCCCCTATTACCCACATTCACTCAATTTTGCCCCTTCTCAGGTGCCCATGTCTGCCCCACTTGACACCCCATGGCGATCCAATCATTTTGTCAGGGGCTCTGAGCGTCAGTTACTCCATTTTCAGAGCCCAGAGGATGCGGCCCAGCAAGAGGATTCTTCACTCTCGGTGTGCAGATCGCATCCGGGAGCAGGTAAGAGCGGACCCACGTGTCTGAGGTCTGCTGCTGCGTCTGATCTAAGGTCTGGGGCAACTGAACTGGGGTCGGAGGGTTCTGATCTGAGATCTGAAGCCCGGCAAGCTATATCTAAGATGGCCACCAGATCCATAAAGAGGAAGAAGGCCCGAGCAAGTGAAGCAGGGCAGCAAAACCTCACACAGGATTACAGCCCAGCTGAATCAGAGGTACAGTTATATGCCAAAACATTTACAGATAAATCTAAGCAGGCTGCTGCAAAGGGCATAGCAAGGGATGTTAGTAGTGAGTCTCATGGCATTGGATCTCTGCGGCTTGATCCTTTTCTAATCTGGAGGATGCAGGATCAGTCTTGAGAGAGCAAATGGGGGAGTTAGGTAATGTGTTTATAAATAATGAATGCATTTATGGCAATCCTAATCCCTATTTAATTCCAGATGAGGCTGCGTGCCAGGAGCAACATTCCAGCCAGCGTTCTTGACTAAGGAGGGGAGGCTTGTCAGGAGAAAGGTATCCCAGTACGGCGGGGTAGGAGAAGAGCAACGGTGCAGGATGATGGCATATGGCCTGGGCCCAAGAAGCCTAAGGAGAGCAGGATGACATCTTTCCAGCCCCACGGACAGGACCATCTGGTATTCATTCTCACACTCCTACACTACATAGTTTAGAGGACAAGCTAAATTCTTTTTTGCATGGGTTGAGGGGAATCATAAGCTGCTAGGGCTTGGGTACCTCCTGCTTATTCACAGGTAGGGGTGTGCAGGGTAGCCGTCAGTACACTGAAGGTAAAGAAAAGTGAAAAAAAAAAGAAGCATGAGATGCTTGTTTTGTCTGATACAGCGAGGGCAAAACCATTGTTGTGCCAATTAGGGCCTATTGGTTTCCATGTCCCTTATGATATTAAAAAGAAAATTCGGAAAAGGAAATATTTTCTCTCCTTCCCCTTGATAATTATTTAGAAGGACACTAAGAAGGAAAGGAAGAAGCATTATAGGCACTTCCCTAAGAACTTCAGGAACTGTCTGTAAGCCTACATAATCATGGCAGCATATATGGGGAAAAGTATCCTGAGGGCTCTCTTTTGTTATCTGAACAAGATAGAAAGCATTCATAGGTCATATGGGGGCATGGTGTGGTGGTCCTATGATGAACCATTCCATCAACGCCTCGCAGTCAACCCCTCCATGAGATGGGATGAGCGTGACATGGGAAAGTGGTTTTAAGATCGTTACCCCAGCAAAAAGTATAGTGGGGGCTTACAGTAGTTCCTTTAGTTTTTCAGGAGGTAGGAGCAATAACCAGGCACAGAATTTAATGGCCAAAATATGTATATGCTTTCAATTTAATGAAGAAAATTGTAGGTGGGGTGCTACCTGCAGATTCAACCATGAATGCTCAGATTGTGGGTACAAACACCCCTCAATTAGATGCTTCAGGAGAACCAAGGGAGTTGGGGCAGCGGAAGCAGCTCCTAAGAGCAGTGACGCCAATATTGGTAGAAAAAAAGCTACCATGGCTAAAGTTGTACGCCAGTAAGCAGAGCTTTGCACTTAAACATTATGTGGTTGAAGTTTGGGTTTTGTTATCCCATGTTATAATGCCTCACCGTCTCTATTTTTGGGTAATCTGGTGTTAGCTAAGCAATTTCCTGACGTGGTGCAGGAAAAGCTCAAGAAGGAGTTTGCTCTAGGAAGGATGGCAGGTTCTTTTCTGCATCCACCACTTCCGGACTTAAGGATATACCTATTAGAAGTTGTCCATAAAAAGGAGCCAGGTAAGTACAGGCTCATCCATCATCTATCATTTCCAAAAGGAAAATCGGTGAATGATGGAATTGATAAGCAATTATCCTCAGTGCGTTATGCTTCCTTTGATCATGCGATTCACCTAGTATGCAAGGCGGGACGTGGATGTTTGCTAGCCAAACATGATATTGAGTCAGCTTTTCGTCTACTACCGGTTCATCTAACGTCTCATAAATTATTAGGTTATTGCTTCTCGGGTAAGTACTACGTTGATCTTTGCTTGCCTATGGGTTGTTCTATTTCGTGTGCATATTTTGAAACATTCAGCTCTTTTATTCAGTGGGTAGTTGAGCAAGTTTCAGGTTCCATGTCCATGGCCCATTATTTTGATGATTTCCTGTTGGTTATTTCCTCACTGGAACACATTCAAGGCTTAATGGAGGTTTTTGTTGAAGCACATGCTTTTGGCATACCTTTGGCAAAGGACAAGATAGAGGGTTCTTCTTCTACGCTGTTCTTTTTAGGCATTCAAATTGTAAAGTTCCAGTGCTCGCTACCCATAGAAAAGGTGGTGGATCTGAGGACTGCAATACGAAAGGTTTCAGGAGCCAATAATGTCACTGTCATGAATCAGCCAGTGGCCATATTGGATTTGGCGTGAACTGTGCCGGTGGCCATTTTGTGACTGGCACAGCCATCCTGTAACTGGCAGCAGTGGTCACAATGGGAGCCATATTGGGACTGGCAGCAGAGGCCACACCCAGTGGCCATATTGTGTTTGGACAAAGTTCATGGCTCAGGCGGCAGCCATATTGGGACTGGCAGTATTGGTCACACCCAGAGGCCATCTTATCATGAGCTGTTATCTTCCACATGCTGTGGAAGAAAAGGTTTGGGGCCCACTTGTTATTGTTATATTATGTTATGTGATTTAGGGGATGAAAACTGTTGGTAGGCCATGTAAGAGAGGTGTCACCTAGCATAACCGTTAATAAAGTATAGTTACTCATAAAGCGGTTCTATGTTAGGTGCGCCTTTATGCATTGCCTCAACCAGTGGTTCAAGGGGTGTTACATGTTCTATAGTATTATATTGTATTGAATTGTAGAGTGGCATGGCTGGTGAGTGATGGGAACATATATGAAAATGAGTAAGGAATGTTTCTTAGGCTAAATACCATCCCCCACGTGTGAGCAATAAGCCAGGAGCTTGCCCATATGGTCCTGAAGGTAAACACTTGAAATGATAGTAGTCAGGAACAATAGGGTCCCTTACCGACACTGAGGCACAATAACCCCAGGGGGTCTACAGGGATTTCCACTCAGAGAATCAGGGCAAAGTCCAGAGGGCAGGGAGATGTCTCTCTCTTGGGAGCTAGAGCCAAATGAATTAGTTAGCCCCACCTAGTGGGTGGACCTGGGGAGGAGTCTCATGGTTCCCACGTAGGAACCCTGCATGATTGGCCAGAGGTCATTTGGGGCTGGCTAAGGGTAGCCACTTCCCTATACTTGAGTGCTGTGTTTAAATATGTTGTTCCAAAATAAAACGTTGTTCATAATTTTCATCAAGACGTGGCGTGTAGATGTATTATTTACCCGGATACATCATATGCTTGCAGTAAGATTCGTCAGACTTACTGTCAATATTGCTCAGTCTAACCCAAGGCTGAGACATGATGTTCCTGTAATCAAAGCTACCTAGGTCCAGAGTCACCAAAATCCGGTCAACAGACCCCAGCCAGAGAGTGGGTCGTGATAGTCACCATAAAGGAGATGCAATCCTTGCTGGGGAAGCCTAATTTTGCATGTAGAATTATACCAATGGGCCGAATTTTTAGCAGAAGATTGCCTTTGGCTACAATTGGACTTAAGCGACACCATCATTTCATAAGGATTACTTAATCTCTTAGGTAGGACTTATGTATTTGGTTTGAGTTCCTGCAACACTTTAATGCTAAGTTCTTCTTCATGGCGAGGCAAGTTCTGAGTCAGGATATTGATCTTTACACAGATTCTTGGATTCAGAGCTTATTTGAAGGGGTATTGGTGTGCGGCTAAATGGCTGGCATCATGGCACAGTTTTAGGTTGATCAAGAATTTGTTTTTTCTTGAATTATTCCCCATCATAGTTGCAATTTACATTTGGGGCGACAACTTAAAGGGCCAGTATGTCATATTTCATAGTGACAACATGGGCACGGTCCAGTCGATCAACAAATTGACATCCTCCTCATTGTCAGTGGTATGTTTACTTTGTAAGCTAGTATTGTGGTGCATGGAGAATATTCTATGAAGAGCAGTGCATGTGCCTGGTAGGCTTAATGGTTTCACTGACGCTCTGTCAAAGGGTCAGTGGCAACGCTTCAGGGAGATTGCACCAGCAGCAAGTATCACTTCAACTCCATGTCCGGAACAGTTATGGGACCTAGGTAGTTCTTTAGATTAGTATGGTATGGGGACATTTGCTTAATAAACTTTATTTATTATCACCTGAAAATTATATAAACATTTATTGTTAATTATAATTAAAGATGAATGATTGAGTTATGTATTTAGATGTTAGTTGTAAATAAGTTTTGTTAATAAATATCAGTTATTGGTAAATTCGTTTTGTTAATAAATTTCAGTTCATCCTTGCTTGCTAGCAACCATTTTGTTATTTAATTAAAATAAATAAATAAATAGATAAACATAAAATAAAATAAATAAATACAAAGTTGGTTAGCTAATGGTGTTATAATTGTAATTCTATCCTCCCGCAGGCACACTTCCTCGGACTGCATGGATTCTAGACCACTCATACGTGTATTGAGCACATTGAACAGCAGTAGAGAAAGATAGCAATATGCATCTTGGGGATGCCCTCAAGCTTTTAAGTGTGGGTGGGCAGACACCACTTGTTATTTTATGTGTGTTATTGTTTATAATAAACAGAACTGTGGCCTTTTTAACCCCATACCTTGTGTCTAGTATTTATTGGTTTGATTGAAGATATAAGGGTATCCATATTTACAATGCACAGGCCAAGCTCCTGTACGGCAGTGTCCTAACTTAGAGCACCTGATTTACATTGGGCTCATGTTTTGTGATACATGTTTCAGTTTTCCCAGCAATCTCTCGATTTGCAAATGATCAGATGGCACTTCTCACCCACCATGTATATCAAGATCCAGCACACAGTGGCACTGCAGCTATAACAACCCAAATATCTATGAAAAAACATTTGTGACAAAAAGCAGTTAGCAGACTAGCTATGAGAAATTGTGTTTATCACTTATTTAATACTTACTGCTATGGCCTGAGGACAAAAGCTAAAAAGTAATGTCAACAGACAAAGGATCATACTCCCGCCATCTAGCCAACCTCCTGTCTTTTCTTAAGGCAAATTCTATGTGAATCCTTTCAGGAAAAATGTATTATTCAGGCATGGGAGTAACTATAATAAACACAATTTGAGAATACACATTGCTTGAAAAAGATAAAATATCTCAGCTTGATGGCCGGGAGTTTTCCTTAATATCAAGCATTCTACCTTTATAGGACCTACAGCAAGATTTAAACAGAAGTAAGTAATGCAGGAAACCATTATCGTAATAAATATTCTTGCCCTGTTTCAGAAACAAAACTTCAATGAGCTATGAGATTATTTGTGGAGCTCAGTCAAACCAATTATATGTTTTCAATGGAAGTGTTTGAAAGACATGCAGGTATGGAAGAAAAAGGCTGTACAAAACACTTAATTCCCACACCTCTCACAGCCTTGTTTTTGCTCTTTAATGGAGCAAGTCTGTAACGGGAGCTGTGGAGGAGCCTAGAGAAATAAGGATGCTAATGTGCTTTCTTCCTTTTACCTCTTCCTAATTGCTTGTGTTGATTCATTGGGGTGCTCTTTTCTGAATGGTATACTGGGAGTTGCACACAGTGATCCCATTATAAACAAAGAAGGGAGGTGATGTGAGGAGCTGCTCCCTAAGCACCACTCACAAAACTTACACCTTGTTGTGTTAAAAATGAAATGCAATCTGTTCAAAAACCTTCTGTTGTCAACTTTCTTCTTTGCAGGCACACATATAAGTAATGATCAGGCAGCAACTACTATTTAAAGAACCATTTATCAATTATACCTTTCTGAGTGCTGTGTGAGAGGTGTATTTACATTCTGAACGACAACGCTTGAATTATTGTTGCAAGCTGCCTGTATTTGGGCATATGTGGGGGAAGTGATAGATACTGAAAGGACAAATAGTCTAGCAAATCTTTGTCTCCTCTCCCTCCAGTATTCTCCCCACCCTCCCTCCATTTATAGTTATAATGTATACATCCCCAGCCTCCAAACTAGAAGATTTTTTTCATATAGATGAAAATGATGACTTACTTTAAAAGTGTTTTCATGCTCATGTCTTTCACAGCTGCTAATGCCAATACAGAGTGTATCACTGAAGTGTCATATTTATAGCATGCTCTTTTGAAGAATATGACTTGGTAAAGAACAAACCCTTTTTTTAAGAAATAGACTTTATTCCCTATGTTATTCAATTTTTCTTCACTGGTGAGAAAAAGTTGTTTTTTTCCTAGCATGATTAGTCACCTGGGAGGGACAGTGAGGAGATCTTTATTCAGTTCTATGGCAAGACTGCCACAAAGTTGGACTTTGCACAGAAAAGGAATTCAGGCGTGCCTGGAATTAGTACTAGGCTGATAATTATTGATTATTACTGATAATAATTACTGATAACTACTTAAGCCAATATTTTTAGATAGAAAGTTTTTTGGTTCTTATCTGCAGTCAAATCTATGTTTACAATACATTTCGATAAAAGTAGAATCACCTTCCCTCTCAGGTCTTATATGGAAGCCCCAGACACAAACTAAGTGTGCTAATATTAATATGTTCTCTTAAAGGTATACAGTATTTAAGTTTCATGGATTATGAGTGCATCTGATGCAAACATTTTTTTTTGCATGAAAAAAGACCAAAATAAGCATTATTATACTTACTCTAAAGTTTGCTAAATCTCTTGAGTTTGCCAGCAGTTGATTTTCGGAGTTAACACCCTTGAAATCACTGCTAAAATTAGCATAACATTCATAATTTGTTTTGGCCAATCACAGGCAGCTAATACATTTATATAATTCTATGATGGCAGTTTGTGTAACAAGGAATCATGGGATGTGTGGATCTTTGCATTTTGCTGCAGTTGGCTTGAAGGTTATGATAGGATAAAAATCCATACCCAAATGCAGTGTTTCTATTGGTAGGAACACTGTGCCCATGTAAGCAGCTCTGGGGGTGTGGAAAACAAATCTTATTTTTAAATTAAATAAATCTGTGTGTATAGAATGACTCAATGTAATGTGTGTTTGTGATATAAGCAGCGCGTGTTAGATTAGAAAAAGGTTAAAAAACGGAAACTTAGATATGCTTTTTTTCTTGCAAATGTTGTTAATTTTTTACATACTTCACAAACATAAAATGTGTCCCATATAAAAGTAATCCTATGGGAAATCAAAATACAGCTCTCTCTATTATGTGCAATTTTTTTGTTAGTATTCTGAAGTCTACAAGTTTTTATGTAAACTAACATTTTCATTCTCTCATTATTACAGAGTGATTTATCCTTCTATTATAAACAAAAAAAGTCCTTATTGGGATACATTTTCCAGCTCTCTGTACATACCCCCTTGGCTGGACATTAGGAAGAGTGACATATCATTCTGTCATTTCTGCTGCGAGCTGTGTTTTCACGTCTACTACTATACAGAAACCTTGCAAACTTTTAATCCTTTTCTACTACAATGTTTTGAACTATGACATACAGAAGGCTCTTAAAAAATAACAGCTTTTGTTTCATTACATTGCTTCATTCAGCTCTCCTATAAATCTTTAAGATTAATCAGATGATTTACAAAGAACCCAAAGCAACTCAAATGCATTTGAATAATAAGATTCAATATAATAAATCACATGACTATAACGCAATAAAACTATTTATAATTTTTTATTATTTAGACATTTTACACATTTTTAAAAAGTTTGTTTATAAAGAAGTAGTAATGCTTTAGAGGGTAAGACACACAAAAATACAGATGCGTAAAAAAACAGTCTAAGAGAAAAAATAGCTTAGGAAAATATCATAAAAATGTTTATAATTAGAAAAAAGGTTTTGTTGCATCTGTTGGTCCCCGCAGGCATTCAAGATAATTTAGGCTGAAGGCTGCTTATGAGAAAGAGGTGTTTACATTTGAGCAGGACCTGGGCTTGTTATCTTTGCAAGCTGCCTGCTTCTTAGTATGTACATGGGAAAGGGATAGGAGTGCAATTCTAAAAGCTCAATGAATATAACAAATTTCCAACCCTCCCCATCCCACTATCACTGATTAGATAACAACTATGTGAAGTTTTTCTTGAACTACATTTAGTCTGCAGGACAAACCCCTTCATGTTTTCTTCATATTTGCTATTGTTCTCAGTGAACATCTTAATAGTTTTAATAAGCTAATTTGTACTTTCAAAAAGTCCATGTATGTACTATTCAATCCCCAAAACATTCTGCCACAGGTGGGTACAAGAGCAAAAGAAAACAAACCCCCCTCCTCCCTCCTCATCCTCAACCCCACTCCTCATCCTCAACCTCTCTCCTCAACCCCACTGCTCATCCTCAACCTCCCTCCTCATCCTCAACCTCCCTCCTCAACCCCTCATCCTCAACCCCCCCTCCTCAACCCCCCTCCTCAACCTCCCTCCTCAACCCCCCCATCCTCATCCTCAACCCGCCCATCCTCAACCCACTCATCAACCTCAACCCCTCTCCTCATCCTCAATCCCCCATCCTCAACCCACTCCTCAACCTCAACCCCCCTCCTCATCCTCAACCCCCTCCTCAACCTCCCTCCTCATCCTCAACCTCCCTTCTCATCCTCAACCTCCTCCTCATCCTCAAACCCCTCCTCAACCTCCCTCCTCAACCTCAACCCCCCATCCTCAACCCCCCTCCTCACCCTCAACCTCAACCTCCTTCCTCAACCTCCCTTCTCATCCTCAACCTCCTCCTCATCCTCAACCCTTTCCTCAACCTCCCTCCTCAACCTCAACCCCCCATCCTCAACCCCCCTCGTCATCCTCAACCTCAACCTCCTTCCTCAACCTCCCTCCTCATCCTCAACCTCCCTCCTCAACTTCAACCTCTCTCCTCAACCTCAACCCCCCATCCTCAAGCCCCTCCTCAACCTCCCTCCTCAACCTCAACCCCGCTTCTCAACCCCCCTCCTCATCCTCCCTCCTCATCCCCAACCCCCTCCTCATCCTCAACCCCCTCCTCAAACTCCCTCTTCAACCTCAAGCCCCCCATCCTCAACCCCCCTCCTCATTCTCATCCTCAACCTCCCTCCTCAACCTCAATCCCCTTCTCATCCTCAACCCCCTCCTCAACCTCCCTCCTCAACCTCAACCCCCCCATCCTCAACTCCCCTCCTCATCCTCAACCTCAACCTCCCTCCTCAACCTCCCTCCTCATCTTCAACCTCAACCTCCCTCCTCAACCTCAACCCCCCCATCCTCAACCCCCTCCTCAAACTCCCTCCTCAACCTCAACCCCCCTCCTCAAGCCCCTCCTCAACCTCAACCGCCCTCCTCAACCCCTCTCCTCAACCTCCCTCCTCATCCTCAACCCCCCATCCTCATTCTACCCCTCTAAATACCTCCCCCTCTCCCTTTCCCCTCACTTACCTGTCTGAAGCTTCTGCTCCGGCCATCGCTCCTTCCGGCATCTTGACGTTGCGCGCATGTGACGTCAAGTAATTAGCATATACCGGGTGCCGGCACACGGTATATGCTAATGGCGTGACGTCACATGCGAGCCACGTCATTAGCATATACCGAGTGCTGGCACCCGGTATATGCTATTGACATGACGTAACATGCTTGCCATGTCAAGACGCCGGAAGGAGCGGAGGCCGGAGCAGAAGCTTCAGATGCAGTGAAGTGAGGGGAAAGGGAGAGGGGGATGTATTTAGAGGGGTAGAATGAGGAGGGGGGGGGGTTCAGAATGAGGGGGGGTGAGGATGAGGAGGGGGGAGGGAAAGAGACACGGGGGGCTTAGAGAGACAGGGGGGGTAGAGAGACCCGGGGTGTAGAGAGACACGGGGCGGGGTAGAGAGACACGGGGGGGTTAGAGAGACACGGGGGGGGGTTAGAGAGACATGGGGGGGGAGAGTGACTCGAGTATAAGCCGAGGGAGCCCTTTTTAGCCTTAATAAAAGGGCTGAAAAACTCGGCTTATACTCGAGTATATACGGTATATTGAACACAAAGTTTTATTTAATATTCAAGACAGTTACAAATGAGGACAATATTTATATTTATAATCATTAATGTAAAAGTGGAATATTGGATGAGTGGGGAATGTTTATTCACCAATCTATCACATTTTAATTTATTACATGTTACATATGAATGGTGTTGATAAGCTTATAAGGTAGGTTGTACTTAAAGCGCTAGTGATGCACACAAGTGGGTGTTATTACTATTAACATTTAACCATATAGTGCTAATCTTTGTTCCTTTTCACCATTATTATTAATATTATTATTATTATTATTATTATTTCTAAAATACTATCAGATTCCATAGCGCTAGTGGTACAATAAACACAAGGATACATTTGAATACAGAAAAAATAAGAAAAAACTGTACATTTGTACAGACACATTGATACAGGAGGCGATAAGGGTTCTACTCCCCTGAGTGCTTAGAATCAACGGGATCAATTGCGTGGTAGAAACTCCCCCAAGGCTGTCACATAGCAACTGGAGGTTCTACACAAGATTTTACTGAGCTATTATATGCTTTCTTTAGGCTGATTTTGCAAGGTCTTAAGTATACATAGCCGGGGTGGGGGTTGTATGTTCAGAAAACTAGCTTGTGAATACCGCAGGAGTGCCTATGTGATAGGTAAACCGCAACCACTATGACCAAGCACGTCAGAGCCAAGGACTCGTACCAAATTCAGTAAAGTGATATAACGTCAGTAAACATTGTAACATTGAGAGAAAGAGAGAGATTAGGAATTTGGTTTAGAGAGATAGTAGGAGGTTTTGAATTGTTTTTACATATTTAATTCCACGCAAATTCACCTGTAAATAATTTACATAATCGACATGCCATGATAAAATAAAAATGTATTCCACATTTATTATCCTTTTCCTATCTATCTTATACCTCATACTCATCCTCATCAGACACATACATCCTTCCCTTCACATACCCACAAACCATACCCCCTACCACATACAACACGCATACCCCTATTACATAACAATTATTACATAGATACAACATAAATCGCCTGCTACCTATCCCATCCTATTACTCTGTAAGTCATGCACCATACACAAGTAGTTTACATTTATAAAACATAAAGAACACACATTTTTGTTAAACAAAAACATTTATTAATTTTCATATATTCACATGAGTGGACGTGATAGTGTGTGTTAGTGAGAGTGTGACTGTATATCTTTGAATGAGTGGCGGGATTGTTTGATTATCTTCAGATGGAGAGATGAGTGAGGAGGGGAATGGTGGGGAGGAGAGGAAGACAGATAGAGGAGTCCAGGGGAGAGGGGTAGAGAGAGGGAGAGGTGGAGAGAGGGGGGAGGAAGAGAGAGGAGTGGCAGCAGGGTGAGCAGAAGAGAAGGGAAGATGAGAGGGTAGGGTCCAAACGCTTCTAGATTAGGCCCACAAGACCTGGTGATAGTGAGGGAGGCTTCTGGCACTAGTTGGCGAGAAGGAGGGGTGAGCCCTAGTTCAAGACTAGTGCAGGGAGGAAATCCTCATGGTCAGGTTGGTCATGAGGCTGACAAGAAGCACAGGGCCATTAATTACTCATGAGAGGAATTTATTGTCCTCCTAAATACCATCCATGACTAATGCATATCCTCCATGGAGGCAGGAGATCAGAGCTGGTCAGAGGTTATGGGTGTGGAGAGAGGTGGTTGTACTGGGGGAGTTCATGTCAGGGATGTGAAAGATGTAATGTCATGATGACTTCTGGGCCATTGTAAAGAGTAAGGTATCTGAAGTATCTGACAGTGCAAGAGCCACTGGTGGTGATCTACCAGCTATCGTGGACAAATACTGTTATCGGCATACATGGCTTACTCATCATATTCATCAGACATACAATCCTACTCACTGGCCTACATCACACAGCAATGACCCTGTAACTCCTCAACTGCAATATATATAGCACATATGTAATCCCCTTCTGTAAATGGATAGTTATTCTGGCTTACTGACCAAATATAAATCATAAATATTTTTCAGTAAAGTTTTTGAACTGATTTATTGTGGTGAATTTTGACCTGTGAGTGCCACCAACTGTCCAGGATTTGAACATGTTTTCGCATTTCTGTTTTTGTTTGTCTTCTTTGATGGAGCCCAGATGGGTAACTCTATGGTATTGATTTTGGTCTTGCACGTGGCCACAACCTGAGTGAACCTGAATACACTTTCAGAATGATCCTGCAATCCTTGACTGGTGGAAACACTCACTGTGCGTTAAGCGTTATGTCATATGTTAAGGTATTAGGAATCACTTACTGATTACAACGCACTGTTGATGTTTATTATCATTGCACATGAACATGGTGGTTAAGTCACATCTCATTATATGTTAATAACACACATGTTGCATGGTATTAAGATCAAAGGATATAGATTGAAAGCTAAGACACAATTCTTGTTGAGGGGGGATTATACATATTTTTGTAGGGGAGGTTGGAGCCATTAACCCATTAACCCTTTAGGTTATGTATTAAGCAAGTGTGACTTAGGTGGGTGTAGGTGTTTAATTGCAGGAGCAGGTATTTGAAACTTTGTAATGTATAATATTGGGGCTCTATGTAAATCTCTGCAAAAGCAATTATGAGTGCCGTAGTAGCACAGTAAATCCTAAAACATTGCAAGAGAACAACTACAAGTCACTGCTACAAGTGCACAGTCAAATCTCCCGCAGATTTTTCTATGTTTGTATGTATGTGGAAATAAGCTATTTTACGGCCTGTGTGTACAATAAGCTGGTCCCCCCCCAGAATTATTGTGGCTCCTACACCCTTGATGTAGATGGTGGGTTTAACTATTAGAAAGGCTTCTATTGTGCAGTTAGATTTATAGATATATTTTTTATTTTATTAGCGACCTATAACATGCTACATTAGGCGTTTTTTTTAATGGAACTAGGATTGTAACAAGTCTCACAGGTGGCTTGCCTGCTCTTGTAGGAGGTTAAAGCGACAATTACCTCACTATAAGTGCTCTTCATTGTGTGAAAGAGCACAACATTCTATGTTAAAGTGATCTTATGTTTTTTTTTTTTATTACACTAAGAACAGTTAAAAATGTGCAGTCTTAGGTTTGTTTCCAGACACACTGCAAACGGCCCCATGATTTACAGAATCTGCCGGGAACGGCCGTTCCAAACTCCGTGAAGAAAAAGAATGATGGTTTTAGTCTCTTTCAGAAATGTAATCAGCTATCTGTTAACCCACAAGTAGCATATATTTGAGTTTCTAGCAGTCAGTTCCCTGCACAGATGAATTTAGGAAGGGTTAACCCTCTTTCTGATCTGCTCTGTGCAAGGCACCTCTTGCTCTCAGTCTGCCTGGGGGACTTGCCTAATTCTCATGTAAATAGAACTTAATTTATGATTTTTTCTGTGAAAAAGGCACCTACTTCAAAAATGTTAAAAGTATTTCAACATATTTTCAGGAGTACATTACAGTGGTGTGCTCTACGTTGTGCTGAATAAACTGGCACTTTAAGTTTACACATAAGATCTGGATTTCGATGAGCACTCACAGAGGATTCCGAGAACACATGACATTTTTTTCTGTAATCTCCTACTCTGTGTAATTGCATTTTTGTAAACTTTACTCATAGTGGAGGGAACACTTTGCACATAGAAATTACATATAAACATTTATGTGTATCTATGTTAATGATTACAAGAACATTTAATTTGCAGGATTTACTAAAGGAGCAATCAGTACTGTTAAAGCATGTTGATAAAAAAGCGTTAGTAGTATATGTGCCCGAGAGCTTGTATGCTTGGCACATTACACTTCATGCACCATACACTACTGGTTTGTGACCTGCCAAGTACAGATGAACCTGATGAGACTTGGTTTACTGCTGCACTTATCAGGATGAAATTAATGCTTTACTATATAATATCCTTTATCATCAGCTTTCAAGGGATAGAGAAGCAAGTTTTTTTGTGGCTAAATCGTAATTATGAAATTCATGGCTATCACTTATTGCAGAAGCTCCGCACTTCCATCACAATCCATGAATTCTTGTGATTGATGTCCCCTGTCATTAAGCTGTCACCGGGGCCACTCTCATTTTGAATGTCATGAAAAGAAATATGCAAAGTTCATAGACTGAGATGTGTTTGGCTGGTGAGCTTGCGTGATATCTTGCTGACAAAGCTGCAATTAGTGTCCTTAGCTCTTTGTGTTGTTCTACCAGTCCTGCCAATATTCCAAGAGAAAAATATATTATGGATTAAAACCAGCAGCACTGACATATAAACTAATAAAATATATCTTTGGAAAATTCTGTCAGCAGCAGGAAATGGGTTGGAAAGTTGAAGTGGTTGCAATCTTGTTTCAAAAGTTCTTGTATTGCATTGATTATTTTGCAGTGGTAAAAGAAGCTCTCACGATATTAAGGAATCAGTAATGCTTTTTTTTTTTTCATGGGCTTAACTAAAAGAAATAAAAACAGAAAATAATTTACTACAGCAAACAAAAAATGCAATTAAGATAAACTAATGTGCCCCACAGGGAAGTTAGGTCATCAACCTGTCAATTCTCCATTAGAGTGATAATTCCATGTTGGCTTCTCAGTCAACTACTTCCGTGACTTGAAGCTTTGTCTCTATGACTCCCATTACTAAGGGCCTCATTCTATTATCGGCCGCAGCCGCTGCGGGGCCGCAAGGACCGGCCGCAAGCTATTCGGCTATTCTATTCCCCTCCGGCCGGGGATTCCGGCAGGCTTGCGGCCGGTGCCTTGCTATTTCTTGCGGCCGATCGCGCCGGTGGAAAGCCTTTGATCTAAAACGGCCACAAGGAAATCGGCCGTAAGAAAAGCCTGGTTGTTATTCAATTGCTCCGGGAACCCTGTCTGCAAGGCTAAAAGCGAGCCGCAGCTTACTTGCAGGAAAGAGGTCCCGCTAGCACCAATTAAGCACATAAAATAGCTCAAATAAAGCCATCCTGCACTTTGCGGAGTCTATAAGGTGATATTCGGTGTTAGCAAAAATAGCACATAATTACCCTATACTCAAATCCGTAAAATATATATTTTTTAATATACGTAAAATATCCATGTAAAAAGTCCAGAGTGCTTGGAGCACCTCAGACACACCCACGCCGCAGCCGGAAAATAAACAGTTAATTTGAACTCGGATTTGGGCTGATGTGCAAGCTTGAGAGTAGGTTACTTTTAAACCTCATGTCCCCCAATATGATCCCTAGCATTTACAGAGCTGTACAGTGCAGGCTTGAATTTATTTTTGAGTTTTTAGATTTCACAGCTGACGGCCGGTTTCAAGATATGCGGCCGGCCGTAAGAGGAGATCCTTGCGGGGCCGTATAATAGAATCGCGAGGTAACAGAACCCCCGCAAGGAATCGCAGCCTTACGGCCGATTTACGGCCGATAATAGAATGAGGCCCTAAGAATGCTCTCTTATTGTAAAATAGAACTTGCAAGAGAAGTTTGAAATTTTATAAACTGTATTTTCTGTAGTATATTTTTTTTTCCAAATTTGTAAGATGCTTTTGTTGATTTCATGGTAAAAAAAAAAACAATATCATGCTTTCCTTTAATAAATATTACAGCAGACCATGCCAGGCATTTGCTCAATACATATGATTGCCATAGAAGCACCAGTTATTAGATAGATATTGAATTCTAGAAAAGAGGGACATATAGAATATATTGTGCCCAGGGCCTGATTTGTCCGGTTATGTGATGGAGGTTTGTAACCCAATCCTTCTTTTTATGTTTAGTTTGCTGTTTTTGAGTTTTATAGGTTTGGATTGAAAGCTTTGAAAGTTATAACCTCTTTAGCAAAGCAAGTATTAAAACAAAAGGGCTATATTCTTGAAAAGCCTAACATTACTCAGTCATCAAAAGGTATTATCTTTAATAAAAATGTGTTTGTGATGTTCCAGGTTTATACTACATCTTACCTACTTTAGGCATACATTATAATAGTAACATTACAAAAGGGTTGGTAAATGGTGTCCTTAGTACCTTCTTACTTAGTACCTTCTTACCTCTATAAATAATTCAGTTCTGTTATGAATGGATATCATATAGATACACATACTGAACGACGCGGAGGCTGCACAGGCTCCCTGGGTCAGCCTGTAGCGTCACGTGACCCAGCGGAGCCTGTGAGGCTATTAGCCAATCAGGAGCGTCGGGGGGCGTGTCGGAAGCCCGTTTCGCGCCATTGAACACAGCAGCGCGGTCTCCCGACTGGATGGACGGAGGTCTGAGGTCCTGCAGCATTAAAATTACAGTAGGAAGGTTTAATTACTGAGATTTCACCCCAGCTTACCAGCATATAAGGGGATATCACTGTTGAGGCTATCCCTGTCTGTTTTTGTGTTCTTTTCCTCCTCCGTTTTTTGTGTCTGTGTGTGTCTCTGTCTCCCTGTGGTGTGCTGTGCCTGTGTGTGTTCCTGTGTCTGTGTGTGCCTGTCTGGCTGCTTGTTGTGCCCCCTGTTTGTTCCCCTGTTAGCTTTTTCCATGGATCCAGAGGGCTTAGAGGCCTTACTGGCTGAGGTTAGGACCCGTGCCTTAAGCCAAGGGGTCAGGTGGGTGCAGGACAGGCTGGGACCTCCCATGCCTTCTGCGCTTGGAGCTCAGCACATTGTACAGGAACAGCCTGCGGTGGCTGGTGTCCTAGCCCATCCTGATGCCTCCAGGGAAATTTTTTCCCATCCCACCACTGTAGGGCTGCCAGACCCACGTCCATCAGGTAGCAGAGACACCAGAGATGGGGGGGTTACAGGTCAGGGCGGCCGGGACCCCATACCCCCCAGGCAAGCGAGCGCCAGGACCACGGGCGGTGGGGGTGAGGGCCTAGCAATCCGGCCACCACCTGCCAACTTGCCTAAAGGTCCTAGGCCGCGACAAAGGTCGCGAAACACCCCTCTAACACCCCGCAAGGGGGGTGCAGGGGGTAAGAGAAAAGCCGGGAGTCCTAAAAAGGCTCCTACAGGCCCTCACGGTGCCAAGCAGACGGTCCCTGGGGTTTCCCTAATTAACAGTGCTTCTGGTACTTTACAGGGACGCCCAACTGGCAGCGAGAGGAGCATGGCGACGACGAGAGAGAGAAGAGATGGGGTCATCAGAGAAATGAACAGCCAAGACAGCATGGTCATGATTGATGACATGCCTGTGACAGCGGCAGTGGCGAGGCTAGGACGCCCCACTCGAGCTAAGAAGGCTACGAGCAGGTACAGTCCGCTGCTATTTACGCACACACCGCTAAGGCGTAGCAGAGTAGAGACTGAGGGCGATACGGTTAGGCCACAGTGCAAAGGGTCCAAGACTGACCAACAGCTGGATATTCCAACGCCCGAGGAAGTCTCAGGGGGCCCCCTACAGGGGGCGGCGGAGGCAGCGCTAGCCTACTCCAGCCGCGCAAGCTTAGCTGACCAGGACCCTTCCTCAGACGAGGAAAGGGCGGTATGGGCGCGGGCATGCAGGTCGCGGAGAGCTAGTGACTGTTCTTCTTGTACCCACAGATCTAGAAGGAGATCCCGGTCTAGAAGCAGAAGATCTTGTCGGTGCAGCTGTGCTTGCACCGGATCTGAGAGGAGAAGCCCGCGGAGGGCCAGACGGTCAGAGTCCCCGGAGCGTCAGGAGAGACGCGGGGATACTCCGTTGGCCGTATCTACTCCTAAGCTTCCAGAAGCAGGTGAGCGCTCAGAATTGAGCTGCGCAGCAGACAAGGGTGGTTTTATTGGGTCATTAAGGACTCTATTAGCTGCGCATAACATTGCAGTTAGCGAGCGCGACATGGGAGCGTGGATAGGGGGGCTAGCAAAGGGTGCATGGTCCCAGCCAGCAGCGGTAGTGGCGCCAGCGAGCGCGAGCGAGGCGCTAGCTAGCTTGCGCGCGCCCGAGCCGGTAGGCAGCGCAATAGCAGCAGTTGGGAATAACACTGTGGGGGTTACCGACGCAGCCATGAGGCCCATAGTCCTCTGCTCGTTGGATAATTTGGACCAATAACATTTGCGCTGTTGCTGAGATTGGCTCAGGAACTGGTGGTGGTTTGCAGGGATCCCTTTGAATCTCTACTTTTCCGAACGGCTTTTTCCCTGGCGTTCTTCGGAGCGTTTAGGATAGGGGAGTTAGTCGCGAACAGTAGACACGGTTCGGGGGGTCTGCAATTGGTGGATACCTGCCTCAGGGAAGGTACGGTGGTATTGTGGTTGCGGAGGTCAAAGACTGACCAAGTGGGTAAAGGAAGAGAAGTGGTTCTGCATCAGGTTGGCACAGAGTGTTGCCCATATGCATGTGTAGTGGAGTACCTTAAGCAGCGACCGGTGGGACGGTGTTCGCTGCTGGTCCACGCCGATGGAACGGCACTGTCTGTGTATCAGTTTAAAAGAGTTTTAAAAAGCGCACTGCACCGGCTCGGTTTCAAGCAGTCCGACTTTGGGACACACTCCTTTCGAATTGGAGCTGCCACTGAAGCGGCTAGGTTGGGGTTGCCCGACGCGGCAGTAAAGCGCATCGGGAGGTGGGACTCAGACCGTTTTCGTTCCTATGTTCGGCCAAATGCAGTGGTTTAATGGTGTTGCTTTCTACTTTCAGGGGAACAGAAGCAACTATGGATTGTGGGCCATTCCTACGTGTACTGGGCCCATAGGTTAGCCGCAGTTACCGAGGAAAAGGCACAACTGGGCTTTCCTGTTACGGACTTACGCGTAAGGTGGTGTGGTATTCGGGGTCTGCGTTGGGCGCAGCTCGACGGCATCTTGGAAACGTACGCGCAGCGTTACGGGCAGCCCAGTCTTATCATTTTTCATGCCGGCGGGAACGATTTGGGGGCAGTTTCCATGAGACGAATGCTAAAGGTGATGAGACGAGACATCGAGAAATGGGTGAAGAAGTTCCCTGGCACGTTCCTTATCTGGTCTGAGATGATCAAGAGAAGATCATGGCGTAACGCGCGCGACCCAGTATGTTTAGATAAGGCTAGACAGAAGATAAACCAGCAGATTGCGAGCTTTGTGAGAAAACAAGGTTTCTCGGCCATCCGGTACAAAGATTTCGAACCGGTCGGCGCAGATGATTTTTTCGCAAAGGATAAGGTTCATCTTACGGAAATAGGGTACGAGTTGATGATGTTGGAGTTTAGGGAGAGTGTTTTGCGGGCTTTGGCTTTAATGTCCAGCAGGGGGGGATCGCAGCCTCGGGAGGCGTCCCTCGCATGCTCCGTGGCGGGAGGTGAGTTGCCCGGCCCACTGGCCTAAGGGGGCGTTGGCCCCACCTCACAGGGCGTGCTTAAAGATAAGCATTGGGGCTTTGGGCAGGGCTCAAAGCGTGAGGTCACTGTTCGTGGCCGGGCTCCTCCCCCAGAAGGAAGGACTAAATTAGTCATCTAAACAAGTTATGGTTGTTTGTTTATATTGTGTCTAAATAAAGCTGTGGCCCGTTGTTTCTCCCAACTCAAGTTGTCGTGTCAGTTATTCCATCAACTAGCCTGAATGGATCATGCATGGGTCATGAACGACGCGGAGGCTGCACAGGCTCCCTGGGTCAGCCTGTAGCGTCACGTGACCCAGCGGAGCCTGTGAGGCTATTAGCCAATCAGGAGCGTCGGGGGGCGTGTCGGAAGCCCGTTTCGCGCCATTGAACACAGCAGCGCGGTCTCCCGACTGGAATCCCACCCACCCACCCTGTATTTTGTTGTTAACAGATGTTATGGTTTATTCTTTTAAAAAAAAAAAAAAAAAAAAAAAAAAAAAAAAAAAAAGTATATATAATATATATAATATAAATAAGAAATGTTGAAATTAATATATATTTTTGGTTAAGAATTCGGAGAAGTGGCTATTGTATGTTGTGTATTGTTAATTTATGTCTGTGCGGCGGGAGGTGAGTTGCCCGGCCCACTGGCCTAAGGGGGCGTTGGCCCCACCTCACAGGGCGTGCTTAAAGATAAGCATTGGGGCTTTGGGCAGGGCTCAAAGCGTGAGGTCACTGTTCGTGGCCGGGCTCCTCCCCCAGAAGGAAGGACTAAATTAGTCATCTAAACAAGTTATGGTTGTTTGTTTATATTGTGTCTAAATAAAGCTGTGGCCCGTTGTTTCTCCCAACTCAAGTTGTCGTGTCAGTTATTCCATCAACTAGCCTGAATGGATCATGCATGGGTCATGAGACAATTTGCAAATCAGTACTTGAAAGTCTTTAATTATAAGGATATACTGTTTTTTTTTAAATAAAATGTAATTGTACTTTGGTACCAATAGTGTTAGTACTCTTTAACCCCTGCTATTTTTACAAAGCTCAGAAATGCACTAATTAATCACATTGTCAAAAAGGATTCAGACATTTATAATAAAAGCTCCAGGAGTTGTTGAATGGTTGCATCACATATAAGAGGTAGAAGAACTTATATCAAAGAACAGATAACAATTCTACAATTATTTCTTTTTACTTGACCTTACATATAAAAGTTAATTATATTTAAATAAATGTTTTGCTGTCTGTTTCCATTTTTTTCACTAGTTTTTCCAATATACTTATTTGCCTCATTGTTATTAAGTTATAACAGAAGTACAAAATACTGTAGAAACCTAACAGGAACACTGAATAAACACTAATATAATACACAATGGGATATGATAAGATGGAAGATTTTAGTTGAGTGTAAATCATGTCAATAGCTTCACCCCTGCTATTATTGGAATCATGAGGGTTAAGCAATGCAAATGCTCCAATTGCTTGAACAGAAGTCTATGGAGACGGAATAGAGTTAGTCAAATATATTGAATGCATTATGATGCACAGTGTGGTTCCCTCTGGAAATGGTACATTAGAAATTCATCAGTAAAAGAAATTCCTATTTTAATGTGTAGTGCTCAATACTCAATCATCAGTTTGTGTTCTGCGCCTGCAAATCGGAAATGGCTAAAGATGAGATTTGCATATTACTGAAAGTGATAAGTAAGCAGAAGAAAGTAGTAGTTTGTAACTGCATTTGCAAAGTCGGTGAATAAAACAGAAGGATAAAATGAAAAGGTAAACTAGGGAATATTTTTTCAATACTCAAAGAGCTGCTGTAATTAATTGGTTTTTCAAGTAGTAATGACCAGTATAAAAACGTTTACAATTTTGATTATAAAAATGTTGATATTTTGGATCATAAGGACCTACAGCCTAAATATGAAGTTTTCATAGAAAATATATTTTTTTTATCACAAAAACAGTTGGTTATACTGACCTTTACTGCTTAAAATGCAAAAATGCTGAGCCTCATTAATAAATGGAGCAACAGATGTATGCAATTCCCAAACAGCAATGTTTCATTGTATTATTAATATATTGATCTATTGATTATAAGAGCATAATTAGTTTTTTCCCCTCATTTTATACCTTGTTTGATTTCTGTGCTGTTTTCAATTTATATAGCAAAATAAAATATAACTTAATACTAAAATAATGCAATTCTTGTGTTGTATCATCAGTTTCCATATTAATATGTTTTGTGAGTACTGTTCAGAGCAGGATATAGAATGCTAGAAGGTATTTAATAAAGTGGTTTATCAGTGTCACAACAAGAACAAAGGACATCATCAGGAAGATTGCTTTCCTGCTAATACCTCCAGACATGTATTTTACAGAGTACCAAAGCTGAAGGGTATTTTAGAGAAGATTGGGAATAAAATGATTTTTCAGTTGTATGATGTTTGCAAATTGATTTCTGAAGTGGACGAGAAACATTTCTTAAAAGAGTAACTTAGAAATCTATATAAGAGAAGCACAGATCAATGATAATAGTTGGGATGGGAAAGCAACCAGTTTTATCAGTTAGTGATCAAAAAAGGCATTGAGGAAACATTGAGTGAGACATTTAACAGGGATAGTTTTCAGGAATGGACATAGAGTTTCAAAGAAATAAATGCCATGTACTCTGATACAAATTGCTTAGGACCTCATATGGGATGGAAAATGGACATAGTAATCTGAATAGTGCAATTTGCTAGACAAGATTAGGTGGCAGCAGAACCAAGAGTTTGTGAAAATGGCTGAGAACAGTGAAGAGAATATAGCAATGAGCCTGGCTATTATTACTCATGAAAGTACAGAATGGAGAAATATTAACACCATAAAAGGATCAGCAGATGTTGCAGATGACTGTACATTAATGATGAAATGACCGCAGTTCCCAATGACTGCAAGGGCCTATTTTTCTGCTGCAAATGACTCATTTTGGTTTTCTCTATCCAAAAGCTTGCTTTATGCAAAACCATGCAGTATACAGGACTTTTTTACTCTCCATTATTTATGTATCATTTAAATTCTCTGCCTCAATTGGAAACGTGTGCAGACATCTTCAGAATTACACAGCTGAAACTATTGACTTGAAAAATGTAACGTTACCACTAAATTAAAGAAAATCTAAGGCTTAGGTTTTGTAATCAGAATCCTTTGAAACAAGATATGAGAAAAACTATTTTAGTATCAGTATCAGTACTGATTTCATGTACATATGTAAGTACAGCAATTAATGTGAATTCTGTATTATCAAAAATATAGCACAGATGTTGCCTATTGAAAATGACTAGACTGCTTATACATCTCTATATGTCCTTAAAATGGCTATTGTTCATTTGTTTAGTTTCAGAAAAAAAATGGTAAAAAAAACAATTAAAAAAAGAAAGCCTTTTTTTCCTAACTCTATTACAAGATACAGCAAGTAAAATGTACACATCCCGAAGGTAGTGTATACACACACTGGGAGCACTGGCGAGTCTAGGTAAATGTAAATAGGTATATACCCAACATAATGAATTGAAGAAATTAGTGCCAAAGTAAGGCCTGAATAGCCAACTTAAAAATATATACGTACTCCCACTTATATGTGATATACCCAATAAGTCTTATCTCAAAGTCCCATTATATTATTTCTGAATACTGGCCCATCCTTTTGCAAGATGAAGTTCTGACTGACATTTTACCAAAGAAACCTACCATCAATTTTAGAAAAAGCCATAATCTTAAGCAACGTCTAGCACCTATTAAGCTAAGAAACCCTGAAGTATACAAAAATAGGAACAATTGGTTGAAATCACTTACAGGCAACCTGAAGTGTGGAACTAAAAACTGCACTACCTGTAAACATCTTAAAACACTGAATAGAGATACAGTGGAGATACCGTGGTTTCCACCAATAGAAAGAAAAACTTTAAGATAAAACACCTCACCAATTGTAAACGTGACTATGTGGTTTATGTGATAACATGCAAATGCTTGAAGCAATATGTAGGACGCACTAAGAGAACTTTAAAAACAAGATTAATGTTTCAAAAGGCATGTTAAAAAATGGCTTCTTGGCCCTTGTGACCCGTAAACATGACAAGAATATGAAAGGTGTCACCATCCAGGCTGTAGAACAGATTAAGATGAACCATAGAGGGGACAACAGACTCCTGGAACTGAGACGCATGGAGACCAAGTGGATTCATACTATTGAGGATACTAGAACCCCATGGCTTAAACAAAGATATTGATTAGGGAATAAAAGCAGCCGGATCTATATTATTATTCATTAATTATTTATTATTTATTTATCTATTTATTATTTATCTACCTTCCTACATTTTTTTCATTTCATTTTTTGGTTTAATTTTTTGTATATCGCCATTATGTCACTTCTATACTTGGTTCCAATATACAGTTTTTTGAAGAAGGTTCTGAGTACGTTGGTTCCCTTTGGACTAGTTCCCCTACACCTCCTAGTAACTGTACACTGAAACCCCTCCCACTGTGTTCACCCATATCTTGTGTACCCCCATTTGATATGGTTTTAGGTATTGACATATAATTGTATTTAGAAGTAGGTTATTGAGTATGTTACATGCGTCCGTGTGTTCGCACATGAATGGGAAGTATTGATATGGCCTATAGCCTTTCACTGATTTTACAGAGATTCCTTTTGCATGTATAGATATATGTGTATGATCATATATGTGGGATTATTTCAAAGACAGAGGCATGTAGGCTTCATTCTATTCATTGCATTATTTTCACACATTTCAACACATGAGCTATTTTTTGTGCCATATATATGGGGTACACTGGCTTCATGCAGGCATATAGATGCTTTCTCATGTCACATTAGGGTGACACTTTGTTCCATCATATGATATATGGATGGAATGTACTATTATATTATTTTATTATTTATCATTTAAAGTTGTGTTTTGCTTATTGTATGTGTATATCTTGCTTTTGTTTATATTACTATTTTGCTTTAAATCCAAGGCAGGATGTTTTTAAGCGTATTCTATTTCTTTTGTTTATTTTGTATTAATAATAATTTTTTATAATACTTAATTTTTTTTTTATAATACTTATACTTTTTCATAATATTTTTTTATATTATTATTATAAACTTTTTAATGTTTTTCTTGGTTCTCATTTATCCTATATATCTCGTTTATCCGATATCGTCACTCTATATTATACATTTGGATATACTTGCCTCATTTCATTTGAATCACCTTATATTAGTTTTTTTGATTTATTTATCTATGTATATTTATATTATTATGTCTATTTTCATTTTTTTCTCACATTATCGCAGCTCATCACATGTGTATGTGTATTATGTGGGCACATATCATTGTATAAAGAGACCCATCTTGTGACATTTATTTTTGAATTAATTTGATACAAAGCATTTTATTCTATATCTATATTATATATTATAATTTAGGTTTACTAGCGATAAGTCCCTGTCATTATGCTCCCAGTGATCTTATTTTGGGACCCGCCCCCAGCCCACCCCTTTGAGGAGTTTGTTTACTTCCAGGGAAAGGGGAGGAAAAGGCAGACAACTCCATGTTTACTTCTGCCATGAGAGCGCAGGGAACCATGTGAACCAGAAGTAAAACCCTGTGACCCGGATGTGACGTGTAATCACTTCCTTGTTCACTTTCCGGCGCCAAAAGGATCAAGAGGGGCTATTTAAACAGGTACCACTCCCTGTGCCTCACCTATTAACCACTGAAGAAGTCCAAAATTGGACAAAACATTTTTGGTTACACATATATTTGCTTATGTTGGGCATATATATATATATATATATATATATATATATATATATATATATATATATATATATGTTTTTTTCCTTTTTTTAATAGTATTATATTACCTATATGTTTTTTGTTGTGTACTATTACCACTTTACTGCAATTGTCAGTCTTTCTGGACATGTCTTATTTAGGCATTTATGTCTGACCTGCAACATTACTACTAGTTTTTGATAACTATGTCAAGCTATATATATATATATATATATATATAAATATATATACTTATATATATATTATATATTACTTATATATATATTATATTATATATATATTATATATATATATACTTATATTATATATATATATATACTTTTTAATAAAGACATCTTCAACGTTTTCCTACCAGTACACATATGAGGCTTTTTTAGTAGTTTAGCTGCAATATACTTTCCCAACTGGGACACTACATGTGGAAGTTGCAGACTCAGGGCCTTATTCAATTGCGATTTGGCCAATTGAATATGGCTCTAAATAAGCACATAGCATACATTTTTTATAGAAGTTTTTAGTTAGTAAAGACCTTGCTTTTGGATAAAAGTTCACTAACTAAAAACTTCTGCAAAAAAATGATGCAATGTGCTTATTTAGAGCCCATTTCAATTGGACAAATCGCAATTGAATGAGGCCCTCAACATACCCACATCTTTTCTACTCCTAAGAACAAGAGCTCTCTGATTGACAACGGACCATTGGAGACTCACCACAGACGTAAGGATTACCCACATATCCTTGATGATCTGAGGAGAGGGTCCCCCATCCATACCTCATGTGCTGAGGTCACCAAATGTTAATTTGTTACCTTCTTTCGCTCAGTATTTACTTTTACAAAGGATAATACCAGTTATTTTTCACTAGGAGGTGTTGCCCTTCTCTCCCCCCTCCTCTTTTCTTCCATTACAAGATAGTTCTAAATTTCCTCTATATGAGATTTCCAGTTTTTAATTTATACAATGTCCATTTACTTTCACCAAAGCCACATTTCCCTATTCAAACAAAAATATTTTTTTCTAGTACATTGAATTGCTATAATATTATTTTAAAAGACAACCCATACCCCTATTAATGCGTCAATATGAGTTTGAGCTGTCTTTTTTTGGTGTAAAATTAAAGCTTATTAAGCATTACCTATGGCTTTATTGATTCGCTCGTAAGAGTGAAAATATAGATCTTCTTTGTACTGATCCTGGATCTATTTGCATACAGTAGCCATATCCATTATGTCCATTATAAGGCATGTCCTGTTTGTTTTTTTGTAATTTTCCAAAATATGGTCAATTGAACAAACTTTTCTGCCACTATCTTCGATTAATGCAGAAACCTACATAAAGATCAAAAGTTTCTTTGTCTGCATTAAACCTTACATTATGTACAATATAAAAAGTATAATTGAAACATAACTAAAATACATTTTGCTAAGCAAAAATATATAAGAATTGCACTCTGCTGGGACTTCTGAATACCCATTTACACATAATGACGTTAATGTGCTAATTTTAGAGTTATATCACTTTATTGATTAATTTTAATTGAAATAAATAATTCATTATATAATGTGGAAATTGCACCATATTGAAATTTACAGAGATTGGAGGGATGATGTCATAACACCAGAAATCAATAATGGAAATGAAATAATTAGCCTGTGAGTACGGCAATGTATAAATTACATTCATAACTAAAAAAACACAAAATGATGGATTTTTCATGAGTCTCATAATTAAAGAAGACACTGAATTCCCTCACCCACTAATAAAAAAAAACCTTTTTCATTAAAGGGTCAGTGTATGCACTTTTCATGTTAAACCTATTTTTTAGTTCATCAACATTATAAATACATGTGCAAACCCCAGCAAAGCAAAGCTTTAGCCAGAAAATATATTTGAAAAATACAGTTTATCTCATTAATGACCCTCTCCATCTCTCTCGTTATCCTGATTGATATCTTTCACTTCATTGAAGTAGTGCTAACGGTAATGCGAGAGGAGGGAGAGAGTAATGGGCAACAATGATGTAAACTGTGTTTATAAATTATATTTTCTGGCGAAAGCTTTGATTTGCTTCTGTTTGCACATGCATTTTTATGTTGACAGCAAGCTAAAAATTAGGGTTAACATTACACAGGCTCTTTAAGTGCCCTTTGTATTCCTATTATTCAATACACACCTGGTGTGTGCTCATCCAACCTCCTCTTCTTCCTAGTGATTAACCAGCTTAATCAATATATTGTACGTTGGAGTAACCAAGTTAACAAAGCATGGATTTCTGCTGCAAGGAGATGCCTCATTAGTTTTACATTAGTCTGCTTCACACCATTTCCAGTAGGTGAAAACTGGTGAAAAAGTGTTAGCTTTAAATTTGTATTTTATATATATATGTTTTATTTTAGCAAAAACTACATTAATCTAGTTAAGGTTTCAGTGCCGCACTGGGCAACTCAAGGCTGGAAAATGCAGAACATTGGGAAGTAAGGTTGCACCTTATGTAGATCTTTAAATGATTGTTAAGCAACATGTCATTTACTAATTTTAGTTTTTTTTCATGTTGTATATGCGCTTGGCTGGATTTACATATCCAGTGCCCCTCCATAGCCATCTTTGGGTTGCTCCACCAGCATCTGTAGGTTTAACAAATCAATTGTGGTGCATTCATTTTAATATATATAAAAAAATTAACAATTAACAATAAATACATAAAACCAATTTGATATAGATTTGTTTGCTTCCTTATAAGGGACAGAAATAAACAAGTGTGGGAGATGTGTTTTATATAATCACATATTATAATTGTCAAACTGCGAGTCGTCGTCACGCTTTGCGAGCTCGGAAAGCGAGTTCCACATTTGTGGAGGTGGAGGCTCCAACGTCGGCTGCAATGAGCCGAAGGCTCATTGCAGGCCATAAATGCGGACCTCGCGAATCGAGTGTCCGCATTTGAAGAGGTGGAGGCTCTACGGCGCCTCACTCTTGGTAAAGAAACCCCCAGAAAAGTGTGACTTTGAAAAAAAATATGACCCACGGCAGCATGAGGAAAATACCCTGCAGCATGAGGAAATTGGGACATAGCAAAAGAAAAAAAAACAACTGGCAAGACTTAGAAAAAAAATATACGAGGTCGCAAAAATATAAAGTTAATGGCGGAAACGCGTACATCGAAAAACAACAAAAACACAGCAAAATAACAGAAAAACATAAAAAAAAACATCACACTAAGCACGGGAGGAAAGCCAGGACATCTGGGAGTGCGATTGCACACAAATTTAAGTTGATTTTAGGCATTTTTGGCACTTGAAATTCGGCTAAGTAAGAAAAAAAATTGCGGTCCAAAAAAACGAAAACGAGCCTTTACGACCCCTAACCATGGAAAAAACGCCAGGCACATAAGACTTTTACACTGGAACGTACCAGGTATAAAATACACTATTAGGAAAGATGGAAAATGCTCCACACCCGCGTAACACATAGACAATCGCCAACATTTTACAACACTAACTTAAAACTAATAACATTACCATTACAAAATGCCCAATTACACAGCTAAACAAACGGTTTGCCCTCGCACATGTAGCCTATTTACACTACACACTGCACACATTGCTGACACTTACACCTCAGGTCAGCAACAGTCCAAATGTACATTGTATGCTTCAGGAAAATCTAAACAGATTGTTAGCTCTTCAGAATATTGATTGCTGGATATATTAATTAGAAATAGGTAAAGTATAATAATTTATTTAATTAATTAATTATTTATTGTTAAAAAAAAATATATATATCACATATATAGTTGTCAGCAATACGTGTTGTTGCTAACCCTTGCGGGCACGCCTAGGCACAGGCGCATTGCAGGGGCCGCATTTGCGGAGGTGGAGGCTCTACAGCGCCTCACAAACCCTTACAAATGACCACATAAGCGGGAGTTTAAAAAAACAAAACAAACACCCAGTGACTAACTACGGACTTACACAAAAAAATTTGAGCCGCGGGACTTAGAAAAAAAAATTGCGGACTTACACAAAAACAATTACGACCCGCGGGAAATAAATTACTCCCTCGCAAAAATACGACCTTAACGGACAACCCGCGCACGGGTTTAGACACACGAAAATCCCCTAAGCGAGAGAAAAAATGTCCGCGGAAAACAAGGCTACAGGACCCTAAAGACGCAAAACTCCACCAAGCACATACAGCTTTTCAAAAAAGACTTACAAGGTACAAGATGCACTTTTAGCAAGGACTCTAAATCACCAACACCCGCGTACCACGTACACAATCGACGCCATTTTACAACACTAACTTACAGAATGCGGAAGTACACAGCTACACTAACGGCTTCCCCTCGCGCACGCAGCCTATTTACACTACACGCTGCACACATTGCTGACACTTACACCTCAGCTCCACAACAGTGCAATGCTACAGCATTGTATGCTGCAGGAACATCAAAACAGATTGTCAGCTCTTCAGCACAATGCTTCCTGCATGTATTACTTACAAATAGGTAAAGTATATTAATTTATAAATTTATTACTTATTTAATTAGCATAAAAAAAATACATATACACAAAAAAAAACACTCGCAATAAACACAAAAGCCATTCACCGCGCCCTTCACAACGAGCGCCAACGCTGCTCATAGCACACAAACTACACCAGGGGACAGCCTTGCAATAAGCCCAAAAAGCAGATCAGCACCGACCTTACAATGACAGCAAAAGCGCCTCTGATAAAAAAAAAAATACAACAACTCAGCCCAAGGCTCGCAATGAGAGCCGAAAGATCTCAGACCACCAAAAAAATTAATGTCTTTGGCAAACAGTATTACCCGCCTTACAATTTTATTGCCCCGTCATTTTTGACGGGCAAGTCACTAGTTATATATAAAATATATTCTGCATATACAATGTTTCTTGCATTTTCCACCCACGACAAACTAATGGAAACAGTGGGTTAGAAAAATATTCATATATACAGACATAAATAAAGCATCATAACCAGGGCCGTATCTAGTGAAGTGGAGGACCCCCAGCAAATGAGTACAGTATGTTATGCCAGGACCCCTTTTGCCTTTCCTGTTGTAACTCTCTTGTTCTAGGTGGTTACCCCCTAGTAGCCAGTCTATGAACAGCAACATTTCATTTTTTTAAGCCAGGAACCATTTTTTTAAAAGAAGTGGGGCCCCTCACAATGTAGAGCCTCTGAGCGGCTGCCTAGTTTGCCTAATGGGTAAACCGACCATGATCATCACATTTAAACTGACTTGCTTATTCAACTCACAATATAAAGCATGGCTCCTTTTATAGATAGATCCTGCATGACAATGTACATAGAGCAGCAGGGTGCAAACACTATTAACCTCCCCATACACTCCCTTGTCTTCTTTGTTTGACTATAATGAAGACTCACTACAAGTCTGACACGTCACACACCGTTCCCCACAAAAGAACATGCTCATGGCTTATGAAGACAGGGTCTATGTGTGAAACATAAAAAAAATGAAATGTAAATCTATGTTTTGCATATGAGGTGCCACTTCCTGGAAGATGCAACTAGGCAGCTGCCTTGTTTGCCTAGATGTAAATGTGAGCATTTATATCCTATGTATGTATATTTAGTAACACTTTACATGTTTTTCTTTTATTTTCTGTATTTTACGTCTTAGTTCTTTGTTCCTGTCTATATGTTGTATTACTGCCCTGAAACCATTATAATTTGCCCTTTTCACATTCAGAGCTTCAGCTTCAAATGAGACTGTGTTATGATCACTGTTTCCTAAGTTAGGAGTTTTTCAACTAGTAGACGAGGGGAGGGACTAAATGGAAGTCATGTGGTAGAATGTGTAGTGTGGATAAGGGATGACTTAAAGACTCATGGGGGAGGAGAAAGGGGGAGGTTAGTATAGGAAAGTAATTCAAAACCGCAAAGTCATAGCAACATAACGTGTATGCTTGCTAATGCCAGAAGCTTGCCAGGGAAAATGAGTGAGAATTATTAGCAGTAAATGAGAAATAGGATTTGAAAGGCATTACTGAAAAATTGTGATTGGACTATTTTAAATGTGATCTCTATAACTTATTTAGGAAAGATAGGGGCAATTGTTGAAGAAGAGGGGACATTTATCTGTATGTTAAGTCTGATTTAAAGCCTATAGTCAGCAAAGATATTTATGGTGTAATTAGTGATAATGTTGAATGATAATGATAATGTTGAATCCTTATGGTTTAATTTAAATAGTGGAGGAACAAATCCTAAAAAATATTATAAAATAAAAAAAATATTGCTAGATATTGGAAAACCAGCTAAGCATGGTAAAGTTCTTAAATGGGATATTTTAGATACCTTGAAATAAACTGGATAAATTGGACCAGCTAAGGGGAGCAGGTTCTTCAGAGATCATTATACTGTATTGTCCAAGTAATACAAGAATCTACTAGAAAATGAGGCTATATTTGATTTAGTCATCACAAATAATCATGATATAATATCAAATGATGAAATAGGGGAAACTTTGGGAAACAAAGGACACGCTTACACTTGAGTAATTTATTAAATGTGGGTAAGAGGTGGAGAAAGAAACTCCCCATTTGCCTTCTGGGCTCCTATATATACTTTAGATAAATAATCTTTTATGCCCCTCTCGTGCAAAATTAAACCAATCTCTTTCACTTACCTGTTTTTGCCAAATAATATAAAATAACATGAGGTATTATGGCTATATTACATGGTGTAAATCTTATACATAGTGTGTACTCGCGGATACATATATGTAAGGCTGTCACTTCTTCAATTTTCCTCTGCAGCAAAAAAGATCTTCAAGTCTAATCTTCTGTTCATAACTCACTGAAAAACCTTTCCTAGCTATAATTCATCATTCTGTGTTAGGAACAGATTTGGTTCCTCGACATTAAAGCAGTCAGCTGTGGTGACCTGCTATAATTATTGGTCAGAAGATAATAATGTTTTAGATTAAGTTTGATCAGAAACTGTTTAAACATTAATGAGATATAGTTATGAACAGCATAAACTTTCCTTTCTTTGCAGTATGTTTATTTTGGAAATGTCTGCATATTAGCCCTTGATCTATGCATAGCTTAAATGTTGATCTATTAGAATATATATGACTTTAGATTGTAAATTTGAGAGTTTTCAATCTTATAAGGTGCACCATGTACATGAGATTTCAAACTCATAGATAGTGCCCTTCACTTTTTGCCTTGTTTTTAATATTTTATTTTTTATTTGTACTTAAAGGCATGTTTAAGTTTTCTGAATTTTGAATGCATCTGATAGAGGAGCATCAGTGGTGTATGAAAAAAAAAAAATTGCATGAAAAAATACCAAAATAAACATCAACAAATTCTCCCTGATGTTTGCTAAAATACCCCTGCATATCCAAGCTAAAATTAGCATGAAATTCTAAATTATTTTTGGCCAATGACAGGCAGCTATACATTTTAATACATTGTAGCTATCTGTAATAGCAGCGTGTGCAGGAAGGAATCATGGGATGTGTAGTCCTCTGCAGTGAGCTGCTGCTGACTTGAAGATTAGTAAAGGATAAAAATCCGTACCCAAATGCAGTGCTTCTATTGGGAGGTTCACTGTACCTATGTAAGCAACTCTTGGAGTGGAAAACAAGTTTTATTTTTAAGTAAAAAAGTCTGTATGTGTATAGAATGACTCCATGTACTGTGTGTGTCTAACATAAGAAGCATCTGTTAGATTAGAAAAAGGTAAAAACAGAGAAACTTAGATATGCCTTTAACCCCTGTATAGAGATACAGAATATGTTGGCACATTATAAATATTGGATATAATATATTAAATAGCAGCAAATCAACAATATCAGTGTTGCAGAAAACTATATTTAAACAGAGTTCCTCCCTATCCATGGGAAAAAAGTAACAATCACAGCTGTCTATTGCGCTTATTTACAGAAGCCCTGTTGTGCTAACTTATTGCAAGGCCGAAGGCGCTCATCGGAAGGCCCGCAAGTTAGAAGGGGGAGAGCCTTGCATTGTGTGGCAAACAGCATTACCATTGTATTGCCGTCATTTTTGACGGGCAAGTCGCTAGTACAGTAATGAACATTCATAATTTTTATTATAACTTGCTGTGAATATTATAAAATAAGGAATAATTATGAGAATGTGTGAATCGCAAATATTCAGATAGCAGTGCTATAGAGGAGAAAATGTTTTAGTGCATATAATAATTATAATGGCCAGTGGTTTTTAGTGAAAGAGTTAATTAACAAACTCCTAGTACACTCCTAAAGACCTCTATGCCAAATGACTATAGGATGAGGCTACTAGGAGATATTGCTTAGTGTATATCATGTATGTCACAAAGGGGCTGGAATGGTGGCCAAAATAACCTTTTTAGCAATTATTTTCATGGTTCAATCTTCAATGATGTTTTGTATTACCAAAGTTAACCTAATGACACATTAAGTAGGCTTGAGAAACATGACCTCAGTACCCTATCTCACTGAGTCTTAGACTCTAAAACCAAGCCCAACAGAACTAAAATTACATTGCAATATTTATTTATAACCAGTAAAAAAAAAACACTCTAACATTTAAAATGGATACATTTCCAGACAAATTAGTTTACCTAACAATCTTGGCAGTCAAGTTGACAAATGTATTGCACATAACTAACTCAACAGAAAAGAGTAAATTATTTCTACACTGCTTTTTTGTCTGAAAGCCATTGTATGGATGACAAAATAAGATCACAGTTGTCCAACAAGCACATCAAAAATATGCTGTTTTCAAACGTGCAATCTTCATTGAAATTCAAACATAAAGAAACAAAACAAACAAAAACCACTGACAGATTCTAACTAAGTCTGGAAATCAACAGTCAGGAGACAAAGAGATATTTCACAGTATACTAAAAATGTAACATAACTGTTTTTGGGAAAAATGCCAAAAATAAGAATTTCTGTGGTTTAAAAAGAAGCATGTCAAGATTGTATTCATCTACCCATAACACTGTGTCACAATCCTTGGAGTATTCTTCCTCTCTGTTTCATTTATTGTAAATGCTTCAGAAATAGAGAGAACAAAAGCACTTAGCAAATATTAAAGTGCCCTGAAGGGATTATTCTTAGGATCTGTAAAACTATCAGGTGCTTGGTGGTTGAATGTGAGTTGTTTCAGAAGCAGCAAATTATTCAAACAATAGACCTGATTAAAACACCAATTCCATTTGCTTGGTCCATTTTATTTCTTGTGAATTACATATTTTTTTCTATTCAAACGCTAGTATCATAATTTTCTTTAAAATGACTCAGCAGTATTCATGAGATTGTTCTTTTCTGTTTTCATGATTACGAGAGGATTTCTTTCTGGATTTTGTTGTTTGGAAGCTTTGTTATATGGAATATAGTACCCCTGTATTTATTTTTACTAAATCTGATTATTTCACAAACATCTCCATACCTAAATACACAGAGCAGTACTTGATTTAGCTTAAACATTTTGTAATATTTATTATTTATTTATGGTTGATGCATTACATATATAGTTGTGAGCATACGGGTTGTTGCAAACGCTGTGGGCTCGTGTAGCAAGCCTGCGGCCCTCGCGAAGCAAGGATCTCAGTTGCTGCATGGAGCGCCAAAGGCGCTCCTTGACAGCAACCACGGACCTTGCAACATTTACAGACTTACGACAAACAAATACAAGACACAGGACTTAGAAAAAAAAAACACTACGACCTCGCAAAGATACGACTTTAACGGCCGACCCGCGCTAACCTGAAAATATTAGAAAGACAATAAATACACACAACAAACACATAAAAAGCTTACCCACAGTAAGGGGGGCACCCAGGACCTCTGCAAGTGAAGTTACACCTCCATTTAAGTCCAAATTACAGAGTTTAGACAACTGAAAATCACCTAAGCGAGAGAAAAAATGGCAGCCGAAAAAAACGAAAACAAGGCTACAGGACCCTAAACACTCAAAACACCACCAAACACATACAGATTTTCCAAAAATGCCGGACGAGGTCCAAGAACAAGGATGCAAAATCAGCCACAGCCGCATACCACACACATTAGGTGCCATTTTACAACACTAACAATGCGGAAGTACACAGCTACCCTAATGGATTTTCCTCGCACACGCACACTATTTACACTACACACTGCACACATTGCTGACACTTACACAGGAGCTCCACAGCAGTGAAAACACACATTGTATGCTGCAGCAACATGAAAACAGATTGCCAGCTCTTCAACACAATGCTTCCTGCATATATTACTTCAAAATAGGTAAAGTATATTCATTGATTATTTCATTATTTATTTCATTAGCATACAAAAAAACCTAGCCAACGCTGCTCATAGCACACAAACAACCAACAGCCTCGCAATGAGCGCCAAAGGCACTCATTGCGAGCCAAGCATAGGTGTATGCTAACTCCTATTTAACACAATTTGGAATGTGATTGCTTAATTCTGAACACAGCTACATCCCCAATTATAAGAGGGTGTGCAGACTTATGTAACCACATTATTTTTTTTATTTTTTTCTTCCCTCCACCTAAAAGATTTCAGTTTGTTTTTCAATTGAGTTGTACAGTTTATAGGTCACATTAAATGTGGAAAAAGTTCTGAAATGTATTATCTTTGTCTAATTTTTTTACAGCACAGAAACCTGACATTTTAACAGGGGTGTGTAAACTTTTTATATCCACATGTATATATATATATATATATATATATATATATATATATATATATATATATATATATATATAAATATATATATATTTAGATTTATATTGCATAATTAAGTGAACTGTGATCTAGTTATTTAAAATATCTATCTATCTATCTATCTATCTATCTATCTATCTATCTATCTCATGTGTACTATCCAGGTAATGTTTTGTAAGACATCTCTTTCTGCAATACACATACAGTAGGAATATTTGAGATAAGATATCAGAAATACATCATGTATTTGTTTTTCTAAAGAGAGACTTATAGATTTTAGAATTTTTTTGTAGACCACCCCTTTGCATTAGGCCTTAAAGTTGATGCCAATGTAATGGTGCAACTTTCAAAACTTTTAAGTAGCAAATATCAGTGTAAACAACTTTTCAGTTTGTTGTGATTTTAAAAAGTTAATCTATTGAGCGAAAAGTGAAAATGAAATGATATTGTTTTCTCACCATCCTTAGAATAGCGCTACTCCAATTTTTTTCATATGGTGGCACAGTCAACAAGTTGACTTGCCTGAAGTTACCTTATAACTGCAAAGCATCACTGGCACAACCCTGGGAGATGCTTTGAACTTCCTGATACATTCTGAAAAAGACAGGATGAGATCCAACCTAAAGACTGGGGAATAAAAGCAATCTTCTGACAACTTTTTAATCAAAATAAACGTAATATATATGTATACTAACTTTGCTGCTTAAAAGTTATGAAAGCTGGACCATTACAGTGGTCCATTAAAGTGCTGCTAATTAGTAGCGGTGCACTCAACATATATGAAAATAAACAAAGAACTCTACAAGAAAGGCCATGTATCAAACTGGCAACCGACCACAGAACATTATTATTAATATTATTATTAATATTGATGATAATAATAATAATAATAATAATAATAATAATTGTTAAATTTTTTATATTTGACAGCAATTTTTCAAAGTAAATTGGATAGCTAACTTACTAATTTGCTAATTAATTTTGAAAACTTTAGATAAGCATTTAAATATTAATGATAAATAAGAAAAAATTAACTGTAGGCAACCTTGCCTTGTACCCTTATGCAAGAGGTATAATGTCACTGAGTCCCTCATCCTGTTACAGGAGTCCATGTAACTAAATGGAATATAGTAAATTATCAGCAACTTACTATTTAAAAGGAAATTGTTTTAACCAGCATTATACATTCAAATTCCAGTTTATTTATATATACCATTATAAATTAGTAGTGTTCTTTTAATACTTGGTGTAACCATTCCATATAACCAATAACAAATGTTACCTTGCTGAAGGGTTGATAATCATTTAATTTATTTCAAAAACATAAAAGGCTATGGCTTTATTGAAACCAGTGTAGGAATGTATTCACCTATAGCCCACAGGAATTGCCCATCATTGTTAAACTTAAAGAGTGGAATCAGAAACTATGTCAAGATATTTTCATTTTGTGCTGATAAACAACCTGGACTTCACTTTTGATTGTTTGATCACTTTAACAATCTCCTCCAAGCAATTCTGTCTTCTGAAAGTCTTCTGAAATTCTCCCTCTAATAATGATAAATTCAGATACATATACATAACATAATGCTGTTTCAGTTATTTTTAAAATATACAAATCTTTTTTTAATAAAATGTGAACTAATGCCTCACCCTGTCGGTGTGATGCATACCTTTCCAATACAGGTATTCTCTATTACAGCAGCATGTATTCAGGTGAATGAACAAGTATCATGTTTCTCATAAAAAAATACATTTGTTCATTTAATTGAATTATTCAATGTCTGTAAACATACCTTATTTTATTACATGTCACACTAGTGATATTTGGATTATTCAATCTATATTAAGAGCTCTCTGTCTAAACACACCATGGTCACCCTATTCATATAATTATTTTGTTGACATTTATTACTGCTTTATGAATATTTAATGAATATTTAGAAGTCAATACCATTGCAATGCATGCATATATGATTTAAAATAACCTGAGTTATTTGAATTCATGTTTCTCTATTGGAAAAGAAAAGTGAAACATATCTCCTGAATTTGTGCACTATGAATACAAATATGTTGTTGATAACAAATCATCTAAATGTTTAGCTTTTGCACTTCTAGACTGGCAGCACTATCTGGCAAGGTTCTAGCTGCATTATAAGATTTTCTTGGAAGCATAAATTGAAAATGATGATTCTGATTCACTAAGATACTAATGGGGAAGGCAAGGTAATAGTGAGATGAAAAAATCCAAGAGAGTATCATTATTTCCCTAATGGGAAACACTACAAACAAATCATCTGTTTTGTATTTATTGTGAAATTTTGTAAGAGCATGCAAGTCATACAAAGTGAGAGAGAACACTGGATTCACTAAGCAGACAGCAGTCCTTGGAAATTACTTCTACAGCTAGTGAGGTACTTATAACAAATTCACAAATATTAGAGCCTCCCTGATCAGTAGAGTTGCAAGTGCTGTTAACTATAAATAAGCAATAAGCACTACAGTTTTAGTCCAAGAAAGTGACCTTGACACTTTGAACCAATCACATTTTAATCTCTATATAAATGTTTTTTGTTTTGTTTTGTTTTTAATTATAGGAAAAGATTCACAAAAGGCAAATAATCTTGGAGAACTGTTGTAAATAATTGGATAACACAATACAAATGAAACAGAATTTCCACTTCCACATGGACACAGGAAAATCTATCCATGCACCTCCATATCTATCCATGCACCTCCATATCTCCACCTCAACATGGACACCTGTACAAACTAATTACATATTTTAAAAATATATATTTAACCAATAACATACCTATAAAAATACTTTAAATACATTCACATTTCCATTTAAAACTGCTGATATTTATTTGACATGGTAGAATTGCACAGGTGGATCTATTTTATTTTTATAAAATGCTCATATTATCTTCCAATCCATTTTTAAATGTATTCTTTACCTATATCTACTGGTGAATATTGACCCTTAAGAAGATAGAAAGACTAACATATATTTCAGTTATCAAACATTGGTCACATTTTACATAGCATTGTATGCTTAAATAAGGTGGTTGAGATATGATGTGTGTGCCAAACGGCCAACTAATCCAACCTTTGTTGCATGAAAAAAGTACAGAAAATTACTCAATTCGTACCATTTTAACTTTTATATCTTGCTTGGTTTTATTTAAATTTTTAGGACTTCACATATGTCTATATTTATGTATTTCACACATTTACTTAAACATTTGAAAGCTTTTTATGCCACTACTCACTATGGAACCTAAACTCACTGGGGTGCATTCTATTAAAGAAACTCCTCATTGCATGCAGTTACAACTCTCTCTATCTTCTTATTAAAACAAAAAAAAAACATTAAGATTTAAAGAATCCAGTCCTGAGAACAACCATATCTATTATCATAAAATATCCTGTGATACAGTTCATAGTTAAAGGCTATACTTTAATGAGGTGAAAAAAACAACCAAGCAAAAACAAAAAAAGTCTAGTCTATTGGAGATATTTTAACACTCACAGATTAATTTGCTACCAGACAAACTTTTTAAATATTACAATTAACTAATAATTATAAGGCACAAGCAGAGTCTGTTAAGATTAATATAACTACAGTGGACCTTTCTCTGTATGCTTTCTTAACTTTAGAGCATTTATTTTGCTAAATGTTTTACCATGTTTAAGTCTTGGTATTTTACATGAATGATAAAAACTGGGGGTGTTATATTCCTTTCAGTGCTAAATTTACAGAAAGCAAACTATTTTGATTTTAACACAGTAAAGGATTACTAAAACCTTGCATGCTATAACAGCAATATACTAAAATAATGAGAACACAGTAAACAGGAAGCATTTAAGAGGGTCACAAAATTAATAATTTAAGGTGGAAGCGAGAGGAAAACTACGTAAGTATAAAGGAATATATTTTAAGGAGAAAGAGTATGTAAAGTGTGTGAAGGAAAAATAAAATGGGTGCAGTTGAAGGACCACAAATGTCGTCATATCAGTTAAAGGGTGGAAAATTAGTTTCCATTTTTTTTAAATTGATCAAGAATTGACTGAGATATTGTCATTTTAGTTTAGCCCTTGAAGCCGTCCTACAAAAACCTGCATAAATATATATATATATTTTTTAAATGTACTTATTTATTTAAATATATGTAAAAATAACAGTCATATATAGTTTAATAAATTCATTAGTTAATGTAAACTGTAAGGCATTGATTTACAACCAATGAGCTACTAATGAAAGCATTTTATGAAGCTCACTTCCACTAGTGAAAAAAGTATTTTATTTTGGTGATGTGCGAGCTTGTGAATGTTGTGCTTTTAACTCTAATGTCAACCATTGTGTTCCCCATCATTTACAGTGCTGTATTGAATTTATATTTCCATTTAAAGTGCTCCTTGGTCTCAGTAACCTGTTGTTCGATTTTTGCCATTTGCGGGCCATGACAGAGTGGTTAGCGCGGGAAAATCGGAGCAATTGAATAGCGATTTACGATTTTAGCAGGCGAAAAATATCAAAGGCTTGGATGGAAGTAACTTGCGATTTTACAAATTGCAATGGATCACAGCTCACAGCAAGTAACCCGATCGGAGCCCACAAATGGAAGCTAAGTAACTTGCATTCTCCACTTGCGAGCCTGGATCTCAAAAAAGTAGAAATTGAATGAGGCCCAATGTATATTTTTTAATACAGATTCAATATCTTGGTTTTATTTTTGTTTTAGCGCTTCATCTGAACAGCAGACATCCATTTTCTATTGCTAATAAATCTATGATTACTAGTTTTTTTATCCTGGTACTGTGCATTTGGTAAACAACAATTTATATACAGTATTTATGCAAAGCCAATTTTATCAAGGGTAATAAAGTTTTACTAACATTTTCTATTTTCAGTGGTTTGCTGGGGAAAAAGTAACAGATTTTAATTTTTTTGCTTAAAAGGGTAGGAATGAGTTAAGGAAATCAGAAAAGCAATTTTCTGCACTTATGAGACAACACACAAAAGTTGTTTGCTTAACTGCTTTTTAATTTGCCAAGTCGATTTTAAACACTAAAATATTTTTAATGCATGTTTTTAAATGAAGTTCAGAGTTCCTCGTTTCACTAAGAGAGAATCCAAAGTAGGGTTTTGATTTAGTCTTGTAAGAAGAATATTTTTTTTTTCTTCTATTTTATCTTAATAATATATATGCATATGTAGTTATACAGTGGATATAAAACGTCTACACACCCCTGTTAAAATGTCAGGTTTCTGTGCTGTAAAAAAATTAGACAAAGATAAATAATTTCAGAACTTTTTCCACCTTTAATGTGACTTATAAACTGTACAACTCAATTGAAAAACAAACTGAAATCTTTTAGGTGGAGGGAAGAAAAGTTAAAAATAAAAATAATGTGGTTGCATAAGTCTGCACACCCTCTTATAAATGGGGATGTAGCTGTGTTCAGAATTTAGCAATCACATTCCAAATCGTGTTAAATAGGAGTCAGCATACACCTGCCATCATTTAAAGCGCCTCTGATTAACACCAAATACAGTTCAGCTGCTCTAGTTAGTCTTTCCTGAAATTTTCTTAGTCGCATCCCACAGCAAAAGCCATGGTTCACAGAGAGCTTCCAAAGCATCAGAGGGATCTCATTGTTAAAAGGTATCAGTCAGGAGAAGGGTATAAAAGAATTTCCAAGGCATTAGATATACCATGGAACACAATGAAGAGAGTCATCATCAAGTGGAGAAAATATGGCACAACAGTGACATTACCAAGAACTGGAGCTCCCTCCAAAATTGATGAAAAGACGAGAATAAAACTGGTCTGGGAGGCTACCAAGAGGCCTACAGCAACATTAAAGGAGCTGCAGGAATATCTGTCAAATACTGGCTGTGTGGTACATGTGACAACAATCTCCCGTATTCTTCATATGTCTGGGCTATGGGGTAGAGTGGCAAGACGAAAGCCTTTTCTTACGAAGAAAACACATCTGAAGTCTCCCAAAAGCATGTGGGAAAAGGTGTTATGGTCTGATGAAACCAAGGTTGAACTTTTTGGCCATAATTGAAAAAGATATGTTTGGCGCATAAACAACACTGCACATCACCAAAAGAACACCATACCCACAGTGAAGCATGGTGGTGGCAGCATCATGCTTTGGGGCTGTTTTTCTTCAGCTGGAACTGGGGTCTTAGTTAAGACAGAGGGAATTATGAACAGTTCCAAATACCAGTCAATATTGGCACAAAGCCTTCAGGCTTCTGCTAGAAAGCTGAACATGAAGAGGAACTTCATCTTTCAGCATGACAACAACCCAAAGCATACATCCAAATCAACAAAGGAATGGCTTCACCAGAAGAAGATTAAAGTTTTGGAATGGCCCACCCAGCCAGAGGTCAGACCTGAATCTGATTGAAAATCTGTGGGGTGATCTGAAGAGGGCCGTGCACAGGAGATGCCCTCGCAATCTGACAGATTTGGAGTGTTTTTGCAAAGAAGAGTGGGCAAATCTTGCCAAATCAAAATGTGCCATGCTGATAGACTCATACCCAAAAAGACTGAGTGCTGTAATAAAATCAAATCAAAAGGTGCTTCAACAAAGTATTAGTTTAAGGGTGTGCATACTTATGCCACCATATTATTTTATTTTTATATTTTTTCTTCCCTCCACCTAAAATATTTCAGTTTGTTTTTCAATTGAGTTGTACAGTCTATAGGTCACATTAAAGGTGGAAAAAGTTTAGAAATGATTTATCTTTGTCTCATTTTTTTACAGCACAGAAACCTGACATTTTAACAGGGGTGATCAAGATCAAGGTGGTTTATATTTGAATTGCAGTGTATGCAGAAATGTCATTATTCAATTGCAAGCCCGCAGATTGCATTGTACAGCCTGCAAGTCTGCAGGCTTGAAATTTGCTACAATTACAGAGCAATTCAATTGAACAAGCCCGTAAATTACGGGCAGAGATCTGTGCAAACGTAGCATTTCAGAGCATGTTCATGATCAATTAAGCAATGCCGTAACTACCGATTTAAAAATAGAACATTAGACCATCATCATTTTGTCAGTAAAATATGGAGGTTACATATGAATCAATTAGCGTTTAGAAGTCTGATATGCGATCGGACTCGCAATCCGGCAATGTACAAAATAATAAAAATGAACAACGGAAATGTTCTAGTCCATGTGGGTGGCCTGATATGTATTAGCTCATTGATTACCAAGATTGATATAACACCGAAATGACACATAAAAAATATATTTTTTTATTGCAGATTTGCGAGCTTGAGACTGTTGTGCTTTTTTTTCTAATGTCTTTCATTTGTTTCCCCATCTTTTAAATCGCAGTTTTGATTTTTTTTATTTGCATTTACAGTGCTACAAAAAGGGGTTAAACCCCATTGCAAGTCCTATATGGTACCCGTAGGATTTAGTTCTACATTTGACATTTATGGGTGTGAAAATATTTGCGGGCTTGAGGAATTGTAGTAATTGAATAGCTATTTGCGATTGTAACTCTTGAGGACGTGAAATATCAAAGGCTTAGATCGGGCATATATTCCGGTTGTAACAACCGCAGGGATTTTCAGCCTGTAACCCGTAGATCGTTTGCGACTTGCAAAAAGACGCCAATTGAATAGCAAATTAGTTTATGGGCTCCATTACGGGCTCCCGTAAACAACAATAGCTCAATTGAAACAAGGCCTAAGTCCACTTGTTCTTCACTGTGCATAAAGTACCGTTGCTTTAATAGGTACCATAACATCATGGTGCACACCTGAGAACCAGTACATAAATAGCCTTAAAAACCTAGGGCCTCATTTTATTAGCGGCCGCAGCCGTTGCGGGGCCGCAAGGACCGGCCGCAAGCTTTCCGGCTATTCTATTCCCCTCCGGCCGGGGATTCCGGCAGGCTTGCGGCTGGTGCCTTGCTATCTCTTGCGGCCGCTCGCACCAGAGGAAAGCCTTTGATCTAAAACGGCCGCAAGAGTTTCGGCCGTAAGAAATTCCTATTTGCAATTCAATTGCTCCGGGAAACCTCTCTGCAAGGCTAAAAACGAGCCGCTGCTTACTTGCAGGAAAGAGGTCCCGCTAGCACCGATTAAGCACATAAAATAGCTCAAATAAAGCCATCCTGCACTTTGAGAAGTCTATAAAGGGATTTTAGGTGTTAGAAAAAATAGCACATAATTATCCTATACTCAAATCCGTAAAATATTTTATTTTTAATATCCGTAAAATATCCATGTAAAAAGTCCAGAGTGCTTGGAGCACCTCAGACCCGCCCACGCCGCAGCCGGAAAATAAACAGTTAATTTGAACTCGGGTTTGGGCTGATGTGCAAGCTTGAGAGTGGGTTACTTTTAATCCTCATGTCCCCCAATATGATCCCTAGCATTTACAGAGCTGTACAGTGCAGGCTTGAATTTATTTTTGCGTTTTTAGATTTCTGCGCTTACGGCCGGTTCCAAGATATGCGGCCGGCCGTAAGATGAGATCCTTGCGGGGCCGTATAATAGAATCACGAGTTAACAGAACCCCCGCAAGGAATCGCAGCCTTACGGACGATTTACGGCTGCTAATAGAATGAGGCCCCTAGCGTTTAATAGTTTGAAACCAATGAATATAATAAAAACCTATAACAAGACACTGGTGCTACCTTATTGTGGACAAATATATATACCTCTACTGGCTGGAAATATATCAGTACCAATCTTGTGGTAAGGTAAATAGGGAAGGGCAATATATAAAGTGCTAAGTACTGGTGCTAAAGTGACTCCTAGCAGAAATGTATTCTGCTGTGCAAACACACAAAAAAGGGCAAGTTGCTAAGATAATAAAGTGACTTTGTGCTAATGAAGAATCTTCCCACAATGAATTCATAAAGTGTTAAAAATGCATAAATGCTATGTTGAAAATTAAATTAGTGTTATATCCATCCACATGATTGGGTGATTAATATACAACGGCCAGGTATTCGAGGGACCGACACAAGGATATTAATTAGACATAACTATGAAGGATATACTGCTCCACTAAGTGATCCCTATCTGTCTGATGTCTCCGATAGGGGCTATCTAAATATGGCTGCAGAAAATCCTATTGAAGTCTTTCCTAGTGGCATGTGAGAGAACCCCTGATGAAATCCAGAAAACGTGCGTCGGGTTGACGCTACGCTACCCACGCTCCCATAGTCACTGGCCTATGATGTCATCACAGCACGCCCAGGCAGCACAAGGGAACAATCACACGCCACTAAGACAGACTTCAATAGGATTTTCTGCAGCCATATTTAGATAGCCCCAATTAATTTAATTTTTCCTTGGGTTTATATCCTAGAGCCACCTCATCCCTTTTTCTTCTTTCCTCACCACAATAAACTTTCTAGGAGAGTGAAAGATGTGCATACCTTTCTCAGATCATTTATTAGCGATTTGTGACATGCATAGGGTGTGGGGGCCTAGTCCACTGTTGTTGTTGTTCAGGCCTTCAGTTGTATCTGACTCAGTGGCAAAGATACTGGAGTGGATTGCCAGTTCCTTCACCAGTGGAATGCGATTTGTCTGACATTTCGGCAATGGCCTGCCCATCTTGGGTGAACCTACATGGTATAGCTCACAGCTTCACTGAGGTACACAAGCCCCTTCACCATGACATGGCAGCAATGCAGAAGGGGAATCTACATAGTGCTAAATATATGTATGAGTGAGTCGGTGACACAAAAAATGTCCAATATCAGAAAAAATAGAGAAACATTGATTTAAATAACTAAATCCCTGCAGAAACTGATTTCAAACTTTTAGCAAGTAGTGCTTTGTCATATGTTTGTGTACTTTTACACCCACTACAATGTAATCTGCATGATCTACTTTGGCTGATTTGCAGATACCACATTCTCACAGCTGTTGAGGTTTGTACACTGGTTCAGTTTCTAACAACCTTTCCTGCAATATGTATATTTTATTTTCTTGAAACCATACCTGTATGATCACAATTTTAAATTGTGTCGTGATTGTTGGATATAAAACACTGCAAAAAAAAAATATTGTTGAAAGAATTTACAACTCATTTTCTAATCATAACAACCTGACATATTCTTATTATCACTATATCTATTTATATATGTTGGTTTCACTCCATATGAAAACATTTGCCAATTCTAACTTGTTTTTCTGAAGCCAGGCAATAAAAACATTTTCATAAATGTAACATCTTTGTTGAACAAAAGAAAATGTCTAAGCTTAAACATATAAATTGCTTGGCTCAGTACCACATTGAAACTTAATACTTGAAAGAGAAATTCTCATTTCTGTGCAGATACTCTTGGATTATCTCCAAGGGAATATGTGTTTGTATTTTATAAGTCCGACAGACATGTAATACCAGTGACATATGACCAACAAGTCATTGGCGTCCCATTTCACAAAACATGTCTTCGTCTCTGATCATACAAACATTATTTCTTCCGAACACGTAAAGAACTGAATGTTTTTAGATGTTTCCACAAAAGTTGCCTGCACTTGGATACAGCAGTATCTTGGGATTTTGTTGGAATGAAGAAGTACTATACTTATAAGCACATGAAATATGAGTCTGTCAAAATAAAATCAATATGTTTTCTGCCATACAGAATGTAAAAAGGCGAATGTGTATTATAATTATACGTGAACTTTTCTCTTTATGTGTAGGCCGGTGTACCAAGCTGTGAGTAAGATGACAGGATTTAAAAGTTAAACTATTATTGGAATTAGATTATTCCTCACTTTCTTCTCTGCCAATTTCTCTAGCTGTCTATGCAAGCCCACAGAATATGTCATTCTGAAACCATCAGATGTCCAAAAACAGATTGATGTATTTTTCACCCAATAAATCAAGAAAAAAAAATAATTTTCTTTTTCAATATATTGTACACTTTGTAAAGTGCATTATTTATACTTTTGGTTTATCAAACATTAGTTTTCTTTAAAGAATATTTATGTAGCAGATTAAGCAGTTCTGGCTCTTCAAAAATATTATCACAGAGAATATTTATTTGAAATATTCAAAAATATTTATTGTTTAACTTATAAACACTTATAAACACAAGTTAATGTAGTACTGGCCTTTTGGCTCATAGCAGACACATTGTGGTCCACTGGAGAAGGAACTGGCAACCACTTCAGTATCATTGCCAAGATAATCAAATGGATAAAAACAACCAGAAACATAACAGTTGGAGTGCTGCGGTCCACAAGATGATGGAGAATCGGACACAAATGAACGAATAATCAACAATGTAGTACTGATGCCTGCCATTGGCATTTGTTTATCTAGCTGATCATAGGAGAAGACATCTAGGATACAATTAAAGAAAAAAGAAACACACACTTGAGTATTAAGTAACAAACAATATTAAATATATATATATAAAATAAAAAAAGATGTGTCCATCCATATAGATGTGTCCATCTCATCAGGCTTGAGCTATTCATAAAAGCTTGGAGCATGAAAGTACATTTTTATTCATTAAGGATACATTTTTATTAATTGAACATAGGAATGAGGGAAGAAATAGGACAAAGAAAAGTAGGGAATTCGGGAAATCATTCAGTTTTTGGTAGATGACACCTATCTCTGAGAGCTGTTATAGGAGGACAAGTTATAAGAGGACAAGAGGGCCACCTTGTCACACCTTATCACACTGGTGCCTGAAGAGGGATTTCCTGGTCTTGGATTTGAAGACCACCCACGCCTCAGTATGGAAGAGATGGTAAAGGTCTTAATTTTGGCTACAGCATCTCAGCAGGAGAGTAACAAACAGCAACAAGAGAACAACCACAGCTATAGGAATATATAAATATATTATTTAGGCAGTTTGGAAGTGGACATGGACATGGATTGTCTGTTCAAAAGAGGCGCTCTCATTAATGATTGTTGTTAAAAATGCTTCCTACAAGTTTGTGTTTTCTTTATTATAACACACTCATACTTGATATTAGTAAATAATTTGTAATCAAAAGAGTTACTTGAGCTATGTTATTAAATATATATATATATATATTTGAAGCCCCATGTCTTAATTCATTTATATGTATCTTTTATATCACACATTATCTATGACAATTTACTCTAGCCCTCTTTGAGTTTGTGTCACTTTGTATATCAACCACTTCATATGTATTACCCGTATTTTTCGCCCTATAAGACGCACCGGCAGATAAGACGCACCTAGTTTTTAGAGGAGGAAAACAAGAAAAAAAAAATCTGAATCAAACACAAATACACTTCACACAAATACACTTTACACACAGATACACACCTACATTACACACAAATATATATATATATATATATATATATATATATTGTGAGCATAAAGGTGGAATAGTGGTTGATGGGAGATACATCAGACCTGATTTGCTAGACAGCAACCAGAGGATTTCTCAGTTAAATGCCCCAGGGAGAGATGTTACAGTTTGCAATATGCATAGCTGATGCTCTGCAAAACATGGTATGGGTCCCTGGGGCGGAGTATTTGGAGAGCAGGGGGGGCCAATGCTCCAACAGCACTAGTTGCTGTATAACAGACCACAGCTTGGATCTGGTTTTTAAGAGTTAGCTAATTGGCACTCACCTGTAGCTACTCAATTAGCAGACAGGCCTTTAAAAGAAGAGAGCAGCCTGCTCCAAGAGACAGAGGAAAAGACAGCTAGGAGAGGCTGCGCTTATTGCAAAGACATTGCTTTTGTTTGGGAAATTGGTAAGTGGGAAAGCCACCCAATTGCAGATAGCAAGTACTGTCTAGTAAGAGCTCAAGTAAGAGCAAGGGATTTTGTTTGTTTTGTTATTATTTAAAGTACCTGCTTTCAAACTGAATAAAAAAGGAAAGTTGAGCTGAAGGTGTCCTGGACTTTGTATACCCTAGAAGGCTGTGGTTACTGCAAGATCGGTGACAATCCTACCTGTAAAAGAAGTGGTTTGTCACATATGGTGGAGAATGCGGGCACCCACGTAAGCCTGAGGGTAGAAGTCATTTAAAGCTCAACATGGAGGATGTTATCAAGGCTCTGATCCAATCCTCCTCTGTGCAACAGGAGACTAACAGGAGAGCTGCAGAAAACAGTGCAGCCCTGCAGCAACTGGTGCTGGCCCAGGCAGAGTGTGCTAAAGTCCTGGCCAAAACACAAATGGAGGGCACTGAGTCCTTGGTGAAACAGCTTGTTGTGACACAAGCGGAGATGTTTAAAGTAGCCCGTGAGGAGCAGCAAAAAGTCACCCAGGGACTACAACAGGTAATCCAAGCGATCTCTGGAAAACTGAATGGAGACCCTGATGGAAGATACCAGGGGCCAAAGGTGATTCGGGCGAGCCACTATCTTCAGAAAATGACCGCATCAGATGATGTTGAGGCGTACCTTCTGGCATTTGAGCGCACTGCTGAGAGGGACGGATGGCCGGCTGGTGAGTGGGCAAGCATACTGGCACCGTTCCTAAGTGGAGAGCCGCAGAAGGCATATTATGACCTAGAACCAGCCGATGCAAGTATCTACAGCAAATTGAAAGCTGAAATCTTGGCACGACTGGGTGTAACCTCTGCAGTACGTGCCCAAAGGTTCCACTCGTGGTCATATTCTTCAGACAAAGCCGCACGTTCCCAAATGTTTGACCTCATACACCTTGCACGGAAATGGTTACAACCTGAAATCCATTCAGCTAGCCACATTGTGGAAACCTTAGTAATGGACCGGTTTTTGCGTGGTTTACCAGCTTCCCTACGTCGCTGGGTCAGCCAAAGTGACCCCCATACAGCTGACCAACTGATTGCCTTGGTGGAAAGATATGCGGCTGCAGGAGAACTGCTATGTCCTACTTCACAGGCAAACCCTCGCAATCCTAAGCCCCAAGATTCTGCAAGACCGGGTAAGACTGTTCAAGGTTTAAGGGGGGCATCCAGGTCTAATAGGCCTGGGAAAGGAACTAATTGGTGGTCAGACTGTACTGTCAAATGTTTCAAGTGCAAAGAGGATGGTCATATGGCCAAAGACTGTCCATTTAAGGATGAACCTATGGAATGCAATATGGGCAAAAGTGAGGGAACACGTTCATTTTTGCTCAGTTGTTATGGTACTGTTAACAATGACTATGATAATAACGCTCATAAATGCTGTGTAACTGTGAATGGAAAAATGTCTAAAGCATTACTTGATTCAGGTAGTATGGTTACGTTGGTAGCAGAGTCTATAATACCTTGTGTAAAACCTGATCATGGACAGAAAATAGGCATTATCTGTGTTCATGGTGATAAAAAGGAATACCCCACTGCGGAAGTAAATATTGGAACCCAGTATGGGAATTTAAAGTACCGAGTGGGTGTAGTACCTAGATTAGCCCATGAGGTAGTGATCGGTAGAGACTTTCCTCATTTTCTAAAATTATGGGCAGCTTTACAAAAGACAGACCAAAATTTATCAGAAATGAGTCAGTCTGTCGAGGATAATGTGTTCCCTTTTTCCGATATTGACTTGGGTTTTGACCACTGTGACGGAAAAATAAGGAAAAAGAAAAAATACTGCCCTAAACCAGTATTAATAGGAGATAACCCAGCTCAAACTAGTGAGGAGCCTACTAATAATGCAGACAAGGATAAGGACTTAATTGATATTGGAATTAGTCCAGGTAACTTTAAAAGCGCTCAGTGGGAAGATCCCACTTTAGTGACAGCTAGAAATGATATTAAAGTTGTAAACGGGGTTGTTAATCAGCCAGGAGGAGCACTGCCGTTCCCCTATTTTGAAGTACAAAATGACCTAATTTACCGTGTAGAAAAAAAGGATTCAGACATCATTAGGCAGCTGTTGGTTCCTCAGACTTACCAGAATATAGTGCTAAAGTTGGCTCACAGCCACATATTAGGGGGACACTTGGGAGTCGGAAAAACTAGAGAGAGAGTCCTTAGACGGTTTTACTGGCCTGGAGTGTTTGCTGCTATTACAAACTATTGCTCCTCATGTCCTGAGTGCCAGTACAGGGCTCCTTTCAAGACTTTTCGTAGTCCACTTGTACCCTTACCCATAATTGACGTGCCTTTTGAAAGGATCGCTATGGACTTAGTGGGGCCACTGGTAAAGTCCGCTAGGGGACACCAATATATATTAGTCATCTTGGACTATGCAACTCGCTATCCTGAGGCCATTCCCTTGCGTAATACCTCTGCAAAGCTAATAGCTAAGGAACTTATGTTGATGTTCAGTAGGGTGGGTATCCCTAAAGAAATACTGACAGACCAGGGGACCCCGTTCATGTCCAGAGTCACAAAAGAGTTGTGCAGGCTCTTGCAGGTTAAACATCTTAAGACCTCAGTATATCACCCACAGACTGATGGTTTAGTAGAGAGGTTCAACAAAACCCTTAAGAGTATGCTACGCAAGGTAATTGATGCAGATGGAAGAAATTGGGATTTTCTATTACCATATCTACTGTTTTCCATTAGGGAAGTTCCACAGGCCTCCACGGGCTTCTCTCCTTTTGAATTATTATATGGAAGACATCCCAGGGGAATATTGGATATTGCTAAGGAGACCTGGGAACAGGAGACTACTCCTCACAGGAGTGTAATTGAGCATATAGCTCAAATGCAGGATAGAATGGCCACCATCATGCCTATTGTCAGGGAACACATGCTGGAAGTCCAGCAGGCTCAGAAAAACAGCTATAACCGTAATGCTAGAGTCAGAGTGTTCCAACCTGGAGACAGGGTATTGGTTCTGGTCCCTACTGTGGAGAATAAGTTCCTTGCGACTTGGCATGGACCCTATGAAATAATAGAGAAAGTGAGTGATGTCAATTATAAAGTCAGACAACCAGGAAGAAGAAAGCCTGAACAGTTGTATCATATAAATCTGTTAAAGCCATGGAAGGACAGGGAGGTCCTGGTTGCTTTAAAACCTTCAGAACCTCCTATAGTAGAGCCAGATGTGAACGTATCTAAGACTCTGTCTGTCCATCAAAAGCAAGAGGTCAGAGATTTCATCAGAAGAAATAGGGATGTTTTCTCGATAGTTCCAGGAAAGACTAAAGTGATTAAACATGACATAATAACCGAACCAGGGAAAAGAGTTAACCTCAAACCCTATAGAATTCCTGAGGCCCGGAGGGAGGTTATAAACTTAGAGGTTGAGAGCATGTTAAAACTTGGAGTCATTGAAGAATCCCAGAGTAACTGGAGTAGTCCTATTGTATTGGTGCCAAAACCTGATGGCACATGGAGGTTCTGCAATGACTACCGCAAGTTAAACGCCCTCTCAAAATTTGATGCTTACCCAATGCCAAGAGTTGATGAGTTAATAGAAAGACTGGGCAAAGCTCGTTATCTAACAACCTTGGATTTAACAAAGGGTTACTGGCAGGTCCCGCTCACTGAAAGAGCCAAAGAAAAGACAGCCTTTTCAACACCCAGTGGCCTGTTTACACTGTATTGCCATTTGGGTTACATGGGGCACCTGCCACATTCCAACGAATGATGGACAGAATTCTTAAACCTCATGTTCGTTATGCTGCAGCATACTTGGATGATGTCGTCATCCACAGTGCAGACTGGGAATCCCACCTCCCTAAAGTTCAAGCGGTACTTGATGCTATCCGCTCAGCAGGCTTAACTGCCAATCCTTCCAAGTGTACGATTGGTTTAGAGGAAGCTAAGTACTTAGGTTATTCTATTGGGAGGGGTTTGGTTAAACCACAGGAAGCCAAAGTAGAAGCCATACAAAAATGGCCACAGCCCCTTACAAAGAAACAAGTAAAGGCATTTTTGGGTTTAATTGGATATTATAGGCGGTTCATTCCAGATTTTGCTACCATTGCTGCACCCCTGACAGACCTTATTAAAGCAAAATCCCCAGTCATAGTTAAATGGTGCCCTGAGGCAGAAAAGGCTTTTAAGAGTCTGAAGGAAGCTATCTGTAGCCATCCTGTCTTAGTGACCCCAGATTTTTCCAGGGATTTTATAGTTCAGACAGATGCTTCTGATGTGGGCTTGGGGGCTGTTCTTTCACAGGAATACCAGGGTGAAGAACACCCTGTTTTCTTTTTGAGCAGAAAGTTAAACCCACATGAGAAGAACTACTCTATTATTGAAAAAGAGTGTCTTGCTATTAAGTGGGCATTAGACTCTCTTAAATACTACCTACTAGGCAGAAGGTTTCGATTGATAACGGACCATGCTCCTCTGACGTGGATGTATCAGAACAGGGAAAGTAACTCCAGAGTAACCAGATGGTTTTTGAGTTTGCAATCTTTTAATTTCACTGTGGAACACAGGGCTGGTCTGCAACAAGGTAATGCTGATGGGCTTTCGAGGGTACACTCCCTGATTTCCATGGTCGCTCAAACCCTTGGGTATGAGCTGGGGGGGAGGATATGTGAGCATAAAGGTGGAATAGTGGTTGATGGGAGATACATCAGACCTGATTTGCTAGACAGCAACCAGAGGATTTCTCAGTTAAATGCCCCAGGGAGAGATGTTACAGTTTGCAATATGCATAGCTGATGCTCTGCAAAACATGGTATGGGTCCCTGGGGCGGAGTATTTGGAGAGCAGGGGGGGCCAATGCTCCAACAGCACTAGTTGCTGTATAACAGACCACAGCTTGGATCTGGTTTTTAAGAGTTAGCTAATTGGCACTCACCTGTAGCTACTCAATTAGCAGACAGGCCTTTAAAAGAAGAGAGCAGCCTGCTCCAAGAGACAGAGGAAAAGACAGCTAGGAGAGGCTGCGCTTATTGCAAAGACATTGCTTTTGTTTGGGAAATTGGTAAGTGGGAAAGCCACCCAATTGCAGATAGCAAGTACTGTCTAGTAAGAGCTCAAGTAAGAGCAAGGGATTTTGTTTGTTTTGTTATTATTTAAAGTACCTGCTTTCAAACTGAATAAAAAAGGAAAGTTGAGCTGAAGGTGTCCTGGACTTTGTATACCCTAGAAGGCTGTGGTTACTGCAAGATCGGTGACAATCCTACCTGTAAAAGAAGTGGTTTGTCACAATATATATATATATATATATATATATATATAGATACACATACATACATATACATACACACATAAATATACATACACATACATACATATATACACACACATACACACACACATACATACACACACACACATACATACACACACACACACATACACATACATATACATATACTGCAGCATTTGGGAGCCATTGACCCTCCCTGACCCTCCTGATCCTCCCTGACCCTCCTGATCCTCCCTGACCGTCCTGATCCTCCCTGACCCCCCTGATCCTCACCTTTATAGAGACACATACATACATATACATACACACATAAATATACATACACATACATACATATATACACACACATACACACACACACATACATACACGTACACATACATACACACATACATACACACACACATCCATATACTGCAGCATTTGGGAGCCCTTGACCCTCCCTGACCCTCCTGATCCTCCCTGATCCCCCTGATCCTCACCTTCCTTCTGATCTCTGCCATCTTGATCTCACCCCAGCGCTTCCTACCAGCACTCCACGTGTACTGCAGCGTTGCGTGTGTGACGTCACTAGGACGCACCGGCCGACGCGATGCTGGTAGGAAGTGCTGGGGTGAGATCAAGAGGACAGAGGCAGTCTGAAAAGGTATATTTGCCGTATAAGACGCACCAACTTTCCTCCCCCAGTTTTGGGGAAGAAAAAGTGCGTCTTATACAGCGAAAAATACGGTACTTCTTGTTTCAAGTAGATTATGCATATTATATAGAAGTCTTCTTTGAAAAATTATTTATCCTTCTTTAAATAAGATTTAATAGTTACAATGATTTTATAGTAGTTTTGAAAGTATTCACATACGCAGTTTTTTTGTGTGTGATTTTCATGTGCATATGATGTTTTTTATGCATAAGTAGTTTTTGTGCATATCTGGAATCACTATTAAATTGATAGTGCGTGTCTCCACTATCCAGGGATCTCTCCTTCAGATTCTCCACTTTAATACCTCCATCTTCAAAGGACCAGTGGAGTAGTGATCCATTATGTTAAGGTCTTTACATTGAAATACTGTTTTCACAAAAAAATGTATATTTATAAATTATCTACACTTATTTACATTTTTTTTAGATAAGAAAGGAATCTACATTTTCCTTTAAAGCTACTTTACATTATTGATGTCTTTTTCCAACATTTTTCTGAATTATGTGTATAGCCTTCTTATTGCATTGGACATGATTCTTACTGGAGGTTTCCTCTGTCTATAGACAGAGGACACCTCCAGGTAGAATCATGTCCAATGCAATAAGAAGGCTATATAAATATGTATATGCATATACAGTATATATACAAAAATTAAAATAGAAATAATATATATATATATATATATATATATATAAAATCTCCTCACCTACCTATCCCCCTCACCTCCCTTTCCCCCTCCCTTTTCTCCTCAACTCCCTATACCCATCCCCCTCACCTCTTGTGCCTTTGGATGTCAGCAGAATCATGACTGGTTGCATGATCTCGCAAGAGCTGCCAAACTGACAGTTAAAGGAACAGGTATTCCCCCCCCCCCCATTCCCCCATTTCCTATGTCCTTGCCTCTGACTATAGTTTACTAATAGCTGAAATTCTCGTCAGAGCAGGGGTGAACCAAAGCGTTCTTACCCAAAGCAGACAGCAGGGTCACAAATGTTTGACCTTCTCCATAAAACTCATAAGTAGCTTTGCCCTGAAAATAACTCTCCAGAACAAATGGAAATTCTAGTAATGGATAACTATTGGAGAATACTTAAATGCAAGATGAGAGAATGGGTAAGTCACTGCAGGCCTCAGTCTGTGGGAGAACTGGTTAATTGGATTGAACGTAATCAGGCTATAAAATATTTAGTAGCAGTGGCGGCTGGTGAACTTTCAAGTTGGAGGGGCGCCAGGGCGAAACGTAGCCTCTCCCCCTTTTTCAAACCACACCCATTTTATAACTCCTCCCCCTCACATCATAATGACCTTTATAAGCCACGCCCAATTACCTTATACTTGCAACGCCCATTGAAATACATGATCGGCAATGCAGCAATGTCAAGAAGTAAAGTAACAATGTGTTAAATTCATTGGTATACAATATAGATTGAAAAAACTCATGTGACAAGACTACAGCAATATCATAATTGCACCTATACGCATTACCAGAAACATTTAAGCAGTGACACTTACCATTAGTCGGCTCTTCTTCTCAGGGTATTCACGTTCAGTAAGTTGACCAACGAGTACAAACAATTCTGCTGCCACATAGGGTTTGCACCTGGGGTTGAAAGAAAACAAGCAAATCAATCAGACCATTCAAGAACAGAACCATACCTTAAAAACCTTAAAAGACCAAGTGTGACCATATAGGCCCCAACCGCACCTTAAAAACCTTAAATAACCAACTGTGACCAAAAAGGCCCAAACCGCACCTTGAAAACCTTAAATAACCAAGTGTGACCAAAAAGGCCCAAACCGCACCTTAAAAACCTTAAATAACCAAGTGTGACCAAATAGGCCCCAACCGCACCTTAAAAACATTAAATAACCAATTTTGACCATATAGGTCCCAACCGCACCTTAAAAACCTTAAAAGACCAAGTGTGACCATATAGGCCCCAACTGCACCTTAAAAACCTTAAATAACCAAGTGTGACCAAAAAGGCCCCAACCGCACCTTAAAAACCTTAAATAACCAAGTGTGACCAAATAGGCCCCAACCGCACCTTAAAAACATTAAATAACCAATTTTGACCATATAGGCCCCAACCGCACCTTAAAAACTTAAATAACCAAGTGTGACCAAATAGGCCCTAACCGCACCTTAAAAACCTTAAATAACCAAGTGTGACCATATAGGCCCCAACCGCACCTTAAAAACCTTAAATAACCAAGTGTGACCAAAAAAGCCCCAACCGCACCTTAAAAACCTTAAATAACCAAGTGTGACCAAATAGGCCCCAACCGCACCTTAAAAATCTTAAATAACCAAGTGGGACCATATAGGCCCCAACCACACCTTAAAAACCTTAAAAGACCGAGTGTGACCAAAAACGCCCCAACCGCACCTTAAAAGCCTTAAATAACCAAGTGTGACCAAAAAGGCCCCAACCGCACCTTAAAAACCTTAAATAACCAAGTGTGACCAAATAGGCCCCAACCGCACCTTAAAAACATTAAATATCCAATTTTGACCATATAGGCCCCAACCGCACCTTAAAAACCTTAAATAACCAAGTGTGACCAAATAGGCCCAACTACACCTTAAAAACCGTAAAAGACCAAGTGTGACCATATAGGCCCCAACCGCACCTTAAAAACCTTAAATAACCAATCAAAACCATATAGGCCCAAACTGTACATTAAAAAAAATGAAATAAAAATACAAAAAAAATATATATATATATATTGAGATATATATATATATATATAGATATAATTATATATATATATATATATATATAGATATATATATAGATATACATATATATATAGATATAGATATATAGATATAGATATATAGATATATATCTATATATATAGACTAGCGACTTGCCCGTCAAAAAATGACAGTCAATAAAATGTAAATGTTGTGAAATTTGATTCACCTATATTTGTCCCTTTTTTTTTCTCTAAAAATAAAAACACATTATTTTTTTTTACTTTTTATTTTTTTAACTTTTAACTTATATTTCCCAAACATTAAACTTTGTAACATGCAACTTGTTTATGAAACATTCGTTCAACATTTTGTTAACAATACTAATACTTTTCAATACATATTTATTACAAAGTAACTGCGAACTATATTAACTTAGAGTAAGTAAATATTTTTAACAATAACTTGCTTTTTATCATTTGTAACATATTTTTTAAACTCTTGTTAAACTAAATTAGCATTGAATCCAGAGGAAGGCAAACAATAAAAACCCTCTATTGAAACTTGTCCAATTGTATCAAAGAGGGAAACAAATTAATTGCTTCCTGACCCCATTAACTGGCGATCGGATTTCTCCCTGAATCAATCCTTTGGCCCTCATTCAATTGCAGTTTGGCCAATTGAATAGGGGTCTAAATAAGCACATAACATATTTTTTTTAAAGAAGTTTTTAGTTAGTAAACATCTATTTCAAAAGCAAGGTTTTCACTAACTAAAAACTTCTTTAAAAAAAATATGCTATGTGCTTATTTAGACCCCTATTCAATTGGCCAAATCGCAATTGAATGAGGGCCTTTGTCTTTAAATAATACATTTCCAATTATTCTTAAAATAGTTAAACTTTATACTAATATACTAATATATGACTATACCGCATATATATTTACCAAACTTTTTGCAAAATTACAAAAACACATATTTAACATCTGTAATTTTAACATCAAACTATAACATTTAACTCTTGTAAACCTGAAAAAGTCAGTTAATTGTTTTGTGGGGCCAATCATGTAAATATAAAACTTTGAACCCATTCCAATCTGTTTAAGGATATTTTACTGTTGTTGTTTTTTTTGTTTTTTTTCAGTTTGTCCATACTGCAAATATCACATAGATTTTCATAAGTGAAATAGTGTTCCCATATTTAAAGAGTCCCAGAGTACTTACATTTTGTACTGGAAGTCAAACCACTGTTCTCTTTGTTTTTTTGTCCATTCTTTGGATGTTTTACGTGAAAAGTTGTTTTTGTACAATCATATTGAGTCCCATAAAATGTTGGCATTAAAATAAAACCATTGTCCTCTATCTTTCCAACACCTCATAGTAGACAATGTTTTTGGTGTAAACACATCCATCGTCCAATAAATGACCTTGAGTTTAGTTTTCTTCAACATGCACTTTAATTTCTTTTGCATTAGTGCACCTTGAAAAAGCCACATAGAGTTGTCCATGTGCAAAAACTGGTTCCTTTAAAAAAATCCCAACTGACTTAAAAGTCCTTGGGATTTATTGATGGTCATAGCAAATGCCATGATAACTGGAAATTGTCTCCGTTGAAGGACAAAGGGCAAACCACTCTCACTTGGAGCTAAATAAATTCTTGGTATAAAAACTCGTTCACCTTTATGGGTACCAGTTATAATTTCTGCATGTATAAAATGATCTTTTAACTCATGCACAATTAATCGGGTCCCATTACAAAGTCCTTTTTTTGGATTCATATTTCGCAATAACATAACATAACATAACAATTGCGCCTTTTTTCAATTGTAAAATATGTGGGGGCATTCCAGATGGTGTTAACGAATTAATAAATTCGATACTAAAATTCGATTCACTGTCTTTATCATATGACAGAATAGAATCTGCACTGTAATAATTCTTTTGTGGTGCATTGATGTATTTTAAAATTTCGTTATTTACATTCAAGGCATCGATATTTTGATGTTAATATTACTTTGTTTGCAATGTCAATGTCAATGTGTAATCCTCATTATTACGAGTGTTTAGAAATATGGCTGATATGAGTGATTCATTGCAAACCATTTCTGATGGAATTTCAATGGTATCATTTGGTAAATGCTGTATTTCTGGATGTTTTCCATTTCCGATTTTAATGAGCCAGCCATTGAATTCATTTTGGCCTTCAGATCTCATATTTAATTCTAATTTGAGATGTGTAAATATTTGCCACAGTTTACTGGTCTTGATACATGTTTCAATGATCTCTGTTCTATTTCCGTGTGGCACAACAGGTAATGTTTGCCTAAAATCGCCTCCTAACAGCATCACCTTTCCACCAAATGGCAACTTATTATCCATCACTTCTTTTAAGAATCTGTCAATACATTGCAGTGCATGACATGACATCATTGTTGCCTCGTCTATGATAATTAGTTTAGCTAGTTTGAATTTTTTTGCTTGTATGGAATTGAGTCGAATATCTGACACTGATGTTTCCAAAATGGGAACTGGCAGCTTAAATCCACTATGCACAGTTCTACCACCATCTAACAAAAGTGCAGCAATTCCAGTTGTTGCAAATGGCATAGCTATCTATGTTAATCCGCATGCTTTATCTCGTTGTTTTTCGAACACATACGTCTGTGGCTGTGTTTTACGCAGTTCGTAGTAGTAAAGCCTCGTTTTCATTTTTTTCGCCGGCCATTTTTTTCTCGCTTAGCCGATTTTCGATCTTTGTAAGTCGGCTAAATCGATCTAAATTGCAGTTCCAACTCACTTCCAGACGTCCTGCCTGGTTCCCCATGCTGTAAGTGACCTTTGTTTTATTTTATAGTGTGTATTTAGTGTTTTTTTTACTGTTTTTGTTCCGCCGCTTATCTCGTAATTTTTTTCACCTCGTATTTTTTTTCTAAGTGCTACGGTGCAAAGTCGTACGATCGGCAAAGTGGTACGGTTTAACGGCTCGCCTCGCATGAGAGGGTCTACTAGAAGTCAGACAGTTCATATATGTAGATTTATTATTTTCATTATTAATTTTCCTGTTTTATTAAGATCATTGCCAAAACTGTTCTTAGAACTTTGGACTGTTATAGGAGGACAAGATGACTACACACAAACACACACACACATATATATATATGTATATATATATATATATATATATATATATTTATTTATTTATAATATATATAGTGACGAATGCAAGTAATTGTGTTTTACCAGCTCCTCAAGCATGTAAAGAAAACCGTAATGACAGCTGCCACCACTGAAAAAAAGCTGCATGTAAATTAAAAGTCCTTTCAGTTTGTAAGCTATCTAAAGAGATTTTGCATATTATCAATTCTAGCTCTTCAGGGTTTATGATAAATTTTAGGACAAAGAAGCCTTTCAGATAAAAAAAAATATCCTGTCCTTGGAAGCATTCTGGATTTTTCTCACACACAAAACTAAATATACCTAATCCTACTCAGTCTGTGTGTAGCATAACAGTAGTTTATTTTAGTATCACTTGTTATCCTAATCTAATAGTGTAAAAATGGGGATTCTACTTAGTGCTTTAAATATGTCACTTACTGCAATGCATTATTGACAGTAAATGACTGTGAAACACCATGATATTCTGGTAAATACATGGCTGTTGTGCATTGCACATTTCTTGATATTGAGTGTAACACTATTGTAAAATATGTATCCACCTGGACTTCACAAAACACAGAACAGAAAATAACAATTCAGTTTTTTACTAAGCCATTTGTTTTGCAGTAGGGATGTGGAATGTTTCCCTTGTATGCTTGTCCTCTGTGACACCTTAGTCTAGATAATCCATGAGTAAGAACAAATACCAAGGTCACTGTGACACTGTAAAGTCTTCATACAGAACACAAAGCTCTACATTCATAACACGTTGTTTTTTTCATCCTATGTTACTAAAATGACAACCCTACTAGCTAAAATCACGTCAGAGCCTTTGCAGGTATCTTTACTGTGTATCTTTGTCATGCCAAATGACCAATATTGTGTACATAAAACTTTAAAAGCTGCTTTACTGGTTTATATGACAATAATATTTTACTTTTATTTTTATCTCTTACCTCTGTAGCCTATATAAATTGAAAGAACACACACAAAAAAAGTAATTGTGTAATATAGGTTAAAGGACATCTTTATTTCTATAATTATGCATCTATCTATCTATCTATCTATCTATGCATCTATCTATCAATAGTTACATAGTAATTAAGGTTGAAAAAAGACTTTCAGTCCATTAAGTTCAACATTTTAAGATGTCCACTGATCTGCAATAGGCAGATTAAGTATTAATTAATTATTGCTGCCCTTAGACCGTTAAAATCTGCCCTTTTAAAATTAAGAGTTTTTGTTGGTCCCTTAAAATTTTGTTTTTTTAATTCAATATCAAATGAGACTGTGTTGTGATCACTGTTTCCCAAAGGTTGCCCTATTCCAACATTTGATACTATATCAATATTATTTGTGATGACTAAATCTAAGATAGCTTCATTTCTAGTAGGCTCCTGTATAAACTGGGCCAGATAATGATCCCTGAGTGTACTCAAGAACCTACTCCCCTTAGATGAACTGCTGGTCTCATTTATCCAGTTTATTTCAGGGTAATTAAAATCTCCCATTATTAGAACTTGCCCATGCTTAGATGCATTTCCAATCTGTAACAATAATTGTATTTTCTCACTTCCAGATATATTTGGGGGTTTTATAGCATACTCCTACTAATATTCTTTTGGAATTTGCTGCTCCGCTATTTAACTCTACCCACAAACATTCAACTATATCACTAGGTCAACCATAAATATCTTCTCTGACTATAGGCTTAAATTCAGGCTTAACATACAGACAAATCCCCTCTCCTCCTCTTTTACCATTGCCTCTATCTTTTCTAAATAGGTTATAACCATCCAGATTAACAGTCCAGTCATGAGATCCATCCCACCATATTTTGGTAATGCCTATTAAATAACAATTTTTCATTAATTGCTAATAATTCTAACTCTCCCATTTTTTTCCTGGCAAGCTTCTGGCATTAGCAAGCATACACCTTATGTTATGAGTCTGTAGTTCTGAAGTTCCTGCCACTGTACTTGAGTTACTTAGTACTACCTCCCTATTGACTATACTACCCCTCGCCCATCTCCTCCCATGTGAGTTGTTCATTTATCCCTTATACCCGCTACACTTTCTACCCCATTACTTATATCTAGCCCCTCCCCCACCTACTAGTTTAAAAACTCCTCCAGCCTTTCTACCATCCTATCCCCTAGCACAAAAGCTCCCTCATCATTAAGGTGTAATCCATCTCTGCTGTAGAGATTGTACCGAAGTGAGAAGTCAGCCCAATGCTCTAAAAACCCAAACCTCTTCTTAGTGCACCACATTATATACCATATGTGCTTAGAAAAGTAAAAATACAAAACAATGCAGTCTTTAATTTAACTATTTTGTGCAACTATGCTACAGTGAGGGTTACCACCCCCTACAGGTGGGAGGAACCTTAAATACAGATGTTCTTTCATCAGCTGCATAGAAAATATAGCTTTCAACAGATCTAAAGGATCACTGTAATTTGCAAATAACTTAGGGTGATTATTTAGTATGTAACCACAAAAAGACTATTAGAAGAGAAAAAATATCTGGCTCTGCTTGTCTGAGGTCTTCCAAATTGAAATGCTTTTTTAGTCTAGAGATTGAGGAAGATGTTTTCCTACTGCGAGGTATATTTACATGTAATCCTATTTTTTATTTCTATTATGGCAACCTTTGTGGGAAGAAATGCAAATGCAAATGTTGTTCTTCAGAAAAAGAAAAAAAACATTAATTGTAGTAATAAAATAGTTAAAAATGAAAAGCTCAATCTTAAAACGTTATTTTTGTCTTTTATTATGTTTTTCAAGCGCATGCTATACAGTTAAAAAATGTATTAGGCACCCACAGAAATTAATCATTGACTGTAAAATGACTGTTTTTGAATTTCTATTATGTTTAGTTCTTGAAAACACCAAATGGTAAAATTGAACTGTAGCAGTCCCTTAATGAACTCTGTCACCCCAACAGCTAGTTGGTTTAAATTTGAAGAGCATGAAAACTGCCTATACATTGTACTATCCATTTTTTCTACAGTAAATCATTTATAAAATATTTAGAATTGATTTTGCATTTCCTGTATGCTAAGGTGCAGCTCAGAGAGCTTCATAAGTGTGGGACAGGGGTTTAACTGAGCTTGCTCTTTCGTGGGCAGGGAATGCCAAATGATATCACGTATATGTCACATAATTCGGGATGTCCATCATTCTGGATTCAGGAGTCCCAGCCTGAAGAGGGAAGGCAGCAGTGTGGACGCTGGTGAGACAGAGGGGCCACAGAGGGCCGAGGGGGCCTGGCCGGGGTGGGATCAAAAAGTAATAAAAAATGATATGTTGACAGCTCTGGGCTGCCCAGAGCAGAATTCAAGTCCATAGAATCCTGTGCATCGACGGCAGCTCTGTCTCTGGCCGAGGCCCTGAGAGACCTCCGGAGTTTCCGACTAGGTCCACGATGCCCATCAAGACCCTTGGGAATCCCCAATAGGTTTATGGGGGCTTCAAGGCTGGGCTCAGGGAGTTCACCAGCACCCCTACCAAGAAACCCTCATCTAAGCCATACTAAGGTATGACCTTGGAGATTCTCATGAAACCCTACAGTATGGATATGTAACCCAGACCCTCATGTTATTACTCATTTAACCCCTATACCATGGGGTCCATAAGTTAACCTCTATACAAGGGGGTCCATAGGACCCACATGGTATCCATATAAGTACCTTAGGGTCCATATTGGCTCCAATTTACAAAAAATATGAATTAAAACAATAGGGGGGTCTCCAGAGATGATAATTTTGCTAGAAGAATTTGGCCTCTTCTTTTTTGATGGAAGCCATGGTTCCTTTTGACCCGTGGAAATCCTGCCACTCTGAACATTTTTTTCGACTATGTGAATGTGAAAATACCAATGGTTGCCATAATTTCTAGTAATATATTTCTTAATGTCCTAATACATCTATTTTTAAAAGCCTTCTCATCTCTTTCTATTGTCCACTCTTTCTCTTTACCTTAATTTATGTATTTATTGCTATTAAATGGAGGAATGTAAATAAAAACAAAAGCTAATATATAAAATGTAAGCTTTTTCTTGCTTTAAGATTTTAATAAAATTTGTAGTACCAAGCTTACATTCTCTTCACTGATTTCAACAGCCAATCAAATATAGGCAACTCTATTTGTATACCCTATTCTGATTGGTTCTTGGATTAAATAATATGAATAGGGGTAAATAAAGCTCTCAGATTGGTTAAACATTAACTGATCAGAGTGTGCAGACTTTAATTCCCTCTTATTTTTTAATGTCATGATTTGTTATTATGTTATTTGTAATTAAATTCTATTCTCATTCATTATTTGTATTTTCTGTAATGACTTCTTTTTAACATGTAGTCATTTATTTTCTGTAATTGAGGATTAGTTTGTTTAGGATGGTTAGTTTTAGAGACTATGAGGGTCCTCATGGATTACCATGGGGAGGATAGATCCATGAGGGCCCATAGATACCCCCATGGTAGTAAATTCGGTTGCCATGGGGATTCATTAGGACTCCTATGAGGATAGGGAGAAGCTTTATGAGGCTCCATAAGGACCCCCATCTGGTATATTCTTTACAGGACATGGGATCAAAATTGATCTCCACACAGACAAGAGGACCCCACACAGGGTATAGGGATTATAGGGTTTCATTTTATTCCCCACAGGCATTTTTTTTTTAAAAAAGTAGGTGGAGGTGGGGGCAGGGAGGATCCAATACTCTCATTAGTGTTGTGGGAATCCTGTGTGAAATCTAATCTTAGTTTATTTATTAAAGGATATGATGCATAAACAAATAGTGCTTAATACCTGTCTGCACTCATTTTATTTATAAATTAACCTTTGTACTGGCATAGGGTTTATGTATGTAGGAGGTGGGGGGAAAGAGGAGGAGAGAGATGGTTGTGGAGAGAGAGATTGAAAGACGGAAACAGAAAGAGGGGTAGAGAGAGGGATTGAGAGAGGGGGAGAGAGGGGAGATAGAGGGGAGGGAGAGATAAAGGAGGACAGAGAGAGAGGAGAGAGGGAGAGGATGTTAGGGCTAGTGTATAACATGTACACGTTAATTATTTCTTTCTATGGAGACTACTGTGTTGTATGCTCATAGCCTCTTACCTGTTAGGCATGTTAGAGTTATCCTGTAATGTGCAGAGTACATGTCCGTAAAACTAACATGCATTTTTGGTGGAGATAATGCAATAGTTCTGCAAACTTGTTTGAAAACACTTGCAAGGCAAAACCATCCTAGCAGACATTTAGCTGGATAAATGTAATAGAGCCCTTAGTTTAACATAAACTCAGATATGTATTTTCTCTAATCAATCCGAGGGTCTGCAGCTGCTTCTTAACTCAAAGGCTACTAAAACCACCAACTTGCTTTTCTCACAGACCATTGTGCCATTCAGGATTTTGCTTTAAATTTTGAGTTAGTATAAGGCAATCTCAGATGCTTTAAAGGAACATGGAATGTAAAAGACTGGTGTAACCAGCCATTTAGCACTTGTATATATTAATCTGCGGATAAACTAAGTCACTCTCTAAACACATTGAGCCCAACTAAATTGCTACGATTTTAGAAAGTGTAGCCGGTAAAGGAGCCCCACAAGAGTTACGGCTATTAAATTGGCCTCTTTCAGCTCCCCGCAAACGATTTGCAGGTTACAGGTGGAAAATCCCTATGGGTCGTCAAAATCTGAATTCCGTCCCAGTGAAGCCTCTAAACTGTCAAAGCCAGTAAATGTTAGAATTGCAAATCGCTATTAAATTGCTACAAACCCATAAACGGCAAATGGAGCCAAAGAGTACTAGAGAGGACCCGAAAGGGGTTTGAAGTCCTGTCCGTAGCACTGTAAAAGCAAATATAAACACAATACTGTATTTTGAATTAAAGGGAATTTGATGTAAGGTATTCATATTAATAGCACAACATTCTCAAGCTCGCTAATCTGCAATAAAAATAATGTATTTTATGTTTAATTTCAGTGTTATAATGATCCCACCAATCAATGTGTTAATGCATATAATAGAACTCGCATTGACTACAATATTATTTTTATTGATTATGCGGGTCCGATCGCAATTTGGACATCAAAACCATAGGTGATTGAAATTTAACCTCCATGTTTTTGAGACGTAATGACTATCTCTTTTAATATTGGCTCAGTCTAAACCTGTAACCACAGGTTTGACTAATTGATTATGTTCACGGCCGCAAATGCAACGTGCGGAAGCATAGTTGGATTTGGATGTTGGCCACGTACGCTGCATGCTTGTCTAATTTAATCGCTCTTTAACTCTGCCAGATTTCAAGCCTGCAGGCTTTGCGGCTGTACCAGGGCTGCGGCGGGCTTCGAATTTAATAGGGCCCATTGTGTAGAAAGGAACATTTAGGGGAGGATCTACTGCTGGTGCAGGAGTTGCATTTCATCTGGACCCTCACCTCTAGGGGGCCTGCACTATTTGTCTTTTAAAAATGTTTGCATAATGTGAGGGAATTCTTTAGCATTTTTTTTCTGGTCTGTAGGGGAATGAAGAGTCTGGGTAGAAGGCCACTCTGGAGAGCTCTTTATAAATAGGTTTTCCTCCCCATGAGGCCCACTCTTGTCTGCTCTGTTCCCCTATGGTTCCCTCCTCTTCTGGCTCCCACAGCCTCACCTGTCCTCTCTCACAGTGGCCTGCTCATGATGATCCTCGACAGCCCATGTGTTGTTGCCTGACATCCTCTGGCACCCTACTGCTCTCCCCCTTTTCTCTTCCCATTTTCTTCCCCTCATGTTTCTATCTCCCCCTTATCTCTCTCTCCCCATTTCACTCCATTATATTACCTTATCTCTCTTCTCCCCTTATGCTATCCTTCACTCTTTCTTTCCCCCTTCTATAACTTCAGCATTTTCTCTCTCCTTTTTCTATTTCCCCCTTCTCCCCCTTTTTCCCTATCCCTTCTCTCCCCTTTAGCTGTCTCCCATCTTCTCTATCTTTCTGCCTTTTCATTTTCCACCCTCCTCCCTCTCCTCTTCTTTCTCTATATCTAGATTCCTTTCTCACTTTTTCTCTCTTTTTTTGTCTCACTTCATTCTTCCTCTTCTTCTCTCACCCTGTTTCCCTTCCTCTCTCCACATCCTGTCATCTCTCCCCATGCATTTCCCCCTTTTCTGTTCTCTTTCACTCTCTTCATCCTTCTGTACAATTCTTCTTTATTTCACTTCCTCTTTTCTGTCTTTCTTTCTTCTATAAACTTATCCTATTTCCCCTCTTATCTCCACCACCCTTCTCCTGCTCCATTCTACTCACACTTTCTGTTCTCGCTTAACTTTCTCTTTCCCTCTCTTTCTTTCGATGCACCTCTCTATCTCTTCTCGCCCTTCTCTATATCTCAATGTAATCTCTCTAAACTGAAACTTCATTAATTAGGTGCTTAATCCAACAAATATACCAGTCTGTGTGTATGTATGTATCTTAATATGTAGGTATTTTGGCTCCGATTGGTAGAAAAGTGATGTAGGATTCGTAAATCTAATTTCTAAAATAGTGAACATTTTTCTTTTGGGATAAACACTAGGGAGAATAATGTGAAGCTGATCCAATGTAGGTAGCGGATCTACCTCTAAGGGGGTTATCTAGTACAGTATGATAAAACATGTGCTTAGACAGTTAGTTCTAGGTTAGCTGGCCTACTCTAGCACATGATGAGGCCCTAAATGTTCAAAACTTGAAATTACATGTTTTTCGTGGAAAAATGACTTTATTGTCACAAATAAAATCTTTAAAAGTCACATAAAAATGGTGTTGAATCACTTTACTCTTCAGATAGGCTTTCAGAATCGTATTGAAATTAGTATATATTTAAAGGTTTTAAATAAAAGCTCCAATATCACTGAATGTTATTTACAGTCAAACTAGTTCCAAATTCATGGTCAATAAAAAAGTATACAGCAAATCTTCATTACAGGTCATATTAAGGATGTCTGCATCATGACATCCTTTGTATTTGTCACAATAAAATAATTTTATTGCATCAGCAGATAAAAGCTGAAGATGGCTTGCACTGAAATACAGATGTAAATGCTGGTTTAGAAATACCTCTATCATTAAAAATCTTATGAGCCATAAAATGTCTGCATAATAAATTCAGAGCAAACTTCTAGCCTCTGGTGATACTTCTAGTACTGCTATTTAGTAATTGGGATAAGCCGAGCTTTCCATTTACTGTACACATCTGCCAACTGTAATTGCCACTGTTTGAAACATGGCATCACTGATTTTTAAAGGGATACTAAAACACCATGCCATAAAGCACCAGAATAAAGTCACAAAATTACAACTTTTAATGTATTATTTAATGCATTGCTATTTAGCCTTTTTCCCACTTGACCTTCATGAGGGTCTTAGGAGACCTCCTAATGATTTGTCTACATGCTGGTTAACAATTATAATGCTCCATGGTTTAAAACATATTATCGAAAAAAGTATTAAAATACTTTTATTTATTTTTTATTTATTTTATTGACACACCAGTTAGAGAATTTGTGATCTCATACAGTTCTGTTAATGTCTGTAAGTCAACCTCATTTGTTTTTTCATCTGACTTAATGAAGTGAGAGGAAGTCTTGGGAACTGTATTTTTTTAATAAATATTTTCATTATTATTATGACTAATAGAATATTATGTCATACCTTTAAGCTCTACCCGTTTTTAATGCACAGTCCAACATTTACAGACCCTCTTCTATTCTCTTAATCATCACTGGTTGTTGTCTCCAAGATTCCACTAGAAAGAGTAAGTCCAGAGCATTTCTGTTGTGTAGTTTTTATGTATGTGTAGATAAATACATACAGATTAAAAGATCATGAAAATATTTTTTCTTTTTTTTCATTGTTGTATCTCATAGTGGGTTTCTTTTTAAAATGAAAGTTCTAAATCTGAATACACTGCTTTAAACTATCCATGGGACCATGTGCCTCTCAGCCATTGAGCATTGATACAGAGCACCCTTGGTACCTGTCATTAATTGGTTTCAGAATGCACGACGAGTGATGAAAAGGACGAGTACCAAGTTCCCATAAGGAGTAATGTAAATTGACTCATACAACCGTACAAGTGCCAAGGTAAACGTCGAGTGACAAGGTTTTTTCATGGTCAAAATGCACTGAATACCAAATTCAACGAGTTTTGAGGTAGACGAGTATGAAGGGTTCACTGTACATCTATATGAATCCTAACTGTCTGCTAACGAGACCTACATAACCGTGTATGATATGTAAAAAGATAAATAATTCCAGTTCGTTCTAAACATAGTTTAAACAAATTTTACTTAAAAATCAACTTTTGTAATGCGTAAAACACATTCTTTTACATGAATTATATAATTTTTCCTTCCATGTCCCTTCTATTGTATTATTTATTTCTATAAAATTCAGACAAACTGCTTAAACTAAAACCACTGTGGTAATATAGACAAATGGAGAGGGATATTTACTAAGCTATCACAGGTGTGATGAGGCGTGAAGGGCTGTGATGGCATTTTTCCCCCTTAGTAAATAATGTATAGCAAATACAGGGATGTACAGCACAGTTGATTAATAATTAGTAAATTTCCCCCCTGTGTCTGTCCATCTTTTGGCTACTAGAAATGATCAGAGATGTACCTAATTGACTTTAGATTTACTTCACAAGACTCTCTTTTACATCCAATTTTGAGATATGGTATTTGCTTCATTTTAATACCAGCCATAGGATCTCTTTAGTTATCTAATTAACTAAGTGTGAATGCATTTATTCATTGGAAGTAACACATAAGTAGAAAGAGTTGTACTACTGGAGAAGGCCAGAACGCCTTTGACTTTTATACAAAAAGTTCTCACTGCTGCAGAAAGTTGAAGGAAAACATATGTCTTTAAAGTCTTAAGGATAAATGCTAGAAAGAAAATAGGATTAACAAGTAGAAAATAATATTAAACGAATATGCAAATACAAATATTTAAAGAAGAGATATTGAAGATGTAAGTAATAATATAAAGATAGTTTACATTTGAAACTGGTGTCGACTGTTCTTTCAAATACCTTTTAATGCTCTTAATGTAAAGCAAAATGTCCTAATGTCAGAAGAAGAGCTATTAATAGTTTTATAATCTTCTCATTCACAAATTAACATTTTCATAATTATCACTTTTAGTTTTTTTGCCTTGTGGCAGTTTGGTGTCTTCATCTTTAAAATTATTCTTTTTAATTAATAACCTCAAGAAAGGTTTTTGAGGAAAGAGGATGAGGATGGAGGGGTTGAGGATGGGGGTTTAGGAGGGGGGTTGAGGAGGGGGGGTTGAGGTTAAGGAGGGTTGAGGTTGAGGAGGGTTGAGGTTGAGGAGGGGGTTGAGGATGAGGATGGGGGGGTTGAGGAGGGAGGATGAGAATGGGGGGCTTGAGGAGGGGGTTGAGGATGGGGGGTTGAGGAGGGAGGTTGAGGAAGGGGTTGAGGATGGGGGGTTGAGGAGGGAGGATGAGGAGGGAGGTTGAGGAGGGGGTTGAGGATGAGGAGGGAGGTTGAGGATGAGGAGGGAGGTTGAGGATGATGAGGGAGGTTGAGGATGATGAGGCAGGTTGAGGATGATGAGGGAGGTTGAGGATGATGAGGGAGGTTGAGGATGATGAGGGAAGTTGAGGATGAGGATGGAGGTTGAGGATGAGGAGGGAGGTTGAGGATGAGGAGGAGGGGTTGAGGAGGGGGGTTGAGGAGAGAGGATGAGGATGGGGGTTGAGGAGGAAGGTTGAGGAGGGCGGGTTGGGGTTGAGGGTGGTTGAGGATGAGGGGGGTTGAGGTTGAGGAGGGGGTTGAGGATGAGGATGGGGGGGTTGAGGAGGGAGGATGAGAATGGGGGGCTTGAGGAGGGAGGATGAGAATGGGGGGCTTGAGGAGGGAGGATGAGAATGGGGGGTTGAGGAGGGAGTTGAGGAGGGGGGTTGAGGAGGGAGGTTGAGGAAGGGGTTGAGGATGGGGGGGTTGAGGAGGGAGGATGAGGAGGGAGGTTGAGGAGGGGGTTGAGGATGAGGAGGGAGTTGAGAATGAGGAGGGAGGTTGAGGATGAGATAGGAGGTGGAGGATGAGGAGGGAGGTTGAGGAGTGGGGTTGAGGAGGGTGATAAGGGAGGGGGAAGAGACACAGGGAAGGGAGAGGTTGGAAGAGACACAGAGAGAGAGAAGGGGACACAGAGGGTACAAGAGGGACACAGGGGGCAGCACATTTCCCACCCTCGGCTTATACTCGAGTCAGTCATTTTACCCAGTATTTTGTGGTAAAATGGGTGCCTCGGCTTATACTCGGGTCGGCTTATACTCAAGTATATACGGTACATTTTGCTGAAACACATCTCCCAAATTGTATCACTCCTCCACCATACCCAAAAAAGCCACAACATAAATCAATAATACGGTGCATCTGAGCTGACACACAAAAAATTAATATTAAAGAGCCGTAAAGCTCTACTCAAATTACATAGCAAAGAATATATGCTACAAATGCTACAAACTAATTAACTAATACTGAAGACTGCTTGTCCCAATACAGTCAGATGAGAAGAGGGGACACAGATATGTTTTATAAACCCAGATACAAATATATAATCAGGCATTTACAATAAATATAGGTATGTTCCCTTGTCATTAACCTCATCTTAATCTCCAGTTCCTACATATAGCTTCCACTAATGCTACACCTATAACTGCATGACCAGGGCAGCTTGCTGGCTCACAGCAATACAGGTCCCAAGGGGAGGAGAAAACTACAACATAAGTGGGGTAAGATGCAGCAAACCATTAACAGACCTTCTGTGGACCGGTGATGGACTGAGTGGAAAGAAGTTTTATAAAACATAAAAAAAAACAATCTAGCCGGTAAATGACTTTAGCAATAAAACCGAGGAGGAGGAAGAGGTGGGCAGCTCTCCTTTTCCTCCTAGTGCTGTACTGGCACTAGTTCCACTCCTGAATCTAGCCCACAGTTTTAAGAGACCGCTTCTTGAAAAGTGACACCATGGAAAAAATTGGAAAAAAACTTTTATAACACTAGTGAGAGTGATCTCACCTTTTATTAGAGCCCATAAACACGGGTATGCAGTAGGAGTCCTATAATACAACAGAATGGCTGCTTACATTTCTAAATATGTGACAAATTATATTGATTAAAATTGCAACTCGAATTCCACAGGACAAAGGTCGATCACAGAAATCCTACATATGTGCTAATCAGCCTGGTCTGCTAGGCTCGTACAATTAGCAAATCTAGAAACTTAATACATTACGGCTAAGAATAGTATGACTGGGTCTAAATGTAGGATGGGGTTAACTTTAAGGCCAAAACATAAGTCACAACACACTTCTTTTCATTCTATATAATGAACTTTCAGTCTTTTATACAAATTAAAATAGTATTTTATTGCAATAAAAGGCTCAGTGATTAAAAGACTTTACCAACAACTGATTTAAACCTTCTAATAAAATAAAAACACTTTTAATGTTAACACATTTAATTGCTAGATTGTTTAAATTAAAATAAATTAAATATGATAATGCCTTAAAAAGGATAAAAGTTTTTTTTTTTGCATGAAATATAATTGATTTTACATTCAGAAAACTAACTACAGTAACATTTTGAGGGTCCCTGAGTGTTTGGTACACCCACACATTAGTATAACTTGTCAATTGAAACAAAATAAAATCTCATCAGACATTTTTTTAAACCAATTATCTGTGTTTAGTTAGATGGTTCTGCATTCAAAATTATGGCAATAAATCACAACCTTGTTGCGATACATGTATTTTCTCCAACTCTATATCATTTAACAGGACAAAAGAAGGACAAAATAATGCCCTTCTTTCTCACTTTAATGTAATTTTCCTACACTATAGACTACTCTTCTTTATACATATAAGCATTGGGAATGTTTAAAATATAATCTTAAAATACATTATATAATTTGAGACTAAGGTGCTCCTTCAAGTTAATCACAGAATATTAAAACAAATTACTTTACTCTGTGTGTCCTGATTCTAATATACAGTGTTCATCCTGAGCCACTTAAAGGCTTTGTTGGAAAGAAAGTTCATACACTCTGATATTTTTTTATACAATTTCACCTGCTATTTTCGTGAGCAAAGGTATATAACGCTATAAGGGTCATAATCCCCCAACAGACCCAATGCCTAAGAAATGGTTTAATATAACTTTTTCTCCAGTGGATACACCCATCAATAACTGGCAGTGAACATGACAAATGGTTGGATACACAGATGTTCCTATCTTTTGAAACATATTGGCATTACATTTTTTTTGTTGTTGTTTTATCTGTACCGCAGTTTGGATCAGTTTTTTTATTGTCTGCTCTGGAGGTATATCTTTGCAGTTCACCTAAGTGTCCTTGACTTATATGAAAGAAAGAAGTCATTGATCATGAGCTTTCTGTTTCACTCTCTCTGCAATAGCATCTGTAACACTAACCTGGAGATTCTCCTGACCATGATAAACATCCCTCTTACCATTTGACAATGAAAGTATCTTTTTAGTACCAAAGATAAAACATCTGAAGTCTATTGTGCTATGAAAATGTATTTTGATTGATCTAGTATGCACAATATTTTAAATCTTACAACTACAGTTTACATATAAAGGGACACAGGGAAGTTCATCGTTTTGGAAACATTAGAAATATATTTTACACTAATTACTTCTGCAAATTAATGTTATTAAAATACTATTTACAATAATCTCATACCTTTTTTTAGAACAATGTTCAATTTCAATATAATTTACTTTTAAATGCACTTTCCAATAATACCAAACATGGTACCTTTTCTGTGTCCCTTTAAAGACTATTTAAATACCATATTTACAGTAAGCAATTATGAAGAACTTGACTTAATAATGGAATGTTTTTTCACTTTAAAATACATAAATTCAGTCTTTAATTTGTAAGTTATTTTAAATTTAATTTTAATGGTGGAAGATGTTTGCTTTTGTTCTTAACAGGATAGGAAATTTGGGACCAATTGGAAGAACACTGGAGGAATATACAATCCCTACTCAGTTTTACTGAAAGACTACATGTATCTACTGACTAGTATGCCACATCTAAGTGCTAAATTTCTAATTTCAATGATGAATTATATATGTAAAGAACTACCTAGTTCAAATTGTCAATAGACTAATGATTTAGTGTAAATCTACAAATCAAAAACAAGTGAAATATATTTACATATTCTAAAAATATTAGTGCAGGTGTTATGTAAATGAGCTTAATCGCTAATATATAACCCTTGTGTAAAATAATATACCAGATACTGCAAAATGCTAACTTGGGGAAATTTACTAAGGCCTTTTAAGTGTTGCTTTGGGTCATGATGACCGGAGATCCAGCATGTCTCCAGTGCCCTCCTTAATCCCCATGGGGGTCTAACAGGACCTCCACTCTGTTCGGTGGGAGCTAGTAAAATAGAAAGGACAAATTACCCCATCATAGGCCATGGGGATGATAGACCATACCTATAGCCCTCAAATGACTTCTAAAATGTTTGTAGCTAATCTAATTTCATTTTTTCTCTTGTTTTACATATTTACCAGAACACTAGGTAAACAGTCTTCAGTGAAGAAGCAGAACACTCATTTAACTTCCTGTTCTCTCCCAAATTAAGACTCAGACTGATTGTTTTGGTTAAAAGACTGATGCACTGCACCTTCTGAATATACCTCATACCATCCTCTGACGACACATACAAGGGAATTACATCCACCTTCTCCAAGAACATACACCTAACATACAGGTGTAATACAGTTTGTTCATCATCTAATTAAATGTATATAAAAATAGAAACTCTTTCAAAGCTCTGACTGGTTGAATAATGACTGGCAACTATTTTAGCCAATCAGATGCCTTAAATGTCCCTACAGTATATAAGGCTACAGCAGGAAAGCTCCACTAACAATTCTCTTAATACCAGTGGTTTACATTTTAACTACCTGCTCCCCCCCCCCCCCCCTATGTCTCCTTCTAATGTCCACCCTACAGTAGAATTATGATATTCACACTTGAACATTATAATCTCTGACTACTAGGTGGAGATAAACTGTGAGCAACTCTTTACCTTACTTCCCATCATACTTCTGTACCATCAGCTCTCCAGCTCTTGTAAACCCTACACATACCTTTCAACAGTGTATTTTTTCCTCTCACGTCCTCTTTCCATTTCTTGTCATCCTGTAGTGTAATTTTGTCTATAGGTGTATCCCCTGTATTGTGCTAAATAATATATTAGCACATTACATTAAAAAATAATAATATATAATATATATAAAATAACTATAGAGTCTCCCATCCTTTAGCCCAGAGGTAGATTTGTTCAAGAAATGTTGGGATTATGCAAGAAGCTACACCAAAAACAAATTACATATCGTATTGTAAACTTAGATATAAGTAATTTTCCCAATAAAATAAAGTGCTTCATTCTATAGCCACAAGAACAATTATCTTAATTTGGAATAAAGAAAATATACCATCTATAGCAACACTAAGAGGTAAAGTAGATTTTGTATGTCAAATATTAACAAAACAACTAAAACATCTCAATACATAAGCATTTAAGAGCATGACATTTACATATTTTGAATAAAAGCACAACTATATAAACATTCTGGGACAGAAATTCTAGAGAACAGTACATTTAATTTAGTCATGTTAAGCTTCCTTTTATTCTTTTTCTGTATAGTTGATCTTTATAAATGTCAGTTATAATATGTTTCAAAATGTATTATACTGGCAATTGATCTTTTTGATTTGTAATTTCTTCTGTTTGTTATTTATATTTGTATACTTACTAAAAGTAGTGTTAGCTACAATATTTGTGTACACTATAATTTCAGAATTTCTGAATAAAGCAACCTTGCTGTTTATGGGTATGATCACAATAGTATGGATACATATACTGGGGAAAATGTACTAAGATTGAGAGAGATGTGCTGGGATCTGTCACTACACATCACAACTATGTGCCAGTCCAGGTTTCAGCCCATTTGTTAAAAGTATTTTAGGAAAATGAGATCTGTGATGTGGTGTGATATAGTGGTAGGTTACTGGCCAGTGTCCGTGTCGTAGGAAATGCTGATGTCTCATGGGTTAAATAAATGCCAATATCTTATGATTAAAACAAACTAGCAATAAGGGCGATTCCCACTCACTATTACACACCAATCCTGTAATATTTGGTAGAAGTCCAACAATTAATTCACACTCCTCCACTGCTGAAATTGTGGCAGTGAATGGCACAATTGGTTTTAAGACTCCCTCCATCTAGTCCACCCCTTTCCCAGGGGTTGGTCATGCTATAAAAGATGATTGAGGGTCATCTGAACTCCCCTTAGTAACTGCTAATGCTTATGTGTTCTAGTGTTTTCCACAGATGTCCATGTATCCTCTCTCTCCTCTCTATAAAAAATACTGACATTAAAAAAAGCACCCCCTAGGACAAGCTTCAAACAATGAATGGACATTGCCTCGTGTAACTTGTCCTTAAATAGGGTCTTTTTCAAGGCTTCTGGTTGGCGGAAATAGCAGTTGATTATTCAGCAAATCAGAGTCCGGGAATTCTAGTGATCTGACTGGTTAATAATAATAAATTAAAGTAGGCTATTGCCCCTACTAAAACATGGAATTACATTTGGTACCCCCTCTTACTAATACAGTGGACGGGATCTAATTTTTTTTTTAAATAAAAAGGCCAAGAGATGCACGAATAATATTTTGTGCTATTTAATTTCACATTTGATTTCATTAAACATCTGTATTTTTCAAAACAGTAAAATTTGCAAAAACGTAAACATTTTTAGAAAAACATATAACCTTAAAATTAAATGCTCTTTTTAAAATAACAAAAAGGAAATGAGAAAAACATTTCTTGACCACCTATCTCTTTAAAAAATAAAATACATATTCATTTATAGAGAAGAGGGTTGGGGAGAGATAGCGCACCAATTCCTAGTGCAAAATAATGGATATATTGTAATCCCAAACCCTTGTTCACAGAGATCAGTAGGTAAAGCTCTCACCTTTTCTAACCTCAGTCTATGAGGTATATTATAGACTTCCCAACACTTGTTGGCTTGTAGATTGGTACTTCTTTCCTCCGTGAACGTCTTATCTCATATTCTTCCAATAGAGTGTGGTTATTACGGTAATGTATATGTGTACTTTTCAGAGCAAGGGGAATATTACAACACTATCAATACATAGTGGTACCCGAATATAAATATTTTGGCTGGGTTTAATATATTCCCTTTGGAGTAATAGGTTTATTTAATCAAAATACTATATAAAACATGGTTTCAATATAAATATTCAATTTATTGAATGTTTTTTTTTAAAAAATTGAAATATAATAAAGTCTGTTCAATAGTGAAAAATAAGAATAAAAATGGCAAATTATACTGTGACTCTAATATTATTAAAAAATAAATAAATAGATAGGAAAAATACCGATCAGACGCAGAGTGTAAAGCTTAGTGCTTCTCTCTATGAGGCAAAAGAGAGAGAAGCACTGAGCTTTACACTCTGCCTTTGAATTTCATATCATTGAGGTATTTTTGATCCTTGAAAAAGCCACAGGAAAAAAAGTGACGAAACATGTCTCATCAGTATTTTTCCTATCTATTTATTTATTTTTTAATAATATTATAGTCACTGTATAATTTGCCATTTTTATTTTTTATTTTCGCTATTGAACATAATTTATTATATTTAAAAATTCTTTACAAACATTGAATAAATTGAATATTCATATCGAAACCATGTTTTTACAGTATTTTGATTAAAGACACCTATTACTCCAAAGGGGATATATATATATATATATATATATATATATAAATATTAAATATATATAATTAATAATATAATAATTAATACTATAATACATTCATATATATATATAATTATTAATATAATAATAATTATATATATATATATATATATATATATATATATATTTATATTCAGATTCACATACATATGTATATAATATATATATATATATATATATATATATATGTAATTTAATATATATATATATATATATATATATATATATATATTTATGTTCATATGTAATATATCATTTTATATATATATTATTTATCCCCCACCCTTGACCCTACTGGCCCCCATCCACACACCACCCACACCCCTACATATAAGCTGCTTTTTGCCTAAGGATTGCAGAAATGTATTATTCCATGAAACTTGGATATGCCTTTAAGACAGGGTGCTGGGATGGTGGGGGTAAGGAGGGGTGAAGGGCCGCAGAACTGGGGCCCCCCAAGGAAGGCTGGGGTTGGAACGAGAATTTGGATCAGATGTTCTTGTGTAGCAGCTTTAGGACAAGTTTACAAAATGTTAAACATGCTTGTATTTGTATGTACTTACATTTTTAGCTGCTTTTGCTAATTCCTTGGAGGAAACAACATTACAGAATGCCGTTAAGGGACCATTAAAATCTGCAATTGTACTTTAGTTTTACCTAATTTAATGCATGCAACAAAATACAAACATATTTGAACATTAAAGCTTGCATAACATATTTTAAATGAAATGTGCATAGTGTATAATCTCAATTTATAACCACTCTGAGAAATAGCTACTGGTATTCATTTAACAGACTCTGATTTATTTGCTGTATTTTCCTTGCTATTAAACATTGAACTGCAAATATAAAGCAGAAAAAGATTAGATATCTAATCCAGAGGCTGAACCTGCATATCTTATTCGCTAATAATGTAGAGAGCAATCAACTCATCAATAAGCTGCTATGATCATCCTTCAGATTTTAAAAGCTGTTATGTGAACCCTCTTTGTGCATGATAAGTTAAAGGGACATGGAGAGTAATTTTAATATAAAAATAAACTACCTAAGTGTTTATTTGTATGTTTAAACATATTGCCAGTTTTATTAAAAAAAAGGAAACAAAACGAATTTATTATGTATTAATAGCTGCTCAAAATGAGCTTGCTATTCATTACTGCTTTAAAAAACACCCTTATGCACTGCTTATATGGGTGTGTGTGTGTGGGGGGGGGGGGGGGGTATAATCACTTAAGCAAAAGCTTGTGACTACTAAGAAGTGACTATTCAACACTATTCTTATAAAAAATATGACTAATAGTGTGTAAAGTGAAGACAAATATACTCCTTTCAATGAAGGAGCTAAACGTAAAATCAAATTTACAGACAGGTTAAAAATTATGTTAAGCAATAAATATATAAATATTGTATCTAATCAGATAAATATGTGTAAATCTGCTGATATGTTAGCAGTTGAAGTGATTTATATCTGTGCCTTTTGTTTAGAGCAAAAATAGGTGAAAGGAGGATATATGCATTGTTGTGATATGTCACAGGCTTCTAAAGACAATGCTCATATATACAACAAATGTAAATCATCAGATCGCTAGTGCAAGAACAGGTGAGTGAAAACTAAAAATATATCCCCTTAAAAACAAAGGCTGGTTTTGGTGCTATGGGGCATTACTGGAATTTTTTATTTCTAAGGAGCAAGAATGGTACTATATCCCTTTAAATAAAAATTGCTAACATAGTAGGCTATAATGTTCCCCCTGCTTTGCCTCAATGGCAGTCATGCAGCAGAGGGGGTACCCTATGGAGGGTGCCAAATCATGTTTTGAAAGTAGTATTATCAGCTTTAAAGAAAAAAGCTCCTGTTCCATACAATATAAAAAATATAGAAAATGGGACTTTACTGTAATGTCTATGGCTCCTGTGCCCCTTCCAAGGTTCACTCTGGAAGTGTTGGCTAAACCTGACTGGTTTTGTTACCCCATTGTGACTTTCTCAAAGGTTGTGCCGCCATCAAACACTCCTTTTCGTGGGTTTTTAAAGATGTTATTTAGCTCCGCCCATTTGACTTACGTCACAGAGCTCCTGCCCTGATTGTACGTCAGGCGTGTTGTGCTGATTGGTTGAGATAACCACGCCGCTCCCTATACTGCGACTCAGCCTGAAAGCTTGTTAGTGAGAGCTCCTGTCCTGCTCTCTATGTTAATACTCCACTGTCAATGAAAGCGCTGATTATAAGGTCACGATCATACTTCTTACATTCAGTCAATGACGTCTTCTTCCGTAGTAACACATCTACACTTGTCATCTACTGACTATTGTAGTCCTTATTCTCCTTCTTAAACACTATGGTGGTTACAACTTATGTACCTAACACTTCATATATCTGTACTATACATTTGTTGTATATATGAGCATTGTCTTTAGAAGCCTGTGACATATCACAACAATGCATATATCCTTCTTTCACCTATGTTTGCTCTATACAAAAGGCACAGATATAAAAAATTTCAACTGCTAACATATCCGCAGAGTTACACATATTTATTTGATTAGATACAATATTTATATATTTTGTAGTATAGAGCATCTACATTGCTTAACATAATTTTGAATTATCTGTAAATTTGATTTTACGTTTAGCTCATTGAAAAGAGTATATTTGTCTTCACTTTACATACTAGTAGTCATATTTTATTGTAATAATAGTGTTGAATAGTCACTTCTTAGTAGTCACATATTTTTGTTAAAGTGATTATACCGCCCCCCCCCACCCTCATTTAAGTAGTTCATAAGGGTGTTTTTTTAAGCAGTAATGAAGAGCAAGCTCACTTTGAGCAGCTATTAATAAAGATAATAAGTTAGAGCTTTTTTTCCTTTTTTTTGATAAAACTGCAATATTGATCAGGTGTTAAGCAACAATATTATTTTTTGTTAAATGTATATTTAAACATAATTTAATTAACAGCTGCTTAACACTTTCTACTCACTGAAACATTGCAACTAATCCCTGCAATGATCTGCCCCCCTGTAGCTCATGCAAACAATGGGCCCTGTTTAATTACAAGCCTATAATTACCTTTAAACTGAAATTTTGGCTGCAGGTCAACATTTTTCTAAACGTGTAGACATATTAAATTGTTACTATCCTGTAATTACAGGCACACAGCCCGCACACGCAGACCGTGAACCCGTAAGTAGCATTTCAGGGCATGATTAATTAATCAAGCCAGTAAGTTACAATTTAGACAAAGCCAATAGTAAATGAGACTGTCATCATGATGCCAGTAAAACATGGAGTTTAAACTGAAACAATTAGTGTTTAGAAGTACAAATTGCAATCAGACTCGCAATCCAGAAATTTAGAAATTAATAAAAAACAATAAAGCAACTGTTCTAGTCCATGCGGGTTACATGACATGTATTAACTCCTTGATTCCCGGGATCGGTATAACACAGCAATAACATTTAGGCCTTTTTTTATTGCTGATTTGGGAGCTTGAGACTGTAATGCCTTTCCTTGCTTTCCCAGTATTTTTAATTACAGTAGTGTGTTTTTTAATTGCTTTTGCAGCATTATAAACAAGTGTTTAACCCACTTGCGAGTCCTATCTAGTGCGGGGTATGTTAAATTGTTGTAATTAAATATCTATGTTGCATCTTTAGCACTGGTAACATTTACGGGCTTGAAATATCAAAGGAGGAGATTGGATGGAGTTATGTTTTTGACCACCACAGGGATTTTGAGCCTGTAACTCGCAAATGGAATGTGAGTAGCATAATGTATCTAATAAAATATCAGTAACATTTACGGGCTCCATTACGGGCTCATGTAATTGCAGCTTGGACAATTAAACAGGGCCCAATGTTTCTATAGTTCTAGATGTACTAGCAACTGACAGATTATATCTCAGCAGAACAGAGCCTTGCAAAAGTATTCACCCCCTTGGCATTTTTCGTCTTTTGTTGTCTCACAACCTGGAATTAACATGTATTGTTTGAGGATTTGCATCATTTAATTTACAGAACATGCCCACAACTTTAAAGATGCTCTTTTTTTTTATTGTGAAGCAAACAACAAATAGGACAAAATAACAGAAAAAGTTATTGTGCATAACTATTCACCCCCCTAAAGTCAATACTTTGTAGATTGACCTTTTGCGGCAATCACAGCTCCAAGTCGCTTTAGATAAGTCTCTATGAGCTTGCCACAACTTACCACTGGGATTCTTGCCCATTCCTCCTTGCAAAATGGCTCCAGTCCCTTAAAGTTGGATGGTTTGCGCTTGTGGACAGCAATCTTTAAGTCTGACCACAGATTTTCTATTGGATTGAGGTCTGGGCTTTGACTAGACCATTCCAACACATTTACATGTTTCCCCTAAAACCACTCAAGTGTTTCTTTAGCAGTGTGTTTGGGGTCATTTTCCTGCTGGAAGGTGAACCTCCGTCCTAGCCTCAAATCAAGCACAGAGTGGTACAGGTTTTGCTCACGAATATCCCTGTATTTAGCACCATCCATCTTTTCCTCACCTCTGACCAGTTTCCCAGTCCCGACTGCTGAAAAACATCCCCACAGCATGATGCTGCCACCACCATGTTTCACTGTGGGGACGGTGTTCTTTGGGTGATGTGATGTTTTGGATTTGCGCCAAACATAGCGTATTCTTTGATGGCTGAAAAGTAAAATCAGACCAAAGCACCTTCCTCCATACATTTTGGGAGTCTCCCACATGCCTTTCCGCAAACTCAAAACCTGCCATTTAGTTTTTTGCTGAAAGTAATGGCTTTCTTCTGGCTACTCTGCCATAAAACCCAACTCTATAAAGCATACGGCTTATTTTAGTCCTGATACTCCAGTCTCTGCTGTGGAACTCTGCAGCTCCTCCAGGGTTACCTTAGGTCTCTGTGCTGCCTCTCTGATTAATGCCCTCCTTGCCCGGTCAGTGAGTTTTGGTGGGCGGCCGTCTCCTGGCAGGTCTGCTGTTGTGCCATGTTCTTTCCATTTGGTTATGATAGATTTGATGGGGCTCCTGGGGATCCTCAAAGATTTGGATATTTTTTGATAATTTAACCCTGACTTCTCACTTCTCAACAACATTGTCCCTTACTTGTTTGTAAAGTTCCTTGGTCTTCATGGCAGTGTTTGGTTAGTGGTGCATCTTGCTTAGGTGTTGCAGCCTCTGGGGCTTTTCAAAAAAGGTGTGTATATGTATTGACAGATCATATGACACTTAGATTGCACACAGGTGGACATCATTTCACTAATTATGTGACTTCTGAAGTCTGGTTGCCCCAGAGCTTTTTATGGACTTCATAACAAAGGGGGTGATTACATACGCACATGCCAATTTTCTGTTTTCTATTTCTAAAAAATAGTGTTATGTTTATATTTTTCTCCTTTCATTTCACCAACTTAGACTATTGTGTTCTGATCCATCACATAAATTCAGATTACCAAAACATTGATCTTAAGGCTGTAATATAATGTAATGCTGAAACACAGCCTCTTATTGGCTACTACATCAAGTACTATAGACACATTATATACATTAGCTACAGGGGTTGGACCTTTGTAGGTCCTGCTTTGAAGATTTCAGTCAGTATAAACAGACATTTAAGCACTTGTTAAAAAATTAAGTTTTATTATGCAAATAAAGATTTAGGTAGTTTATTTTAATGTAAAAATATTTTAAAACAGGGAAGCCTATGTATCACTTTAATGACTGTTTAATTAGCTGTATATAGTTGAGAGGGATATCCCATCCAAAGACCTGTTAGCACTCCTTTTTTTTTTCTTAGTTTGTATTAAACGTAATTTTGGAAGTAATGTTTAGCTTTGTTGATCCCTGGAATAAGGCATTTCCCAAGGTATAATATCAGTTCATAGAGCATCATATTAACAGAGCCTTCCATGATTGATAGATTGGTCCAAATGACTTTAGTTTCAGATGAGAATATTACATGAAACTCATCTCATTAGTGTAAGTAGATTTGATAATGTTTTTTACTGCAGGGCAAGAATACACAGATAATATCTGGGGAGTAGAAAGACATAACAGCATAAACCATACTACTGTTTTAATAGAACTAAGGAAGGCGAGGTCAGGCACGGTATGACATAAAGAAGAATCCATTCCAGAGGGCAATTATCTGGATAGCTGTCAATTAGCCAGTGGACTAAAATTGTCTTATAATGTTTAAAAGACCCTGATACTATACATGCACTATCAAACATTTTAAAGTACATGATTTAAACATTACACCATAGGTTTTATTGATGGATAAGGGTCAAACGGCAACTGCCCTCCCAAAATGAATGCGCTGACTTAAATCCCCCTTCACTTACGTAATTGTATAATTTATATAATAAAATAATAAGAAATTTTTTTATCAATTTCCAGCTCACAGTGTATGCAGATAGAGGGAGCTGCATGTAAAGCTTCAGTTTTCTCAATACTCTGGTGGTATTATTGATTTTGACTACCCTGGTCCACATACCAAGCTTGTGGCCTGTCTGTCACCACCCCGGCCTATACCAGACGGAAGCAGATGCAGAGTTCAGGTGAGTCCATATCCCTCTCTGTGTCTTGCTGTTGTTGTTTTGTCCTTCAGTTGTATCTGACTCTCAGTGACCACATGGATGTAGCTCACATGGTACATCTGTCTGTGTTTCTGGTTGTGCTTATCAATATGGATTTCATGGCAAAGATACTGGAGTGGGTTGCCAGTTCCTACTCCAGTGGACTGTATTTTGTCTGACCTCTCTAAAATGACCTGCCCATCTTGGGTGACCCTTCATGATATAGCTCACAGCTTCATTGAGGTAGCAATCCAGATGGGGTCTTATGTCTTAGTCTCTCTCTATGTCCATATGTATTTATAAGGAGAGGGTATACTTACTTTTGTCGGAGATCTCTTATTGCATGTGTAATATATATATATATATATATATATATATATATATATATATATATATATATATATATATATATATATGTATATATGTATATATATATATATATATATATATGTATATATATATATATATATATATATATATATATATATATATATATATATATATGTATATATATATATATGTATATATATATATATATATATATATATATATATATATATATATGTGTATTTGAAGGAGCAGGAATATAAATATATGCTAATTAACCACTCAAATATGTTTTTTTTCCTCTACTTAATATTAATTATGTAAAGGCAGCCTATAAACTGAATCAATATTTGTTTTAAATATTTTTTACAAACACATAGATTTATTCAAATGTATTTTTTAAAGATAATAATGTTTAAAATGTAGGGAGAAACAAAACAGTACTGAGTCATGCAGAACCGACTTAGGATGCAACTTTTTGGTTGTGGTCTGTTGTTCAATTATCACCCTGCCCTTCTGTAGGTGCAAGATGTTCCTCCCACTTGTTGTTTAGTCTTTGTTTAATTAATCTATTTGCTCATTTAACAAATTATTTATTTATGCAGTTTTACTCTCTCAGTATAATTGCTGCTATCACAATATCTGCTTGTATCATTATTGGCTAAGTTGTAAAATACCTGACCGAGTTTCAGAGTGATAGAGATGTATGGCGATGTGGGGGTGGGGGGAATTAAGGGAGGGAGAAGAGGCGTAGAAGGAGAGATGGATAGAGAGGGATAGAAGAAGAGGCATATAATCTATATCTCTAACTTTCTATTTCCCTCTCTCTCTCTATCCTTCTCTCACTATCCCTCTCTAATTATCTATCCACCTCTCTCACTATCCCCCCTCTCTATCTCTATCCCTGTCTTTCTCTATGGGATCACTTTTGTGGGCGGAGACTGTGTCACTAGGCAGGGTTTATACATGTTGTGGTAACATGTTGTGAAGGGGAGTGGTTTATACTGTTGGGTGGAGTCAATGCTCTGTTTTCCGCCCCACCGAGTTGGAAAGTCACAAGCCGCCACTGTATATATCTGTTTCCTTGCCGCAGCCTAGTTACGGCAAGTTACATTACTTCCCACTCATTATAATATTCAAGACATTCGCATTTCCTATTGGCTCCTAGAGCCCTGTCACATCTGTAAAGTTTGGTTTAGCTGCTCCCAACACAGAAATCTGTTGCGGCTAAGGGAGGATTTACAACTGTGCACTGAGTGCTCAAACCTGGGGGAGAAAAAGATTTACATTAGTGTAGAACTGAGGGGAAAAAGCTCCTGCATCTGATTTACGGCAGTGCTCTAACTTAGAGCACATAATTTACATGAAGGCCCAAGTTAGTAGGGGTGTGGTGTCAATTTTAGTCTTATCAATTACCTTAACAAAGGCTCTCTGTCCTCACATTACCCACCACTCAATTCACTATGAGCAAAAAAAAAACACAATATGGATTCCGATACTCATAAGAAGAGTTTTCAAAAATTCAGATTTTCCTAAAAATGTTTTTGACAATGGCTTACACAAGCTCCTAATGTTGTTTTATTATTATGCATTTCACAAACAAGTCCCTTTTTTTCTTGAACTTCTGTGGCCCTTTAAGAGAAAATCAAACTGAAGTGGCTTTCTAAGCCGTGACAAACACACTTGTTTCTGTGTTCTTCAGCAGCTCACCTCACCTAACATACAATAAAAGGCAAGTGCTACACACATATTTTAACTTCTAGAAGTGAATCCTTTCATGTAAGAGCAACTTGTGCTTGGTACATACCTGACAAACAAGTGATTTTTTTTTGTCTCTTAAAAGGCAATTTTACTTCTGTATGAATAATGGTTTCCCATAGTTGCTCTCCTTCCTCTTGGTTCAAGATTTTTCCTTTAATACATATATATATATATAAAATCATATGAAGCCACACAGAGCAAACCTCTGTTTCATAAAGGCCTATCAATCTTTTTCTGATATAGGAGCATGGCAATGTCTGTGGTTCAAATCTCTGGCTGATATATTTAGTGAGCCTCAAGATTTATAATGACATACCTGTCCACACCCCACAATCCTGTCTGAGCACCACAATAATTGGTTCACATGTAACCTGTGTGTAGTGATGACAGAGAGTTATATATCCTGCAAGTATAAGTTAGTTTGCTACAATATTTGGTGCTAACATTGTGGGTTTAAAGTTTTCGAAAAATTGTTCATAGTTTTTGGAGCTTTTTGCAGCTACATGAAAAATGAACAGACTGGATTGGGTAAATGGTCCTTAACTGCTATCAATTTCTATGTTTCTACATAAAAAATCTACACAAACAATTCATGGCCCATGACAGAAATGTAAGCCTGCTCTGTGCAATGTACTTTTGTTGCCACATTAGTTCTTTCCAAATCTTTTGCTGGATGGATGAAATATAAACAGAGATGAGGTTCTCTGGAAGTTTATAGTCTAAGTGAAACTATTCTATAGGGTTTGCTATAATTTAAATGATTTGGCAATTTATTTTTATTTCAAACAATAATACATTTATTTGCTTTGGTTCATGAAATATGAGATTACGTTTTCAATTTTTTTGTTTCCAGCAATTAAAATACTTGTATGTTTGTCTTAATCATTGTTTATTTTATTTCACTGTATAACACTACATACTACAGAAACTGCTACTATTACTACTAATGAAATATTATTTGTAGACACCATAGGATTCTATTTGCCACATTTTCAACTTTCTAAACACAAAACTAAATTGTGCAGGGGCAAACCTCACCAGACCTGATTTGTACCAGTGTATAATAAAATATAATATGTATGATTGATAAACGTAGTCTGACTATTGACTGACATTAGATGATTTAACATACACCCCACTCTTTCCCTCCTAATCTCTTCCCCTACTTTTCAGCATGACCTCAGGTTTCAAGTTATTAAGAAGTTCTCAAGTCAGACAAGAATGGACAGTTCTATATGCACCTCATGATAGTGGGTGTCACTGCCACAGCCACAAGATGTCACAACACTATACCTTCAACCTTCATGAGTCTATCCCCAAGGAAAAACATTGTGCTTTGTTCACTATAACATTTTTTCTTTTTGATCCTGCAGTCTGATAGACAACTCAGTCCTATATTGGCTGCAAACATTTTGGATTTTCTGGATTGTGTATTCAATATTTCACTTTATTAGGATACATAAGCTACTCAGTTTCATTTATTCAGTTTCATTCATTCTGATGGATCCCCCTGTGCTCAGTTAGGGCCTCATTCAATTGCAATTTGGCCAATTGAATAGGGCTCTATATAAGCACAGAGCATGTGTGTTTACAGAAGTATTTAGTTAGTGAACTTCTATCCAAAAGTGATGTATTCTCTAACTAAAAACTTTTGTAAAAAAATATGCTCTGTGCTTATATAGAGCCCTATTCAATTGGCCAAATCGCAATTGAACGAGGCCCTTAGACAGACACTGAAATTATGGACTGTTAGACGTCCGCATAGTACCAAGTTGGCCACCACTGCTATAAATAATGAAAAGTATTGATACTGACACAAACTTGCACACAGGCAGAATAGAAACACTTCATTGCATCAGCATAAAACATTACACAGGACTCAGAGTTTCTACAGAATGGTAAATTTATTGAGAGAAGGTTTAAATTACAGAGCACATCACAGATTCAATTATTATATACCTGTCACTCACTTGTTAGAGATTCTGATTGTTATAAGCACTGTATCTTTATTCTACAAGAGAGAATCATACAATTTAAATTATTACTTTGGTTTCTCCACTTGTGAAGGGTAATTATGATATGTTTCAAGCTTCTCTGATGTGCTGTAAAGGTAATTGAGAATATGTATGACAAGAGACAGACTTTAGATGTTAAGCCGTCTGCCAGTCTGGTAATATGCAATATTCAAGCACATATACATCTGTTATAGATGGAGAGTGCTAGCGCAGGATGAGCAGGTCTGTTTCTTTCAGAGTCATTTGCATTGTAACATTATGCACCTAATGCAACATTGACTGTAGTTCTCTGTGGTGCAGACTACTGCCAAGTACTTAATCTTTCACCTCTGTTTAACAATCTATCGGTAGTGGGATACATGGCTGAAATATTAAAGAGACATCAAGCTGCCAATTGTTCTATCATATATTAAGTAGGTAGGCTTATCATGGCAGTTTTTGCATTTAAAAGTGCTGCAATGTTGAAAATATTATTTGTTTGTCCCTCTTCATAGTCAACTAAGGGTCAACTAATTAATAATAAAAAAAGGGCTTTACTAGTTCTGCAGGTGGAGAGCTTGCAGTTATACCCCTGCTAATGAACATGTGCATATTTTAAGTTCCCCCATCCCTTCCTAACTGAGGCTTCAAGAAGGCAGGACATGAAGGCAAAGAAGATGCAACATTCTTTACAGAGTCTTCAAAAATTAGTTTTCTCTAATATAGCTTACACAGAATGTTGCTAGATTGTTAATACTTCACATTCACTTAGAGTGTTCCTTGAACTGTAGTGGTCCTTTAATGGCTCATAACATTATGCAAAATTTATTTTTTGTAGTACTCACTTTTAATGGCAATTATGACCTATATCATATGACTCTCGTAGAATCTCCCGCAAGGTTGACTCATAGCTATAGAAGTTCTTATGAGAGAATTTAGGTAACTATTACACGGCTCCCGCAGACTGTTTCTTATAAGAACTTGCTGATAAGCCAGGGGGATTGTCATGTAAGGCAAAATAGCACGAGACTCGCAAGAGTCCTTATGAGTACACTAAAGCAAATGAGAGAGACAGTGAAGATGTGATTCAGAGCCCAGAAACCTAGTAAGTATTATTTAAAAACATTGGGAAATATAGCAAGATTGTATGTGGTTTATTATTGTTGCACATAAACATTTCCATTCAGACACATCACATTATATGTTAATTTCTAACTTATTACATGCTACTAAATGGCAGAGAATACACTGATGGGTGAGTGGGAGGTGGGTATGCATTAACCCCTTGGGGCTCTTTATTTATCAGGTCTGACATAGTAATAATTAGTTGGGTGTCAATTTTTAATTGTGTGAGTAGGAATTTGTAATTTACATTTTGATTTAGTTGATTGTACTTTAGTATTGTTGTATGTGGCTGAGAAACACTGTTTTGGCATGTGTAGAATTCAATTTTATGTTATTAGTATCCTGAAAAGTGCTTCTTTCGGTTATTTCTTGGGACAGTCATATCTCATAAAGAGTTTATCTGCTCTTACAGGTGGTTGAGTTTATACATGATTTAAAAACAGGCAAACAATGAAACAACGCTACAAGGAAGGTTGTATGCTAGTGTATATTGGAAGTGGAATTAGCAGAAGTAAGAGATAGGTCCTTTTGCCACTCTATAGATCCCTAGTTAGACCTCAATTAAAAGGATGGCAGCTAAAATTGTACATGGCCTAACACAAGACATATAAGAACAGATTTAATTAATTATGTATAGCTATAGGACATTAGGGAGAGGGATAATATAATGGATATGTTCAATAATATTGAAAGGTTTAATTAAGTTCAGGAGTGCATTATGCTCCATAACTTGAAGTTGGACGGTGTAACATTTAGGGGAAATATGAGAAAGTAGTAAACAAATGGAACAGCCGTCCAGTGTAAGTCTGTCTGGAATAAACATAACACTATACTGAGACTTAAGTAAGCCAAATGTTGAGGTAGAGACAACGGGCAGATTACATTGGCCATTTTGGTTCTTATCTGCCATGAAATCTATGTTTCTACCTTTCTTTCTATCCTATGGGGCACATATACTACTGTTTGGCATCTCCAATGGTTTTCCAACACTTCACAATTTAAAAAAACCTTTAAAACATTGGGCTTTTGACTTAATGTTCACTGAAATAATGTAGAAATGTTAACATAAGCAGGCCCCTAAACTCTATCTCACTTCTCTCTCCTAGATGTCTGGGTCCAGCTCATTGGACAAACTATTGACATCATCACTGCTGTTAAGATCCTTCCTGTGTAGACCTTCAGTGCATTCCTGCCACATCTTCTTTATCTGATTTCTTCTGTTAAGTCCCTACCATTTTTTTCTTTTGTTACGCCCACTTTACATTATTGTAGAATGTCTCCTTGTCCTTTCTTGTTATCCCCTGTAATTCTGCATTCAGTTGGACAAATATTTTCCTATATCCAGTACCTTTCACTTTCCTTCTTTCCTGGGCTACTTTCAAAACCCCATCCGATTCAGTCCATATTATCATTTAAAAATATCCAAACTATACTGGCACTCTATAAATAAATTATAAGATTAGCCTTGTCTCTTCTGGTAGCTTTTTTGTTTATTTTACAAACAGACTGGATGTCATCAGAAAACAGAAATAAATATATAAATTCCTGTAGCTCAGGTATCTATTGCTAATTAAAAAATAGTTGCATAATAACTCTTCCATTTTTTTACAGACTTACATATATTAATATTATATTTTTGTAAATCAGGATATTACCATCATGAACATGAATTAAACACATGTAACAGTTTCAAAGCAATAAAACACTTTGCCAAATACCAATTCCAGTCATATATCTAAAAAGGATTTGACTCAACTAGATTTTCTTAAAATGAAAATTACTACAAAATTTGAATCCAAAAGTGAAATAAAATTAACATGGTTATTGATATGCAGCTTTTCACCTGCATATGGGTGTTCAGAGAGGCAGTTAATATTGATTTAGTATGCCCTTTACAATTTTAACATAACCTGAATTTTAAAAGGTCAGAAGAATGCACTCAGCTAGCTTTTCATTTGGTGCAGTCTGACCTCTCTTGTGTGCTTGCCCCCAACTCTTTTAGAGATTTAGTAAAAGCTTTTCTCATGCAGCGTTCCCACACTTCTGTACAGAAAGTTTTGTAGCCTTATGTCTGGGATACTTAAACATAAATTTACCAGGCTGTATTGGAAGAACAAAATGAAGACCTGGCAGGGAAGCTGTTTCAACGTCTTTATCTTTACTTGTCTCTAATTTATTGTCTCAACAACAGATAGGGGACATGAATATGCAATTTTTGTTAAGGTTAATGACAATTGGAAACATAATAAATTATCACTGTGGAAAATTTTTAATATGTTATGGTTACACAAGGAAAATTTTTAATTTATTGTAAAATGGTGCAGGCACATTTAATTAACATATTTATCAAACCAACAAAGGCAAATAAATAAATATGTATATAACCTAATACACAGATAAATCATTCACAGACAACTCCTACACACACATATATATATATATATATATATATATATATATATATATATATATATATATATATATATATGTATATATATATATATATATATATATATATATATATATATATATATATAGTAAATAAAAAGTACATCTGTGTTCACACTTGCATGTCTAAAATAAGTTTAAAAACCTGCTTCCAGCTCAGAATTCCAAGAAAAACAGTTATTACACTGCATTCTGGAAAGCTGAGCTGGGACGTGCAAATGTGCCCACAAATGCCTCGCTCTTCATTCCGTAGCCATTATCAAACATGGCTTCCTTGAAGCTTATGCATGCTGTATTGCACAGCTTTAATGCAAAGCCAAGGTTGGAATAAACACAAGCTGAGTATCCAATCTAAGGACAGCTGTTTCAAGCTTACTGGCTATCATCAGCATGGAGCGGGATCTCAGCTTGTGTTGTGGAAATTATGAGTAGGTAGTTCACCACAACAATCATTTATAATATGGTGGGCAAAAGAGTATATGTATATGCCTATATATATATATATGTATATATATATATATATAGATATATATATATATATATATATATATGTATATGTATATGTACATATATATATATATATATATGTATATATATATATATATATATATATATATATATATATATGTATATTTATATATATATATATATATATATATTTATATATATATATATTTATATATATATATATATATGTATATATATATATATATATATATATATGTATATATATATATATATATATATATATAAATATGTATATATATATATATATATATATATATATATATATATATATATATATATATATATATATTTATATATAGAAGAATGAGTAGGGCTGTACATCCATGCTTGAACAGAAGGGGAGCGTGTGAGCTGCGGCCTAATCAAGCCAATACACCTGAGCTAAGTCAGGAGGATTTAAAAGGCTGCTGTGTGAGCAGAGAGGGGGCTAGCTAAGTTCACAGGAGATAAGGAGCCTGGAAGAAACCTTGAGCAGAGAGAGCTGTTTTTGAGAAGCTGCAATACTGAATGCTGGAGTGCTGTTTTCCTGGAGCTGCAAGTAAATGGTCTTGCTGGATCTGCAAAGAAATCCTTATTAAGTACCTGTAGGACACTGCTGAGTTACCTGACTGGAGAAAGCTGCATGGCAGACTGAAGCTAGTGAGAAGACGGACACTCCATTTACCATACGGTCAGAAACCTTTTACTTAAATTATTATACCCCAGGGAAGAGGCTGAGGGCTTGTCCTGTTAAATTGCAGTGTTCCTATTGCACTATCAAAGGGTCCCTGGGGTGAAGCATATGGGAGAGAAGGGCGGGCCCTATGCTTCATCCAAGGTTACTTAATTGAAGACGTGGAAAGGCCACAGGCTGGCACTATATAAGAGACTATTCATAACCTGGCCACAAGGTGGCACTACACCACAAATACAAGACTACGGATACTGTAAGAGACTATCTGTATCTGGGCCACAAGCTGGCGCTATAAGGGACTGTTTCTATCCTGGCCACAAGGTGGCACTACAAGAGACTGTTTGTTTTCTTTATGAATTATAATTTAACCTGTAGTAGAAAAGCTGCTCAGGTTATAGTTAGGGTGTTCCAGAGTATAAGTAAGCCCGTTTACGTAGATGTTTGATTTTCTGACTATAAGCTATTTAATTTGAGTTTTTGTAACTACTCAATAAAATATATAAAAAAAGCCCAGAAGTCTCTACCATTTACAGTCCATCAAAGGATACCTTGTTACACTGGTGTCAAAAGTGCGATCCGGGTCTTTGTACCAAAAGACCACCCACAGTAAAAATGGAAGAGGTAATAAAGGCCTTACTGCAAGCAACCGCAGCACAGCAGGAAATAAGCAGACAACAACAGGAATCAAACAGACAACAACAGAAATTTAACAGATTGCTTGCAAATCAGATGACACAAAGTCAAGCCAATTTACAAGAGATATTACATCAATCCAAACAACTTGCTACTGCAGGAACAAGAGAACCAGTGATGGGACTGCAAGCAAGTAACCACATACATAAAATTAGTAAAGAAGAGGATGTGGAAACCTACCTGCTGGCCTTTGAAAGGACTGCAATGTGGGAAGACTGGCCACAAACTCAGTGGGCAGGAATACTTGCCCCATTTCTGATAGGAGTAGCGCAAAGAGCTTATTATGATCTATCAGCAGAACAAGCGGCGGATTATAAATATTTAAAGGAGGAGATTTGAGCCAGGATAGGGGTAAACCCAGCTGTCCGGGCCCAAAGGTTCCATACATGGAAATACTGCGGGGACCAACCACCAAGAGTCCAAATATTTGATCTCCTGCATCTCACACACAAATGGCTATGCCCAGAGAGTAACTCCCCAGAGAGAATTGTGGAGAAAATAGTCCTGGACCACTACTGGAGAAGATTGCCTCCAGGTATGAGAGAGTGGGTAGGACAATACGAATCACAGTCTCTGGATGAATTAGTTGCCCAAGTGGAGCGCCATCAAGCTGTAAAAAGCATCTCAGCAGACTCATCTATGGAGAGATCAAAAACCTGGAAACGTGGGTTATCCATAAAAAATCGGCCTACTGAAGGGGCCAAAGGAAACTATAGAAGAGAACCTCGAGATGTTTATGGAACTGACAAGAGAAAGAAGGAGGAGAGAAGGAATGACTACTTCCATACAGTGAAGTGTTTCCAATGTGGAGAAATGGGGCATATGTAGATAAGTAGATCTTGCTGGATCTACAATATCAGGTATTAGGAGGATAATCTGAAAGGGCGAGCTGGAATACGCCAAAGTGTAGGAGCAGCACAGGAGATGTCCTGTAGGCAGGGGTGGGAAACGGTAATTAGGGAAGAGGAAAGAGGGAAGGAGCAGGTGGTGGTTTTTTATATACGGTTGACTAGAGCATTGATATAAGGGTGCTGTTTTGTTAATAGTACTCTATGTTAGGGTCAAGATTTAAACATTGTTATTAAGGATTAGGAAGGAATTGAGGGATTAATCGATGGTGGAAGCATTCAGAATTGTTAGAAGGTGTATATATGTATTTATGTGTGTATATATATATATATATATATAGGAAATAGTGATGTCGCGAACCTAAAATTTTCGGTTCGCGAACCGCGAACGCAAACCTCCACAAATGTTCGCGAACCGGCGAACATCAGCGAACCGCCATAGACTTCAATGGGCAGGCGAATTTTAAAACCCACAGGGACTCTTTCTGGCCACAATAGTGATGGGGAAGTTGTTTCAAGGGGTCTAACAACTGGACTGTGGCATGCCGGAGGGGGATCCATGGCAAAACTCCCACGGAAAATTACATAGTTGATACAGAGTCTGGTTTTAAGCCATAAAGGGCATAAATTACCTAACATTCCTAAATTGTTTGGAATAACATGCTTTAAAACATCAGGTATGATGTTGTATCGATCAGGTAGTGTAAGGGTTACACCTTACATGACTGGGGGTCTATAGGTGACATTAGTACTGACCTTTATCTGACTGGGTGTCTATAGAGTGACATTAGTACTGACCTTTATATGACTGGGGGTCTATAGGTGACATTAGTACTGACCTTTATCTGACTGGGTGTCTATAGAGGGACATTAGTAATGACCTTTATCTGACTGGGGGTCTATAGAGGGACATTAGTACTGACCTTTATCTGACTGGGTGTCTATAGAGGGACATTAGTACTGACCTTTAGCTGAATGGGTGTCTATAGAGGGACATTAGTAATGACCTTTATCTGACTGGGGGTCTATAGAGTGACATTAGTACTGACCTTTATCTGACTGGGTGTCTATAGAGGGACATTAGTACTGACCTTTATCTGACTGGGTGTCTATAGAGTGACATTAGTACTGACCTTTATATGACTGGGAGTCTATAGGTGACATTAGTACTGACCTTTATCTGACTGGGTGTCTATAGAGGGACATTAGTAATGACCTTTATATGACTGGGGGTCTATAGAGGGACATTAGTACTGACCTTTATCTGACTGGGTGTCTATAGAGGGACATTAGTACTGACCTTTAGCTGAATGGGTGTCTATAGAGGGACATTATTAATGACCTTTATCTGACTGGGGGTCTATAGAGTGACATTAGTACTGACCTTTAGCTGACTGGGTGTCTATAGAGGGACATTAGTACTGACCTTTATCTGACTGGGTGTCTATAGAGTGACATTAGTACTGACCTTTATATGACTGGGAGTCTATAGGTGACATTAGTACTGACCTTTATCTGACTGGGTGTCTATAGAGGGACATTAGTAATGACCTTTATATGACTGGGGGTCTATAGAGGGACATTAGTACTGACCTTTATCTGACTGGGTGTCTATAGAGGGACATTAGTAATGACCTTTATCTGACTGGGTGTCTATAGAGGGACATTAGTACTGACCTTTATCTGACTGGGTGTCTATAGGTGACATTAGTACTGACCTTTATCTGACTGGGGGTCTATAGAGGGACATTAGTACTGACCTTTATCTGTATGGGGGTCTATAGGTGACATTAGTCCTGACCTCCTGCTGCAGTATTATTACTCCCAGTACTCCCAGGCTTGCTACTATTAGATATAATAACCTCAGTTTCGTTTCCTTATCTGTTGGTAACATCAAAATATGATTATTAAATATTTCATATTTGTTTGTTTTTTTCCTCCCAAAGTGAACCCCTTTGTGTGTGTCCCACAGATGTGGCGTTTCCGCTCTGCGTATGTTGGATTTGCACCGCTCAAAAAGTATGAAAAGAGATCCCCCCCCTTGAAGCCCATTAATGACATCATCAGTAAATTGTATGTAACAGATTCCAGTGTTTAGGGTTTATGACCCAATACTGCGATCATATCACTAATGACAAAAATCCGTATTTGTCGTATTATTCAGACGCGCGTGCATCTTTGTGTTACATTTCCTGATACTTTTATTATCTTGATCTTTATATATTTACTAGCGACTTGACCATCAAAAAATGGCGGCAATAAGATTGTAAGGCAGGTAATGGTTTGGACGAGACATTCATTCTGTTGGCGGTCGGATATCCTTCGGCGCTCATTGCAAAGCTGTTGGTTGTATTTTTTTTCTGATAGGCGCTTTTGCTGTTATTCTTTGGTCGGCGGTGATGTGTTTTTTGCGCTTATTGCAAGGCTTTGTATGCTATGAGCAGCGTTGGCGCTCAATGTGAGGCGCGCAGTGAATGGCTTTTATGTTTAATGTGATAATGTTTTTTTTGTGTATATGTATTTTTGTATGCTAAGGAAATAATTACTAAATGAATATACTTTACCTATTTGTAATTAATATATGCAGGAAGCATTGTGCTGAAGAGCTGACAATCTGTTTTCATGTTCCTGCAGCATACAATGTAGGTTTTCAGTGCTGTGGAGCTGCTGTGTAAGTGTCAGCAATGTGTGCAGTGTGTAGTGTAAATAGGCTGCGTGCGCGAGGGGAAGCCGTTGGGGTAGCTGGGTACTTCCGCATTGTGTAAGTTAGTGTTGTAAAATGGCGGGGAATGTGAATGTGGTACGCGGGTGTGGATGATTTAGCGTCCTTGTTAATAGTGTATCTTTACCTCGCTTTTTAGGAAAATCCGTATAAGTTTTGCGTGTTTAGGGTCCTGTAGCCTCATTTTCTTTTTTTCAAGGGCCATTTTTTCTCTCACTTAGGTGATTTTCGGGTGTCTAAACTCATGAATTTGGACTTAAATGGAGGTGTAACTTCACTTGCAGAGGTCCTCGGTGCCCGCCTTGCTGTGGGTAAGCTTTTTATGTGTTTGTTGTTTGTATTTATTGTGTTTTTAATGTTTTTAAGTGCGTGCGGTTCGGGCGTTAAGGTCGTATTTTTTGTGAGCTCGTAATGTTTTTTTTTCTAAGTCCCGTATTTTTGGATGGTAAGTCCGTAAATTTGATGGTGTAAGTCCCGCCTGCGGCTCATTGCAGCCGACGTGGGAGCCTTCGGCGCTCCTTGCCAGCAACTCTGGCCCTCGCTTCGCAAGCCCGCAGCGTTAGCAACAACCCGCCTGCTCACAACTATATATGTGATATCTGCAACGTCTTCCCCAGTTGGCACTTGTAAATCGGCTAAGCGACAAAAAAAATGTCGTCCGGAAAAAATGAAAACGAGGCTACACGACCCCAAACCGCGCAAAACATCGCCAGCCATGTACGACTTTTACCTAGGAACAGACGAGGTACAAAATACACTATTAGAAATAATGGAAACTGCTGGCGAGCCGCGTAACACATGCACAATCGCCGCCATTTTACAACACTAACTTGCAACCAATAACATTACAAATCTAAAATGGCGCGTTACACGACTATACAAGCGGTTTCCCCTCGTGCACTGCGCACATTGCTGACACTTACACCTCGGGTCACCAACAGTCCAAATGTACACTGTAAGCTGCAGGAAAATCAAAACTGATTGTTAGCTCTTCAGATTATTGATCACTGGATATATTAATTACAAATAGGTAAAGTATTTTAGTAATTAGTTAATTCATTATTATTAAAAAAAATATATATAAAAAAAACACGCTTAATAGCATATTTTACACTGCGGTTACTTTACATACATTAACGCTTCGCACTTCCTAATACATTTGTTCATTCACAATAGTTATTATCGTGCATTCATTTAATTATTAAGTATTAATTAGTAATGGAAAATAAAAATGTAGACTTTACACTACACTAAAATGTTTTACTTTTTACTCTGCAGTTATATATCTGGATTACTGCTCATTGGCTGCCAGCGATCGCACTCTCAAAGCAGTTACAAATCTAAATCACTTTATTATGCTCTGAGACCTGAATACATTTTTTAATTTACACTGCACAAAAAAATTATATATTTAACACTGTACTTATATATCTGTCTTTGCGATGAGCGCCGAAGATTGATCGTTGCAAAGCACGAAACATGAAGGACACGAGGGAAGAGACTCACAATGAGCGCCGAAGGTCCTCAGAGTTTAAAAAGCCTCACATTGTGTGGCAAACAGCATTGCCATGGCTTCAAACTTTATTGCCCCATCATTTGTGCCAGGCAAGTCGCTAGTGATATAATATAACATAATGCAATACAATATTATACAGTACACATGGGTGTTGGACCCCCCCCCCCCCCCAGATTTCTTATCGTATGTATGTATGCGTATAGAAGCTAACAGGGGAGGAGAGAGGGGGAGGAAACACAGGGGAGAGGGAGAGGAAGACACAGGAGAGGGGAGAGGGGGAGGAAGACACAGTGGAGAGGGGGAGGAAGACACAGGGCAGAGGGGGGAAGAGAAACAGGGTAAGGGAGAGGTGAGGGGAAGAGACACATGGGAGGGGGGAGAGACACAGGAGAGAGTGGGGGGTAGAGACACAGGGGAGAGGGGGGAAGAGACTAATGGGAGGGAGTGGTGTGGAGACACTGGGGAGAGAAAAGGGGGTAAAGACACAGAGGAGGGGGGAAGAAACACAGGGGAAGGGAGAGGGGGTAGAGACACAGGGGAGAGGGGGTAGAGACACAGGGAAGAAGGGGGAAGAGACACAGATGAGGGGGGAGAGACACAGGGGAGAGGGAAGGGGAGAAAGACACAGGGGAGGGGGGAAAGAAACACGGGAAGGGAGAGGGGGGGTAGAGACACAGGGGAGGGGGGAGTGACACCGGGAAGAGGGAAGGGGGAAAAGACACAGGAGAGGGAGCAAAGAAACACTGGGGAAGGGAGAGGGGGTAGAGACACAGGCAAGGGTGGGAGAGACACAGGGGAGTGGGGGGGAGAGAGACACATGGGAGGGAGTGGGGGGGAGACACAGGGGAGACGGGGGAGAGAGACACATGGGAGGGAGTGGGGGGGAGACAGGGGAGGTCTTCTGCTTTATTATTATTCTTATTATTATTACTATATAATGTGTAATACGGACCACTTTTTGGCAATGAGCGCCGCAGGCGCTCATTGCAGGCGAGCCTCGCGTAGCGAGGCGAGCCGTTAATACGGACCACTTTGGCAATATATATATATCATTCCTGGCTTATTCAGATATATGGAGGATGAATCCGTGGACGTACCTGAATCCCACAAGAGAGTGGTCGCCATGTTCATGTGGTGTTTATTATGACACTAGCGACTTGCCCGTCAAAAAATGACGGCAATGTTATTGTAACTGAGCTAATGTTGTTTTGTGGTGCACACTGACAGTACACACAGACCTACAGCACCAAGCACACTGACAGTACACACAGACCTACAGCACCAAGCACACTGACAGTACACACAGACCTAAAGCACCAAGCACACTGGCAGTGCACACAGAGCCATAGCACCAAGTACACTGGCAGTGCACACAGAACTACAGCACCAAGTACACTGACAGTTCACACAGACTCACAGCACCAAGCACACTGACAGTACACACAGGCGCTCATTGCAGGCGAGCCTCGCATAGCGAGGTGAGCCGTTAATACGGAACACTTTTTTATGGAGCAAACTGCTCCATATGTATATTAATAACTATACAACTTTCCAAACATACACATCTCATTGCAATACGCTAGTAATAATAATAATGCACAAGAGTCCTTCAGCACTGCACTGGACACTGAATAAACTTGCCTAGCTATGGTTTTCCCTATTGATGCAGTATCATCCAAACTGTCCCTCCTCTCAGTAAGACTGCAAGGTACTTATGATTCCAAAATGGCTGCTGTCCATGAGGTAGAAGGGTGTAGAAGGGAGTGTATGCTGCTGATTGGCTGGAATGTGTCTGCTGACTGTGACATGCAGGGTCAAAGTTTGCTCAATGATAAAGTATTGGGGGCGGGTCGAATCTCGCATATGTTCGCAGTTCGCCGCGAATGCGAACATGCTATGTTCGCCGAAAAAAGTCCGCCGGCGAACTATTCGCGACATCTCTAATAGGAAACAATGCAATTTATTGAAAATCCAGTATCACTTGTTATAACTTGATGAGGAATCTTTCAGGAAAGAGCATAACCTAGTTTTTGGTATTACCGTACATATATGAGATTTATGCCAGAAGTTTGTAAGAAAAAAACAATTATACAAACCAGAAAAATATTTAAAATGAAGAAAAGTAGTGTTAAAGTAGAAGCAGCAGTGCAGAAAGTAAGTGGTTGAAATAGGTGATACCTCTTAATGGATTAACTATAAATTCATAACTGATAAGGTTTGGATTTTCAATAGCCTTAAAGTATGACCATCAAGTACGGTAAATACTATATTCTCCATCTTTGACAATTGTTTTCTACTTGGTCATAGTCCATTACAATCAAATGAAAACAAAAACAAAGGCTGTCTTATTAATCGCTCTTTATTTGTATATGATATTACAACGTGCCTATTTAACAGTAGTTGTGTTATTACATCCTGTTGTAGCTCAAATGCCCACTCCACAAATCACTTAAAGACTAAACTTGGTTCAATGCATTTTACTTTCAATCATTGATTTTCAAAATTGCTTTTTCAAAATCCTGTATTAGCTTTCTTTGCTTGCATCAGCCCGTATGCTATCAGAAAAGCAGTCAATTTTACAATACCAGAAACAAAAAGAAATCAGAGTGGGTGTTGGCTAAATTGAAAATACCTGGCATTGTTATTATGAGAAGGTAATTGACAGAAAACTTTACTAAAATGTTGTAAACGGATTTGAAAATTTGCACTTTCACCCATTGCAAAATAAGATAAGCAGAGCAGCTAAATTTAAATTGATTGTGAGTGCAAATATATTACAAAATAAGTAATCTTTTTCTGTTAATTAGGAGTGAACTGGCAACCAATTTGCAGTCTCTGTCATTTCTCGATGGCTCGAGGCAATGTGTCGCATTAGCAGCTCATTCTAATTGTTACTCCAAACCATAATAAGATTTTTTTTTTCTATGAGTCAGCATGACATTTTTTTCTGTTTCCTAATTGCCATGCACATTTCATAATGTCATATACACCAAAACATATCACATATAATAGTTGTCAAACTACGAATTGTCGTCATGCTTTGCGAGGGGCCGCATTTGCGGATGGTGGAGGCTCCAACGTCGGCTGCAATGAGCCAAAGGCTCATTGCAGGCCGCAAATGCGGACCCTCGCAAAGCGAGCGGCCGCATTTGTGGAGGCTCTACGGCGCCTCACATGCGGATACAAACACCCACACAAGCGGCACTTTACCAAAATAGATTTAACACACAATCAAGCCCGAGGTCCTGATGGAATACATCCAAGGGTACTGAGGGAGCTGGGTTCTGTAATAGCCAAACCATTATATCTAATCTTTCAAGACTCACTCAATACAGAGAAAAGCAGAGGTGATACCTATATTTAAGAAGGGATCAAGAGCAAATCCTGGGAATTAGAGACCAGTGAGCCTTACATCTGTAGTTGGGAAGCTTTTAGAAGGGTTAATAAGGGACAGAATACAAGAATATGTCTATTTGAACAAGATCATAGGTAGCAGTCAACAGGGATTTATGAAGGATAGGTCGTGTCAGACCAAACTAATTAGTTTCTATGAGGAGGTTAGTAGGAACTTGGATCAGGGCAACTCAGTGGATGTAGTCTTTTTAGATTTTTCAAAGGCATTTGATACAGTGCCACATGGAAGACTAGTAAGCAAACTAAGGGATACAGGAATTGCAGTAAATATCTGCTCATGGATCGAGAGCTGGCTAAAAGACAGGAAGCAAAGGGTTGTTGTAAATGGAACATACTCTGATTGGTCTAATGTGATAAGTGGGGTTCCTAAAGGTTCAGTAATAGGTCCCCTCCTTTTTAACATATTTATTAATGACATAGAAGTAGGACTCGAAAGTAGTGTCTCCATTTTTGCTGATGCCACTAAGTTGTGCAAGGTAATAAAATCAGATAATGATGTACTTTCCCTACAAAAGGATTTGCATAAATTAGAGAAATGGGCGGCTAAATGGCAGATGAGATTTAATACAAAGAAATGCAAGGTTATGCTTTTGGGAAGGAAAAACAGCCATGCAATTTATAATTTAATGGGGCAAATCTAGGGGTATCAGATATTGAAAGGGATTTGGGAGTACTAGTGGACAACCACCTATGTAGCAGTGCTTAATGCCAAGCAGCAGCTGCAAAGGCAAGTAAAATATTAGCATGTATTAAGAAGGGTATAGAAGCCAGGGAAGCAAATATAATTCTACCACTATACAAATCTCTGGTACGCCCTCATTTGGAATATGGAGTACAATTTTGGGCACCACTTTATAAAAAGGACATTTTAGAGCTGGAAAAAGTACAGAGAAGGGCTACAAAACTAATAAGGGGAATGGAGGGGCTAAGTTATGAAGAAAGACTAACCAAACTAAACTTATTTTCGCTAGAAAAAAGGAATCTACGAGGGGATATGATTACCTTATATAAATACATCCAGGGTCAATATAAGGCTTTGTCAAGTGAACTTTTTGTAGCAAGAGATTTTCTACTGACAAGAGGACATCCTTTGAGGTTAGAGGAAAAAAGATTTCACCTTAAACAAAGAAAAGGGTTCTTTACAGTTAGGGTGGTTAAACTGTGGAATTCTCTACCAAAGGAGGTGGTAACAGCGAATTCGACAACTTCAAAAAGGGGTTAGATATAGTTTTGAATAAAGAGGGCATTCAAGGCTATCCTAGATAACTAGCAAAGGAATATACTGATCCAGGGAGAAATTTGATCGCCAGTTTCTGAGGTCAGGAAGGAATTTTACTTTTTTTTCCCCTTATGAGACAATTGGCAAAGTTTCAATGTTTTTTTTTCTTTCTGTTTGCCTTCCTCTGGATCAATTAACAATTAATAATAAATAGTCCACATATTAAAAAGATCAATAGAGATCTAAAAAGGTTGAACTTGATGGACTAACTCTTTATTCATCCTCCAATACTATTCTGTTAATAATTATTTAACAACGAATTAATTAATAACTAATCCGCATATTGCAGATCAGAGGAGATCTTAACAGGTTGAACTTGATTGACTGAAAGTCTTTTTTCAACTTTAATTACTATGTAACTATGTAACTATGTACCACACACATTCACCGCCATTTTACAACACTAACTTACACAATGCGGAAGTACACAGCTATTCTAAAGGCTTTCCCTCGTGCACGTAGCCTATTTACACTACTCACTCCCCAACAGTGCAAATCTACATTGTATGCTGCAGGAACATCAAAACAGATTGTCAGCTCTTCAACACAATGCTTCCTGCATATATTACTTCCAAATAGGTAAAGTGTATTAATTTATTAATTATTTAATTAGCATACAAAAAAACATATACACAAAAAAATACACTCTCACAATAAACACAAAAGCCATTCACTGCTCACAATGAGCGCCAATGCTCATAGCACACAAAGCCTTGCAATAAGCACAAAAAGCAGATCACCGCCGACCAAACAATAACATCACAAGCACCTATCAGAAAAAAAAAATACAACAACCAACAGCATTGCAATGAGTGTCGAAGGATCTCGGACCACCAACAAAATTAATGTCTGGCCCAAACAGCATTACCTCCCTTACAATTTTATTGCTGTCATTTTTTGACGGGCAAGTCGCTAGTAGAGTTATAGCTCTCCTATGTTTGTTTTCTCTTAGCATAAATCAAATGAAGAGCCTGTCACAAGACTCAAATGGTACAACTCTGTACATCTAGCAACAAGTCTGCTACAGGAGAGAAAGGCTGTAACTACATTAAATTATACTGCTAAATGTGCAATTTAGTTGTGGTTAGCTTGATACACTTCTCTGGGTAACTAATCTACATAACATATCGCTGTTGCTTAAGATTTCTCCATATGTTTGTGAAATGTGTAAAAAACAAATAATATTAGCAGGTACGTAAACAATATCATATGATAATTTCTAGAGAAAATAGTATATTATCAGACTTTTCTTGTTTATAAGGACTGACATGCATGTATTCCTTCATATTATGACGGACCTGGTATATACAGGGGCGGCGCTAGCACTGATGCAGGTGGTGCAGGTGGTGCAATGCACCAGGCCCTCATTGGGGGGTGTGGGGGAGGGCACTGTTATATAAAATATATATTTTCAGCCTTTCACTTTTTTTCTGTAGTGCCCAAAACTTCAAACCCCCTGGGTCTCTTTGGCTGCACACCCCCTGCCCAGAAATTGGTCCGTGCCTGTTTGAAAAAAGAGCCTTTCTACTGAAGCTCCAAGAGGTGGCCGCATGCTGGCGAAGAGTTGAGAGAGAGCAAGGGCTGGATGACAGCAAAGTACACTGAGTGGGTTCTGTGAGTGGGGAGTCAAGGAGATATGGATGGGAGCAATGTAAGGTTTGAGATGGGTTTTGTACTGAGGGGATGGCTGCTGACAAGGACTGGGTGCTATGTAGGAATGTATTCTAAGAGGTGTGTATTTTCAGTATATTCCTTTATGTTCATAATAGTATCGGCAACATACTGTCAGATACTCTTAATCTCAAGACATCTTGATAAGACCAACAGTATAAACAAAGAAACTATTCATAGAAGTTATATATTCAGGTAAGTGGATAAATTCCACCGCCTTTGTATAGAATGTATAGCACTTTTTTCATTTTTTCACTATTTTATTTTTTCATTAGAATTTTATCACATTTAATTAATTTATGTAAAAAAAATCACGAATATATATGTCAATATACTTTGGGAATAGTAAATCATCACTATTTGTAAAACACTAATATCACCTGCTATATTCACTTAGCAGCTATAGAGAAATTGTATAAATCTTAAGGGACAAAAATATATTTGTTAAAAGTTTAAAAAATAAAAAATAATACAAAAAAGTTATATATATATAATATATATAATAATATATATATATATATATATATATATATATATATATATATATGATATATATATATATATATATATATCACATTATATCTAAACCAATTACTGTAGTGACGTTGTATTCTCTGGAGGATAAATTCAGAGATCTGTTTGAATATATTTTTTGTTTTAAATGATCAGATTTTAATTACAAAAATAATGTTAAATAATTTTCATTAAAGATTGTTTTTAGTAGTTTCTAGTATGTGGCAATTCATAACATATTTAGCCACATAAAATTGTTCCCCACTTTTTTTGTTATTTCTCTCTGTGCCCATCTTCAAGGACACAGATAACAAAAAGATCTATTATCTAAGTGTCCACACTTTGGCTATAACCAAACAAGGATCAACTGTAAGAAAATTATATATTTATACATATATATATATATATATATATATATATATATATATATATATATATATAAATATATATATATTTTTTTTTTTTTTTTTTTTTTTTTGTATTTTTTTTTTGTATTTTTTTTTTGTAGTGTAGGGGACCCCCACATTGGCTCCCCGGGGCCCCTCAGCCACAACAACCCCCAGTCCTGTAGAGGATGTTACCAGAAAGTTAATTGAGCTCTACCTGGAAGAGGAGAAACTATGGAAAGTGGTTTTGGGGGAAGTAGCTATGGGAAATGGTCTTTGGGAGGGATGTGCTGGTATGGAAAAAAGTTTTAGTAAGGGCAGCTGTTATATTTAATTTTTCAAGATTCACTCAACACAGGCTCTCTACCAGACTGGCACAAAGTAGAAGTGATACCTATATTCAATAAGGGAGTAAGAGCAAATCTTAATTTGGAATTATAGACTAGTGAGCCTCACTATACTTTAGTAGGAAAGCTTTTAGAAGGGTTAATAAGGGATAATATACAAGAATATGTGTATTTGAACAGGATTATAAGTAGGAGTCAACATGGATTTATGAGGGATAGGTAATATCAAACAAATCTAGTTTGTTTCTATGAGGAGGTTAGTAGGAACCTGAATCAAGGCAACTCAGTGGATGTAGTATTTTTGGATTTTGCAAAGGCCTTTGATTCAGTGCCACACAAAAGACTATTGAGCAAACTAAGGGATATAGAAATTGTAGTAAATATCTGCTCATGGATTGAGAGCTGGCTAAATGGCAGAAAGCAAAGGGTTGTGGTTAATGGAATATACTCCGTTTGGATAAATGTGGTTAGTGGGGTTCCTCAGGGCTCAGCATTAGGTCCTCTCCTTTTTAACATATTTTTTAATTACTTAGAAGTGGGACTGGAAAGTAGTGTCTCCATTTTTGCTGAGGACGCAAAGTTGTGCAAGGTAATTAAATTAGATAATGATGTACTTTCCCTCCAAAAGGGATTTACATAAATTAGAGGAATGGGCATCTAATTGGCCGATGAGTTTTAATACCAATAAATATAAAGTTATGCATCTGGGAAGGAAAAATCTTAAATAATCTTAATGGAGCAAATCTAGGGGTATCTGATATTGAAAGGGATTTGGGAGTATTTGTGGAAGACCACCTAGGTAACAGTGCTCAATGCCAAGCAGCATCTGCAAAGGCAAATAAACTATTAGCATGTATTAAGAAGGGTATAGAAGCAAGGGAAGCAAATATAATTCTACCACTATACAAAATCCCTAGTACGCCCTCATTTGGAATATGGGCGCCACTTCAAAAAAAGGTGTAAAAGGTACAGTGAAGGGCTAAAAACCCAATAAGGGCAATATAGGGCCTAAGTTATGATGAAAGACTAACCAAATTAAACTTATCTTCCCTAAAAAAAAATGCATCTAAGAGAAGGTATGATTACATTATATAAATACCTGTACATCCAAGGCCAGTATAAAGCTTTGTCAAGTGAGCTTTTTGTGCTAAGAGGTTTTCAACTGACAAGAGGTTAGAAGTAAAAAGATTCCATCTTAAAGAAAGAAAAGAGTTCTTCACAATAAGGGTGGTTAATCTGTGGAATTCTCTACCAAAAGGAGATGGTGACAGCGGATTCAATAGAAAGGGAATGTATATATTTTTTTTATTAAAAAGGGCATTCAGGGTTATCCTGGTTAATTAGAGAGAGTGTATCAATCCAGGAAGGAATCTGATTGCCAGTATCTGGGGTCAGGAAGGAATGCTTTTCTTCCCTTTTGAGACGATTGGCTAAGTTTCACTTGTTTTTTTTTCCTGTTTGCCTTCCTATGAATCAATTAAAAAGGTTGAACTTAATGGAATGAAAATCTTCTTTCAACCTCAATCACTATGTAACTATTTAACTATGTTATGGGAAGGGGTCTTGGGTAGGGACACTGAGTGATTGGTAACAGGGGGTCTCGGCCGGAGGCGGTTGGGTGCAAAAATGTTGTTTCCATCGGGGCCCTCCATTTTCTAGCTCTGCCACTGGGTAAATAGTGAATAAAGTAGGATCTTCACATGTGAGGGAGTAGAGAAATTAGCAAAAGCTGAAGAGTGAACTCCTTATTAATTGAAACCAAAAAATCCATATGCTTTATCGCTTTGCTGCTGAACAGAAAACAGAATTGGTAGATAAGGTATCCTCAAGCACCAGGTCAACAGTCAGTACTCTGGATATATATATATATATATATATATATATATCACATATTATAATTGTCGTCCCGCTTTGTGACAAATCGCAGTTTGACAACAATCTGATTGCAAAGCCGATCGGGGCGCGCAAATGCGCTTTGTGCGGCGTCCCCACACTCACTGCATTCCCAGCCACTATCTCCTCTCTCACCTCGGTGCTGTCAGTGCCCCTCAGGCCTCCTTCTCTATACACACTGCTCTGTCCTTCCCTCCTAACCCCACACACTCACTCTCTCCTTTGTATTATCCCTGTCCCTCGGCAACCCTTCTCCTCCTCCATACACCCCGCTCTCTCCTTCCCCAGTCACTATCTCCTCTCTCACCTCAATGCTGTCACTGCCCCCCAGGCCTCCTCCATACTCACCGCTCTGTCCTTCCTTTCTATCCCCACACTCCCTGGATCCCCAGTCACCTCCATGCTGTCACTTTCCCCTCCGCAGACCCACTTCAGGCACTTCATGTTGATCCGCAGCCCCTATATCCGGATCGGGGTTGGGTCGGATCCCTCCGGTCCGGCTCCTCCTCCTCCATAGAAGGTACCCGGCTCTTCTCAGCTCGGCTCCCACTCCTTCCTACCCACGGCTGGCCCGGAAAGTGGCCCTGCACTTGAGGCTCCGGCACCAGCCGAGGCCGCAGCCGCCATCTTTATCTGGGAACTACAATAATATTCTGCTTTGCAGGGCACTTTTGCATAGTAGTCCATGTGATGGGAAGCACCTCACAGGGAGCGCTGGTTTGGTTGCTTGGTTTTGTCAAACCCCTGTAATTACTGACGGTGCATTGGGAGCAGCATGCCTCGTGTACACAAATGATTGGTATTGGGGTCCCTGATGGCAGGGTATATCACTCCCTGTGTGAGAACAATATCTCCTGGGTACAAGACAATGTTACTTCTGAATGCAAACATTACATTTGTCTACAGGGGACTCTCATAATTCAAACTATATCACTGTTGAGTTGTCATTTATTTATATACATCTGTCTTTTGTCCAATAAGATGCGTCTCCGTCTCTCTCTCTCTCTCTCTCTCTCTCTCTCTCTCTCTCTCTCTCTCTCTCTCTCTATATATATATATATATATATATATAAATAAATACTTATTATAATTGTCAAACTGCGATTTGTCGTGACGCTTTGCGACAAATTGCAGTTTGACAACGATCCGATCACAAATCCAGGAGCGCGGCATAAATGGAGGGGGAAGACACACAGAGGAGGGAGAAGTGGGGAAGAGACACAGGGAGGGAAATGGGGGGAGACACAGGGGAGGGGGGGCAGGGGGGAAAGACACAAGGGAGGGGGAACAGACACAGGGGAGGGAGAGGGGGGAAAGAGACACAGGAGGGAAAGAGACACAGGAGGGAGAGGGGGTAAAAACACAGTGGGGGAAGGAGATACAAGGGAGGGAAAGGGGGGGAGACACTAGGGAGGAAGTAGAGAGGGGGTGAGACTCGCAATGAGCGCCAAAGACGCTCATTGCTAGGCCCGTGATGAACGCTAAAGGCGCTCATCGCAAGGCCAGTAAACTTGAGGGGGAGAGACTCCCATTGTGTGGCAATCAGCGTTGCCAGGCTTCACTTTTTATTGCCGTCATTTTTGATGGGCAAGTCGCTAGTATATATATATATATATATATATATATATATATATATATATATATATATATACATATATAATATATATATATATATATAAATTAAATTATAATTTGATCTAAGAATGCTGTTATGCTCATTGCTTACATAACCGCTAATGATATGAAGTTTCTCCAAACTACGATGGTCCTTTAAACCTGCTCTATTATTTTAAAGCACCAGGGAAATCTATAATTTACAGTATCATATTCTAAACAACTTAATTTGATAACAGCACACTGCTTTTAGAAAGTAAAGGAACATGTACCTTAATAGGATATTTTGGTTGTTTTATTTGTTGACCTAGTTTGCCATAGGGGAAGGGACCTTGGGACCTTCCCAAACAGTTTTATTAAATGAGTTTGCATATTGGAGTGCATGTTTTCATAATGCAGAGTTGAAAGAGTATTTGTGTCTTAGATCATCCCTACTGTCACAAAGTAGATAATAAAACAATGCACTGTCCGCAGAAAGTCCTAAATGGATCCAGGATAAGTGAACTATAGGCAAAAGGTGGTACATTTTAGCCTACTTTTTCAATTACCTTTCATCCCCCATAACATACTTACTGGTTCAGTTATTGTAATTATTCATTATTTTTGCACACTAAAAACATTTTACCCATTGACACATATAGTGCATATTATAAATATGTCACTTCAGTGGTCCTTGAAGCACTTTATGTTTCAATTTATCTTTATTGACTAATAAATACTAATATTTAGGCCAGTGAATCCATCAGTTTCTAAGTATTTGCACCTGTTTGCAATGCACCATTTTTTTATGAATATACATTTATCTATTTGTTTAAGTTTTGAATGAATGTTCGCAAATAATCAGTCTACAGCTACGTTAAGGACTATTTGTTTTTTCTTTTATAGGATGTTCACATAACATTAAATTACATCTGTATCTATTTTTGCTTCCGAATGTTTCCTAATTTTTGGTGAGCCACTCATGTAATCGAGCTTGACCAGGAGTTCGTTTTATTACAAAACAATTATGATGAATAAAATACCAGAATGTTACACTTTGCCGTGAAGCCCAAATAGTCCTAAAATATGCAATTATTTAATTGTCATCATTACTAGACAAAACCTGATATGTTAAATCAATTTCAATAAAACCTTTTTGATGTAGCAATGAATGCATCAGTATAAACATAATAATGCATAATTATATCTGCAATGACGTCTTTGATTATATATAATAATGAATTTACTTTCACATTGAAGTTCATATAAATCACACTTAGTGTTTTTATCTCACGTATAAACCAAGTCAAGCTCCGTATTATAGAGCCGCTGATTCTCTTGGGTGGACACTTCCAGGCATCGACAGGCTTATGCACTTAGCAAGTCAGGCAAGCACTGTCAATCTGGAATCAGGACATTTCGGTGTGTGTGTGTCTGCAGGGATTTACACCCAACATCAATTGAACATCTCTCTCAACTCATCTATCACAGCTTGTGCTCCTCGTTACTATCAACCCTGATATAGTGCAACTTTCCGGAAGCATCTATTTTGTTGTGGTGTACAAAAAGCAGCCCTTTGGAAAAAACCATATGTCAAAGTAAACAACTGCAGAATTAAAACCCAGTGGACTTTCAATAAACCTACTATCTTTGACAGGTTTACTTGTGAATAATCAGTTACAAATTGAGCATTTTAATACAATCAGAATGCATAAATATAAATATAAAGAAGTCTATTATGTTTAGTCATTTTTCAGAAAAGCACAAAAAATGTGTGCCAGTTCAGTTGCTATTTAATATATAATAATAAGTAACTTACTGGATAAAAAGTAAACTTTTTCAGCAAATAATTTGTTTATAAACCAATAACCGGAAGTTATTCAAGGCTATCCCTTAAAATGCTATTATTCATTATCACTTCCTTTCAAACATGACAATGAATAAAATAATTTACTACCATAACCTTTTTTGCTGAAATGCACACCCAGAGGTCTTATGGAAAGTATTCAGATAAAAAATAGGATTAATATGCTTCCATTTATAAATATAAAATTAATAATTAGATAGGTAGATAGACAGAAAACAGACAGACAGATTATATTTTTGTATTATATTGTTGTTATACTATTATTAAACTATAATAATAATTAATATTATTTAGTAGAATTAATATGAGTATTATTATTATTAATATTCCTTGACTATTCAATTACTACACATATCTTTTTATATATGAAATGGCATACACTGTATATGTAAAATGGTAAACCATTAAAAACCATTGCTAGATACTCCAGCCCTTTTAAATTCCCTGGCCCTCATTCAATTGCAATTTGGCCAATTGAATAGGGCTCTAAATAAGCACATAACATATATTTTTAAAGAAGTTTTCAGTTAGTAAGCATCTATCCAAAAGCAAGATTTTCACTAACTAAAAACTTCTTTAAAAAAATATGTTATGTGCTTATTTAGAGCCCTATTCAATTGGCCAAATCGCAATTGAATGAGGCCCCCTGAACGTGTAAAACCATACAGCCTTATTAAATTGCGATTCGGACAATTGAATTGGGCTCTATATAAGCACATAGCATATTTCTTTACAGAAGTTTTTAGTTAGTGAAGACCTTGCTTTTGGATAGAAGTTCACTAACCAAAAATCTTCTGTTAAAAATATTCTGTGTGCTTATATAGAGCCCTATTCAATTGTCCGAATCGCAATTTAATAAGGCTGTTAGCCGTAACGTAGCCTGCAAGACTTACGGCTATTAAATTGGCACTGTAAAGCAAACCACTAACATCTTGCGGGTTAAGGACGAAAAAACCCTACAGGATGTTGAAATCTGAACTCGGCAGCCGCAAATCCTTTGATCTGTAAAGCCTGTAACTGCTACGTTCGAAAATTGCTATTAAATTGCTGCGAAACCACTGGCGTTCAAACCCGTAACCCACAAATGTAGCCAAAAAGACAAAAAGTACTAGAGAGGATGCGGAAGGGGGTCAAAGTTTTATCCGTAGCGCTGTAAATGCAAATATACACACACTACTGTACTTAGAAATTAAAGGGAAAGTGATGTTAGGTATTAAAATGAATAGCACAACATTCTCAAGCTCACAAATCTACAATCTCTATAAAATACTTTATTTTTAATTTCTGTGTTGTATCGACCCCAGGTAATCAATGTGTTAATACATATAATGGAACTCGCATGGACTTGAATATCATATTTACTGATTTATTAATATTGCATTATTTCTGGAATGTAAATCCGATCGAAACTCGTAATTGAAACCCGTAAGGCTTTGAAATCTAACCTCCATTTTTCAGTGACGTAATGATGACGATCTCTTTTGCCATTGGCTCCGTCTAAACCCTTAACCACGGGTTTGACTGATTGATCATGGTCACGGCCGCAAATCCAATGTGCGCAAGAATGTTTTAAGGTTTTGCGTCTACGGCCCGTAACTAGCGGCATGGTTCAATTTAATAGCTCTGTAACGCAGCTGAATTTCAGCCCGCAGCCTTTGCAAGTGTGCCGGTGCTGCTACAGGCTACAAAAATGTAATGGGGCTGTATGTATAGCAAACCTATCACGTACACCATCCATTACAACATGCAATACACTACTTAAATATGAATATGTTTCCTATTGAGGAATTCACATACTTCACTTGATAAATTTGCCAATTTCAATACTGAACACTAGCAGCATATTGAGATGAATTGAGGCAAATCAATATGCCAAAGGGCTTTTGATAAATCTGAGCCTGAATATTTATATAAAAGTAATGTCTAGTTTGCAAGTTACTCCTCTATGCTTGTCAAAAGTTGAGGACACCACTTTAAAGGGACAGTATTTCAATATTAAATACCATGAAAAACTGGTTATTCATTGTAAGTTTATCCAATTTGACTGACAAGACAGTCAAAAAAAGAGATACCCTTATGGATAAGCCCTATTCATTGTACTATCCTTTTTTCTATACAGTACACCATTTCTGAAATTAAATGTGCAAGTCAGCGTGCTAATTCATCAGAATACTTGATAAGGGTTGGGGAGGAAATATAATTGATTGACAACATTAGGGGCCATTGTCATATCAAAGCAGCTATTTAGTATTCGGGAGCCTTTCATTTGCACACAAATTCAGCACAGATAATAGTGATTTTCTCAGTAATTATACACTTTAGAAATAATGTCTAATATAATGTGTATATATAAGACAGTTTTTCATACTCTTTGATGATAAACTTAAAAACAACTGTTGGGTGTCAGAGTCTCATATGTATATATATATATATATATATATATATATATATATATATATATATATATGTGTTTGGAAACTTTAGCATACTAACTTTTAAGAATAAAAAAACCCTTCATTTTGATGCCTTTAATGGATCCTGGAGGAATCCATGATACTTTGGTGGAAGTGTATGTTAGAGAGGAGCTTTTATAATTAAAATCAATTATATATGTAATTACACACTCATGAATTCCTATATACATACAAAGAATCTTCAAAACTTTTTTTGAAAAAAATGTTATGCCAATGGCTTACATTGAGCATGATTCAATTGCAATCCCGCAACTCGATTGTTGTAGGCCGTATGTCTGCAGGTATGTTGTGGGCTATCATTCATCTCCGATTCCAATGCTATTCAATTGAGCAACGGCATGAGTTACGGGCCGAAGCCTCAAGCCCGTAAATCCCTCCATCGGCCACAAACTGTTAAGGGGCTGGCCGAGATGCGATCAGCCGATACCATCTAATCTCTGTATAACGTAGTACGAGACAGGCCTCTCAGCCAATAGAAATCGGTCTAGCCACAGATGATTGACAGAGGGAGATTTGAAAGTTGCGTTCCACATGCCCATGTGTTGACTGTGTTGTATTTTCTGACAAAGTAGCAGGCAGGTTTTTCAGTGAGAGAGAGTAGGAGTATTTTCAGAGCAGTAATTTGCGGTTTTGTTTATTTCCATTATACTATTTACAATGTTACACTTAATCCTTGATTACACATATTTACAGATTACACATAATTGCAATACACATAATTTAAGGAACACACATAGAGCTAGGTCACTCTATACACTCCACATCCCATCCTCCAACAGTTATTAAACACACATAATACACACATACATATACAGCCAAGCTTTGATTAATTTATCTCTATATTTTTGGGGGGATTATAATGGATGGAGGAAAGACGAGGGGAGATGAGTGGAGTAGTGAGAGAAGAGAGAGGTGGCCCTGGGGAGTAGTGGTGGGGAGGAGGAGAGGAGTGGTGGAAAGGAGGAGAGGAAGTAGCGGAGGAGGAGGAGGAGCAGGAGAGTGTAGAGAAGGAGGTGGGTGGTGTCAGGGTGGTCCTAGCACCAGGCACACTTAGTAGAGGGACAGAGGGGTGGGGGCTTGATCCCAGGCGGGTGGTATTTTGGATGAGGGACAGGCCTCAGGGACAGGTCATGGAGGTAAGGGTCCCCTCTGCACAGCCTCCATGTGGTTTTGCTGCCCTTCCTGATGGGTTAGAGTAGATTAGTCTGGTGTATGGCCCCCTTGTGGATTGCTAAGTGCTGGTGGTGAAGGGACTTGCGTAACTGAATGAAGCTGTGAGCTATACCATGTAGGGCCAATGTAGGTGGGCAGGTCATAGCAGAGAAGTCAGACAAATCACAGTTCCCTAGAGAAGGAACTGGCAACCCACTCCAGTATCTTTGGCATGCAAACCTTATCTATATGCATATACAGAGACATTAGTAGGTGTGCTGCAGTCCATAGGGTCACAGAGAGTCGGACACAACTGAGGGACTGAACAACCATATGTTAAATGTTTCCCTGGTACTTGATATATGCCATGTGGCGATGTAATTTGGCCACTGTTTGTTGTCCCAATGTAGATGTGATGAGTGAAATGTATATAAGATGATCTTTGTATTTTTTGGGGCTCCACATTAGAGCCTCTGTGAGTGTGAAAGGGTTAATATGCCAGCCATTTGCATGTATTTGTGTTGTAATTTAATGAGGTAGTGTGTTCATGGCTTTTCATATTGGCATATACATGACCATTACAACCTATGAGGAAAATAAAATATTATTTTTTGCAATATTTAATAGTTGGGAGTTGTTGTGCAAATAATTGTAACGCCTTCCATTGCTTTCCCCATGTTTTATAGTGCATTGGTGTCTTTATATTGTCATTTGCGGTGTTACACACTAGACTGTAAACTCTTTGTGGGTTAGCTATTGAATAGCTATTTGCGATTTTAGCGATCAGAAGTCTTGCTGCCATAAATGATGAAAGGCTTTGGGAGTCTGTAAGTTACGGTTTTAACCTTCGACATTTTTTCAAGGCTGTAAATCGTAGTCCGTTTGGAGCCTGCAAAAAGACGCTAATTAAATAGCAAATTAACTTGTGGCCTCCATTACAGGCTACCGGATCGAGCGAAAGCTCAATTGAATAAGGTCCATTGTTGTGAGTTTATTACTTACTTTACAATCAAGTGTTTTTCTTTTCTTGAACTACAATAGCCCAACCACAGTGAGCTCTGAGCTGCTGTGACTGTTAGTTTGTTTATGTGTTCTTCAGCAGCTCACATTACCTAACATACATGGATCTTGTAACAATAAAAGGAAAGTGCTACACATATTTTATTTTAGATGAGGGAACCCTTTCATAAAAGAGCAACTTATGCTAAAGTGAAACTTCCCCTTTAAGTACCAGACTTATATAATGGTAAGATTGACAGTTAAAGGCAACCATTTCTGTTTGCTAAAAAATTCCAGGACAGCTCAAAGAACTACACCAACTACTAACAAACAATATGTGGGGTGTTAATATGTTTAACTAAATACCAAGACAACCTGCAGCATAGACTCAGGATAATTTTCAATTAATATATCTTTTGGTTTCAGACTAAGATATCACATACCTCCTAACAACGGGAACTTACTTATATATTATAAAATGACAAGATACAAGTATAATGAATCATAACCAAGCTTTATTCTATGTTCACAAAGCAACAAGAGAAACTGGCCAAGACAATAAGCAGATGTTGAAAACTGTATCAAAGGAATGTTGGGGACATCATATAAAATCAATAAGAATCCCAGAGAAACCGGACAGAGGAAGTCAAGGAGAGAAAGGGGAACATGGCTGCCATACATATGTTTGGTAAATGGAGATAACAAGTTGAATGTGAGAGTTTAAATAGAATTAAGGTAGATGCAATGATAGAATTGGTAGATTCAGGAGTGACATAGAGAGAACAGAAAAAATCTGGGAAGTAGAATGGGGAGGACAAGACAGGGATAGAGGTAAATTCTGGAGAGAAAATTGTAGAGAACGCAAATAATTCGAGTAGACACACGGAGAGGAAGGTAAAATGCAGGGTGTTACATGAAGAGGAACAATAAAATGAAGATAGTCATTGGAGAGAACAAGTATATACTGGAGCCGGACACGTGCAGGACAATCAGAATCTGGGGAGAGTCATAGATAAGACAAGTGCAATGTGAGAGAAATAATGGATTGGGCATTGATAATCTTGGCAGAGACTTAGGTTGGACAGGTACTAACCTTGGAGAGATGTTTAGATGGCAGAAAGAATATGTTGATAGAAATGGAGAGGACATACAGTATCTCACAAAAGTGAGTACACCCCTCACATTTTTGTAAATATTTTTTATCTTTTCATGTGACAACACTGAAGAAATTACACTCTGGTACAATTATTATTATAGTTTATTTATAAAGCACCAACATATTCCATAGCGCTGTACATAAGTTAAGTTCAGACAAAGATAAATACAAATTAACAAATAGCAAAGCAAGGAGGGCCCTGTCTTTGAGCTAGGAAGCCAATGTCCATGGTGCATTCCTAAAGTACTTAGGATAGAAAGTCGCAGACTTACAATCTACAATGTAAAGTAGTAAGTTTACAGCCTGTATAACACTGTAAATTTGCTGTCCCCTCAAAATAACTCAACACACAGCCATTAATGTCTAAACCGTTGGCAACAAAAGTGAGTACACCCCTAAGTGGAAATGTCCAAATTGGGCCCAAAGTGTCAATATTTTGTGTGGCCACCATTAAGTCCTCTTCCACTCCTACATGATGACATCACAGAGCTGGTGGATGTTAGAGACCTTGCACTCCCCCACTTTACGTTTGAGGATGCACCATAGATGCTCACTAGGGTTTAGGTCTGGTGACATGATTGGCCAGTCCATCACCTTTACCTTCAGCTTCTTTAGCAAGGCAATGGTCGTCTTGGAGGTGTGTTTGGGGTTGTTATCATGTTGGAATACTGCCCTGCAGCCCAGTCTCCAAAGGGAGGGGATCATGCTCTGCTTCAGTATGTCACAGTACATGTTGGCATTCATGGTTCCCTCAATGAACTGTAGCTCCCCAGTGCCAGCAGCACTCATCGCAAAGCGAGCAGTTGAGGCATTGAAACACGTGGGAGGTCGGAGCACTTAGAACATGCGGGAGGTTGGAACATGCGGGAGGTCGCAAAGTGAGGCAAGCAGTTGAGGCATTGAAAAACATGGGAGTTCGGAGCACGTAGGTGATGAGCGCCGAAGGCACTCATCACCTATTAGCCTTGCAAAGCGAGGCGAGCAATTGAGGAATTGACATGCGTGGGACTTAGCCTGCAAGCAGTTAAGAAACGCAGGACTTACTTTGGCTGCAAGCAGTTAAGGAACGTGGGACTTACAAAAAAATAAATCCGACTTCAGAATCTCAGGGGCACAAAACAGACCTCTCAAAAATATGACTTTAACGGCCGAACGGCGGAAATCGAAAAACAAGAGAAAATAAAAACAATCTATAAAAAACACTCACACACAGCACGGGGGGAATGCCATCTGGGAGTGAGGTTGCACGAAAATTTAAGCTGAATTTGCAGAGTTTCGGCATTCGAAAATCGCATAAGCGAGGAAAAAAATGGCGGACGAAAAAAAATGTCAATGTGAGGCACGTACGAGTTAGACAGGAACGACCTCGGAATCTCAGGGCAAAAAAAAAAACGACCTTGCAAAAATAGAAATTTAAAGGGCGAATCGCTAAAATCGAAAAACACGAAAAACAAGAAAAAATAAATAAAATAAAATAAATATAAAAACACACTCACAGACAGCAAGCAAGGATGCCTGGAAATGAGGTTGTATGCAAATTTAAGCCGAAATTGCAGAGTTTCGGCACTTGAAAACAGCTAAGCGAGAAAAAAAATGGAGGACGACAAAAAGTGAAACGAGGCTGAAGGAGACCAAAGTTCGCAAATCACTGCCAGGCACATACGAGTTAGCCAGGAATGTAGGAGATGCACAATATACCATTACAACGGACAGAAAATACTCCCGAGACAAGTAACACATAAAAAAAATCTGCCATTTTACAACACTAGCTTACAAATAATATTACTATTCTAAAATGGCACTTTAGCCGCCTAAACAAACAGTTTGGCCTAGTGCACGCAGCATATTTACACTGCTCACTTGGCACATTGCTGTCACTTTCTCCTCGGGTGATCAACACTCCAACTGTACATTTTCAGATGCAGGAAAATTCAAAGAGATTGTTAGCTCTTCAGGATATTGATTGCTGCATGTTAAATATAAATAGGTAAAGTATATTCATTTGTTAATTAATATTAATTTATTAATTTACTGTACGAAATACATTTTATATTTTACACTGTACCTATATATCTGGCTTCGCGATGAGTGGCGAAGGTGATTGTTGCCAAACAGGAAAATTAGTACACGAGGGGGGAGGCTCACAATGAGCGCTGAAGGTCCTCAGAGGAGCAAAAGCCTTACATTGTGTGGCAAACAGCATTGCCATGGCTTAAAATGTTATTGCCCCATCATTTTTGAGTCGCTAGTATGCATATAATAAGTATTATCTAGGGAGAGACCAGTACAATTTATAGAGAGACAATTAAAGAACAGGAAGAATCATGGAGACATTAGGGAGAAATATGGAGGGGCCAGGTATAATTTGGTGACCGATGCAGAGGACAGGTACAATATGGAGAGATGCGTGAAGAGTATAGCATCGATTTCAGGGAACACACCCAGTATCGCCTACAAAAATATATATGTGTATCCCTAATAGTTCCTTTCATTTTCAAATGTAATGGACAATGCAAACTTTCCTCAAATGCATGCTGGTACCTGATACAGTTGAGATCATCCTGAGAACCTTGAAATGTTATATCTACATGTAGAAAACAGGGAAGTAGGATCTAGTGACCATTTCCAATAATATTCTGCAATTTATATTTTTTCAGTCTGAAACAATCTAGCAATTACTATATATCATTGTACCTCCAAGAATGTAATGCACAGTAAAATTAATAAGTAAAAATGAAGTGGTGATTGTGCATAGTCTGATAATCCCTTGGAATTTACAGCCTTATTAAATTGCTATTCGGCCAATTGAATAGGGCTCTATATAAGCAAAGAACATATTTTTTTAACAGAAGTTTTTAGTTAATGAAGACCTTGCTGTTAGATAGAAGTTCACTAACTAAAAACCTATGTAAAAAAATATGCTCTTATATAGAGCCCTATTCAATTGGCCAAATCGCAATTTAATAAGGCTGTTAGTTATGGAGAATAAAATCCAGAGATTTCATCTGCAGACTTCATAGTGTCCATGGCCCTCATTCAATTGCAATTTGCCCAATTGAATAAGGGTCTAAATAAGCACATAACATATAACAATATTTTTTGAAAGAAGTTTTTAGTTAGTAAACATCTATCCAAAAGCAAGGTTTTCCCTAACTAAAAACTTATTTGAAAAAAATATGTTATGTGCTTATTTAGAGCACTATTCAATTGGCCAAATTGCAATTGAATGAGGGCCCTAGAATGTTAACACTTAGCCATGTTAAAATATGCCGGGAGCAAATGCCACATCACATAATTTTGGCCATACATGTCAACAATTTTACTTGTAAGAAAAGTCAATTAAAATCTATGGACAAATTGTTAATACATTTAGATTTATGTGATCTAGCTTTATGTTCACTAATTATATCCCACTTACAAATGATCTCTTCCAACGGTTCCAAATCTGTGGTCTGTGATCTTCTCTTAGGGTGGTCTATTGATTAAATGGAATTACAAAAAATATATATATGAAAACTTACATAACTAAGAACTTAAAAATGCATGAACATGTAAGAGACAAGTAGCATAATATTGTATTTTATTCATTAAAAGTATACAGGCTATCCCCTTCAGGATCGCTACCTTGTTGTGGTGATTGTAAGTTTGCGAGTTTTCAATCTTGTGTCAGGCCTTGGAAACAAGCTCTATGTACATTTGATTTTATGCTCAAAAACAGGGCCCTCCATTCTTTACAAGGTGTTTAATTTGTTTTCTGCTATGTACTAACCCCTGTACAGCGCTACGGAATATGTTGGCGCGATATAAATAAAGATAATAATAATAATAATAATAGGTGCTTGTGTACTTCAATGAAGCTGTGAGCTTTACCATGTTGGGCAGATCATAGCAGAGAGGTCAGATAAACATTGCAGTCCACTGGAAAAGGAACTGGCAACCCACTCCACTCTTTGCCAAGATAACCTTATGTATAAGCACAACCAGAGACAAAATGATATGGCTGGCATGATGTGGTCCAAAGGGTCACGGAGAGTCAGACACAACTGAATAACTAAGCAACAACCATACAGTCTATACTGCTATACACCAATATAGCACTTCAATATTAAGCTGAAAAAATATGAAGGGATTTTTCAAAGACCCTCAGGAATTTTTAACAGGCCCCTCTATTCTCATCCAGTTTACGTTAATAACTATATTCACCTTTATACAGCAGAATGTTTTGCAACCTGTAAAAATATAGTTTTCCACATGCATACTATTTTGAAATTGAAACCATACTAATCCAGGCAAATAGAATAAATCTTCACAGAACTTTATAGCAATAATGAAGTGCCAATAAGTGCGTGCAGACATACAAATGCACATAAATAAGCAATGTACGATAAGAGCCTTACACATTTCTCCAAAGTAACATTATTCTGCAGCTTACAAACACTCTGGTATTCTGAGAATTTATACAAGATCTTAGACTGGAAAGTTTTAGCATAAGAAGTATGAAACTGTTTAGCAATACAAACACTCACATAATCTAATAAAGACTCCCATACTCCAACAAATAAAATGTTATGAACATCGAATTTTTTTTGCATTGTTACATCTTTGCTATTCAAACTGCTGTACATGCACAAAATAAGACTGAGCAGTTATACAGACACACTATGCAGCATAACAAAGGAAATTACATTTCCGAGCCAAAATAGTACAATGGTTTATGCCAGCTTGCTTCTACAAATATTATCAGAATGCTTGAGGAATATTGTGTTTTAGATGAGGAATGAAATTAGGAATTTTAGAACAGGGTGTACCTGAAGTGTCATCTTTTGTTTCAATATATAAAATATTATGTATGCATTAATACATACAATTACTTATTCAAAGAGAAAAACACAAAAAGGCATTTATATTTGATAAAAATATACTATATATTTTCATGGAATTTTGCAACTATATACATAATAAGAACAATACATGCATCATTATTATATTAGATACCTTCTTTGATAAATGAACACATATTAGTACAGTAACCAGAGATTTGTAGAGATAATGTATCTCTAACACTAGGGTCTGTCATCACCTATTACTAACAAGCAACAGTGAACCAGTATTGCAAGGAGAGCAGCCCAGGTAGCTGTGATAAGCCCACTCCACATCAACCTTTTCATCACTGACATTGGAACACCCTGCCCCTCCCAGCCAGCCCCACGCAACAACACTCTTTGGCTACTCTACAATACGTGCTGCTAATGCTTTGTTTCGCTAATGGCACTGGCCCCAGTGTGCAACCTGCTGATCTCCCAGAAATCATTAAAAGCCCACTCCCATTCAGACAGCAACAACAAAGCCATACCACCCAGAAACAAGTCCGTGATGTCTTCATTCCAAGGCAAAGAGAGACACTTTTTGATTAAAATTTAACAGAGCATTTTCTGAACAGATGAATAGAGATGTTATTTTGGCAAGCTGAAAAATCAGTTTGTGTGGCTTTAAGTACATTTAAACAAATAATTCTTCCTGCAGGAAAATCACAATAAACTGAGTTTTCCAACAGTAAAGGGCACTTTTCACTTGAAAAAAAAACTGTAAAGATGTCATGATTTGAGTGGAATTAATTTATACAAATTACCTGCAACACATTTTACAATATGAAGGAAAGTGCAAAGGGATGGACATGTAAAAGAGCAAAACTAGAAGATTGTGCAGCTTCAAGCACCTGACAAGTTGGGCAGCAGCAGTAGGATGTTATCAGTTATGACACAAAACATTATGCATGCTCATGCATCCCAGTGCAGAGACATGGTTTACCATAGAATGTCCCTTTATAAGCAGGTTAGCTATAAAACAAGCAGCCACTTACTTCAGGATGAAAGCTAAGAATTAGACAAAACTCAGGAGTCGGTTGGGTATCTTTTGTTGTGTGTATATATGTAGATGATGTTGGCGCAGCTCCGAGCTCAGAGAGGCTACATGTGAAGGGAGAATGGCACACTTCCTCTGTCACTCCCCCTCCCATACTGTGTCTCCCCCTCCCGTACTGTCTCTCATCTGCATCCCTCCTCCAAGTCTCACTCTCTCCACCTCCGTCTTGCTCTTATTCTTTTAAGGCTTTATTGCCAATTTAATTCCAGAAGTATATATATGTATATATGTATTTATGTGTGCATGTTCTCTTGACTGGTCCATATCTGTGCTTAGTAAAGAACAGGCACAGAGATACATTTCCATAGGTGTGTTTAGGATTTACATTGTCCTACGTCATTCAGATTTGTACGGCCCCCCACATCCCACTTGCCGTTCCTCCCTTGCCACTTCTACATCTCAAATCATACGTTTCTGTGTGTTGATGAATATATATATATATATATATATATATATATATATATTAATTGAAGAGTGAAGCAGCCGTGAATGTCCAGTAATCTAGTAATTTAGTAATTATTAATCCATATATATATATATATATATATATATATATATTTATATTTATATATATATATATATATATATATATATATATATATATATATAGATTAATAATGAGTATTGCAATATAATTCGATACCTTTTGGATTGGACAAACGTCTTATTTATAATGACGAGCTTTCAAGAGGCTTAACCTCCCTTTATCAATTCTCAAGCAATACTACATGAGATGGAACCCTCAGTTTGAATAATAACAGCAGATGCAGATAGAGTGGAAACAGCATCTGACATCATCAGGTAAATACATATATGGGGAATAAACACAACATAGCAAAGGAAACATATATACACATGTTATATACACATATACATCAATATATACATGAAAAAACAGAGCACTGTAGTCCACAGTGATATCTTTCCTGTTGGACAAACACCTCACTAAGAGTGCAAAGTCTGTTATAGTATAAGAAGAAAAAAAAATCATATGAAATTCTGATAATGTGTTAGAAAACCCAAGTCTATATTAAGTCCTGTGTTTTTAGTGTTGAAGAATGTGATCATCTTTATTTCAAATGCTTTTCTCTCTTGGATGCTTTTAAATTTTCCTCTGAGTATTTTGACTTTTAGGTTTTGGATGGAGTGATCATTCTGGCTAAAATGGTGTCCTACTGGGCTACAATAACTGTCTTCATTATGTTTTCTTATTGAATGCCTGTGTAAATTCATCCTTAAATGCATTTTTTGGCTGGTTTCTCCAATGTAACAGCCTGTGTCACATCATTATTAATCTATATATATGGATTAATAATTACTAAATTACTATATATATATATATTATGTCAGAAAGTTTTAAACTGCGTATAGACATTTTTGTGCAAATACAAACATATCCCAATGCGCTGTACATAGAGTAAGCCTGGTGTAGGGCTAAGTGTGTATACCCTGATTACTGCATTTACTGAAAACAAATAACTATTGCCTTCTCTTGTGTATATCTAGATTTTATATTTATATTATATTTTATTTTTCAAAAATGCTTTCCTAGCATCATTAAAAGACCACTTAATTCAGCACAATTTAGAGCACACCACTGTAAAAGTCTCCTAGAAGCATGTTGATATATTGTTTTAATTTTAAATAATTTATTTCTTATAATCACTTATTTCTAAATAAGTGCATTTTTCGCTGATAAATTAATAAATTAAATCTCTGTTTACATATGTCACTGGCAAGCCCCCAGACAGACCCACAGCAACAGCTCTGTGTAGTGGGCATAAGCAGAAAGAGAGTTAAGCCTTCACAAATTCATCTGTGCAGAGACAAAAATACTGGAAACACCTAAACAGGACAGTTGTGGGTTAACTGCTTGCTGCAATCCTGAATTCAGGGAAAATTACTATAAATCTTTGTCTTCACTGCCATTCAGCATATGTTATTAATCATGGAATAGTCAGGAGGCAGGAAACAGTGTGTTTGTAAACAGACTTAAAACGTTAGATCTCCAATGTAGCATTATTCTGCAACTTACAAACACGCTGGTGTTCTGAGAACTTATACAAGATCTTAGACTGGAAAGTTTTAGCATGAAACTGTTTAGCAATACAAATAGTCACATAATTTTAAAAAAATATGATTTTAACATACAATCTTGTGTTGTTTCACACCAGAAAGAGCACCTACAGTGAGGTAAATGGCCCTTTAAATACTTTTCAAAATTTCAGATTACTGGCAAATTGTGGCACATAAATATAAAAAAAACTTTCAATAATGAATTTATATGAAATAATCTCAGTTTACTAGGCAGAAAAAAAAAGAATGAAATCCAAAAGAAACAAGAGCTTAATCAAAATCCTGTTTTTATATTATTCTGACTAGCCTAGGTTGAATGATTTTGTTACACTGCAATGATTTGGCTCCACACAATAACATGGGATTTAGAAATATATTGCTAATTTATTTTGTTATAGGTGGGACACAAAGGTGGTTGCAGTCCCTCAGATTTACTGAGAACCAAATAAAAGGAGAAATAATGTTTTTTTCCAAATAACTTTAGCTGTATCTTTACTTAAAATGAATACCTATTTACATTTCTTACTGATACATCTACAGAAATAATCTCGGCCAATTTGATCTGTCATAAATGTTTAAAAAATTGGTCCCAAAAAAGATTGATCAAGTCACACTGTAGTTTTTTTTTAAAATGCATATACCGTAAATATACTCGAGTATAAGCCGACCCGACTATAAGCCGAGGCACCCATTTTTCCACAAAATACTGGGTCAAATGAGTGACTCGAGTATAAGCCGAGGGTGGGAAATGTGCTGCCCCCTGTGTCCCTCTTGTGCCCTCTGTGTCCCCCTCTTGTGTCCCCCTCTCTCTCCGTGTCTCTTCTCCCCTCTCCCTTCCCTGTGTCTCTTCTCCCCTCTCCCTTCCCCGTGTCTCTTCCCCCCTCCCTTATCACCCTCCTCAACCCCACTCCTCAACCTCCCTCCTCATCCTCAACCTCCCTCCTCATCCTCAACCTCCCTCCTCATCCTCAACCTCCCCACTCAACCCCCCCATCCTCAACCCCCCATCCTCTCTCCTCAATCCCCATCCTCAACCCCCCTCCTCAACCCCTCCTCCTCCTCCTCAACCTCCCTCCTCATCCTCAACCTCCCTCCTCATCCTCCCTCCTCACCCTCAACCTCCCTCCTCATCCTCCCTCCTCAACCTCCCTCCTCAACATCCCTCCTCAACCTCCCTCCTCAACCCTCTCCTCAAACCCCCCATCCTCAACCCACTCATCAACCTCCCTCCTCAACCCTCTCCTCAACCCCCCATCCTCATCCTCAACCCCCCATCCTCAACCTCCCTCCTCAACCTCAACACCCCTCAACCCCCCTCCTCAACCTCAATCCCCCTCAACCCCAACCCCCCTCCTCAACCCCCCTCCTCACCCTAAACCACCCACAACCCCCCTCCTCAACCTAAACCCCCCTAAATACCTCCCCGTCGTCACCTTGCCGGCACCCGCTATATGATAATGACGCGGCACGCATGTGACGTCACATGCGCGCCAGGTCAAGGAGCTGAGGCCGGAGCAGAAGCAGGTAAGTGAGGGGAGAGGGGGAGGTATTTAGGGGGGTTTAGCTTGAGGAGGGGGGTTGAGGAGGGGGCTTGAGGTTGAGGAGTGGGGAGGGAAAGAGACACGAGGGGTAGAAAGACATTGGGTGGGGGTAGAGACACGGGGGGGGGGGTAGAGAGACATGGGGGGGTTAGAGAGACACAGGGTGGAGAGTGACTCGAGTATAAGCCGAGGGGGCCCTTTTTAGCCTTAAAAAAGGGGCTGAAAACCTCGGCTTATACTCGAGTATATATGGTAATTGTAGGTGTCAAGTATAGTCTACATTAACTTAATTTTTAAAACTCAATTTAAAGAGTTGGCATAACAGTTTTTATTTTTTTTAAACTGTGTTTTGGATTCAAGACCTAGATTGTTAAATAGTTACATAGTCACATAGTAATTGAGGTTGAAAAAATACTTTTAATCCATGTGGTTTAACCTTTTTCGATCTCCTCTGATGCAATATGCAGATTAATTGTTGATTGTTAATTGAAGATAAATTAAGATTCATACGATCCAATGGCTCTGATGTACCCATTAGCACCTAAAATGAACACCCTTACCATCAGCCCCATTAAATTCCCCTAACCAGTAAAATCGTAGCTCGTAACCTTGGCTTTGCAAAACTTAAGGCTATTACATTGGCCTCTTAACGCTACACGCAAACGACTTGCGGGTTAGGTGCGAAAATGCAGAAAAGAAACTACTAGACTTGGAATGTGGAACTTCGCAGCCGCAAATCCTTTGTTCTCTTAAGCCTGAGACTGCTTTGTTCCAATTTAGCTATTTAATTGCTTCAAAATCACTGGTGTTCAGACTTGTAACTCGCAAATGGAGCCAAGAAGCCAACGAGTGCTAGAGAGGACCCGCAAGGGGGTAAAGTCCAATCTGTAGCACTTTAAATGCAAATATCACCATACCACTGTACTTTTAGTAAAAGGGAAAGTGATGTTAGGTCTTAGAATTAGTAGACCAACATCCCCATCTCGCAAATCGGCCCCGAACTCGCATGTAATAGAATATCATATTTACGGCTTTATCAATATTGCATTATATCTGGAATGTGGGTCCTATCATAACTCGTAATTGAACCCCGTAAGACTTTGAAAATCCCACCTCCATTTTTCAGTGACGTAATTCTGACGATCTCTGTATTCCATTCATTGGCTCCATCCCAACTCGTAACTATGAGTTAGACTAATTGATCACGATCACAGCTGCAGATCCGATGAGCGAAAAATGTTTTACAGGTTTGAGTCGCAAGCAAGCAGCCTGTTCAAATTTAATAGCACCTTAAATCCGCAAGTTTGCGCTGGTTGCAGGTCTCATGTTGCACATACAAGGTTCGTATTTAATGTGGCTGCATGAGTATCAGCATGAGAATCAGAGAAGTAGAGGGTTAAATATAGGGAGCTATTTACAGTATAGCTTGCTTGTCACACAGCTTCATGTTAGCTAATGTACTAACAATTTCCACTGGTATATATACTTACTTTAAGTATCCAATTATATAAAAAGCTAGTTATTTTTTTAACATCTCTACTTACCTGTGTATAATACAACCACATTATTGTGGTTATATTTGCATCAATAAGTGGCTAACTTACCAATCTGTTTTTTTTCCCTAATGTCCCTCAGGGTGCCTAAAAAGCTATGCAAATGGTTCCTTTTTCTTAAGTGGTATTACTGTTCATGCGTGAAATGAAACACTGAAAGAAGAAGCTGAAAAGAGATTTGCTTTCTGGAACTTTTTCCAGGCTTAGCTTTTTGATGTGGTAGTGTAGCTTAGTGATGTCTCTTTTAATTCTATCCCCTGTATTAAAAAAACAAAACATTACCTGGCATGTTTGACTCCCTTAACTTGAACAGATAGCCCACCTACTGTAAATGTATGCTTTCATTAATTATTAGGTTACTAGTAGAGATGTCGCGAACAGTTCGCTCGCGGACTATTCACAGCGATTTTGGCATGTTCGCGTTTGCAGCAGACGGCGACACATGCGCTTTTCGGGTCGCCCCTTTACTTTATCATTGAGGAAACTTTGACCCTGCACCTCACAGTCAGCAGACACATTCCAGCCAATCAGCAGCATACACTCCCTTCCAGAGCCTTCCATCTGAAGGACAGGCTAATATTCTGCTCTGTTTCACCAGTCATAGTTGGTGTACCATACATTGAAAAAAAACAACCCTTTTTTCCTTTAATCTAATTTCAGTTGCCTGCCTGTGTCAGGCTCACAGCTTATATTGTGCTCAGTGAAATAAAACAACACTTTTTTGACTGTAATAGATTGAATAGCAATTGCCTGCCTACAGGCGTGTGTGTGAAGCCTATTGCATCTACTCTGCCAACTTTTACGTCATATCTGGTGCAACCGTAGTGTACAGTGACATAAAACAACACTTTTTTGACTGTAATAGATTGAATAGCGAACCGAAAATTTGATGTTCGCGACATCACTAGTTACTAGACATTCATCATAATAATAATAATAATAATTAAATTCATATAAAACTTTTCATGGAGCTTAAATGAGTCATGGAGCTTAAAGGACCATCTATAAACATTTTGATTTTAAAGGCATACTGCCCATGTTATTAAAAAAACTATATTTTACTTTTAGCCAATGTTCAGCTCTGAGTCACTCTAGGAGGCTTCTATGTAAATTTTAGGGTAATTTGTTAGAGCACACTGTTCCTCCAGAATCTGTAAGTGAGCCCCACAGCAGTTACGTGTACAGCCATGCACACAACTTCATAATTTATATAGAATCCTCCTATAGTGACTCAGCAGCAAAGGAGGAATGTAGGGCTTAAACAAAGCTGTAAATGGAGTAAGAATGCTTCATTTTAGGGTGAGTGAAGTTATCATTGACACTACCTTAGAAATACATTGTCTATCCTTTTCAAACCCCAAAGATTGTTGGGTAACCATGACACCAGCAAGAAGCAGCTGATCCAAATAATCACTAAAGCCTGCCTGTTGCAATGAGATAGCCTAGAAAGCAATCATGTTGTTATACTAGCATCTCAACAGTGGGGTCTTCAAGAGTTTGTGAAGTACCTGCTTGACCTGCATTTGATTTGACTTCTTAAAATAACATAGAAAAGTTCAGGATGCCATTGAGATATACTATCACATACCAGTTGAAAAGAATGCAAAATAAAACACTGAACTATATGTTCATAATGTCCATCATGAGCGTAGAGGACTGTTTCCATTATGCCTATATGATCAAGGCCCATCTTGTTGTTAAATGACATTAGTGTAGATAAATTTACCACAAACTTTCCCACAATTTTTTTTAATCTATTTAGAAATGACACACTTTTGAACATTTATATCTGATATCTAATCAGATTCTTTTGGTTTTGAGTCATTGATAATTTTAGGTTATAAAATAAATTCCTAGAGACTATTGTTTAGCAAATGTCATCTAATATGTCCATGAAATTTAAATATGTTTGCTTCTGAGGCGGTAAGCTATGGCAAACCTGAAAAAGCTAGTAAAAAGTAAAGACATTAAACTATAAAAAAAGAAGTCTGAGCATGGTATAATTGATGCCTTTGATTTGTGGTGTTGGCGAAAACAGATTAGAGTACCTTGGACTGCGAGAAGATCCAATAAATCAGTACTTCAAGAAATCAAGACAAACTGTTCACTAGAAGGAATGATCATGAGGCTGAAGCTCAAATATTTTGTCCATATCATAAGACAGGAGTCCCTAAAGAAGACTCTGATTCTGAGAAAGATTGAAGGACACAAAAAAGGGGACTGACCGATTAAGTAATTGAAGCAATGAACATGAACTTGATGGAACTGAGAAGGGCAGTGGATGACAAATGTGCCTTGCGTGCTGTGGTCCATGGAGAGTCGGACATAACTGAACAACTAAACATCATGTCTTCCTTTATGCCTTCCAGTGTCTCTGCTTGGCTGTCTTTTTGTCTTCCACATATTTATTGTATTACCTTTTTGTTCTTCTTTTCATTGATTTTATAAAAGGCTTCTCTTTGTTTATCTGCCCCACTATCCATAACATTCCTTATTAAGATTGTTTTTAATTAAGCCATCAAAATCTTTATAACTCTTTTGGGACAGAATAACAAATCTCTCCATTAATTATTGATTTTTATCAGCATGATCAGCTGCTACATTTCATTATTTATAACATACACAGAATTAACAAGTTTATCTACAGTTTGAAAGGTGCATCATATTTTTCAGAATAGATCTCTGGTGTTGTACATCTGAATTTGGTATCTTTTCATGTGACAACACTGAAGAAATGATACTCTGCTACAATGTAAAGTAGTACGTGTACAGCCAGTATAACAGTGTAAAAAGCTCTGGTGAACTCCATGCCCATAAGGGTTAAGGCAGTGCTGGAAAATAATGGTGACCACACAAAATATTGACACTTTGGGCCCAATTTGGACATATCCACTTAGGGGTGTACTCACTTTTGTTGCCAGTTACAGACAGTTTAGACCTTAATGGCTGTGTGTTGAGTTATTTTGAGGGGACAGCAAATTTACACTGTTCTACAGGCTGTATACTTATTACTTTACATTGTAGCAGAGTGTCATTTCTTCAGTGTTGTCACATGAAAAGATATAATAAAATATTTACAAAAATGTTAGGGGTGTACTCACTTTTGTGAGAAACTGTAACTGGAGACACCTCGGTGTACAACAATTCAAGGCAGTTGTTAGTCTCATGAAACAATAAATGTAAGCCTTTGCAATGCAACTTTTTTTTATATAAAACTTAATGATTAAAGGACATCATGTGATGACCAAAAATGTAATGCATATATATTGTGGATCCAGCTCTATATTGTATAGTCTAAAATGCAGCACTGGCCTTATGGCAGGTGGTAGGTTTGGATATGACACAGTGTGCTTTGATTTGGAACTGATGAAGACAAAAGTAACCATCTGTGGAGTGATCTATTTGTTCTCGCCAAATCATTGGAACAGCAACATTCATGTTGACCAACTTGTGAGAGGTCTGACACAGATACAACAACAAAAATGAGGGGCCCAACTTTTATATTGGTCACTGACTTTGCAATCCAAGGTAAAGATCATAACAATTCCTAATAAGAGGAGTAAAACCACGTTTAGGATTTTTAAATATCATCTCATCGCAAATGTAGCAAAAGGAGTCCAGATGAATACATTTTCTTTGCATTGTTCAACTTTGTATTATGAACATAAAATGTACATAGAACTACACAAATAACAGATACTCACATAAAAAATTAACATATCTTAATGCTGTATGAATGTGTTATATAGCACAATGTATTATATTAAAGTGGACGTAACTTTAATACTATGGGTTATAGAACAATTCTGAGAACATCTGTGAAATCAGTGGGATAAATTATATATAGCACAACCCTTATTTGCTCTGAGACAAAATCTTTGTTGACCTGTGTAATTTGCCTCAATATTACTAGACACAAACTGCATGATCCTATATCAAGGTAAGCTCAGAATGGTCATGGAACTCCTTAGTGACTTGTACTGTAATAACCTCTTTATGTACAGTAGATGGGCGGTGCATGAATCTATATTCAGTGTATTTCTTGTTGACTTAATTGCCGATAATCAGCCTTATTCATACAGAGTGAACATTATCCTTTTTTAGTTTACAACAACCCAATGGAGATGAACTAGAGGGGCTTCATTGTTAATTATAAGCTGCAATTTCCACATTTTTATTTCCGAAAATTACAATATAAAGAACCTATAAGCTATAAAATAAAGAAGCTCCTACATCCATGCAAACAAGGGACATTTCAATATAGATTTTGACTCATCTGCCCCATCTTAAATGCCTATTCTCCTATTTGTGAAAAGAGTATGCTTAATTATTCACAATGTCATAGTCACTTTTATTGAAAGGCTTTTCCTTACATCTACTACTCTAACTATGGAGAAGTATATTTGTAAACTTTTTGTTAACTCAACTTTAAAATAATATGCTGTCATAGAGTTAAATTTGTGGTATAAATAACAAATTTGTTTTCTACATAGATGTACGAATGAATACTTCCGATTATAAAATATAAATATATTCATTGCATGCAAGTAGGGTTCAACTATGGTTAAAATGAGCTTTAATTAATTTAACTTAATTAGTTATATTTTGATAAACTAATGCGATGATAAAAAATGACCACTGCAGTATTTCGTAAAAATTAGTTTAATATGTTTTTTTTTAAATTGACTGGCAATTAAAGGCATTTTCAATTAAAACAAATGATTTAGATATTAACAGCCTCATTAAATTAGCCCTGGTAGTTGCCTCGGTCCTCGCAAAATAAAATTTTTTTTTGTGTTAGCGAGGACCGATTCCTCAATATTTACCTCGCAGCCTGCTTTGCGAGGTGAGACCCAAAAACGGCAGAGAATAGGCTCTGAGAGAGCTACGTAGTAACATGCAGCCATAAATCTATGCGGTGAACCTCGCACCTTGAAAGAATCCCTATGGGCACAAAAAAGTGCCCGCAAGGAATCCTAAAGCCTATACGTGCTGCCTCGAAACAGCCCGACACAGCCGTCTGAGGATCCCCCCTGCTCCCTAAACACATCCCCCGCTGCATTTAAAAGTTTTAAATTTCCTGCTGCTGGTCCTTAAAGGGCCCGCGGCACACCACTAGCCAATACCAGACATGGGGGTACTGTAAGTACACTAATAAATACATTATTAATATAGCCGTAACTACAATACATTTCCCCCTATCTAGCCATAACCCCCTATCTAGACATAGTCCCCTATCTAGTGTAGCATTTAGACTTTGTCATGAGGGTCCTGGAAGACCCCCATGGCATTTGTAGAGTTAGCCTAGGGGTTAATAGTGTCCTAGAGGGGTCTATATAGACCCCTATTGGACTGAGGGGGTTAATTTTAGTCTCATGGGGATCTATATAGACTCCCAATGAGTGATGGGGTTAATTTTAGGTGCCGGGGGGTACTTATAGTACCCCCTCGGCTTGGCGGTAACCATTAGTGTGCCGCGGGCCCTTTAAGGAGCCGCGGGGGGAAATTGAAACCCCGCAATTCGCCGGGCTTGAATTCAAAATTTGAAATTTTAAATCCTGAAGATGCTGTGAGGGTCACGATTTGTGACGATCGGGACGCTCTGCAGCAAGGGAAGGGGTTAATATGGGGAGCTTGCAGGGGTCCTGATCTTATACCTGCAGCAAGGGTTAATATGTGCACATTGCAGGGGTCCTTATAGGACCCCTGCATTATAGGGTTAATGTGTGAACCTTGCAGGGGTCCCAGTAGGTCCCCTGCATTATAGGGGTGATGTGGGGACACTGTGAGGACACTGCAGGGGTCACGATCAGGTCCCCTGCAGCCATTGGGGGGCTTAATTGAAGTAGCCGCAAGGGCTTCACAGGCCTTGTGGCTGCTTAAGTAAGCTGCGGCCCTTTTGGGCCGTTTTGCAGGCTTGGCGGAGGGCTGACCGGAGAATTTGAATAGGGTTGTGGGGTTTCATACGGCCAAATGTCTTGCGGCCATGTGGGATCTTATAATGCGGATTTAATTCTTAATGATAGTTAAGCAAACAAAACCCTGTTGTTTGACTCCTACAGGGATACTAAACTTTGAGGCATTTTCCATACCACAATTGATGACAGATTCACAGCTTGTCAGTTCTATGTGCAATAATGTACACCGTATTATACATAGTGCAGCAGGGATGCAACGTTTATATGAATTAGAAATTTTGTTTGGGTGACAAACCAGCAGTAAATGCATCTGACCTATTTTTGGAACTGTCACTTTAAGAAAATCACTGTGAAGAATTTCCTGCATACTTCTAATAGGACATCCATTGGGACTATGTGTAATTGCTATTTTAATTGTTATATCTTGTAATTATGTTACCGTTGGCGCAATAAACCAATTCATTTTTTAAGTTGTGCAATATGTGTCCCTCTTTGCTATCCATAGAACTGTATTCACAGAGATAGAGTTATCTGTTTTATGTTATTTGCATTAAATATATTTTTATAACATTAAACAATAATGCATTTTCCATTAATTGTATTTATTTGTTGTGATTTTACACAGGAGACAGTCTAACTCATTAGCCTAGCATGATATTTCTGTAATTCAGCAGCACAAAGCTGCATTCTGCACTATATATCCAGGGCAACGTTAGTTTGAAAGTATTTCCCTGTCTGAATGCTCTTCATCCATATTTTAAGAACAGCAGTTTGAGAAACATGTAGTTCTTGATTTGCTAAAGAGGTTTTTGCTGTGGCCCCTTAGTGTTATTTACAATACATTTTATTTGTGTTCCTATATAAACCAGTATTTTTCTACAAAATAGCATTTCATTAATAAAAGTATAATCAAATCTACCAGGTCCAATGTATTTTCTATTCATTAATTATTAAAGTGTTTGTCAATATGCCAGTGAATGCATTATATATTTTACCATAAACACAGTGCTGATTAATACAGTGATGAATGACTAAGCTTATTTCGCACATGAAGAGACAATTTCACCTTAGTTCCAGTAGGTCTGTGCTGAATTTTGCATTATCGTATATTCTTCACTATGAGATACATTAAATAAAGTAATATGATTTAGTGCTGAATAATCCTTTACCATATTCCTAGCCAAGAGTACTCATTTTGTCGTGATTCGAATGGAATTCCACACATTCATAATACTTTACACTTTTTAAATATATTTTTGATTGGATTCTGTTATCTGAAGAATGTTTTTAAGTTTGCTTTTGTTTATATTTTCTGTATCACGTACTAAAATATTAATTGAGGGTTCACTTCAGTCTGTCCTGGGAGTTTTTTTTTTTTTTCCTTCACAGAGATATTCCTTCCAATTAGTTCTCCTCACATCCCATTTACCTTAATCCCCAATAGACGGTGTCTCCTGTGCCATCACTAACATATTTCTTATATTTATAATAGTTTAATCATAACATAAAAAACATACAAACCAAATAATTGTTAACTGTTGTATTATTGACTTGGTAGAAGGTCCCCAAACAAATGCAATATAAGATAAAAACAAACATATTTTTTTCTGTTCATGACAGCTTGTATTTAGGATTGTATCACATGCCAATAACTAATCTAAATGTTTTTGTGTTAGACAGTACTGCTATATGGTTAGGTTAACAGTGACATTTACGAACCTGAACAAGCAATTGTTTTGGAATATTGTATACAGTATATGTTTAAAAGTGATGCAAGATTTCCAAGCAAATAAATTATTGAACAGTCATTGCATCAGAAAGGAAAGCGTCCACTGAGACTGTGTAAAAAAGATTTTTGTAACACATTGTTGAGGATGTGAGTAACTTACACTACTTAAATAAATGCTGAACCATTAAACATCATTAACACTCTAACAGATGGACCCATGATTTAAAAACATAATGATTTTTTACTTTCCTTAAATGCCACATGCATATTTTGTCACTGGTGTAGTAATATATATTGACATAACTATTTAATGATTGTTTATCACTCTGTTAAATATATTATCTATTTTTTAGACCGTGAAGAAAAAATGCCTAGTTAAAAAGAATACTTGCTTATAAAAAGAAAGGCTTTATAAATAGAAAATAGCTAGGTGATATGAGCATAAACAGGAGTGAATACCTGGTAATCGATAAATGTTTGATGTTTATTTCAGCTGACACAGATATCTCACATCATACTAGATTATAGTATGTGGCATATTCATAAAGCAAGACCTCAATCAGTGCATTCTGATTGGTTAGACTTTTAACTTTTAATCTAATATGACGATTCTGATTGACTGAAATATGATAGACACATAATTCCATTAACTGGAATCTGCAAATATTCGCATATAAGGTCAAAAAAACATCAGTTTGCAGAGAAGCTCTTCTGTGGAGGGTGTCAAAAGGACAGGTAATGTATATTTCTCTCCTTCAGGTGAAATTGTGTTTCTTTATGCAATCTTTTTTTTAGTGTTAGGGACTATAGAGTTCCTTATGAATACCCTTGGGGGGTGGGGGTGGGATCCACAGCGATGTGGGTCAGTACCTTAGTATACTATGTGGGTCAGTAGGGACCTTCATCTCATAGGGGTAATATTCGGGGCCATGGGATTCCATAGGGAACACCATGGTTATACATTTGTTGGGGGATACTCTGGCTCATGGAGGGTAGCTAGTATTATGGGGGAATCAATGGGGATACTTGGGCTCATGGGGTATTGGTTAGGGTATTGTTGGGTTACCATGGATCACCTGGCTCATGTGAGGTAGAGATATTAACCCGGTAATCGTGTCAGATTTAAACTAGTAGTGTCTTGATATCGACAGATTTGAGGCATCCAGGCTTCTCAGAGACATTTCTGTGACTTTAAAGTGGGTTGAAAAAAACTGTATGCTTCAGATATTGTTATGGGTGGTATGTGATAGTGATTTTTATAATAGTTATGGGACAGGTACCTGGGGCTTATGATATTAGGGACATTTTGAGCACTCTGATAGCATTTCTCTGGAGTTAGTTACATGTTTGATGTGATGGCTAGGTAGTGATTTACGAGTCCCCCATGGCACCCAAAATTAACCCCTATACAATAGGGGTCTCCAAATTCTTCCATGGTATATCTAAGTATAAACATGGACCATGACACCATGACACCTAAAGTTAACCCCTATTCATAGTTACATAGTTACATAGTATTTAAGGTTGAAAAAAGACTTTCAGTCCATCAAGTTCAACCTTTTAAGATCTCCTCTGATCTGCAATATGCAGATTAACTATTAATTCATTAGTTGTTAATTAATTATTAATCAATTATTTAATGTTTTTTTTTTTTTTTTTATTATTATTAATTAGTCCAGAGGAAGGCAAATAGAAAAAAAAAAAAAAAAAAGCGAGACTTAGCCAATTGTCTCAAGGGGAAATGTAAAAATTTGGATCATAACTGTCTCTCTAATTATCCATGATAACCCTGAATACCCTTTTTAATTAGAAATAAATCTAGTCCCCTTTTAAAGTTATCTATCGAATCCGCTGTCACCACCTCCTAGATTAACCACCCTTACTGTGAAGAACCCTTTTCTTTCTTTGAGGTGGAATATTTTTACTTCTAACCTCAAGAGATGTCCTCTTGTCAGTTGAAAACCTCTTGGCACAAAAAGCTCCCCCGACAAATCTTTATACTGACCCTGGATGTATTTATATAAGGTAATCATATCTCCTCTTAGACGCCTTTTTTCTAGAGAAAATAAGTTTAATTTGGTTAGTCTTTCTTCATAACATAGCCCCTCCATTCCCCTTATTAGTTTTGTTGCCCTTCTCTGTACCTTTTCCAGCTCTAAAATTTTCTTTTTATGAAGTGGTGCCCAAAATTGTACTCCATATTCCAAATGAGGGCGTACTAGAGATTTGTATAGTGGCAGAATTATATTTGCTTCCCTGGCTTCTATACCCTTCTTAATACATGCTAATATTTTATTTGCCTTTGCAGCTGCTGCTTGGCTTTGAATACCCTTAAAGACCCCAAAAGACCCCTATAGTATTTCAAAGTATAACCACAGGAGTCTGCATCTAAAAATTAATCCCCAGACATGGAGGTCCCTAAAGAATTATAGATGCCACAGGTATCTATAAGCCCCGTGATGGGGGTTGATGTTAGATGCCATGGAGGTCCTTACAGGATGTCTGTGGCACATGGATTCATTTTAGATGCAATGGAGGTCCTTTAAGGTCAATCAAGTCTCAATGGAATGCCATGGAGGTCCTTTAATGTCAACCAAGCCTCAAATACAACACAATTAAGGTGCTAGGTTGATAATAAAGTCAGATTTGATGGTGGTATACTTCTCAGAGGCGTTTTGTGTGTCTCTACACGTAGGATTTAAAAAAAAAAAATAATCTCAGGACTTAAAAGCACCTTTAAGTTAACATATATATCTCAGTTGGAACAATACGATGGTCTCTTTGAAAACAAATCAATTGGACAGCTACCTGCTTGTGCGCTTTTTAGGAACTTAATACCGTTCAGTGGCCATTTCTTGTAAGTTTATTTGAGTGGTGTGATGTGTTCATTCTGTTTAGGCTGATATGTGATAGATTCCTGACTAAGTTGTCTTCTGGGCATGCATTCCTTAGACAGCATGACTTTTCTGGATGCTTTTTGTATTTTAATTACTTTATCAAGTTCCTTCCAAACAATGGCCCCCATTCAATTGGCCAAATCGTAATAACTTGTAAATCAGCTTGTAAAAGTTACAAATATTCAATTGGATACATTTAACTATTCGCATTCCAATTGCGGGTTACCCGCCAACAATCACTATAGGCCATCCAAAGCCGCAAAACTGGCCATAGAACTCTACTGGTTTTAGCACAGCTCAAGATTTATAAGTGCTAAATAAGTAAAGTTACACAAAATCAATAATCTATTAGATCCGTAGCTCTAGTTTGCGACTTATGTCTTATAAAATGTATCAAGTTTCTGTCAAAAATGTTATGAGTACTGAATAGGACTCACAAGGGCTTTTTCAAACACTTATCACAGCTGCAGCGGCAATTTAAAACACACTAATGTACTTTGAAAGCATGGGAAAACATGACAATACATTAGAATTAATTCCACAACAGTCTCAAACCCACAATTATGCAATTACATTTTTTTTTTATGTTTGTGTGAAATGTATCTCGGGACATAAGGGGTTACATATCATTGACTAGAACAGTTGCTTTAATGATTTTTATTGATTTCTACATTGCTGGATTATGAGTCCAATTGCAAAATTTACTTCTCACAACACTAATTAATTTGCATTCTCTGAGTGAAGTTTAAGTATAAACTCCATGTTTTACTGATGTCTTGATGTTTTATTTAAGAAGTAAATTACGGGCTTGCTTTACATATTGACAGATCATATGATCACCCCCAAATTCTACTTACGAGTGCATGGTTTCTGTGTGGAGGCTGTGAGAGGTCAGTTGTGAGTTAGAGACAATGGAATGTGTTTAAATGTTAAGAGAAAATGTAACCGCAGCCAAAATTCTGGGTTAGAGGCAATTAAGGGCTTGATATTCTATGTGGCCCAATGTTTCCACATCATAGGGTAGAAAGCAGAGCCCAGTTTTGGAAATAGTATCTGAAATGGTATTCTTTTGTTTTGCCATGATGTCTAGTTGCTTGAAGTGTCTATGGTTAAGTTATTCCTATCAAGGGACTCAACAGTAGAAGATCCTTTGATCCCTTATTCCAAAATTCCTTACTATTTGCAATCTAGGCTTTAATATCTTTGAAGACAGGTCTAAAAGCTGCCCCTGCTACTAAATACGGCTTCTTCATGCTATTCATGGAGATTACAAATGAGAGGGTATCATATAAAGGAAGTTTTTCTCTCTTATTTGTCTCACAACTGGGCAAGCTAAAATACATGGCAAAATATATGTTCAGCGCTTACACTTCTATTTTTTTGTTTTACTGTATTTACATGGAAGGATCAGTAAGAAATTATGATCTCTCCCTACTAAAGGGCCATCATTAGAAATGGGCCTTTAAGTCATCAAAGAAAAATAATAAGTTCCATCAGAAGGAGCACATGAACTAGACTGCTCTATGGAAAAAGAAAAGGTTTTATATAGAGAAGGAGAAAGCTTGTTCTTGTCCTAATGTAGGAGGAGGGGTAAACCCACAGGTAAAATGCCATTGTGTACACTGTTAAAAAGTATACAGGAGACATGGATGTATCATAGAAGGCAGATATGTTAGCTGCAGACTGAACAGATCAGTATGTCCAGTACTCAAAGATTTAAAGCAATTAAACTCTGGGAAACACCAGCCCAGGGGAGAGGAGAGCTTCAATTGTGAGAGAGACTGAGTGGAGACAGGAGGCATTTGAACTGAGGAGAACTGCAGACCAGGAAATTGCTGCAGTCTACATACACCAGGGCTGCTGGGTCAGCATGGAGCACTGTATACCCATTGCCGCTTGGAAACTGCTGTCATCATCAGACTGGGGAGATACTTACTGGAGCTACTGGAGAGACACTCACTGCAGCCCAAAGCTACAGGAGAAACTAACTACCAGCTATTCTCAAGGTCAGAAGCAGTTTACCTTTATCTTTACACCCTCCAAGGGAAGGGACTATTTATATTAAGAGTGCCATTATTTAATAGAGTACCTGCTGTACTCTTTATGAGTCCCTGGTGGCAGGGCACACAGAGAGATGGGTGGGCCGGTGTCCTGACCACTAAGTGGTGAATTTCTGTGACCACTAGGTGGTGAAAATGTGTGACCACAGGACCTGCTACATTCCAGAGGTGATTTGGTGCACACAGATAAGGGGACTTGCTGTCTCCAATTTTGTCCTTTGCTTTATGTTTACCTGTGGCCAAATAGTGACTCAGGCTAAGTCAAGGTGTTCCGGGAAGTCAGTAAGTCCGTTTATGTAGATTTTTATTTTCCCTAGCCAAATTGCTGCTAGATTTATTTTGTATTGTTTTTCCCTCTTGCATAATAAAATACCAGTCTACTGCACCCTACTGCACATTTTGTTTTATATTCCTTCAAGATCACTTCTGTTCCTGGCGGCCATCTTTGTCACACTGGTGTCAGAAGTGGGATTTGTTGTCCTTGTTTAGAGGACTATGCCTCCACTGGCGTGGGGGATATGATAAAGTCCTTAATGATGGTAACAGCGGCACAACAGGAGACTAACCGACAACAGCAGGAGACCAACCTGCTGTTAGCCATCCAAGTGAACCAGACCCAGGCCGCTCTGTAAAAACTCTCCACCAGTCAGAAGAAGAGACCTACTTAATGTCCTTCAAAAGAATTGCTATGCATGAGGCTTGACCTCCAGCTCAGTGGGCTGAAATTCTTGCTCCTTTCCTGATTGGTACCGCCCAGCGTGCTTACTATGACCTTACGGCAGACCAAGCCTTAGACTATACAGCTCTAAAAAATAGATTCTCACCCGCGAAGGAGTAAACCCTGCTGTAAGGGCCCACAGATACCATCAGTGGAGATATTGCCGCCACCAACCTGCCCGGCAACAAATGTATGATCTCCTCCATGTCACCCGAAAGTGGCTGTGCCTTGAACAAAAGTTGCCTGACCAAATAGTGGAAACACTAGTCATGGACTGATATTGGAGGGCCTTATCCAAGGAGAAGAGAGACTGGGTAGGAGAAGGGGGGCCTAAAACCCAAGATGAGATAATCAATTGTGCAGAACGGTATCAGGCCTGTAAAGAAGTACCTGAGGGTGGAGGGACTCCGAGAAGAGAGAAGGGCCAGAACAGAGTGTAGGAGGCTTACTGAAAGGGACACTGGCTGTTCCTGGGGTCCCGCACAGGATGTTTAGAGAACCGATAGAAGGGAACCTGAAGGACAGAGAGGAGAAGAAAGACCCCCTTACAGCCCTAGAGGAAAACAGAAAATGTTCGGGAGCTGGATCAAGGTCTTTCACTGTGGGGAGTTCTGTCATATTGCTGCCCAATGGCCGAGACCTGAAAGACCCATGCAATGTGAGTTTGGGATCAAAATACCCTGATGTGACCTGATAACCCTAGTAGGACTAACAGAGACCCTGCACCCGTTCACGAAGGAAGTCCTGCTCAATGGTAGGAGAGCCTTGTGTCTAATTGACTCTGGGAGTGTCGTCACTTTAATATTGGGAAAAACAGGGGTCTCCAAAAGTACAAGAATGGGGAAGCAAATGGGCATTGCTTGTGTACATGGCACGGTCATGACCTATCCCACCAAGACTATTGGATAGAGATACAAGGGATCCTAGCAAAAATGACAGGAGCTGAGGTTTCCAGGCTCCTGTATCCCGTGGTATTGCGTTGGAACTTCCCTAATTTCAACAGCCTTCTAAAGACGAAGCCCCCTGAGACTACAGAGTCCAGGCAGTCTCCAGCTCAGTTCGATGGGACAACTCAGAGGAATATTTCCTTTTGTTGACCCCGATTTATTCTCTACTTGGGGTAAAACCAAGAAAATGAGAAAAGAAAGAAGATATCGGAAAAGGTTGGGATCTGAGTATAAGCACTAGCAGTCTCACAAGACAGCCTCAATGAAGGAACAGAGACTAAAACTTCTTACAATGTCATAAGCCTCCCCAGGGGTGGAGACCAGGTAGCGGAGGAACTTCTCTGTCTACCAAATATGGAACATTTTGGTAGGGACCAAGCAAATTATCCACTGCTGTTGAAAATACAAGAAGAGACAGTGGAGGTAAATGGCATCCAGGTACCAGGAAGAGAAAACCCTCAAAGTCCATATTTTCTAATCAGTAAAGACTGCCTACACCGGGTTATAAAGACCACACCATACCCCAAAACTACAGACGAAAAGTCATGGACTTGGCCCATAACAATCTCTTGGGAGGTCACCTTGGAGTGGACAAAACCTTGGACCCTATCCTGAAAAGCTTTTATTGGCCCGAGATATATGCGTAAGATATTGCCTGTCATGTCCCGAATGTCAACTGGTCCAAGACCCCGATTGAGGGTCCCCCTGGACTGCTGCCAATCATAGATGAACCCTTCAAAAGGATTGCAATGGACATGGTAGGGCCACTAGAAAAACATCCATCAGTATATCCTGGTGATACTGGATTATGCGACTAGGTACCCCAAAGCTTTTCCGTTATAAATGGCGAGTTCAAAAAGTGTGGCCAAAGAGCTGTTTCTACTGTTCTTCAGAGTAGGGATTCCATGAGAGATCCTTACTGACCAAAGTACACCATTCGTGTCCAAACTAATGTCCAAAATGTGTGAACTGTTACAAATCCGGGCACTGCGGACCTCCGTTAATCATCCCCAAACAGACGGGCTGGTAGAAAGATTCAACCGCACCTTAAAGAGCATGATAAGAAAGTTGGTTAATCGCCACATGAAAAATTGGGATTTGCTGTTAACCTGCCTCCTGTTTGCCATACGAAAGGTACCCCAGGCCTCAACCGGGTTTTCCCCATTCTAGTTCCTGTATGGACGCCATCCCCGGGGAATCTTAGACACGGTACGAGAAGCATGGGAAGAGCAAACAGTGCCCAGCCAAAAATTCATAGATTACGTCCAAAGCCTAAAAGTGAGAATGGCCCTAACTGCACCTCTCGTTGGGGAACACCTGGAACGGCCCCAGGCCCAACAGGAGACTTATTATGACCAAAGCGCTGAAGTTCGGAAGTTTCAGCCAGGAGATTGAGGTATGGTGTTTGTCCCCACTGCTGTGAGCAAACTGCTGGCCCAATTGCAGGGTCCTTATGAAATCCTAGAGGTCATAGGTGACATTAATTGTAAAATAAGACAACCAGATCGTCAGAAACAGGAGCAGATATATCACATAAATCTATTAAGGGCATGGCGAGAGAGACAAGTTGAAGTAAGTTTTGCCTCTCCTGTTACCCATATGGAAAAACCCATTCTCGAGATACCGATCTCTACAGAGGTGTCCCCTCTACAGAAGACAGAGGTTCTACAGATCGTTACCCGCAATCGGGATGTGTGTTTTCAATATATCCCGTGTGAACCGCGCAGATCAGTCACAATATCATTACCGTCCTGGGTAGTAAAGTTCAGATTAAACTGTAGAGGATACCGGAGGTGAAAAGGGAAGAGATAAGAGAGGAAGTACAGAAGATGTTGACAGACGGAATTATCAAGGAATCATCCAGTGGTTGGTGCAGTCCCATTGTCCTCAAATCCAAGCCAGATGGGAGAGCTTGCTTCTGCAGCAATTTCAGGAGGTTGAATGCCATATCCCAATGAAATGCATACCCACTTCCCCAGATTTACTAATTAGTTGACAACTTAGGGAAAGCCTGTTTTTTGTCCACGTTAGACCTCCCCGAAGGGCCATTGACAGGTCCCCCTAGCCAAATCCGCCAAAGACAAGATGGCATTTTGTATCCCTGAGGGTCTCTGTCATTACAACGTGATGCCTTTTGGGTGGCATGGTGCCCCGGCCACCTTTCAGAGTCTCCTCGTCAAACTTCTGTGACCCTTCGAATGGATGGGCTGATGGTCAATGCAGTCAAGTGCAACTGGGGTAAAACAGGCAAAATATGTAGGATATGTAGTAGGTCGTGGGTTGGTCAGACCTCAATTGAATAAAGTCAAGGGCACACGGAGAGATGGGTGGGCTGGTGCCCTGACCACTAGGTGGTAAAACTCTGTGACCACTATGTGGTGAAAATCTGTGAACACAGGACCTGCTATATTCCAGAGACTATTTGATGCACACTGGTGAGGGGAATTGCTGTCTCCTATTTCGTCCTTTTGCTTTATGTTTATCTAAGGCCGAATAGTGGCTCAGGCTTAGTCTGGGTGTTTCGGCGAGTCAGTAAGTCCGTTTATGTAGATTTTTATTTTCTCTAGCCAAGCTGCTGCTAGGTTTATTTTGTTTTGTTTTTTCCTCTGGCATAATAAAAAACAGGTCTACTGCACGTTTTGTTTTATATTCCTTCAAGATCACTTCTGTTCCTGGTGGCCATCTTTGTCACAACACATAGGATTACTAATATAGATACTACATTAATTTATCAAAATATGTTGGGTCTTAGCTGCATGTGTCAGGTGTTTAAATGAACTCTGCACAAGCTTCTGCATTGTAGTAATTATAGTTCTCTTGAGGTCTTTGGCTGCTGAATGAGAAGATTTAAATATCGATCTCACTGCTCTTCTCTAAAGAAATCCTGGTGGGATAAGTGACAGCACATGGAACTCCAACTGGCATCTTCTTACAATTTTAATTGAATGAAAGGCACTGAATACATAGAGCCCTATTCTAATCGAGTGATTTTATTTTCTGTATAACTTAAAATCGTCTGCGGGAGCTTTTTTCCATACGTTATCAATTTTTCTAATATTTTCACTTGCAATGTTACAGCACTCCGCTCACATCCTTAAATTCTGCCTTGTCTGCAAGAGATTTCAGTGTAGAAGTATGTGTTCACTCTTAGTATTACCCCAAACCAAGCATTACAGATGAGTAATAGCTCTAGGTACCCATAGAAAATGAGAATATCATAATTATTATAATGAGTGAGAACAATCGCCAATATCTGTTATTAGTATATGTTATTAGTCTACATGGTCTCCTTGAGTACTGGGTTGTGTGTTATTCTGGATGTTGTATAATGACACTGACATATTAATAAAATATCATATGTTTTAATTACATATATGTGTATATTGGACTGTTAAGTGTCAAATAATGATGAACATTCATTTTCTATTGTTTTTTTATGCTGTACTGTCTCTTTAACTGTTGCTTCTGGACTCTGCAATGGCTTTAAAACCACTTGCGAGTGGTCTTTAGTACACTTAATATTTTTCATGTTACGACACTGCTATATTTTGCGAGTGATCAATACAGTTTGATTAGAATAGAGTTTTTGTGTAAAAGTCTAACGGAGTAAACCGTAATCTGTTAGCAGTGCAAAAATCCATGTTAAAATTTGCCTTCATTTTTGGCTCTGGCTTGCCACAGTCGTAGAACTCGTAGCAGTTCTCTTGCAATGTCTCATGGATGGTTGATTAGCATAGCCAGGAAGATTTACTTTGCTGTTAAACATGGTATAATCTGAGATATAGGGGATTAGAATAGGGGCCATATTTCTTAGTGAATACTCAATCACAACTGACAGATAAATTAGTGGATGTAAGTTTTTGTTCAGGTTGTATGATTATCCATTTTTAAATAATATTTTTTGGCTTGCATGCATATTAGAACTTGGTGGTTCTTCCCACTTACCGTATATACTCGAGTATAAGCCGAATTTTTCAGCCCTTTTTTTAAGGTTGAAAAGGGCCCCCTCGGCTTATACTCGAGGCACCTCCCTGTTTCTCCACCCCCCTCGACCTCTCCTGTGTCTCTCCATCCCCCCTCTCCCTCTCCCGTGTCTCTCCATCCCCCCTCTCCCTCTCCCGTGTCTCTCCATCCCCCCTCTCCCTCTCCCGTGTCTCTCCATCCCCCCTCTCTCGTGTCTCTCAACCCCCCTATCCCTCTCTCGTGTCTCTCCATCCCCCCTATCCCTCTCCCGTGTCTCTCCATCCCCCCTCTCCCATGTCTCTCCATCCCCCCTCCTCACTTTACCCCTTTCTAATAACCCCCCCTCTCCCTTTGCCCTCACTTACCGTCCATACGCAGCTGATCCTCTGCGCATCTTCTGGCTGCGTAGGGACCTGTCACGTCATTGGCATTGGCCGGGATGCAGCCAGAAGACACGCAGAGGAGCGGAGGAGCAGCTTAATATGGAAGGTAAGTGAGGGGAAAGGGAGAGGGTGAGGTAATGAGGAGGGAGGGAGGTAATGGGGAGGGAGGGAGGTAATGAGCTGGGAGGTAATGAGCAGGAGGAGGTAGGTAATGAGGAGGAGGAGGGAGGTAATGAGGAGGAGGACGGAGGTAATGAGGAGGGAGGGAGAGAGGTAATGATGAGGGAGGGAGAGATGGTAATGAGGAGGGAGGTGAGGAGGAGGGAGGGAGGTTATGAGGAATGAGGGAGGTAATGAGGAGGGGAAGGGAGGTAATGAGGAGAGGGAGGGAGGTAATGAGGGAGGGAGGTAATGAGGAGGATAGAGGGAGGTAATGAGGAGGGTGGTAATGAGGAGGAAGGTAATGAGGAGGGAGGTAAGGAGGATGAGGTAATGAGGGAGGTAATGAGGGAGGGAGAGAGGCAATGAGGAGGAGGGAGGTAATGAGGAGGAGGGAGGTAATGAGGAGGGATGTAAGGAGGAGGAGGGAAAAGAGGTAATGAGGAGGGAGGGAGGTAATGAGGAGGAGAGAGGGAGGTAATGAGGGAGGGAGGTATTAGGGAGGTAATCAGGATGAGGGAGGGAGGTAATGAGGGAGGGAGGTAATGAGGGAGGGAGGTAATGAGGGAGGGAGGTAATGAGGATGAGGGATGGAGGTAATGAGGATGAAGGAGGGAGGTAATGAGGGAGGGAGGTAATCAGGAGGAGGGAGGTAATGAGGAGGGAGGTAATGAGGAGGAATGTAATGAGGAGGGAGGTAATGAGGAGGGAGGTAAGGAGGATGAGGGAGGGAGGTAATGAGGGAGGGAGATAATGAGGGAGGGAGGTAATGAGGGTGAGGGAGGGAGGTAGTGAGGAGGGAGGTAATGAGGAGGGAGAGAGGTAATGAGGAGGAGGGAGGTAATGAGGAGGGATGTAAGGAGGAGGAGGAGGGAGGTAATGAGGAGGGAGGTTATGAGGAGGGAGGGAGGTAATGAGGAGGGAGGTAATGAGGAGGGAGAGAGGTAATGAGGAGGAGGGAGGTAATGAGGAGGGAGGTAATGAGGAGGGATGTAAGGAGGTAATGAGGAGGGAGGTTATGAGGAGGGAGGGAGGTAATGAGGGAGGGAGGTAATGAGGGAGGGAGGTAATGAGGGAGGGAGGTAATGAGGGAGGGAGGTAATGAGGGAGGGAGGTAATGAGGAGGAAGGTAATGAGGAGGAAGGTAATGAGGGAGGGAGGTAATAGGGAGGTAATGAGGATGAGGGAGGGAGGTAATGAGGATGAGGGAGGGAGGTAATAAGGGAGGGAGGTAATGAGGTTGAGGGAGGGAGGTAATGAGGATGGGAGGTAATGAGGGAGGGAGGTAATGGGCAGGGAGGGAGGGAGGTAATAAGCAGGGAGGGAGGTAATGAGCAGGAGGGAGGTAATGAGGAGGAGGGAGGTAATGAGGAGGGAGGTAATGACGGAGGGAGATAATGAGGGAGGGAGGTAATGAGGATGAGGGAGGCAGGTAATGAGGAGGGAGGTAATGAGGAGGGAGAGAGGTAATGAGGAGGAGGGAGGTAATGAGGAGGGAGGTAATGAGGAGGGATGTAAGGAGGTAATGAGGAGGGAGAGAGGTAATGAGGAGGAGGGAGGTAATGAGGAGGGAGGTAATGAGGAGGGATGTAAGGAGGTAATGAGGAGGGAGGTTATGAGGAGGGAGGGAGGTAATGAGGGAGGGAGGTAATGAGGGAGGGAGGTAATGAGGGAGGGAGGTAATGAGGAGGAAGGTAATGAGGAGGAAGGTAATGAGGGAGGGAGGTAATAGGGAGGTAATGAGGATGAGGGAGGGAGGTAATGAGGGAGGGAGGTAATGAGGAGGGAGGTAATGAGGAGGGAGAGAGGTAATGAGGAGGAGGGAGGTAATGAGGAGGGAGGTAATGAGGAGGGATGTAAGGAGGTAATGAGGAGGGAGGTTATGAGGAGGGAGGTAATGAGGGAGGGAGGTAATGAGGATGAAGGAGGGAGGTAATGAGGGAGGGAGGTAATAGGGAGGTAATGAGGATGAGGGATGGAGGTAATGAGGATGAGGGAGGGAGGTAATGAGGGAGGGAGGTAATGAGGATTAGGGAGGGAGGTAATGAGGATGAGGGAGGGAGGTAATGAGGGAGGGAGGTAATGGGCAGGGAGGGAGGGAGGGAGGTAATGAGCAGGGAGGGAGGTAATGAGCAGGAGGGAGGTAATGAGGAGGAGGGAGGTAATGAGGAGGGAGGTAATGAGGAGGAAGGTAATGAGGAGGGAAGTAAGGAGGAGGGAGGTAATGAGGAGGAAGGTAATGAGGAGGGAGGTAAGGAGGATGAGGGAGGGAGGTAATGAGGGAGGGAGATAATGAGGGAGGGAGGTAATGAGGATGAGGGAGGCAGGTAATGAGGAGGGAGGTAATGAGGAGGGAGAGAGGTAATGAGGAGGAGGGAGGTAATGAGGAGGGATGTAAGGAGGAGGAGGAGGGAGGTAATGAGGAGGGAAGTTATGAGGAGGGAGGGAGGTAATGAGGAGGGTGGTAATGAGGAGGAAGGTAATGAGGAGGGAGGTAAGGAGGAGGGAGGTAAGGAGGATGAGAGAGGGAGGTAATGAGGGAGGGAGGTAATGAGGGAGGTAATGAGGATGAGGGAGGGAGGTAATGAGGAGGGAGGTAATGAGGAGGAGGGAGGTAATGAGGAGGGAGGTAATGAGGAGGAGGGAGGTAATGAGGAGGAGGAAGGTAATGAGGAGGGAGGTAATGAGGAGGGATGTAAGGAGGAGGGATGTAAGGAGGAGGAGGAGGGAGGTAATGAGGAGGGAGGTATTGAGGAAAGAGGGATGTAATGAGGAGGAAGGAGGGAGGTAATGAGGGAGGGAGGTAATGAGGGAGGGAGGTAATGAGGATTAAGGAGGGAAGTAATGAGGATGAAGGAGGGAGGGAGGTATTTAGGGAGGGAGGTAATGAGGAGGGAGGTAATGAGGAGGGAAGGAGGTAATGAGGAGGTGGGAGGATGAGTAGGGGGTTGAGGAGAGGGAGGGGGTTGAGGAGGGGTTTGAAGAGGGTGATAAGGGAGGTGGAGGGAAAGAGACACAAGGGAGAGGGGAGAAAGAGACACAGGGAAGGGAGAGGGGGAAAGAGACACAGGGAAGGGAGAGGGGGAAGAGACACAGGGGAGGGAGAGGAGGGGAAGAGACACAGGGGAGGGAGATGGGGGAGAGACACAGGGGAGGGAGAGGGGGGACAGAGAGGGGGGACACAAGAAAGGGGCACAGAGGGCACACAAGTGGGACACCGGGGGCAGCACATTTCCCACCCTCAGCTTATACTCGAGTCACTAAGTTTTCCCAATATTTTGTGGTAAAAAAGGTGCCTCTGCTTATACTCGGGTCAGCTTATACTCGAGTATATATGGTATATAAAAATAAAAAATAACGTAAACAGCTAATTATACCTAGAGCCACTCCAAATAAGTAGAATCTCACAATGCACCCTGGATGAGAGATTCCCCAAGTCCAGAGCCTACTCATAAGGTGCATGAAACTGACTGATAGTGGTTGGAACCTGTCTATTTTCCAGAAGTTACTACAGATTTCTTTCTTTGGCAGTTAAAAAAATTAATTATTTGTGAAGTATGTGATACACTAACAATATTAACAACTGTCTAAGGTATGGGCATAAAAACAATTTTAGAGAAATCTGAATGTTTGTACTCTGTTTATGAGTGAATGAATCCTTTTTGTGTTTGTTACATCACTTCCTAAGAACTTTATCATGCGGGTATGGTTCTTTATCTATTAGCTGAGGGAGTATTTGGGAAGGTGGGAACAGGGAGAAGTTAGTGGTCTTTGTTAGTTAATTGCAAAAGATTGAAATTCAATCTGACTCCCCTCACAGGCCATATGTAGCAAGTTTGAATTTACAGATGCAAAAAATACTTCAAAGAAATGTAAATGCCCCTGTCACACACAACCTCAATCTTGTAGGTGCTATCTCTTGTACACAGGATACATGGACACATAAAGTACTTGGATAGTTCCACTTTAACTGATATTTAATTTGTATTACTAATGAAAAACAGGGAAATAAATCCCTACCAGGTTAAGAACAAAGAATATGGGGTAAAGCCAACAAATATAACTGCCAGTATTCAGAAGTATAGATAAAATAAACAAAAGCACCAAATACTAAAATGTTATAAATACGGCAGAATTTAAGTGTAAAAAGGAGTGGCATTGGTAGCAAAAAAATAAAATCTGAGCATCTAATACGCATCTTTACACTAGAACCTCCAAGTTGTTAAGAGAGTAACAATTACATTAATGGCAATAGATTGTATCCAGCTTTCAAAAGACAAACTGCCACTGTAATTTTTCACAAAGCTTTAAAGGTATGCTCTAGGTGAGAGAAAATGGAAGTGAAGCATATACTTTATTCTTTGTGTTCCTAAATTGTCAGTGGTTAATGTTTACAAAGCAAGGCAGTTTCAGAAAAATGTACTGATACTGTATGGTCATGAGTGCTTCTGCTCTGTCTTTCCCATCATCACTACTGCTCTGCTTATTGCACCATGACAGCAGCTTGCCCTCTCATAGTGGCAGCATCTCTATCCTATCATGGCTGCTCAACCGTCCACATTGTGGTTGTTGCTTTGTCTTTCATACACTTATCCTGTCCCTCTTGTAGCTGTTTGGTTGCATGAGCAGGCAGACAGACTGAAGCAGACACATATTAAATATGTCACTGCTATTTCACTTCATGGCAATTAAATATATTTTTTGAGATTATTCTTAAAGAACATGAAATACTGGCTAGGTCATAACCATTTATGAATGGGAACAATTGTGCGTTTGACAAAGAAAATTACAAAAGAGTATATTTTTCTATGCCTTGTGCAGATAGCTTCATTGTCAAAAAGAGGGAGGAGAAGAGAGGGAGGAGGAGAAGATAGGAAGGAGGGGGAAGAGAGGGAGGGCGAAGAGAGGGGGGGCGAAGAGAGGGAGGGGAGGAAGAGGGGATAGAGGAAGGGGGAAAAGAGAGGGAGGTGAGATGGGAGGAAGGGGGACAAAGGGTAGAGAGAGGGGAAAGAGTGAAGGGAGAAAGGGGAGAGGGGAGATAGAGGGAAGGGGGAGTGGGGGTAGGGAGGGAGAGAGATAAAAAGGGAGGGGGAGAGAGCAGAAGAGAGAGGGAGGAGGACACAGACAGAGGGCGAGCAAAAGGGAGCGTGAGAGGGAGGGAGGAACAGAGAAAGGGATGGGGGAAAAAGGGTACAAAGAGACACAGAGGGCACAGAGAGAGACACTGTGCACAGAAAGACAAAGGGCTCATGGAGTGAGGTAGAGGGTGCACAGAGACAGCACAGACAATTAAACATAACATATATGACACTGTCATTTATGACGTGCAAGTTACTAGTTACTACATATTTTACATAATTTATGTAGGTTCCAAGACTGATTTATTAACTATAGTTCAAAGACTGCAGTTTTCAGGTATGGTGTGGAGAAAAAAATGCCTTTTTGCAAAGTATGTACAAATAAATATTTATTACAGCACACTTTGGAAAGTGTTTCAGCAGGTCATCATCTGATAAAATATTTTGTTATTCTCATAAATTGTACCCTATCACAAAAAATATAGTTGAGTGGATAAGTGTGCTAACAATTGTTGGCATAATGCAGGTAATTTGCAAAATTATCTTTGTTCTGATTCAAAGTAAACTCTGCAATTAGAAAAGAAGAAACATCTATAAGACATTGACCTGATGTTGATTAAATTACAGCTGTCAATGATAGTATTTATTTATGTACATTACATTAAAGACAACTGCTTTGTTTGTTGTATTTATCAAAATAATTCAACCCCAAGAATAGTAAAGGTAACATGTAATAAAGAATTAAATAGTTTTAACAAGTATTGATAAATACATTTTTCTTCTTTGAAGGTATTCAATTGATTTTCTATCCCAGAGTTCTCATAACTTCCATGTATTTGGGGAGCCAACAGAACAAAGTTTTTCACACTTCCCTTAAGGGATACAACAAACAGGAATTCTATTTCTTGTTATCTGCCAATGAACTTCCCAAATTCACTCTCTGAAGCTTTCAGTTAAGTATTGTAGTTCACTTTGAAATTAAACTACCCAGAGGTAAAATAAGGTGCACTTGATTTATTTGAACCTAAGTTAAGCCTTCTTTCTCTTTTCAAACAAAGAAGAAAAAGCCACATAAAAAACACTGATACTTTTTGAAGGTAAAAATAAAACATACTAAGTTGGGTTCATAAACTAAAGAAATAAACATTTCTTTATAGAAAATTTTATGATGTAAACTTGCAATGTACTAAGAAATAACTATGAATTTTCCTTGTGCCAAAGATGACATAGTCATACTCAGATGCTGTATTATGAACCACAGTGCAATGGTGATATTGGGTATTGGACTGATTTATATATGGTTCAATTGTACACAAGTAATACCTTATCTTAGCATTAGCATTAATAAGGTTTTTATAAGAATTTGTACTTTTGAAATTGTATTTTCTGACTCAGACATCGTCACTCTCTTAATAGTCCTTCAGCCCTATTAAATTCCTTCAACGTTGAAAACTGTAGCCTGTAACGTAGCCTGCAAGACTTACGCCTATTAAATTGGCCACATAAAGCAACCCGCTGAAGATCTGGGGGTAAAGAGCGAGAAAACACTACGGGATGTGAGATTTCAACTTGACCGCCCGCAAATCCTTTGATCTGTAAAGCCTGTAACTGTTACGTTCCAATAACTCTATTAATTTGCCAGAAATTCGTTCAAGCCCATAACCCACAAATGGAGCTAAAATGCTTACGGGTACTAGAGAGGACGTGCTAGTGGGTTAGAGTCCAATCCGTAGCACTGTAAATGCAAATATACACACACTACAGTACTTATAATAAAAGGGAAAGTGATATTAGGTATTAGAATTAATAGCACAACATTCTCAAGCTCGCAAATCGGCAATATAAAATACTTTATTTAATGTGTAATTTCCGTGTTGTATTGATCCCAACAATCAATGTGTTAATACATATAATAAAACTCGCATGGACTAGAATATCATATTTACGGCTCTATCAAAATTGCATTATTTCTGGAATGTGGGTCCGATCATAACTCGTAATTGAAACCCTTTGAAATCCAACCTCCATTTTCCAGTGATGTAATGATGGCGATCTCTGCTGCCATTGGCTTCATCGAAACCCGTAACTACGAGTTTGACTAATTGATCACGTTCACCGCACGTTCTTCCTTGGCTCTAAACGCTAAATGCAGTTCACGGTACTTCTTGAGTGCTCTTAGTTGGATCCTATTTGTTTCTGCATATCCTCACATCATTGGCATCTTTGTAGCGTTCTGTATGAACAACATTAAATGAATGATGTTCACATTTTGTTAATTTCAGAATCCTTTCTTTTTTTTTTTTTCTTTTTTTTGCTGAGGGGAAAATTGCGTAAGTATAATGTGTATTTTTGATGGAAGCAAAGGTTTTGAAAAGTTAATTTTGTTTTTCCACCAACACCTGAAATGGACACGCATATGCACTGCTCGTTATCAGACTAGTTGAAAAGGTGGAGTTGTTACTGCATAGGTGCTGGATTCCTGATAATGTGATGATGATGATCAAGAAAATTCACAACAGTCACAAGTAAATAATAATGCATATTTAATTCTAATTTTTTCAGCCTATTTTGTTTCCTCCAGTCTGAAAACTATTTAAGGTATTATTTGAACATAAACTTGGGGCGCGTGTCCTGTGATCAGAGCTGACAGACGTGTGGAGCTGCAGCTCCGCATCTATATTATGTATAAAAAGTTATAGTAACCAAAATGTGGTGATTTAACCACTTAAAAAGTACTTTTATCAAAGTCTGAAGCAACAAGGTTTAAAAGGACACATTAATCAACAAAATCAAGCCGCAACTTAGACCCACGCAGTTGAGGCCTACTACATCAGGGCCTCCTGCAGCGACGGAGCACTGCGTTTTCCCCCTGCGCAGAGATGAGCAGAATCCTGCGAAAAAGTCCACCCGATTCCCGAAACCCATCATAACGGGGTGCAGTGACTACTGGAGGCGAGGGGGTGGTCAACGGACCTCGGCAGTCTAATCAACAGCTGCATGAGTAACCCCAAAGACCCAGAAAGCATAAGAGACAGCGGGTGGTGGAGTCCTGGAAGGCTCTAGGGCATCAATAAGAAGCAGACAAGTCAGGCCAAGGTGACAGGGGGGCCCAACCCCGCCCCAATTCCCAGATCCCGGGCGCTGACTGGCCTGCGGGATCGCTGCTGCAAGATGATGCAGGGACATGTGAGAGTGTGGAGCGCAGCTGGAAGGAGCATAGGCGGTGCAGACCCCATGGGGAGACAGGGATTGCACTGAGAAGGTCAAGACAGATAGCTGTAGGCAGAGAAGGTACTGTACAGTGGCAAAGGCCTAAGGGAGATTGCCATCTTAATGCACTTCATGTACACCACCATTTTGGAACTCAGACTTATGCTGCCATAAAAGGGGGCAATAATTCCAACTGACTATCCACCATCCACTACCTTCTAATCATGCTGAGAAAGCAATCAGATGGACAAATCACAGGTGTTATGCCAAGGCTAAGCAACTGGACAGCTTACTGGCTAGGAAACTCAGAAGCAAAATCTCTCAGTCAAAAATGTTTTGAATCAGAACTTCTGCTGGTGATATCACGGTCAGTCCTAATCATATACAAAAATGCTTTTTGGACTTTTACCAGAAGAAAAATTCCTCCTGTCCGCATCAGCATCAGCAGGAGCAGCAAAGATTTGCCTTTCTTAGTTCATTTGATTTGCCCACTCTGTCATTGGAGGAAGGGGATCTCCTTAACTCTAAGGTTATGGAAACATAGGTTAGGAAGACTATTAACAGCTTGAAGGGTGGATTTACCAATTTATATTTTAAGAAATATATTGACATTCTTGTGTCCTGGTAAACAAATCTTTTTGACCAAGTTTTAGAAGGTCACCAATGTTCCAAGAATTAAATCAGGCGGATATGATATTTTTACCCAAAGAAGGTCGGGACCCCCTAGAAGTTAAAAATTATCGTCCGATATCACTCCTAAATGGAGATATCAAGATTTTAGCAGAGCTGATGGCCAATAGAATCTGCTAATTTCTTCCCAGACTCCTTCATAAAGACCAAGTGGGCTTTGACCCTTACAGACAAATGGGGGATAACATTAGGCACACTTTAAATTTTATATCATGGGCATCCCAAAACCATTCCCTAACCTGCTTACCGGCCTTAGACATAGAAATGGCTTATGATACCTTAGAGTGGCCTTATCTCAAAGCAGTATTACTCAAATTTGGCTTTGGGGGAACATTTATGGATCTGATTGAAACCTACTATAGATCTCCCAAAGCAAGGTTGAAATTACCAGAGAAATCCACAGTGCAAATTGGGGTACAACGGGGCACCAGACAGGAATGTCCCCTTTCTCTTCACCTTAGCAATAGAGCCACTTGCTCAGTCTATACAACAAATTGGTCACCATCATTTCAAATACAGTCTCTTTGCTGATGACTTCTTAGGCTCATTCACAAAACCTACCACCTCTATTCCTGAGCTACTATGAATTCTCACTCATTTTGGAATCCTCTTAGGACTCAAAATAAATGTTGCTAAGACCGAAGAGAGTCAATATCTTAAGCAAAACTGTGATTTTTCATGGCCTATATCCCATATTAAGTATTTAGGGGGTTATATAACCAGTAAATTGGCATATCTATATCAATCTAGTTATCTTTGTACAAATATATAATGCTGGATTTACAGAGATGGTCGAAAGGGAGGATTTCATGGTTAGGCAGGATAAATGCTGTTAAAATGAATATTCTTCCCCGGCTTTTATACCTATTTCGCACACTTCCGATTCCAATTATTTATAGGGATCTTGAGAGGTTTCAAAATCAAGTTTTTAAATTTATATGGAACTACAAATCCTCAAGGATTTCCAAATCTAATGTGTACAAAAACAAAGAGGGGGCTCTCGTTTCCCAACTTTAAATTGTATTAAAAGCGGCACAGCTTTCGTTTATCCCCCTAGCGCATTCCTCTCAACACCATCCACTGTGGGTCTTTATTGAAAACTTACAAATGTCCCCATACTCATGGGACACCATTACCTGGCTTCCCAAGCCAAGTAATATCCTTGAGAAAATAAGGAACCAATGTGTCAAACACTCATTGGTGGTATGGGAATGGGCGATCCAAAACTATAATTTAGCCCCAAAACTTGCTAGCATATCTCCTATTATACCCAATCCACTACTAACTATTCAGCTAACTCCAATTTCTAGACATTGGTGGAACTCCCGGAATCTACTGACTTTTGGGATCTGGTACCAGGATGGTGCGCGTGGTTACTTTTGAACATATGAGAGACAAATATAAACTACCTTTGGTAGAGCACTAAACCTACTAAATTCCTTGGGAGCCCCGGAAACCAACTGGCTTGCTAGACTTTGCAGGGATCTTCTACTGTCGAGCAATATTATAAGCTTATTATATGATACCTTCAATGAGACTTCTCGGTTACAAAAAACAAAATATATGCAAATAAGGGAAGAGGATCTGGGATACACTCTAGACCAAACAGTTTGGGAACAGAGTTGGCAAAGTCGTACCAGAGGATCTTTAAATTATAGCGTGTTGGAGACTTTGATAAAGGTCCTACACAGAATCTATCCCACACCAGTTAAACTCTTTAAATGGGGATTGGCCCAAGACTCTAAGTGCTTTAGAGACTGCAGGGATTCGGGTACATTTTTGCGTATATGGTGGGTCTGTCCTGGGGTAAGGGGGCTTTGAACTGGCTTCAAAATCTTTAAAATTAAAATGTACAAGTCCATTGAGGTTTGCCTCCTAGGCCTTTCCAGCTCGCTTCTAACATCCCATCAAAACAATTGTTACAGTTTCTGATGCTGGCCAAAAAAAAAACATATTGCTTGGCAGTGGAAGTCCTCAAATTTGAGTCTGCAGGCAGTCAAGAACAAATTCAATTTTATTTTGATTAATGGACGAATAACCCATTTATTGGAGGACTCAGTTCTTATGTTTATGGACATTTAGGCTCCATGGCTAATGGAACCCGATAGTATCTCACTGGAGTCCAACACAAGCTGTTAATTAGTGGGTAGTGAAAGGGTCTGGGAAAGTGTATGGCCCTGGAGGAGATGGTCGGAGGTAAGTAATATTTGACATTATTTATTCAGCCTGCTTTAATCTGTGAACGAACTGTTTTATGATCCCCCCCCCCCTTTCTCTCTCCAATTGGGGATTTGACTGTATCATTGTTACAGGTTTGAAAAACTACAATATATTAAAAAACAAAAAGATAGGCTTTGGTAAATGGCTTATCTAGGAAGGTATCCTGGGCTTATGAAGTAAATAATCTAACAGTTTGATACTCTGAGATTTTGAGCCCAGATAGCAGACATAGGGCCTCATTCTATTATCGGCCGTAAACCGGCCGTAAGGCTGCGATTCCTTGCGGGGGTCCCGTTACCTCGCAATTCAATTAAACGGCCCTGCAAGGATCTCCTCTTACGGACGGCCGTAAATCTTGCAACCGGCCGTAAGCTCTGAAATCTAAAAAGTCAAAAATAAATTCAAGACAGCTCTGTAAAGCTCTGTAAATGCTAGGGATCATATTGGGGGACATGAGGATTAAAAGTAACCCACTCTCAAGCTTGCACATCAGCCCAAACCCGAGTTTAAATTAACTGTTTATTTTCCGGCAGCGGCGTGGGCGGATCTGAGGTGCTCCGAGCCCTATGGACTTTTTACATGGATATTTGACGTATATTAAAAAATATATATTTTACGAATTTGAGTATAGGGGAATTTTGTGCTATTTTTGCTAACACCGAAAATCACTTTATAGTCTTCTCAAAGTGCAAGATGGCTTTATTTGGGCTATATTTCGTGCTTAATTGGTGCTAGCAGGACCTCTTTCCTGCAAGTAAGCTGCGGCTCGGTTTTAGCCTTGCAGAGAGGGTTCCCGGAGCAATTGAATTGCAAATAGGATTATCTTACGGCCGATTTCCTTGCGGTCGTTTTAGATCAAAGGATTTCCTCCGGCGCGAGCGGCCGCAAGAGATAGCAAGGCGCCGGCCGCAAGCCTGCCAGAATCCCCGGCCGGAGGGGAATAGAATAGCAGAATAGCTTGCGGCCGGTCCTTGCGGCCCCGCAACGGCTGCGGACGATAATAGAATGAGGCCCATAGTATATTGGATAGTGTTTTATATGTGAAATATATATACCTGCTATGAATGCTTACACACTGTAATGTGTTTTACCATTGCCTAATAAAAATGACTTAAAAAGAAAAAAAAAAGGATGATCTCAACATTCTCTGGTGAATAAATATATACATATATTTAATTCTAACTATTTTCTTTTAGCAAATGTATGATGTTGTATATTGCTTTCACACTGACAACTGTCCATTTTGTTTCCTCCAGACTGAAAACCATGTAAACTGTTTTTAAATTTTGCAGCCGCTTTCAGTTGTACAGAATAAAGAATTTATCACTTTGCTTACATCAGTTCAATTTTGCCTCATTAGTAGAAACATTGATTGATCAGTCCTTTGTTAGCATTGCTGACATTACAAGGGAGTTGGAAATACAGTGTACATTTGCACCGTAGCTGACTGTTGGTAAGAAGTCAACAAATCATCCTAGGGGTCACAACATGGTATGATCATGATCAGAAAATTAGCCATTTTAAGTTGAAGATGCATATCACATAGAATAGTTGTCAAACTACGAATCATCGTCATGCTTTGCGAGCTCGCGAAGCGAGGGGCCGCATTTGCAGAAGGTGAAGTCTTTAAGGAGCATGACTTTGGAACAACACAACCCCGAATAATCCTTAACTCGCAGCACTTTGTCCTACGCCGCCTCAAAACACTAACAACACAACCCTGCATTGTTAACTTCCAGCACTTTTCCTACGGCGCCTTAAAACACCATACAAAACTCCCACACACACCTTAACTCGTAGCTATTTACTTCTACGGCGCTTTAAACAAAACCACAAAACTCCCACACACTCGCCTAAGCAAGGAAAAAAATGGCCGCCGAAAAAATGAAAACGAAGCTACATCATCGTGAAGCGCGCAAAACATAGCCGGACACGTAGCACTTTGACAAGCACGTATGAGGTACTACAATGGACTGTTACTAAAGACGGAAAATCCTTCCGATACGCGTAAAACATACAATATCCCCGCCATTTTACGACAATCTACACAATAACGCATATGAAATGGCGGTTTTCCCTAGTAAACTAACGGTTCTGGCTTGCGCACGCAGCCTATATATAGGGCACACTTGCCACACTGCTGACACTTTCTCCTCAGGTGATGACAGTCTAAATGGACAAAGAGATTGTTAGCTCTTCAGGATATTGATTGCTGGATATTTATTAGTGATAGGTAAAGTATATTAATTAATTAATTGATTATTTATTAATTACAAAAACATTAATTAATAAAGAAAAAAAAGTTACATTAATACATTTTGCAATACCTGTACTTTAGCCCGGTATTAATCATTAACCATTTCACAAATGTTTATTAATTGATTAATTTATTTTTTAATGGACATTAATTTATTAATTAGTAATTATTTTAAAAAAATATATACAGTTGTCACTACCTTTACTTTATGATTACATTATGGATTAACTCTTTATAATACATTTAGTAATTGATTAATTAGTTATGACAATTAATTAAATAATAATAATTAACTGTTAATAGTAATAAAGTTTAAAAAAATATATGTATATTTCTCACTGGACTTACATTTTGGGGTTGATGCTTAAATATTAATGTTCATTTATTACTTTATTCATCACTAAGATTAATGTTCATTAATTAATTATTAATTAATTATAATATCAAATGTAGTCAAAAATATATTAAAAAAACAGGGATATTTCATAGTGGATTTACATTTCGTGGTTGCTGCTTAACTATTAATGTTCATTAATTACTTAATTGATCATTCATAGAACACATTTTTAGTCAAAAATCCATAAAAACATATGTATATTTTGCACCGACCTTACATTTCAGTGTTGCTGCTTCATTACTACATTTCTGTTATATTTATCTTTTCAGCATTCATTATTAATGCAATTGTTTTTATGTGTTGATGCTTAAATTTTAATCTTCATGATTAATTATTTCATTAGTCATTTATTTTAAAGAATTTACAATTAAATGTGCTAAAATGCATCACAAAATAGGTAGATTTTACAGTATCATATTTATCTCTTGCTGCTCATTGTCTTAAAGGAATAGGATCCTCAAACCGTTTAAATATTTTCATCAATTTCTTACATTTTATAGTGCATTTATTTATATTTTCCATCTATGCCAATTAAAATCATAGCAAACATTAACAAGCCCTTTTTTCCATTTTTTTTTCACAGTTTGATCATCTGCCCACCTGACTACACAGAGGGCTGTTTGCAGCATTTCATCTGCAATCAGATGACCTTCACAGATATATCATTTTTAAATATTTATATTTAATTTACTGCATGCATGTATGAAAAAGGACAACAAGTACTTTCAATGATTCAGACATTTATTCAAACAAAATATTAAATATGATTTTTACATCTTTTCACAGATTTCTGTCGTCTCCACCTCTGCAATAATTAACATTACAGAACATCAAATTGACAGGTATATGATTTTGTGATGACATTTTTTGACAAAATATAGTATTAACTATTGATTTGCGTTGAGCAATGTTATTTAATACATCATTTAATCGAAAAATTAAATACGATTTTTACGTCTTTTCACAGATTTCTCACGCCTCCACCTGCCTTAAAACAGGAGCATTTTACATTATACAACATCTACTTCACAGGTATATGATTTCGTGATGACAATCTTTACAAATATACGATTAACTATTTCTTACAGCCCATGGATGAGAGATATTGCTTCATTCATTTAAGTCTTTTACAAATTATGAAACCATTAGAAGGAAAAAGAAATACATATCTATTTAGATATTTTATTCATGTTTATTCTTTACTGCTCATTGTCAGGGAAAGGACCTTAGAAGCAGTTAAATATTTAATTTCAGGTATTTTATTAAGTTACTTTTTAACATTTGAAAATGCTTTTAACATATCTTTAGGATTTACGTTTGATATGTATGACAATTAAAATGCATATTTACTAAATATTTATATATCAGTCTCTAACGATTTTATCATCAACATTATTCACAGGTTGTCATTCATTAAAAAATACATATATGAAAACACATTTATGTTTACATGAATGAGAATTACACTGCAGATGTTTAGTCATGTCAATCTTTAGTTTGCTAATACCTCTTTTGCGTAGCTCTTATTTAGGAACACATGATTACCTGTTTATGTTTTTGATGCAGAGAGACACACTGAGAGAGAGAGAGACACACACACACACAGAGACATACACACACAGAGACATACACACACAGAGACACACACACACACACACAGAGACACACACACACAGAGACACACACACACAGAGACACACACACAGAGACACACACACACAGAGAGACACACAGACACAGAGACACACAGACACGCACAGAGAGACACACAGAGAGACACACACACACAGCGACACACACACAGAGAGAGACACACACAGAGTGACACACACAGAGTGACACACATAGAGTGACACACACAGAGTGACACACACAGAGAGACACAGAGAGACACCTACAGAGAGAGTCACCTACAGAGAGACACCTACAGACACATAGAGAGAGAGAGACACCTACAGACACATATAGAGAGACACAGACACAGAGAGAGACACACAGCAAGACACACACAGCCAGACACACACAGCCAGACACGTAGCCAGGCACACGTAGCCAGACACTCAGAGATACAGACACAGACACCCAGAGAGACAGACACCCAGAGAGACAGACACACAGACACCCAGAGAGACAGGCACACAGACACCCAGAGAGACAGAGACACAGACACCCAGAGAGACAGAGACACAGACACCCAGAGAGACATAGACACAGACACCCAGAGAGACAGACACAGACACCCAGAGAGACACACAGACACCTAGATAGACACACAGACACCTAGAGAGACACCCAGAGAGACAGACAAACGCCCAGAGAGACAGATAGAGACAGATTACCATTGCATGTTTTGGAAATATATGACAGGTTAAAAAATATGTATAATAAAACTAATGCAATTCTTACAACTCTATTTCCAATAACAGATTACAATGGCGGAAAATGCAGAAGAAAAGAAACAATATAAAAGAAGAATGGCAAGGGAAAGGAAGCAGAGATGGAGAGATGCACAGACCCATGAGACTTCACAACGTTTAAAAGAAGAAGATCGATAGAGACTTCTAAATAAACGAAAAATGGCGAAAAATCAATAAAATGAGTCTGCTGGAGTTTCAAAGAAAAGAAAAAGTAAACAAAAAAATGTCTGTAAAACATTCTCTAATGAACCTATTTTGCCTCCTGACACCAATGTTGATAGAGATGACAACAATATAGAAAGTTCAACTGAGATCTATATTGAGGAAGGTTATGATAGTCCTTTATTTAGAGCACTAACAGTAGACACTCATTATTGTGGGTTAATGAATGTGGTTTGTCAGTTTTGTGGGCCTATCATTTTCTGAAAGAACGACCAACAGATGGAGAGTTTATTAGTTGCTGTCAGAAAGGAAAGGTAAGACTTCCAGAAAGACACACATTTCCAGAATATTTAAAAAGTATCATGAGTGATCTTACATTTCTGAATTACACCAATTTCATTTGCTTCAATGAGTGCTTCAATGAGTTCAACATTAGTCAAAAAAGTTCCAGGACATGGTCCTTATTGTTTTAAAGTCCAAGGACAAATATACCACCGGACTTCACATTTACGCCCAGAAACAGGAGAACAAAGGACATTTGCACAGTTATATGTACTTGATATAATGGAAGCTGTTGAACAACGAATGATGCTTCCTGAAAATAAACATTGTTTACCCATAGTCTTTGAACAGCTTGATAACATTATGGCCAACAACACATATAGTAAAGCATACAAAAAATTAGCTGAGGTTGTAAAAGAACAACTGGCACATGCGCAAAGACATCAATTGTCAATGCCAAGAGTAAATATGGTTCTCAAAAGAGATCGCCATACTGATCAAAAACGCTATAATTTACCAACAGCAACTGAGGTTGCCATGGTATTTAAAAATGATGATGGGAAACGACCATTTGAGCAGGATATTAGAATTTACGCAATCAAGAGCAACCTTTTAGAAACATAAATATTTTAAGCAGTAATTTGGATCCTATGACATATCCCATTTTCTTTCCAAATGGGGAGCCAGGATGGCAACCAACATTACAGTTGCAAAGTTATCCCAATAGTAAAGTTAGAGTTAGAAACAATATTTCCCTGTTGGAAAATAAAGTGACACAAACTGCTGTCCGGGATCGTTATAATCCTATTTTATGTGGGGGGGAACTCATACAACAATGGATTATTGATTCCTATCTACAAGTCGAAGCAAATAATTTAAGTTTTGTAAAATTTTAACAAAACAAGCTTCGAGTAGAATAATATTGTGGATTGATGGATTATGTCGCTGAATTGGCTGCAAACAGAGACATTTCTGCTTGACGAGCAATGATTTTGTCATCCTCTTTCCAAGGATCTCCTCGCAATATGCGAGAAAGATACAATGATGCCATGGCTATTGTCACAAAATTTGGCAAACCGGATTTATTCCTTACATTTACATGTAATCCACAATGGCCAGAGATCAAAGAAAATGTACTGCTTGGACAAACTTCTTCTGACCGGCCAGATTTGGTTGCAAGTGTATTCAAAATAAAACTCAATTCATCAATTCATGATATAACTAAAGCAAACTTATTTGGAAAATGTGTGGCTTTTGTTTATACCATTGAATTTCAAAAAAGTGGCTTGCCACATGCACATATACTTGTAATCTTGCAAGAAAAAGATAAATTGAATACGGCAGACAGAGTGGATTCAGTCATTACTGCTAAACTGACACATCCAGAGAAACATTCCAAACTTTATGAGATTATAACTCATAGAATGATACATGGTCCATGTGGAGAGAGCAAACCAGATTCACCATGCATGGAAAATAACAAATGCATAAAAGAGTTTCCAAAACAATTTCAAATGCAGACTTATGTTAATTGTGATGGATACCCTTTGTATAAAAGAAGGGAAGGACAAACAGCTATTATCAAAAGGTTGATAATAGATATGTGGTTCCATACAATCCACATTTGCTCATGAAGTACAATGCACATATCAATGTGGAAGCTTGCACTTCTATCAAATACATCAAATATGTGTATAAATATATTTATAAAGGATATGATGCAGCAACTGTTGTTGAGCAAGGTACACAAAATGAAAAAGACAACCCCATTTTACATGACGAACTTTCTTCTTATTTAGATGCTCGCTAAGTAAGTGCTCCAGAAGCAATGTGGCATCTTCTAAAATTTGAGATGCATGATCGTTCACATGCTGTGTATCGATTAGCTGTCCATTTGCCACAAAGTCAATTTGTTTGCTTCACTGTAGGCAATGAAACAAATGCTTTAGCACAAAGTGTACATAGAGCAACAACACTTACTGCTTGGTTTCTATTAAATTATCAGGACACACAGGCCAGACAATTTTTATACATTGACATTCCTAATCATTATGTATTCGTAAATGGTGAATGGAGACAATGAACAAAACATATACATAAAATTATCCCAGGAATATATACCGTCAGTCTATGAGACATTGAACGTTTCAGTTTAAGATTAGTCCTTTTACATGTTCCCGATGCACAAAGTTATGAACATTTATGCACAGTCAATGACATAGTTTTATGAGACTTTCCAGTTAGCTGCAAGACATCAAACCTTTCTGGCAGATGATACAGAATGGGAGAGATGTCTCGAGGAAGCATCACTATGTCAAATGCCAAAGCAAATGAGAGAACAATTTGCTTTTATTTGTATCTTTTGCAATGTACCAGATGCATTAACTTTGTGGGAAACATTTAAATTACATATGTGTGAAGATTTCTTGAAACATTACAATGAGACCATTGCACAATTGAAAGCATTAATAGAAATACAGGAAATCTTTCTTTGTCATGGATTACATTGTGCCAATTTTAATCTGTCTGATTCAGGAAATATAGATGAAATTAACTTTGAGTATGACACTGACATTGAATACCAAAACACACCAGAAAAAATTGGAGCTTTAAATGCATTGCATTTGGAAGCATTTAATGTCATCACAAATGCAATAGAAGATCACATGCTCAAAGAGCATTATTTCTATCTGGATGGCCCTGGTGGATCAGGAAAAACTTATCTATATAATTTGTTGATGAGTTGCATTTGAGCACAGGGTCAAATAGCACTGTCATTTGCAACCACTGGAATTGCCGCACTTTTGTTAGAAGGTGGTAGAACTGTGCATAGTGGTTTTAAACTGCCAGTTTCCCTTCTGAAAACATCAGTGTTGGATATTCGAATTAATTCATTACAAGCCAAAAAATTGCACAAGAGTTAATTAATTATAATCGATGAGGCAACTCTGATGTCATGTCATGCCCTGCAATGTATTGATTGATTATTCAAATAAGTTATGGCTAATGATTTGCCATTTGGGGGAAAGGTGATGTTGTTAGGAGGAGATTTCAGGCAAACATTACCTTTGGTGCAACACGGCAATCGGACTGACATTGTCGAAATGTGTATAAAAAGAAGTAAACTGTGGAAAATATTTACACACCTTAAATTAGAAGTAAATATGAGATCTGAAGAGTAAAATCAATTCAATGATTGGCTCATTCAGATTGGAGAAGGAAAACAGCCAAAAATAAATCATTTACCTGATGACGCTGTACAAATTCCACCAGAAATGATTTAAAAAGAACCACTAATTTCGACAATCTTCCTCAATACCAGGCATTGCAAGTAAAGTCATATTGACATCCAAAAATATTAATGCCTTGAAACTAAATAACAAAATATTAAAATTAATCAATGCTCCACAAATAACTATTACAGTGCAGATTCTGTTCTGGCTGACGACAAAGATAGTGAAGCAAACTTTAGTATGGAATTTATTAATTCTTTAACTCCCTCGGAAATGCCACCACATGTTTTGCAACTTAAAAAAGGGGCAGTTATCATGCTATTGAGAAATATGAATCCCAAAAAAGGACTTTGTAATGGGACCAGATTAATTGTGAAGGATTTAAAGGATAATTTTATACATGCAGAAATTATGAGTGGTACCCATAAAGGCGAACCAGTTCTTATACCGAGAATTGATTTGGCTCCAAGTGAGAGGGGTTTGCCTTTTGTCCTTCAAAGGAGACAATTTCCCATTATCATGGCATTTGCCATGAACATCAATAAATCCCAAGGACAAACTTTTTAGTTTGTGGGTATTTTTTTGAAGGAACCTGTGTTTGCACATGGTCAACTATATGTTGCATTTTCAAGATGCAATAATCCAGAGGAAATTAAAGTACATGTCAAAGAAAACCCAACTCAGGGGGATTTATTGGAAGATGGATGCGTTTTTACAAAAAATATTGTGTACTATGAGGTGCTGTAAATATAGAGGACCGTGTTTTCATTTCAACGACAACATTTTATGTTACTTGGACTGATTTTAGAGGACCACTATTTCAATAAGAAACTCTATACAATGGCAAAAAAAACATAGAGAACAGTGGTTTTACTTCCAGGACAAAATGTTAGCTCTCTGGGACTCTTTAAATAGGGGACCACTATTTCACTTAGGAAACTCTATGTGCCATTTGCACAAAGTACAACAAGAACAAAAAAATGGACAAAAAATTCCATCAACAGTAAACAGTGATTATACAGAATGGAATGTGTTAGAAGTTACCTTTTTACATGATTGGCCCCACAAAACAATTTGGAGCCATTTTCTTTAACTTCAAGGTTTAATGTTATTGTTTTATGTTACTATTTCACCTGTTAACATTGTATTTTCAAAGTTCTGGAAAGTTGGTTCATTGTCAAGTTTTTTATGTTAGTACATGATTTCTTAATACATTGAACTATATAATTTAAATACAGAGTATTGATTCAGGGAATAATCCGATTGCCAGTTAATGGGGTCAGGAAGGAATTAATTTTTTGCCCTCTTTGATACAATTGGTCAAGTTTCAATGGGGGTTTTTATTGATTGCCTTCCTCTGGATTCAATGCCAATTTACTTTAACAAGTGCATGTTACAATGCATCTCATTGTTCAAAATAGTTATTTACAGAAAGTTTACATAGTCGTCTGTTATTCATGGATAACTATCAATTCTAAATGTTAGTATTGTTAAAAAAAAAAAACTTTAACATTGCATATTACAAACTTTTATGTTATGGGTTACAATATGTATTCATGAAAACTTTACACATTTTTGCACAGTTTTCACAGCATTAAAATTTTATTGACCGTCATTTTTTGACCGGCAATGGGATTAAATGTATTGCCTGTACAGTGGTCCTTTAACATGGATATTATATATGCAGTTTATACGCTAGTTTGTTAGAAGAATATGAAACCTACTAGCGACTTGCCATGTTAAAGGACCACTGTACAGGCAATACATTTAATCCCATTTTAGTATTTTAGCTCAGTAAGCAAGAAATCATAGTAATGTACCTGTCTTTTCTGTCTACTTTTAAAATCAAGCTTAGAGGGGGCATAAGTCTGAGAGCTTGAGCAGTCACATGACCATTCTCTGAAGAATAGGTACATTTATGCTTAATGGAATGGCGTAAGAAATGTTGCCTGTATTTTCTAATGCTTGATTTTAAAAGAAGACACAAGAAACAGGTGGATTACTAAGAGTGCTTGCTCACTGAGCTTGAATGTGAAAAACAAGATTAATTGTATTACCTGTACAATGGTCCTTTTAGTATATAATACAAAACAAAGAAGATGCTACAGTCACTAATAATGCCTTAAAATTTGTAAAGTCTTTTAAACCTTATCAAAACAAGGATGATGATATTGCTGATGAACCAAAGAATGATGATGAAGATGATGATCTTGCGATCCTCACAACTGATGAACATAACCATGAAATTTGCATTAGCAATACCATTTACGATGATTTAGAGGTAGCCAGGTTCTTAGATGTTGAACAAACCTTTTTATGTGACTAATAATCATGGAACAAATTACCATTACTTTGGACATACTAACAGAGAGAAAAAAAATGCACCAGGGGCTACTTTCTCCTTACTTTCGTGCAACTGCCCAGTGGTTTATGTAAACTACTAATTGAGGAAGTATTGTGTTTTATCAGTGAACTTTTCAGTCATGTGATTACAGATAATGACTACATTTTGGCAGCATTACCGTTTTCAACTTGATTGTGTGTCCTGCTCAGAAATTAATATATAGCTTTTCTGGAAGATAAAAGTACATAATAATAATTTGTCATAAAGTACCGAGCAGCTTCATATTGCAGAAAACATTCAAATGCAGATGCCAATGAAAATAAAGAAAATGAATTTCAAGTTCAAAACAAGTTGAAGCTGTAAGTGAATAACAAGTGAATACCTGCATTTGAATGCTCTGTTGGACCCCCAAGATGAACTGAGAAATATTTTTGCTAATTTTTCAGTCGTTTAAAAAAAACAAACAAAAAAACTCTTCCTTACAGACAACAGAGCATTAGCATTTAATATTTCAATGGAACTCTTTTTTAGTATTGGGAGACAGATTTTCTGACCCCAACATTTCAACAAATTATGTTACCTATCAAAAAGGAATACATTTAATCTTTATGTTGTTATGTATGATATGTATAGCTATTCGTGTATATATATATATATATATATATATATATATATATATATATATATACCGTATGTAGTTGTCAGTGTTTGTCACGTTGCGATGTTGGTCACACAATGATAGCGAAGCGAAGGCGCTCATTACAGGGCCTCAAAGGTGCTCATTGCAGGGCTCACGATGAGTGCCGCAGTTGCTCATCGCGACCCCCTTAGGACTTAGGAACGAAGCACATAAAACGGCCAAACCACGCAACTGGAAAGGCCACCAAAAAAACACAATTATGCCTCAAATTCATTTACAAACACAGCACAGGGGGAGAGCCAGGGAGCCTGTGAGTGAGGTTGCAAGTTAATTTGAGGCGTATTTGGCCAAAGGCGCTCATCGCGGGGCTTGCAATGAGTGCTGAAGGTGATCATTGCAAAGCAGGAAAGTTGAAGTACATGGGGGAAAGGCTCACAATGAGTGCCGAAGGTGCTTAGAGGAACACACTCCTCACATTGTGTGGCAAACAGCATTGCCAGGTTTACAATTTTACTCCCGTCATTTTTGAAGGGCAATTTCCTAGTATATATATAATAACAAATCTCTGTGATGCCTGGTGTACTGGAAATAGCAATTGTATGTATGTTTAATGAGCGCAGACATATAATTACAACTAGTTTTACTGTTATGTATTTTTTAACTAATTGGTCAATCAAGTAAGTTTTGTTTGCCTTATATTCACTTTAACTGTTTTGAAATATGTTGCTAGTTTCCAGGAAATTTGAAATATAACGTATTTTAGTACTTGTACTTAAACACTACTTTGCTCAAATTACAATAACATACTGTGGTAGACTCTCGTTCACAAGTTATTGGGGTGTACATATTTAAAAACTAGCATTTAATCCACCCTTCTGTTACAAAAAAGGGATTGTAAATAAAAAACTGACACACATCAAAGCACTTTAGGCTCATGGAGAATTAGCATTAGCCACACCTCATCCAGATCCAAACACCCACATCCAAATAAATGTGAGCTCATATTAACATAGTAACATAAGAGCTTGGTATGTATATCAATATCTAAAAAAATCTCCTTCCATGTTAATTATTATCTACAGAGTCAGCATAATTTTTACACTTTGCAGTTGTGAATTAAACACATTTTACATCACAGTGAGTCAATGAATTATAACTGATAATTTTAGTCAGGTCCCTCTCTTGCAGGGTGTGCTTGAACATGGACAAATACACTACTTAATAGATATTGCCCAAACTCCGCAATAAGGGCTTAAAAACATTGTCTGAATCTTTCAAACAAAAGGGTTACAACCCCCATATTATTACCCCAAAAATAACCACTGCCATCAAAATACCCTGTGAACACCTATTAAAGTACAAAACAAAAGAAACTAATTCACATATACCACTAGTGACCACATACCATCCAATTTTACAGAGAAAAATTGGAAAATAATCAAAGATGTACAACCTTTACTAATTGAAGATACTGAATTAAATTATATATTCCCAAAACCTCCAATCCTTGCATTTAAACAACTCTCAAACTTGAAACAAAAACTTGTCAGCAGAAAATTGGCCAATGAACAACTGAAAACAAAAAATGGAACTAAACCTTGTAACAAATATGCCTGTAAATTATGCCAACACATTTGTAATGATGATACAGCCACACATAACAACAAAACCTATAACATCAAAGGATCATATTCATGTACATCGTCAAATGTGGTTTATATATTACAATGTACTTTATGTGACACAGGCTGTTACCTTGGAGAAACCAGCCAAAAAATGCATTTAAGGATGAATTTACACAGGCATTCAAAAAGAAAGCATACTGAAAAGTTATTGTAACAGTAACAGTAGGACACCATTTTAGCCAGAATGATCACTCCATCCAAAACCTAAAAGTCAAAATACTCAGCGGAAAATTACAAAACATCCAAGAGAGAAAAGCATTTGAAATAATGAGGATCACATTCTTCAACACTAAAAACACAGGACTTAATTTAGACTTGGGTTTTCTAACACATTGTCAGAATTTCATGTGATTTTTTTCCTCTTATACCATAACAGACTTAGCACTCTTAGGGCCTCATTCTATTAGCGGCCGTAAATCAGCCGTAAGGCTGCGATTCCTTGCGGGGGTTCTTTTAACTCGCGATTCTATTATACGGCCCCGCAAGGATCTCATCTTACGGCCGGCCGCATATCTTGGAACCGGCCGTAAGCGCAGAAATCTAAAAACGCAAAAATAAATTCAAGCCTGCACTGTACAGCTCTGTAAATGCTAGGGATCATATTGGGGGACATGAGGATTAAAAGTAACCCACTCTCAAGCTTGCACATCAGCCCAAACCCGAGTTCAAATTAACTGTTTATTTTCCGGCTGCGGCGTGGGCGGGTCTGAGGTGCTCCAAGCACTCTGGACTTTTTACATGGATATTTTACGGATATTAAAAATAAAATATTTTACGGATTTGAGTATAGGATAATTATGTGCTATTTTTTCTAACACCTAAAATCCCTTTATAGTCTTCTCAAAGTGCAGGATGGCTTTATTTGAGCTATTTTATGTGCTTAATTGGTGCTAGCGGGACCTTTTTCCTGCAAGTAAGCAGCGGCTCGTTTTTAGCCTTGCAGAGAGGTTTCCCGGAGCAATTGAATTGCAAATAGGAATTTCTTACGGCCGAAACTCTTGCGGCCGTTTTAGATCAAAGGCTTTCCTCTGGCGCCAGCGGCCGCAAGAGATAGCAAGGCACCGGCCGCAAGCCTGCCGGAGCCCCTGGCAGTAAGGGAATAGAATAGCCGAATAGCTTGCGGCCGGTCCTTGCGGCCCCGCAACGGCTGCGGCCGCTAATAGAATGAGGCCCTTAGTGAGGTGTTTGTCCACCAGGAAAGATATCACTGTGGACTACAGTACTCTGCTTTTTCATGTATATATTGATGTATATGTGTATATATGTTTCCTTTGCTATGCTGTGTTTATTCCCCAAATATGTATTTACTTGCTGTTTACACTCTCTCTCTGCATATATATATATATATATATATATATATATATAGATTAACAATTACTAACAGCCTTATTAAATTGAAATTCTGCAAAATTAAAAGGGCTCTATTTAAGCACATAGCAAATTTTTTTACAGAAGTTTTTAGTCAGTGAAGACCTTGCTTTTGGATAGAAGTTTACTAACTAAAACTTCTGTAAAAAAATATGCTATGTGCTTTTATAGAGCTCTTGTAAATTACTATATAAATATATATATATATATATATATATATATATATATATATATATATATAAAACGTATGCATTTATATATACATCTATATTATAGTACTATAAATACTTTCTTTCCTGCCAGTGCTGCACTCCACAAGGTGAGAAGGGTCCACTGCAGGTCAGAGGGCCGGGGGGGGGGGCATAGTGGCAAGGAACAAGGGGCTGAGGGAGGCTGCAGAGGTTTGCGAGAGGCCACAAGGGTCTGAGAGAGGCTGCAGAGGTCCGTCAGGGGCCACAAGTGGTCCCCTAGGCCATATGGGGCTGTGGGGCCACAGGGCCTGCGGTGGCACAGTGGGGGGTCACAGTGGGCCATAAGGGGCTGAAGGTGACCAACAGGAGGTCCACAGAGGCCATAATGGGCCGTGGGTCCACAAGGCCTGCAGCAGGGACAAGGGGCCCTGGGGCCTGTGGGCGGGGGCCACAGTGAGCCATAAGGGGCTGCAGGGCACCCACGGAATGTCCGCGGGCCATAAAGTGTAGTGGGGCCACAGGTTCAGATGGGAACCCCTGAGGCCATGTGGGGGGGGGGGCACAGTGGGCCATAAGGGGCTGCAGGGGACCCCCGGAACGTCTGCAAGGGCCATAAGGGGCTGTGGGAGTCAATGGGCCAGCAGGGGGCACAGGGGGCCCCTGGAGCCTATGAATGGCCACAGTTGGCCATTAGGGGCCACAAAGGCCCCATGCGAGGTCCTCGGTGGCCACATGGGACTCATGGGGTCCACAGGGGATGATGGGGACCACAGGGGATCTGTGGGGGCCATAGAAGTTGTACAGGGTGTCCTTGGAGGGCCACAGGGGGGGCCCAGGGTCACAGGAGACCCGCTGGAGGTATGGGGGGCCCCTCATAGTGGAGAGGGGCCTCTGAGCCGTCCAAAATCTGCACCTGCAGTCGCTCCACCTGTGGGTGAAAGCTGAAAAAATATTACCTTGGACATGAGTAAGGATGGAGCTTGGTAGATATGGGCCAACAATCTGCAAATGTAAGGCTTGGTGAAAACTATAAGACAAGGAATCGCAGAGAAATACCCTTCAAGTACAGACTCAAAAGCGAACTGAGGTGTGCAAGAAAGGGATGGGCCAGAAAAGCTTATGAAAAGGGTGGGAGGACCACTTCCACAACTCCCAAGTTACACCTGGACATGTATTAATGTCAAACAATAAATTTGGTGTTCCAAAACATAACGCTGAAAGCTCAACACACATACTTTATCCTATGGAATAAGGGCCCCATTCCAATATTTTTTAGAAATGATTAACGAGTCAAGTTGACTCGTAAATAACAAAGTAGCTATTCCAATCAAGAGAATAAACAGCACTATGAGAAATACTTGCTGAATGGTGCAAAATGTCATGAACTTTAGGTGTTGCTGACCCAGGTCTGACTGCTACATGTAACTAAAAGAGTACACGTCCTTATGTGTGCTGAATTGTTCAAAAAGACTACATAAAGATCAGACCACCTGTAAAGGCAGAAAAATCCTTGCGAACATCAACTGTTGTCAATAATACATGTCATGATCACAAATATCAATTGCAATGGTAACACTAACTCTGGTAACGATAGGTTAATAGAAATCAGGAAAGCCACATGGACTACAACAATTGGTGTAATGTATTGCCTATAAAAAGCCCAGCTGCAGTCCAAACAAGTGCCAGCATGGATACAGATCAGGTAAGAGTACTCAAAGTGATTTTGAATGTCAGATTGGTTGGAGGTTATGTACAAAAGCATATTGTTTTAGACACCAGGATGTGAAGTATGTAATACTGTACAGCCTGAGGAGTGAAAGAGAGGAGAGGGTGGCATTGATGTGGAAGTAGATCACAAGAAGTGACAGCACCATGAGGCAGAGGAGGGCCAACAACAGGCCCAGGAAGCTCTAGTGGAAGCTCTGGAGCTCAGTTCACAGTGAGACCCCTGTCAACAACTCAAGAACCAAGACAGAGGAGAGATATGACGCACACAAAGCATGCTGGACCTTTTTAGAGTGCACCTTTTATGTGCTCAAAATGCAGTTCCGCTGTTTACACTTCTCAGGTGCTGCACTACATTCAGGAGGCTCAGGAGGAAAACCATGCTGAGGGAAATGTGCTGGGGTCACAACAAGGGGCCAGAGTCATTCATGAACACTTTGCTTTAAGTAGAAACATTTCATCACCTTTCTATCAATGACTTGGGTTCATGCCTGGCAGATACCAATCAAATCGAATTATATAATTTATAGAGAATTAATGATAGACTAGAGTAGAGTAGACATTGAGTCTTTACATACCTGCTGAATTGCACCTTTTCTTCTCTCCTCTATTTGACCTATGCAGAAGACTGCATCATATTTACTTCCAGACCTTGTTTTTAGTGCTAATGTGATTTCTCCTGTGCATATGAGGAACTGTAACTGAAGCCTTCTAACATACCTGCTGTTGAAGTTGTGTTATAACACTGTTCTAGACTTCCAAGCCTTTATTTGTTGTTCACCCTATATGTATATTGTTGTTGATATGTATTGTATTGTTGTGCATTAAACTCCTGCCTATTGTTTTTATATGATTAAACATGCTAACAGCATTGCACAAGACCGTTGTGTGAGAAAATTCTATCTTCCAGGCAGTACACATGTTCAACTCCAGTTATCTATGTATTCCTGTACTAATATGGTATACATGGCAATTCGTCATGTTGGATGATACATTGTCAATCCCACCCAAATATACAGCAATCTCAATGTCTTCTTTACTGCGAGCATTTTGTTCCTATATCCATTAATCCCTGTTTCTGTCTTTTCCTTTCCACCATCTACAATAATCCTGTGTACACCTGTCCTGTTAAGTCCCTGCCATTACTGTTGTACACATGAAAATATGTATAACTATAATTAATATTTTGAAATATTTTGAGCCTGGTTTTAAGCCATAAAGGGCATAAATCACCTAACATTCCTAAATTGTTTGGAATAACATGCTTTAAAACATCAGGTATGATGTTGTATCGATCAGGTAGTTTAAGGGTTACACCCGCTTCACAGTAACAGACCAATCTCCCCGTTTAATGCACCGCAAACAGTCCCTTTGCACAACCGCAAACTCCCCATTTGCACAAGGTTGGATACCAAGCTAGCCATGTCCCGTTCCTTGTCCTCACTGATGTCATTGAAGGTCTCTTCCTCCACCTAGCCACCAAGGGTCCCCGAAAGGTAACAACAAGCCCCCTGGGACGCCTGCTGTGTTTGGTCTTCCACCTCCTCAAAGCTCCCTTCCTCCTCTGACTCCTCTTCTTCAGACTCCTCTCTCTGCGTTGCCTCTGTCTGCATTATTATAAGGTGTGTACTGTTAAGTAGTACTATTCCTATCGGTTTAATCCCTGTTACATCCACTATTAGGGGACGTGTATATGGCATGGATTTTTGGAACAGGGAGATGGAAAAAGATGCTTGGTCGGACCTCCTACTTCGAATTTGGGGCCCTGCACGTGCAATCTAAGGTGCCGCCAGATAGGAGAGGTGTATTAAGTTGTGCTACTCATTCCTATTAGTGTAATACCTGTTACGTCACCTATCAGGGGACGTGTATATGGCATGGATTGTTTTTTGGAACAGGGAGATGGAAAAAGATGGTTGGTCTGACCTCCTACTTCGAATTTGGGGCACTGCACGTGCAATCTAAGGATGCCACCAGATAGGAGAGGTGTATTAAGTTGTGCTACTCATTCCTATTAGTGTAATACCTGTTACGTCACCTATCAGGGGACGTGTATATGGCATGGATTTTTGGAACAGGGAGATGGAAAAAGATGGTTGGTCGGACCTCCTACTTCGAATTTGGGGCACTGCACGTGCAATCTAAGGTGCCACCAGATAGGAGAGGTGTATTAAGTTGTGCTACTCATTCCTATTAGTGTAATACCTGTTACGTCACCTATCAGGGGACGTGTATATGGCATGGATTTTTGGAACAGGGAGATGGAAAAAGATGCTTGGTCGGACCTCCTACTTCGAATTTGGGGCACTGCACGTTCAATCTAAGGTGCCACCAGATAGGAGAGGTGTATTAATTTGTACTACTCATTCCTATCAGTTTAATACCTGTTCCATCACCTATCTTTCCTCCCAATAGCACATTCTATATGTCATCAACCGGCCTGTGTGTATTTAGAGAACCACACTTTAAGGCCCTTAACCTGGGACAAGGTGGCTTGGCTATCAGAATTGCCTCAGAGCCTTAAAAACTCGCCAAACCCCCTAATCAGACACCCACTATCATATTGGAAATGGGCCAACAAACACACAGGTTTGTTCCCTGGATCCACACAAATGACCCCAATTCTTGACTACACTCAGGCCCCGAAACACATGAGCACAACATCACAACACTGGTGGAGGTCAAGGAAACTAGATAGACTGGGAGACTGGTTAGTAAAGGGCCAGATGCTCACCTATGAGGAACTGAGGTACAAGCATGAGCTACCGCTGTCAGAACATTACAATTACTGTAGGCTGAGGCATTTCACACACTCCCTGACCCAGAAACAGGGGACACCGGTCTTAAATTGGTTCTCCAAAATTTGTAAAGATAAACCTCTATCAAGGGGGATCATTGGGTCCCTTTACAAATATAAAACATTTGTTACTAGTTGAAGTGACACTGGGGGAAGGACCGGAGTGGGGGAGCCCTGGAGACCCTTCAGAAGCAACCAGCGGCAAAATCATCCCAGGAAAGGAGAGGTCGCTCACTGAAGCCTGCCCTAGGGTAACCCAAGGGTGATTGCCCAGGTTAGATATTGTAAATAATAAGCTAATAGTGCTAGAGCGATGATAGCTAATAGGACTTTGGTGTTCCCTGCACATATACTCTTTACTATTGTCTGTTTTACCATGTTTTAGGTATCTCTTAAATTGCAATCACAGTAAAAAATAAGAAAAAATATTAACCTAAAAAGTAAAAATAAGGAGGAATAACCAGCTAACTTTCACAAAATGTCTTTATTGTAAATATGTATTTTTGCACAACTGTTATGCAAGACTGTTCAAAAATGCTTTATTTTTCATTACATGCTGTATGCCTTCTGACAATAAAAGAATTTAAATGCAAAAATTAGGTATTGTTGCAGCGACCAGAAAAATTGATGTTAGTTTGTGGACCATTATTAGCTCAAGGCAGCTAATCTATTAGGCCTTTTTTAATCAAATGTATCGCCCACTGTCAGTCCCTTCGGGATCCATCCCTCATTCATCTTAATAAAGGTGAGGTAATCTAGACTTTTTTGACCTAGGCGACTTCTCTTCTCAGTGACAAAACCTCCTGCTGCACTGAAGGTCCTTTCTGACAGGACACTTGAAGCGGAGCAGGACAGAAGTTTTATGGCAAATTGGGATAGCTCAGGCCACAGGGCAAGCGTGCACACCCAGTAGTCAAGAGGTTCATCACTCCTCATAGTGTTGATATCTGTAGTTATGGCGAGGTAGTCTGTTACCTGACGGTCGAGTCGTTCTCTGACGGTGGACCCCGAAGGGCTGTGGCGATGCATAAGACTTAAAAAGCTCTGCATGTCCTCCATCAACAACACATCTGTAAAGCGTCCTCTCCTTGCCGGCGTGGTCGTGGGAGGAGGAGTATTATGTTCTCATCTTCCGCTGTTAGATTGCCTTTGTGCTGTGACATCACCCTTAAACGCTGTGTAAAGCATACTTTTTAATTTATTTTGGTAGTGCTGCATCCTTTTCGATTTGTGGTAATTCGGTAACATTTCAGGCACTTTCTGCTTATACCGGGGGTCTAGTAGCATGGACACCCAGTACAGGTGGTTCTTCTTCATCCTTTTTAATCGAGGGTCCCTCAACAGGCATGACAGCATGAAAGACCCCATTTGCACAAGGTTGGATGCCGAGCTAGTCATGTCCCGTTCCTCGTCCTCAGTGATCTCACTGAAGGTATGTTCTTCCCCCCAGCCACGTACAACACCACTGGTACCAGATAGGTGACAACGAGCACCCTTGGATAAACCTACAGGCATTGCGCATGAGAGTCCAGTAACGTGGCAAAAAAATCCCCAGCTCCGCAGAGGCTGTCCTAGCACCCTGGTCATACTCGTTAACGGCCTTTTCTTTTTGGAGCAGGCGGTCGAACATTAGGAGTGTTGAATTCCAACGTGTCGGGCTGTCTAAAATCAAGCGCCTCACTGGCATGTTGTTTCGCCGCTGGATATCTGTAAAGTGCGCCATGACAGTGTAGGAACGCCTGAAATGGCCACACACCTTCCTGGCCTGCTTCAGGACGTCCTGTAAGCCTGGGTGCTTATGCACAAAGCGTTGTACAATCAGATTACACACATGTGCAATGCACGGCACATGTGTCAACTTGCCCAAATTCAATGCCGCCAACAAATTCCTTCCGTTGTCACAAACCACTTTGCCGATCTGCAGTTGGTGCGGAGTCAGCCCCTGATCCACCTGTGCGTTCAGGGCGGACAGGTGTGCTGGTCCGGTGTGACTCTCTGCTTTCAAGGAAGTCAACCCCAAGACGGCTTGACACTGCCGTATCCGGGATGCGGAATAGTACCTGTGGAGCTGGGGGGGGGGGGGGGGGTGCCGTTGATGTGGAGCAAGACAAAGCAGCAGCAGAAGAGGACTCAGCCGAGGAGGTTATGGAAGAGGATGGAGTAGGAGGAGTAGAGGAGGTGGCAGCAGGCCTGCCTGCAAGTCGTGGCGATGTCATCAACTCCTCTGCAGATCCACGTATTCCATGCTTGGCAGCCGTCACCAGGTTTACCCAATGCGCAGTGTAGGTGATATACCTGCCCTGACCATGCTTTGCAGACCGGGTATCCATGGTCAGATGGACCCTTGCCCCAACACTGTGTGCCAGAGATGCCATTACTTCCTTTTGCACAATTGAGTACAGGTTGGGGATTGCCTTTTGTGCAAAGAAATTTCGTCCGGGTACCTTCCACTGTGGTGTCCCAATAGCTAATTTTTTTTTGAATGCCTCAGACTCCACCAGCTTGTATGGTAAAAGCTGGCGGGCTAAGAGTTCAGACAAGCCAGCTGTCAGTTGCCGGGCAAGGGGGTGACTTTGTGACATTGGCTTCTTACACTCAAACATGTCCTTGACAGACACCTGACTGTGGGCAGATGAGCAGGGACTGCTCAGGGCGAGACACGGAGTGGCGGATGGTTGAGAGGGGGCAAGCAGGGCAGCAGTGGTTGACGTGGCTCAAGATGCTGGACCAGGAGGAGGATGGCGGCTTTGACTTTGTGTGCTGCTTGTACTGATGTGTTGATTCCATATGCGTTTGTGATGTGACATCATGTGCCTTCGCAAAGAAGTTGTACCTAGGTGGGTGTTGGACTTCCCACGACTCAGTTTCTTTTCGCACAGGTTGCAAATGGCATCACTGTTGTCACAGGCAGACACATGAAAAAATTGCCACACTGCTGAGCTCTGCAATGACGGCATTCTGATGGTGGCAAAAGCATGCGTGCTGTCTGGCTGGTGCCAAAAGCATGCGTGCTATCTGGCTGACCCCGGGTGCCGATGCATGCTGTCTGACTGTGCCACTAGCTACTTTCGACAACCTCCCACTGCTTTCAACTCGTCTCCTCCTCCTCTCTGTCTCCCCATCTGAACTTTCCTCCTGTTCTTCTTCTCTTATAGCGGGCACCCACGTGACATCCACGGACGCATCGTCATCATCAACCGCTTCACTTGTATCTGACAACTCAACAAAGGAAGCAGCACCGGGTACAACATCATCATCATCATCAGACCGTACGTCCATGTGTGTAATGCTGCCTGAATGGGACATATCCCTGTTATCTACATCCTCTGGCACTAATGTTTGCGCATCACTCATTTCTTCCAACGGATGTGTAAATAACTCTGCTGACGGATCAAGTGAAGCGGCTGCGGTGCTAGTTTTGGTGGTGGCGGCAGGCGGGCGAGTGGTAAATGGAGAGGTGCCCAAAGCTAAGCTGGAGGAGGATGGTGCGTCTAGGTTCCGAGCGGAAGCTGTAGAAGATTGGGTGTCCTGTGTTAGCCAGTCAACCATGTCCTCAGAATTGTTCAAGTTCAGGGTACGTTGCCTCTGAAAACTGGGCATTATTCAAGGGCCAAAGGGAATCACAGCACCACGACCATGACGGCCCCTGCAAGGTGGCCTGCCTCTGCCTGTCATTTTTTTTACGATTAGTGGTACTATGCATGCAAGCTACTGTGACACCAGGTATGAGTGTCACTGCACACTGGCAAAAGTTGGCAGACTAGATGCAATAGGGCTCACACACACGCCTTTAGGCATGCAAATGATATTCAATCGATTATAGTAAAAAAAGGGTTGTTTTATTTCACTGCACACTACGGTTGCACTAGATATGAGTGTCACTGTGAACTGGCAAAAGTTGGCAGACTAGATGCAATAGGCCTCACACACACGCCTTTAGGCAGGCAAATGATATTCAATCGATTACAGTAAAAAAAGGGTTGTTTTATTTTACTGCACACTACGGTTGCACTAGATATTAGTGTCACTGTGCACTGGCAAAAGTTGGCAGACTAGATGCAATAGGCCTCACACACACGCTAGCAGGCAGGCATATGCAATTAGATTACACAGAAAAAAATTATAAAATAAAATAAAAAGGGCTTTTTGGGTTGCTGTCCTTGCAGCAGTTATCAAAGGAGTCCTTCAGGTGTGTAGTTAAAGCTAAATACACAGACTGGCTATCTATTTACCTAATAAATCAGCAGAAAAAAATAATAAAATAAAATAAATGATGTTCTAGCCCTAAAAAGGGCTTTCTGGGTTGCTGTCCTTGCAGCAGATATCAAAGGAGTCCTTCAGGTATGTAGTTAAAGCTAGATACACAGCCTGGCTATCTATTTCCCTATTAAATCAAAAGCAGGTAGAATATATCTCCTCTCTCAACGAATGCAGCTACAGAATGATTCTAAAATGGAGGCTGTCATACAGATGGAAGGCTCTGGAAGGGAAAGTATGCTGCTGATTGGCTGGAATGTGTCTGCTGACTGTAAGGTGCAGGGTCAAAGTTTCCTCAATGATAAAGAATTGGGGGCAGACCGAAAAGCGCATATGTTCGCCGTTCATTGCGAACGCGAACATGCGAAAATCGCCGCGAATAGTTCTTCGGGAACTGTTCGGGACATCACTATTTGTGTATTAATATCTTATGAAAACAACATAGGGCATTGTTATGATGTAATGATTTAGTAGTATTACCTCCAAATTAAGTATTACTATAAATGATACATAATATAGAAATATATGCTAGCAACTTATAAAATACTGCATGATTCCTCTTTGGTCACACTAATTCAGATAATATCTTAACAACAATGGCTGTCATTGTTATTACCTGTATTGATCATATGAACATGTTTTTTAATGAAATATGATGATTTTTTTGAATTAAGTAATCTTAATGCAGATATTCGGTGTTGTTTGCACCAATATATGAGTTTGTGTTAAATATTTGTGATGTTAACAACAACATTAATGTCTAATTAAATTAACATTATTGCCTGGGAGACTTAAGATAATAGTAAACAAATGAATGAAGACATAGAAGACATATTTTATCCTCATTAGAAGTAGGATTGGAAAAAAGTGTCTCCATTTTTGCTGATGACACAAAGTTGTGTCAGGTAACTAAATCAAAAAATGATGTACTTTCCCTCCAAAGGGATTTGCATAAATTAGAGAAATGGGCCATTAAATGGCAGGTGAGATTTAATATGAATAAATGCATCTGGGAAGGAAAAAATAACCATGCAATCTATAAACTTAATGAAGCAAATCTAGGGGTATCTAATTTTAAAGGGATTTGGGAGTGCTTGTGGACAACCACCTACGTAACAGTTCTCAATGCCAAGCAGAAGCTGCAAAGGCAAATAAACTATTAGCATGTATTAAGAAGGGTATATAAGCAAGGGAGGCAGACATAATTCTGCCAATTTAAAAAAAATCCCTAGTACGCCCTCATTTGGAATATGGAGTATAGTTTTGGGCACCAATTCATAAAAAGGACATTTTAAACCTGGAAAAAGTACAAATAAGGGCTACAAAACTTATAAGGTTAATGGAGGGGCTAAATTATGAGAAAGACTAACTAAATTAAACTTATTTTCTCTAGAAAAAAGGTGTCTAAGAGGGGATATGATTACCCTATAGAAATACATCCAGGGTCAGTAAAGATTTGTAAAGGGAGCTTTTTGTGCCAAGAGGTTTTCAACTGACAAGAGGACATGCTTTGAGGTTAGAACTAAAAAGATTCCACCTTAAAGAAAGAAAAGGGTTCTTCACAGTAAGGGTGGTTAATCTGTGGAATTTTCTACCAAGGCGGATTCAATAGAAAAAGGGATTGGATATATTTTTTATTTAAAAGGGCATTCAGGACTATCCTGGATAAAGAGAGAGTGAGTATTGATCCAGGGAGGAATCCAATCGCCATTATCTGGGATCAGGAAGGAATTCATTTTTTTTCCCTTTTGAGACAATTGGCAAAGTTTCATTGTTTTTTTTTGTTTGCTTTCCTCTGGATCAATTAACAACTAATCTGCATATTGCAGATCAGAGGAGATCTTAAAAGGTTGAACTTGATGGGCTAAAATTATTTTTTCAACCTCAATTACTATGTAACTATGTAACTATAATCTATTTTTTATATTTAAATGATTATTGTGATCTAAAATCTATGAATATCTTAATTCAGATCACTTAATGCAATATATATTCATATCCACGATACCTTAACACATTATGGGTATGCAGAAGTATATTCTGTATTCACATATCATTAACTAAATGTAATGTATGTCAATGTCCCAAACTAGTAACCATTAAAAACACATGGACACATGGATTGAGGTAATATAAAAATACAAATGTATTAAATCTACAGAACTCAGCCATGAAATGTAATAGACCATGCAATAATACCATTGGTGTGCTGCAAATAGATTCCAAGAAGACAGGAGGCTGGATAAAAATGTGAGCATATCTTGCTGAAAGCTAATACTGTATAATAATGCATAGCATTTCCTTGAGTAGATATGGTCATAATACCTTAATAACAATTATTTGATACAGATAAATCTCATCATCCATAACTTCATATAACAGAAGCAAAAATTACTGTGTATAGCACTTACACATCTGCTCAATGAAACAGATGCAATTAATACTGGATTATATAATCCAAATCAATTATACACATACTGTATAGTGTGATAAAGAACCATTTGAAATTATATATCACGAACCATTAAGGCCGTATACTCTTCTCCATCAGCCTTCGTTAACAGTACTAGACAGGGTTCCCCCTCTCCCCTGTAATCTTTGCCTTACTAATTAAACCATTGGTGGAAGCAATTCATAAATTGCCCTTTGTTAAGGGCATACAAATAGGAGAAATTGAACATAGTTACACTATATGCTGGTGACATCATAGTGACTAAAACAGACCCAAATAACTCCCTCTTGCATTTACACCATATTATAGAATGGTTTGGTAGGATCTCAAATGATAAGCTTAACATTATGAAAACAGAAGCTTTTGCATTAAACTTGTCAGGAAATGCTCAGATGGAATTAAAAGTGAAATATAATTATAAATGGAAAGACAATAATCTTAAACATCTTGGTATAATTCTTCCAACTTCCAGCGTATGACTACAATTAATTACCCCAATTTATACTTGAAGTCATCTGATATTTTATCTTCTTGGAAACCCAGAGAATTAAATCCATTATAGCTGTGAGGAAGTTCAATAAAGAAGACCTTGCCCTTCCGATTTTAAAGTCATATCATGATGCTACATTGCTATGGCATTCTGTAGTGGGGAATCTTTTAGAAGGATTATTAAGCTATAATATACGAGAATATGTCTATATGAACCGGATTATAAGTAGGAGTCAACATGGATTTATGAGGGATAGGTCATGTCAAACAAATCTAATAAGTTTCTATAAGGCGGTTAGTAGGAACCTGCCTCAAGGCAACTCAGTGGATGTAGTCTTTTCGGATTTTGCAAAGGCTTTTGCTACAGTGTCACATGGAAGACTATTGTACAAACGTAGGGATACAGGGATTGCAGTAAATATATGCTCATGGATTAAGGGCTGGCTAAAAGACAGGAAGCAAAGGGTTGTGGTAAATGGAACATACTCCGATTGGACTAATGTGGTAAGTGGGGTTCCATATTGTTCATTATTAGGTCCTCTCATTTTTACATATTTATTAATGACTTAGAAGTGGGACTGGAAAGTATTATCTCCATTTTTGCTGATGATACAAAGCTGTACAAGGTAATTACATCAGATAATGATATACGTTCTTTCCAAAGGGATTTACTTAAATTAGAGGAATGGGCATCTAAATGGCAGATGAGATTTAATACAAATAAATGGAAAATTATGCATCTGGGAAGGAAAAGTAGACATGCAATTTATAATCTTAATGTAGCAAATCTAGGGGTATTTGATATTGAAAAGGATTTGGCAGTAGTTGTGGACAACCACCTTGGTAACAGTGCTCAAAGCCAAGCAGCAGCTGCAAATGCAAATAAAATATTAGCATATATTAAGAAGGGTCTAGAAGCAAGGGAAGCAAATATAACTCTGCCATTATATAAATCCCTAATATGCCCTAATTTGGAATATGAGGTACAATTTTGGGCACTGCTTCATAAAAAGGACATTTTAGAGCTGGCAAAGGTATAGAGAAGGGCAAGGGAACTAATAAGAGGAATGGAGGAACTAAGTTATGAGGAAAGATTAACCAAACAAAACATATTTTCTCTAGAAAAAAAGGCGTCTAAGAGGAGATATGATTACATTATATAAACACATCCTGGGTCAGTATAAAGCTTTGCCAAATGAGCGTTTTGTGCCAAGAGGTTTTCAACTGGCAAGAGGACATCCTTTGACGTTAGAAGTAAAAAGATTCCAAATTAAGAAAAAAAAAGAATTATTCACATTAAGAGTGGTTAATCTGTGGAATTCTCTACCAAAGGTGGTGACAGTGGATTTGATAGATAACTTTAAAAAGAGAATGGATATATTTTTAATTAAAAAGGGCATTCAGGGTTATCCTGGTTAATTAGAGAGAGAGTAATGATCCAGGAATCTGATCACCAGTATCTGGGGTCAGGAAGGAATTCATTTTTCTTCCCTTTTGAGACAATTGCCTAGTTTCACTTTTTTTTTTTTTTCAGTTTGCCTTCCTCTGGATAAATTAACAAATAATCTGCATATTGCAGATCAGAGGTGATCTTAAAAGGCTGAACTTGATGGACTAAAAGTCTTTTTTCAACTTCAATTACTATGTAACTATATTAATTGGCTAGATTCTAGTCTTCTGAACCATCGAAAGAGCTTGTCTTAACTGAGGTAACTTTAGTCCCTTACTATTAGGAAATTGTTCTAAGAAATCAATTAACAAAATATTTATAAAAAAAGTTATTTGTTGCAATTACATTTTCGATTTGCGATTTTAGCGATTGTAACATTTGCAGGCTTGAAAGATCAAAGGCGGAGATAGGACAAAGTTAAGATTTTGACAACCGCAGGAAATTTCAGCCTGTAGCTCGCAAATAGATTGTGGGTAGCTAGAGGAGGCCAATTAAATATCAGTAATTTACACTACAGACTACACAGTGCACACATTGCTGACACTTACATTTCAGCTCAACAACAGTTCAAATCTACATTGGATGCTGCAGTAACATTAAAACAGATTGTTAGCTCTTTAGCACATTGCTTGCTGCATATAATAAGTAAAAATACATAAAGTATATTAATTTATGATTTAATTTATTTAGGAATTAATTATCATTAAAACATACATATATACAAAACTTTAAAAAACACCACAACACACAATCGCAACAAACGGCAAAGGCGCTCATTGCCAGCCACATGATGAGCGCCAAAGGTGCTCACTACGAGGCTCACAATCAGCACAAAAAAACAAATCAATTTGTGTGCCAAACACCATTCCTTACTTACAATTCTATTGCCGTCACTTTTTGACGGGCATTTCGCTAGTTATTAATGAAGTGCTGAGGGCTGAACAGTGATCAAATTAAATTAGAAATGATCCTGTGCTGGTTTGGTGGTAGTGGAGCCCACCATTTGCTCCTTTATACTAATACTAAATACACTGTCTATAGAAAACCTGAAAAAAATAAATGACCTAACCCTAACGATATCACTGGGGATCCACCAATTACCCCCTAACCTAACATTAAACAATGAGCTAAACTACTCTAAAAGTGACAAGGTGTTGTGCAAAAAATACTATACAAGTATTTTATATAATAAAAAAATAATTATACCAAAATCACTATTGTTATAATTGTGACTTGCTAATAAAATATGTAATGGATGTGTTGATGGTATACTCCAAGATAGATTAAGCAGTTCTAATAATATTTGTTTCTTATTTGCCATACAGGATAATGATAACTCTCTTAGAATACATATCTTGTAAAATTGATTTTCACCTTATATATAATGTGTGGATCCAAATATCACTCTTGTTCAATCTCTTAATAGTGGTTACTTATTAAGGACAACAATCAACAATTTTCTATAGCCATAAAATATGTCATCATATTTGTATAGTACCATACATAATTGTTATAATTGACACATAAAATATACATTCTCAGTGTCTCTATACTTATATGCCAGGTATAACAATAACCATAACTTATCCTGTATGCTGGTATATCATTCTATTATGTCTGGGAGTTCTGTGTCTCCTTTGCACTCGGTTTGGCGCCAGTGAACACTGGAGTCTTCTCCTGATGACGTCACTGCTGCGAAACAAGTTCGACACGTGCGTTACGTGTCACTTCCGCTTCTTCAGGGACATGTTGGAAGTGGGCAACTGCCAGTCTTTTATAGTTGCTGATTGTAATTGGATGGAGGAGTGTCATGCTTTTAACCATGTAGTATCTGGATGGTTCTTATATTATAAACTTCCATTGTTGTCTGTCATACGTAGTCACATCTTTGTATTGCAGTAAGAAGCATATCGATTATCTGAGAAAACAATTTACATCGTCTTTTAATTAATATAGAACATTATAAGATTCAACACATAACAGAATAAATAATTGTGTGTAAGTAAATTGATTTACACTTTATCTCTAGTTCTATCTTTCTAAATATTCACTTCCCATATTTATTTACATTAAATCCATTTTAATTATTTTATTAATTTTTATTTGTATTAATTAAAGTCTAGCCAACATTGTTATCTTACTGTTGTCTAATTATTGAATACTCATTTACCCAAGATTGAAACAAACTTTACTAATGATCATAATATTATGTCATATATCTTATTACAACCCGAGATATTACAACTCTGATCTTTTGTATGGAAAATAACTGCACATTTTTATAATACTATAATGATTTGTAACATAAATTTTGTACATATTAGATTTCAGTAATGAGGTTTTAGCTGTTTATATTAATATTTGCATTACCTTGTGTTTTTGAAATGAAATGATTTTACATACAGTTTTCAAACACGTTAACGCTAATAATAAATCTCTCTCCCAAAATAAATCTTATTCCACCACCTCAATCAATAACTCTATCTTGTTCAATTTATAGATAGAGTGATAATAAATAATTATCTATTATAGTAATTTAGAGATATTAAGCCATATGGAACTGTAGAATTCATCAATGTAATCCATTTTGTTTCTATTTTAAGGAATTCTTGTTCTAGGTTACCTCGTCTTATTCCTAATCTGGTCCTCTGAAAACTCTGCATTCCAATATAGGTTTGCTATTATGATACATTAAAAAATGTTGCGCTACGAATTAGTTTTTTGTTTAGCAATATTTAACATATCATTTCTTATATTAGACAAGTGCTCGCCAAGCCCTTTCCTCAATGCTCTAGTGGTCATTCCCACATATTTTAATCCCCAAAAACAAATCAAGCAATACACAACTGCTTCATTTTTTTGTTTGTTTTTTTTTCACAAATTTTCTTACAACAAAACAAATTAAAAAGGAAAACATAATCACAGTTCAATAATAAATATGACATAAATATACAAACAAAGATATTTACAATAGACCTATGCAGCTAATCAAAAATCAGTGCACAGCTTGTTTACCTTAAATTGGAGAAATACCACCCTAGGCTAACATATCATCAAAAATCTGTCTAAAAAGGTTATATCAAATATGGATTAAAGATTTCAATGGCCATATAAGGATTATTAAATGCTCCTAGGAGATTTAGTCTGTACATTGTGAAAGAAATAAAAGAATACTGCCCCATAAAAAAAACTAAATTAAACATAAAAAATAATAAATAAATAAATAAATAAATAATAAATAATGAAACAAATAAATGACACAAAAAAAAAAGAATTTGCCGGCTCGAAAGGAAGATAGGAGAGGTGGGGTGGCCTGGATCCAAATTACCAAGCTCCAGGAAAAAACATTAACCTTTTAAGAATAACTTTGATCCCAAATTTTCCAATTTTTAACTGGGAGTCAGGAAATCCCTAATTCCTCAAGGTTGCTTTCCAGGAGACAGGATTTACTGATTTTGACCAAAATTTTAGACCTGGCGAGAATTTTACTTGGTTCTAGTACATGGTGATAGAAGTTTTAGTTGCCGTAAAAATCTGTATCAGAAACGCTTTTATTTCTGTCAAATTCATTGGGAAAAATGTGAAGAAGTGGTATTTCGGGATTGTAAGGAAGATCTAACTCAAATGTTGATTTTATCTGGGTAAAACATTCTTTCCACCATATCTGTAACCTAGGGCAATCCCACCAGATATGAAAGTCAGTTTGAATATATCCACATTTACGCCAACAAAATCAGGTTCATTCAAATTATTTATTTGGAAGATTTTTACAGGGACCAAATACCACCTATTTGGAATCTTAAAGTATGTTTCTTTTTAAGAGGCGTTTTGCAAATATCTATCAGTAATAAAAAATGCAGAATGCCAAGTCTCAAGTGTCCATTCTTTTTTTTCACCTCTTTTTCCCAAACTTTTACACTTTATGATTTAACTAAGACCTGCTCATTTTGCCATTAGGTGGCATTTATCCACTGCAAGAATTAGTCTCTTTTAATCGGACAGATCTCTTAAAAAAAAACCCGGAGGACCAAAGTTGGCTGCACATTTTATGAAACTCTAGCCTTAAGAGTTGTGTAGATTATATTTGACACAGAGTTCCCCAAAATAAATAATATTGCCACTCTGAAAAAGGTCAAAATACTGCACCCTTTTTCACCAAGATCTCCAATAAGGGAGTGTCTCCAATAAGGAAGTGTCTAGTTCCCTGGTTATAGAAGAGTTAAAGAACTAGGAAACATGATCAAAGAATACTTAAAATGTAGTTTCCCCCATTGTTTAATATTATTCTTTAAGGATTCTCCAATTAAGTCTGAGTTTTTATATTCATAATTTTTTATAAAAGATTAGACTTTCTAAATCTCTCTTTAATAACATTTCCTTTTCAATTTGGAACCAATGTCCTGATTCTTCTTGTTTGTTCCATTTAATAATGTGCATTATTGTAATAGTATCTTGAAATTTCTTAACTGAAGGGTCGGTAATGTCTCCTTTTTGGAATTTGTTAATTAGACTTTCCGTTCTAATTCTAATTTTTTTACCCTTATGGATAAATTTATCAAGAGTGTTTTGATTTTTTTAAATTTGAAATCTTGTATGATGATAAGGAATACTTCTCATTAAATATGTTATTTTAGGGATCAGAAACATTTTTTCGGCTATGATTCTTCCCGACCATGAATCATAAGGATTCTTCCACCTATCAATGCAGATATTCAAATTTTCCAAAGTTGCCTTTAAATTTTGTTCAATCATCTGTTTAAAATCTGATTGGAATTATATACCCATATGCTTTATAATTATTTACCATTTAAAAAGGAAGTTACTCTTTTTAGAACTAAACTTTCCTCCTCTTTCATATTAATCATAAGTGCTTTAGATTTGGACAGATTTAGTTTATAATTCGATAATTTACTAAATTCTCTTAAACACTCTTGGAGATTTTCAATTGAATTGAAAGAATCCTCCAAGGAGAGAACAGCATCGTCCGCGAACATTGACAATTTGTGTTCTGTATCTCCCATATTTATACCCTGGATACCCCTGCAGTTTCTAATAGAGGCTGCAAGAGGTTCCATTAGGAGTGTGAAGATAAGTGGGGACAGGGAACACCCTTGTCTGGTCCCATTGGAAATATTAAAGCTGTTTGATTTAAATCCAAGGCCCACGACAGAGGCGGATGGGGCCACATAGAGGGCTTTGATGGCCTTGGCCCCAATTTCGCCAAAACACAACTGCTTTCGTACAGCAAATAAAGAAACCTCTGATCTCTCTATTCAATCTATCATATAATTTGGATTCTGATTTAAAATATTTGCACATTTTACATCTGCCACATGTATATGTGCCATCAGGTAATGAGCAAAATAATTGTTTTTTATTGTCAAAATGGCTATTTACCAGGTGGTCATGTAAATTTTTGGGCCATCTCCAACCCATATTGATTTTATCACCTATCAGATCTTTCACTACGCTCTAAGAACTGCTGTGTGTTTAGTCAGTATGCTGTTAAGGTGTTTTCACTGTTGATTGTACACAAATAAATCTTATTGGTTATTGTACTTAAGCTTGTCATTTCAGATTCAATAGTTGTTGTTTAGCTGTACTTCAGGTCCAAGGCTGTGTGTTTTGAATTTATCATCTTGGGAGCAGTTTCTTCCTAAACGGAGGAATTCCCTTATGGGGATAGCCTTTATTGTAGCTGGATGATACGCATTATCACTGTGTAATGTAGTGTTAGTGGGTTTTCTGCATCCCACTGTACTTAGTTTGCCATCAGGTTCCGTTTTAATCATTATATCCAAAAAGTTTACTGATTATTCACTCATGTCAAAGGTTAATTTCAAATTGAAATCATTGTGTTTTAGTCAACTGATGAATTCTTGGAATAAATTGTTTTTACTTTCCCATATAATAAAAACATGTTAGATATGTCTCAAACACATTTGTACCTCATCAGTATATATGTTGTTCCTCTCATTGAATACATGCTCACGCTCTCACCAGCCAAGATATAAACTGGAATAGGTGGGAGCGCAAGCAGAACCCATGGCGGTTCCTCTCAGTTGCAAATAAAAGCTTCCATCAAAGACAAAATAATTGTGATCTAACACAAAACAAAGCAGTTCTAAGACAAAGTGTTTCTTTTCTATGTTATCTTCAGCTTCCATCTGTAAAAAGTAGGAGGCAGCCTTTATACCAATGGTATGATCGATTGAAGTATATAACGATTCAACATCACACGTAACAATGAATGTGGACTCTCTGACAACAATGTCTTCCAACCGATTCAACACTTCAGTCGTATCTTGTTCAAAAGAAGGTAACCTTTTTACAAAAAAACATTGTAACGGAAGCCATCACTGTTTTACCCTGTTTTATGATTATTATGGTTAAAATATGATCCTACTATTATACTGTATGTATGTTGGTTTATGCTCTGCAGAATATTAGCCCATACTATTGCAGACCTGGGCATAATAGATAATCCTATTACAGAGACTCCTCATAAGATAAGGAAGTCTATTGTATAAAGTGTTTTCATTCTCAGCCATAAGAACAAAGAAGGATGATCTAATCCATGTCTGATTGTATCAAAGTTGCCAGGTAGCCTCAGGGAGGTGTGACCCACCTATTGTCCCTCTATGTGTATTGTGTGGCCAACTATGAGGGATGTGTATTGCCTGTGAAATGTCTGTGTGTTATGGGTAAAAGATACTTTTACTAACTTTTGAACCCCTGGTCTGATTCATGCCATTTTTTAATATGTTGTTGCACAATTTATGTTGTTCATAAAAATGTAAGATTTATTTATGTACTATGTAAAATCATAAAGTTATAAAAATGTGTAAGTTTTAGCTGGGAGATAATTGAGTAGATACAGTAATAAACTCAATTATCTCTCAAGTAGAGGGGAGGGAAACTGTGGGCATTACTATTGTGTTATTGGTTGTTTATACCTTCCCCTGGGTGTGTTCTGTTTACCTGACTGTAATAAAAACCAGGCTGGGTGTGCCAGCAAGAGAGTCCTACTTGACCCTTCAAAACGTAGCCTTGTCTCGTTCTTGGAGGGGATTGCTATATCATACTGGGGATTGCTATGCTTTTGCATACTCCCTGGAGCTGTAACTACTGAACCCTTGTTCCTGATGTACTCTCGTTGGAGGAGAGGTCTTCCCCACACGATCCTGGATGCTGGAGATTCATACAGGGTGGAAGGAAGAGGGCGCGGCTCCAGTTAAGGTACGGCGGTTGTGGAGTCTGTGGTGGTTGTGGTATCCGATGCGGTGCTTGTACCATATATAGATAAATACTAGTAATATTGGACCCTATATATCCTTGAAATAAATGTGATTAACTGTGATAGTGTCTAATGACAAGAGATGAATAAATTACACAACTATATATGTGATTTGATGATATCCTACATTTTTATACTATGCACTTACTAAGAAATACACTAGGAGAGGAAAGTTATAAATATGTTTATATACTAGGTGATATTATTATTATTGATCACCTATTTTATAGGGAACTTGCATATATCTTGATTGTCAGTATAACAAATATCACCCTGTAAATATACTAATCCAGTATTTGGAGAAATTCAAACAGACAAAGTATAGATATTTCTATTTTGTATATCACAATCAGAGATATGTAATAATTATATGCTTAACCCTTTGTATGACTAATATATTAAATATCTCTTATTTTACTAATGTGTATGACTCCATAACCAAGGTATTTTATGTGGAATTATATCACTATATATCCAATTTAATTTTATAATATACTAAGGACACTTTTGAAAGTTGTCTATATGTTAATATTATTTCCAATTCATTTGGTAATAATTGTATATGTATATAATAAAATTGTCTTATAGGGTGTGATACAGTAGAAAGGGTCAATAAAGGAAGATTAAATAAATGGTGTAAAAGTAAATCCATCATTGAGGCCCCAAGGTTTTTTGGTCTTAAGTGTATAAATCCATTGGGCTTCCTTTTTTAAGAGTTCCTTATCAGTGTTGCCTCTTCTAATATTATGCTTCACTCCATCAATAGCTATAAAGGATATATCATTGAGATCTCCATTGTGTTTTAAATTTACATGATTAGCTTATATTCTTTAGTTATGCTATATATATATATATGTTCCAGTATTCTACGTCTGAGCTCTCTGCAGGTTTTACCCACATACCTCATACCACATTTGCAAAGCATAATATATATCACCCCTACTGACTTACATGTCAGAAATTGTTGAATTTTTAAATGACTAGTTCCATCCTTAGAGGGAAATGTTTTGGTGTTATTTACATATTTACACATCATCGGTACCCCTAATGAAATTTTTAGAAATGTGTGTCGGGTTGCACACTTTGCTACGCCGCGACGCCGACCTATGACGTCAAACGTAGCTAGGAGCCTTGGCTTCTAATTATACAGGCCTACCACCTAACTTATTTAACATAGTTACCGATATCCCCTATATTTAAGAATTTAGCAACTTTGCTTTATATAGTCTACACTAGGGATATGATAACATGCACTAAGGCTCCTAGGTTTGAGAAGTGGAAGTAGTGATAATCATATAATTCAGCGTTGGGCTTATACCTAATACCCATTAATTTGTTCATAGACCCTGATACCCTAATATTTAGCACTAGCACTTTGTCATATCAGAAAAAGAGATCTCTGATATAATTTTGCAATTGACACGTTCATATAATTTTACTATATGGTAATTTGTATGATCAATGTCAGCACTTGGCACTTTTTCTTTGGTCACTTAGTGCAATATATATAGATACACTGTCATTTATTCATCTCTTGTCATTAGACACTATCACAGTTAATCACATTTATTTCAAGGATATATAGAGTCCAATATTACTAGTATTTATCTATATATGGTAGCCTTAAGATGTATACACTTCCCAATATTCTCTTTACAACGTCAGAGTTTCAGGATTTTATACCAGTTATTTTAAATTTTACTAATAAATGTTAAGTTTTTAATTTTGTTTTTTTTCTCTATATTGTTGATTAGGCAGAGGGTGTGAACTATTATATAAAAAAGGATACCTTCATATTCTGAAAGAACTGACAATAATGTAGCAGAACATTTTGTTAATGCTTCTTCCCATCTAATCTTATAACTATCTATATGAAAACCAAAAGAGGGGAATACCTTAATACACAAACCCCTAGGTATTAACAGCCTTATTAAATTGCAATTCGGCAAATTTAAAGGGCTCTATATACGCACACAGCATATTTTTTTACAGAAGTTTTTAGTTAGTGAAGACTTTGCTTTTGGATAGAAGTTCACTAACTAAAAACGTTTGTAAAAAAAATATGCTGTGTGCTTATATAGAGCCCTTTAGATTTGCCGAATTGCAATTTAATAAGGCTGTAAATGTATACTTAGGTATCTCTCATGTGTTGATCGATTCCAAAATGCGTTTAATTGCTTTCTCAATAATGTTTCCAATTGTTTCAAGCTGACTCTCATGTTTTTATTACTGAATGCCTACTCTGCATCTTCAAATCTTATCTGTCGAATTGTTGTCTAATTCAATAGATCATACCATTGGTATAAAGGCTGCCTCCTAAGTCTTAGAACTGCTTTGTTTTGTGTTAGAACACAATTATTTTGTTTTTGATGGAAGAATTTATTTACAACTGAGAGGAACCGCCATGGGTTTTGCTTGCGCTCCCACCTATGCCAATTTATATCTTGGCTGGTGGGAGCGTGAGCATGTATTCAAAGAGAGGAACAAAATATATACTGATAAGGTACTAATGTGGTTAAGATATATCTAAGATGTTTTTATTATATGGGAAGGTGAAAATAAATTATTCCAAGAATTCATCGGTCGACTAAACCACAATAATTTCAATTTGAAATTAACCTTTGACATGAGAGAAGAATCAGTAAACTTTTTGAATATAGTGATTAAAAAGGAACCTGATGGCAAACTAAGTACAGTGGGATACAGAAAACCCACAGCCACTAACACTACATTACACAGTGATAGTGTCCATTATCCAGCTACAATAAAGGCATTGGGGACTTGCTCCGCCTAGGAAGACACACAAGCCTTGGAACTGAAAAGTAGATTAAAGGCAAGAGGATATTCTAATACCGTATTAAAAAGAGCATACTATCTAACTGTAAGTACACCTAGACAAAATTTATTGAATCTGAAACAACGATCTGAAGTACACCAACCAATAAGATGTATTTGTACTTACAATCAACAGTGGAAACAGCTTAATAGCATACTGAATAAACACACAGCAGTTCTTAGAGCTGATCCTGTAGTGAAAGATCTGATAGGTGATAAAATCACTATGGGTTGGAGAGGGCCCAAACATTTACATGACCACCTGGTGAATAGCCATTTTAATAATAAAAAGCAATTATTTGGCTCATTACCTGATGGCATATATGCATGTGGCAGATGTAAAATGTGCAAATATGTTAAATCAGAATCCGAAATATATGATAGATTGAATAGAGAGATAAAGATCAGAGGTTTCTTCAATTGCAGTACAAAGGCAGTTGTGTATTGCTTGATTTGTTTTTGTGGATTAAAATATGTGGGAATGACCACTAGAGCACTAAGGAAAAGGCTTGGCGAGCACTTGTCTAATATAAGAAATGCCAGGTCAGATATTGCTAAACAAAAAACTCAGACATCCGTATCGCAACATTTTTTAATGTGTCATAATAGCAAACCTATATTGGAATGCAGAGTTCTTCAAAAAAACAGATTAGGAATAAGACAAGGTAACCTAGAACAAGAACTCCTTAAAATAGAAACAAAATGGATTACATTAATTAATTCTACAATTCCATATGGCTTAAATGAAAATAATAGTTTTACACCATATCTCTAAATTACTATAATATATAATTAATTAATATCACTCTATCTATAAATTGAGCAAGATAGAGTTATTGATTGAGGTGATGGAATAAGATTTATTTTGGAAGAGAGATTTATTATTAGCATTCAGTTCTTTGAGAACAGTATGTTAAATCAGTAAATAATAGAGGCCATGGTGGAATAGCATATATTTAAAAAACACAAGGTAATCCAAATATTAATATAAATAGCTAAAACCTCATTACTGCAATCTAACATGTTACAAATCATTATAGTATTATAAAAATGTGCAGTTATTTTCCATACAAAAGATCAGAGTTGTAATATCTCGGGTTGTAATAAGATATATCACATAATATTATGATCATAAGTAAGGTTTGTTTCAATATTGGGTAAATGAGTATTTAATAATTAGACAACAGTAAGATAACGATGTTGGCTAGACTTTAATTAATACAAATAAAAATTAATAAAAATAATTAAAATGGATTTAATGTAAAGAAATATGGGAAGTGAATATTTAGAAAGATAGAACTAGAGATAAAGTGTACATTAATGTACTTACACACAATTATTTATTCTGTTATGTGTTGAATCTTATAATGTTCTATATTCATTAAAAGACGATGTAAATTGTTTTCTCAGATAATCGATATGCTTCTTATTGCAAAACAATGATGTGACTACGTATGACAGACAACAATGGAAGTTTATAATATAAGAACCATCCAGATACTACATGGTTAAAAGCATGACACTCCTCCATCTAATTACAATCAGCAACTATAAAAGACTGGCAGTTGCCCACTTCCAACATGTCACTGAAGAAGCGGAAGTGACACGAAACGCACGCGTCAGACTTGTCTCGCAGCAGTGACATCATCAGCATCAGGAGAAGACTCCAGTTCACTGGCGCCAAACCGAGTGCAATGGAGACACAGAACTCCCAGACATAATAGAATGATATACCAGCATACAGGATAAGTTATGGTTATTGTTATACCTGGCATATAAGTATAGAGACACTGAGAACGTATATTTTATGTGTCAATTATAACAATTATGTATGGTACTATACAAATATGATGACATATTTTATGGCTATAGAAAATTGTTGATTGTTGTCCTTAATAAGTAACCACTATAAAGAGATTGAATAAGAGTGATATTTGGATCCACATATTATATATAAGGTGAAAATCAATATTACAAGATATGTATTCTAAGAGAGTTATTATTATCCTGTATGGCAAATAAGAAATAAATATTATTAGAACTGCTTAATATATTTTGGAGTATACCATCAACACATCCATATTACATATTTTATTAGCAAGTCACAATTATAACAATAGTGATTTTGGTATAATTATTTGTTTATTATATATATATATATATATATATATATATATATTCATATATATTATATATAGAAAATATATAAAACTAGCGACTTGCACGTCACAAAATGACGGTCAATAAAAGAAAGTGTTGAAATGCTGTTTGTCACACAATGTGAGTGTACTCTGTGCCTCAACTATATAGACCCCTCTAACACACTAATGAACGCATGTAATAACACTATAAGTGCCATGAGGGTCATCCAGGACCCTCATGACCCAAAGTGTAAGCACTACACCATTTTAACCCGGTCACTTATGGGTGTCTATCCAGACCCTCATAAACCTCTATTTAACCCCATCACGTAAGGGTATATTATGACCATTATGGGCCTGTTGCAATCCAACATTAACCACATAAGTGCCATGACGGTCCTCAAGGACTATGATGACACTAAGAATAAACACTACACTGCACTATACCCCCCAATAAAACATTAAATATCAACTAAACACCCTCTACACTAACATATTAACACTTACACCACCTACCTACCCCCTAATAACCCCCCACCAGTGTAATTACAGAAATCAAAAAAACTAAAGTCATCAAAAATCAAAAATCTCCATTACATAAAATTAAAAAAAAAAAGAAATCACCAAAAATAAAAAATGTACATTACAGAAAAAAAAACTAAATCACAAAAAATAAAAAAAGGGAACATTACAGAAAATAAAAAAAGACATTACAACCCCCCCACCACTACAGAAAAATATTTTTACACACCTGAAAAGGAAATACATATAATACATACAATAGAATACATACAATATAATACATACAATATAATACAATACCATACAAATACATATAATACAATTAAATACAATGCAATACAATTAAATACAATACAATACACCCCTATCTAATGTACATCCCCCTATCTAATATACATCCCCTATCTAATATAGAATACTATCTATCTAATATACATCCCCCTATCTAATATACACCCCCCTATCTATCTAATATACAATAAATACTATCTATGTACTATACATCCCCCAATCTATCTAATATACAGTATATGCTATCTCTATATAGCAACCCTAATTCTAAGGTAAAATAAAAGAATTAAGACCACTTACCTTTGAGATGTTTCTTCAGATCACCAACCTAGGGTAAAAAAGATTTTAAAAAATACTACAACATGTTTACATAAAATAACTAAACATTCTAAACATTCTAATTATTCTACTCACCTTTCCAGCATGTCACGTTCTCCATCTTTGCTTCTGCGGCGCGGCCCCTGTTAAAAAAAAAACATTACATTAGCACACATACATAAACATAAAACCAAGTAAAATAAACACAATCTACATTGTACTTACCTCCCCGCGATGTCTCTGGCCTCCTGGTGTTCTGCCCCGGAAGGGCCCTGGAAGCATCCGCGCTCTTTAAAAAAAAAAAAAAAAAAACAACACACATCCGCCCTGGCGGATGTCTTCGAGTGAGGGGGTTAATTAAGGGCTTATGGGGGGCTGTATTGACCCTCCTGAGTGACGGGGTTAATTAAGGGTTTATGGGGGTCTGTACGTGGGGGTGTTATCCATTGTGATTGGCTATTGTCAGTGCAACCAATCAGAATGCGGAGGTGCCTCCAGCCAATCACCATGTGGGGGTGTATTCCATTTTGATTGGCTGAAGGCATCTGCGCCTTGTGATTGGTTTAAATAAAGATTGATAGGTGCATTATCCAATCAGAGAGGGATTTTAGGGTGTATCCCTTTCTGATTGGCTCACACATTGGCGCCTCCTGATCGGGTGAATTTGATAGACAGCGATTTCAACCAATCAGAAGGCGCCATTGCCTATTTTCTTCCAGAAAAGTCTCTGGTAGCCTCATTAGCGTCGTGGATGTCCGTGAGTGCGGATGTGAGTATTTTTTTTTTTTACAGGGCGTGGCAGAAGAGGAGGCCGGAGACATTGCGGGGGGGTAAGTACAATGTAGATTATGTTTATTTTATTTTGTTTTTATGTTTATGTATGTGTATTAATGTTATATTATTTTTAACAGGTGCCGCAACGGAGAATAAGGACGGGACATGCCGGAAAGGTGAGTATAATATTTAGAATGTTTAGAATGTTTAGTATTTACTGTAAACATGTTGCACTAATTTTTATTTTTTTTCCCTAGGTGGCTGATCTGAATGGACATCTGCAAAGTTAAGTGGTCTTAATTATTTTATTTTAGCTTAGAATTAGATTATTTTATATATAGATAGCATTTATTGTATGTTAGCTAGGGGTATGTGTTTTATATAGACAGCATAGCATGTATTGTATATTAGATTGTGGTATTTATTTAGATAGATTGGGGGATGTATATTAAATAGATAGGATGTATATTAGATTATGGTATTTATTTAGATAGATTGGGGATGTATATTAGATAGATAGAATGTATTGTATGTTAGATAGGGGTGTATTGTATATTTATTGTATTTTTTGTATTGTATGTATTTCCTTTTCCTTTTTTTTCTGTAGTGGGGGGTTGTAATGTGTTTTTTTATTTTCTGTAATGTTCCTTTTTTATTTTTTGTGACTTAGGTTTTTTTATTTTATGTAATGTAGATTTTTTATTTTTTGTGACAGGTTTTTTATTTTATGTAATGTAGATTTTTTATTTTTTGTGACTTTAGGCTTTTTTATTTTCTGTAATTAGAGTGATGGGGGTTATTAGGGGGTAGGTAGTGTAGGTGTCAGTAGGTTATTGTAGAGGCTGTTTAGTTGATATTTAATGTTTTATTGGCGGGGTATAGTGCAGTGCAGTGTTTATACTTACTGTCATGATGTTGGGTTATAACAGGCCCATAATGGTCTTAATATACCCTTATGGGACTGATGGGGTTAAATAGAGGCTTATGGGGGTCTGTATGGGCCCCCATGAGTGACAGGGTTAATTAGCAGTTTATGGGGATCTGTATTGACCCCCATGAGTGAGGGGGTTAATTAAGGGCTTATGGGGGCTGTATTGACCCCCATGAGTGACAGGGTTAATGAAGGGCTTATGGGGGTCTATATTGACCCCCATGAGTGATGGGGTTAATTAAGTGCTCATGGGGGTCTATATTGACCCCCATGAGTGACACAGTTAATGAAGGGCTTATGGGGGTCTGTATTGACCCCCATGAGTGACAGGGTTAATGAAGGGCTTATGGGGGTCTATATTGACCCCCATGAATGACAGGGTTAATTAGGGGTTTATGGGGGTCTGTATTGACCACCATGAGTGAGGGAATTAATTAAGTGCTTATGGGGGTCTGTATTGACCCCCATGAGTGACAGGGTTAATGAAGGGCTTATGGGGGTCTATATTGACCCCCATGAGTGAGGGGATTAATGAAGTGCTTATGGACATCTGTATTGACCCCCATGAGTGACAGGGTTAATGAAGGTTTATGGGGGTCTGTATTGACCCCCATGAGTGACAGGGTTAATGAATGGCTTATGGGGGTCTATATTTACCCCCATGAGTGACAGGGCTAATGAAGTGCTTATGGAGGCCTGTATTGACCCCCATGAGTGACAGGGTTAATTAGGGGTTTATGGGGGTCTGTATTGACCCCCATGAGTGAGGGGGTAAATTAAGTGCCAACTGCCTCTCTAGTATATCCTCTTGGATGTCCACCCACCATCTCAAACTCACCATGTCTAAAACTGAACTCCTAATCTCTCTTACTGTCAACAATGACATCATCACCCCCTCCTCCCAAGCCCGTTGTCTTGGGGTTCTTTTGGACCCCGCCCTGTCCTTCATCCCTCACATACAATCACTAACTAAATCTTGTCTTCTCCATCTAAAAAACATCTCCAGAATTCGCCACTTTCTTACACAGGACACAACTAAAATCCTTATACACTCTCTCATCATCTCTCGACTGGACTACTGCAACTCGCTTCTTGCTGGCCTCCCCACCACCTGACTATCTCCACTTCAATCCATTATGAATGCCTCTGCTAGACTCGTCTTCCGTACACAACGTTCAGTGTCGGCATCACCTCTCTGTCAATCACTCCACTGGCTTCCCATAGCCTCCAGAATAAAATTTTAAATCCTGACCCTTACTTTCAAAGCCCTCAACAAGTGCACTCCCCCATACCTTTCTGGTCTCATCTCCAAATACTCCCCCACACGCCCTCTTCGCTCTGCTAATGACCTTCTTCTTTCCACAACTCTTGTCACCTCTTCCCATTCTCGCCTTCAGGACTTTTCTCGTGTTGCCCCTATTCTCTGGAACTCCTTGCCTCGCTCCACCAGACTATCCTCCAACCTCAAATCATTCAAATCCTCTCTAAAAACACATCTCTTTAAAGAAGCGTATCACCTCTCACCCTAACACACTCTCAAATCTCTCTCCCTCCTTTCCCTCACACAATACCTTTAAGATGTAAGTCTGCGAGTTTCAATCCCACAAGGTGTTTTAGGAAAAGCACCATGGACACTGGATTCCAAACTCAAAGACAGGGCCCTCCTTGTTTTACTATGTGTTAACTTGTATGTATCTTTGTCTTGAACTTATCTTATGTACAGCGCTACGGAATATGTTGGCGCGCTATAAATAAACGATAAATAAAAAAAATAAAAAAAAAATGGGGGTCTGTATTGACCCCCATAAGTAACAGGGTTACTGAAGGACTTATGAGGGTCTATATTGACCCCCATGAGTGACAGGGTGATAGTGTATATTTGTTTTCTTTTATAACGGGTCCTTTAAGGAATTTTGAATTTTCATTGCAGCGGGGGTCCCCGATCGCGTGCAATCGGGACCCCCACTGCGATGGTCAATGTGGGGTTAATGCAGTTCTCCGAGCTTATCTCGGATCCCGTGGGTTTAATGCAGGTTTCTGAGCTTATCTCGGATCCCTTCTTGGGTAAATTGTAGGTGGCTGTGCTTTGAGCCTCGTTTTCGTTTTTTTTCGGCGGCCATTTTTCTCTCGCCCCCTTGCTATGGGTAAGCTTTTTATTTATTTTTTGTGAGTATTTGGTGTGTTTTGACTGTTTTTAGGTGCGCGCGTTTCGGCCGTTATGGTCGTATTTTTCGTGCGTGTGGGTGTTTGTTACGTTAAGGTTGGTTCCGAGGTCTTTTTTTTCCAAGTCGTGCGTGTGTGTGTCTGGGCAGTCCTGGGCTTTGAGCCTCGTTTTCGTTTTTTTCGGCGGCCATTTTTTCTCTTGCTTAGGGGATTTTCGTGTGTCTGAACTCGGGAATTTGGACTTAAATGGAGGTGTAACTTCACTTTTAGAGGTCCTGGATGCCCCCCCTTGCTATGGGTAAGCTTTTTATTTATTTTTTGTGAGTATTTGGTGTGTTTTGACTGTTTTTAGGTGCGCGCGGTTCGGCCGTTATGGACGTATTTTTCGTGCGTGTGGGTGTTTGTTACGTTAAGGTTGAATCCGAGGTCTTTTTTTTCCAAGTCGTGCGTGTGTCTGGGCAGTCCTGGGCTTTGAGCCTCGTTTTCGTTTTTTTCGGCGGCCATTTTTTCTCTTGCTTAGGGGATTTTCGTGTGTCTGAACTGGGGAATTTAGACTTAAATGGAGGTGTAACTTCACTTTCAGAGGTCCTGGATGCCCCCCCCCCCCTTGCTATGGGTAATCTTTTTATGTATTTGGTGTGTTTTGACTGTTTTTAGGTGGGCGTAGTTCAGCCATTATGATCGTATTTTTTGTGCGTGTGGGTGTTTGTTACGTTAAGGTTGGTTCTGAGGTCGTTTTTTTTTTCTAAGTCGTGCGTGTGTATGTTTTTAACCACGTGTGAAGTGCCTTTGAGCCTCCACCTCCGCAAATGTGGACAATCGCGTGACGACGAATCATAGTTTGACAACTATTATATGTGATACTTGTATAGTATTTTTTGCACAACACCTTGTCACTTTTAGAGTAATTTAGCTAATTTTTTAATGTTAGGTTAGGGGGTAATTGGTGGATCCCCAGTGCCACCATTAGGATTAGTTTATTTAGTTTTTTTAAGGTTTTCTATAGACAGTGTATTTAGTATTTGTATAAAGGAGCAAATGGTGGGCTCAGCTACCACCAAACCGAAGCGAGGGGCCACATTTGCGGAGGTGGAGGCTCTACAGCGCCTCACTAGCGGTTACAAACACACACACAAGCGGCAAAATACGAACTGCGGCTCTTATAACGCAAAATTTACGGACTCAGCAAAAAAACATTATGAACTCGCAAAATTACGACCTTAACGGCCAAACTGCGCACACCTGAAAACAATAAAAACCCAATAAATACACACAAAAACGACATAAAAAGCTTACCCACAGCGAGAGGGGTGGCGGCGGACACCCAGGACCTCTGCAAGTGAAGTTACTCCTCAATTTAAGTCCAAATCCCCGAGTTTAGACACGCGGAAATCCCCCAAGCAAGAGAAAAAATGGCATATATATATATATATATATATATATATATATGCCCCACCTCATATACCTCCCGCCACATACATTCTCTTTGACCCGGCCTTATATCCCTGCTGTGATGTCAAATATTGGAGCGGGCATGAATGACAAGCAAAATGAGAAAAAACTCCAGCAGTTGAAAATATGTATATTTACGAGTGTGGAATTGAATAGGGGCATTGAGTGGTGGTTACCCTGTACTATGAGCCTACTGCTACTAACTAACAGAATGTAGAACTTGAGATAATGTAAAAATACATTTACAAGAATTATTGTTAATTTTTGATTCCTTTATTATATGCCATGAATTATTTTGATTATGTTTTTTTTTAAATGCAATAATTACAGTATTTAGAAAAATATAATCAAAATGTTATCAATATTTACATTAATTGTCAATGATTCATCATACAAATTTACAACAATACATTTTTTGTCATAGTTTGGCATATTGACGATGAACTTGAAGGTCAGCTGAAAGCTGTGTCCTACTGAATGTGAACTCATTCTTTTTATCTGAGAACAAGTACAGCACTATTTTTATGTTATGGCTAGCATTTTAACAAAAGTGAAATCATAAGCAGCATATTTAGACTAACTGTAGTGTTCTACTCTATTCCTCAAATATTAGAGCAAGTGGATTTACAATGTTCAGTTTAATTGTTAATTACACATTACAATAATTATATTTTAAGTTTAACAAAACATTACTACTGTTAATAAAATCATGCTGCGTATCGCCATGTGGTGCACTAGTCTTCTTATTTTGTTTTCTTCACAATTGTTATTTGTTTCTGTTTTTTTACACTGCTATTAGTATAGCATTAATTTTCCATTTTCTCTAAGTAATTTCTTAGAATTTTGTTCTTATTACCCAAATAATCAATAGATTTAACTCAGCTAAGATTTTGTTTTCACAGAACATTTTCTTTTAATTAAAGTTCACAAGTGTCATCATTTATAAAGTTACAACCACAGCATGCAACAGAAAATCAGTTATATTTAGCATTGTCTCTGGAGTCTACCTAGAATCCCAAGAAAAATGGGAAACTGAATTTTTTGTCATTTATGCTACTGGAACGATTCCCATTACTGCAGTAAAAGTTTGGAAGAGCACTCTTCAAAAATACATTTACTGGAACACTGTCCTCAGCTTTTCTTCCAATTTCTTGTATAATATGAGCTCATGAATATCTGACTCATGATGATATCAGGTTTGATGCATCACTACTTACTGACACAGAAAACACCTTACGCTCTCCATAAAACATATTATATGACAGATCTTGGTGCAGATTCATTAATGTAAGACTTTCATCAGTCTATGAGACCAATGATATCAGTAACTAAGAAACAGCTCACCTTGGAGTAAAATTACAATCACTTACTGCCATTTAACATTATTATACTAGTGACGTGCCCGTCAAAAAATGACGGCAAAAAAATTGTAAGCCAGGTAATGCTGTTTGGCAGGCAATGTAAGGGTTTTGTTCACCTTTGGCGCTCATAGTGAGCCTCTCCCCTGGTGTAGTTTTGGTGTTGTGAGCAATGTGTGAAGTGTGAAATGTAAATAGGCTGCGTGCGCGAGGCTAAACCGTTTGTTTAGTTGTGTAAAGCGCCATTTTAGAATGGTAATGTTATTCGTTTTAATTTAGTGTTGTAAAATGGCGGCGATTGTCTATGTGTTACGCGGGTCTCAAGCATTTTTCGTCCTTCCTTTCTTATACTGTATTTTGTACCTTGTACATTCCTGGGTAAAAGTCGTATGTGCCTGGCGGTGTTTCGCGTGTTTAGGGGTCGTGTAGCCTCGTTTTCGTTTTTTTCGGCGGTCATTTTTTCTCTCGCTTATCCTCTTATGGCATTTTTCATTTGTTGTTTACCATTCATAGCTGTAGATCACAAATTACCGAGTGAGCCTCCAGAATGATAAAAGCTCAATAAGCATATTTGGTTTTTTACTACTTAGGGAATTGAGCAGTCCCTGGTGCTGGGGCAGAATAACAGATCAAACAAATCCTAAAAAGCAATCAATACATGAGATGGATGGAGTATAAAATGAGCATTGACAGGTTGTCCATGCATTATTTATTATACTGAAGCATTTAAGGACCACTGTACTACATTTACAAGTAAAGCTCATATGTTTGTTTGTTTGTTCATGTGCTATTAAAAACAGTATACAGTTTAAAATAAATAAAAGTTAACATTTTTTTCTTAGCATTTAAACTGTTTTCTTATCAAGCAGAGCTGTGCATCTCCTCCTATCTATATCTATAAGTGGCGTGGTCAGTTCTTTGTGTATGCTGGGCTAAAACTTAAGTCTGGCCAGTGTAGGTTCTAAATTTAGACTGAGCTTGGTAAGTAAAGGGGGGCAGGGTCATGATGGCTCATGCACTTCACTTGGCGGGGCCTATGGTGATGCTGTAAGCATATTACAGAGATGTTTCTTTTGTGTGGACATTGGGGTCGGAGCTAATGATATCATAGGGCAGGGGTTGAGCCTGCTTCTAAGCTCCATGATTGTTCAGAACATAGGCAGAGCTAGCCATCCCCATCATATACACAGGTAGGAGGGTATATGCAACTGAGAGCTTAAAATCATTTAATTAACTTACTTCATAAGTGCCATATTTTGGCTTTTTGCTTAGGAATTATATAGCAGCTTATCTTGTACTTGTATCTATTAGTTTACTGGGTTACACCAGGAGGTATCTATCTTGGGTTTCACCTTCATTTTACATAGGAAGCGGATATGAACATACATTAGAAATAAAGATGCATGGATTAAAACCTGGCAGAAAGTAGTGTACAAACTAAAGCAAAAAGTTTACTCAAAGATCTAGACAAACTGGTAGCACTACACACCAACACAAGAACATCAGAGACTCTTAGTATATGAATAGCATGAACAACCCGGTGGATCAGAAAACCGCACATGAATCTCCTATGCTCATTAACAATAGATTAAATCAACAAAATGTCACCAATTATTATTAAAATATATCCAAGCAACCCAGTATACATTAATGAAAGTATATATTCTTGTTCATAATAAATCATTTTTAATAATTTTATCAATCTTGAGAGACATTTTAAGGGAAAAAATATATAAAATCCCTTTACTGCTTAAGAGATACCATGAAAATAAGACTCAATAAGTTCTCAATGTTGTCCTAGTGTAGTGCTGAAAACCTAGGATCCTCAAGGCATACCTTCCGTCTGCAATGCTCCACTTCTGGATGCCCCAAACTTTACTAGCTTGCATAAGATAGGAAAGACTCTCAAGGATAATACTAAATCGAAAATACATAAACCACCACAAATCAATATAGATTGATCCAATATTCAAGCAGCTATCAAACTATTGGCACATATTTATCATATCACAAATAACTACAGTACTAATCATTGAACTATTACAAGAAGTAAGGAAAGAGAAACAATTCTCTAATTCCTGAGCAAATTCACTGGGTAGTCATGATATAAATATAAAAACATTTAAAACCAAAAAAGATACTAATCCTTAAAGCAACCACAGCTTGAAACATACAGTAACCTTCTACAATACTATTTCCATTGCCATTAACTGCAGGCTATAACAACCTCTAACCACTAAGGTGTAAAATGAAATTAATGTTGCCGTTTGCCTGGGAACCTCACAGTTAGGTTGGATTCCTGTAGAGAGATTATAAAGCATATTCTTATAGGATCTGTACTGTTGCCTGATTGACCATTTCGTTACTAACAGTAACTTTATCATAGTCTCACTTCATATTAGCATTTCCACATCATAATGGCGTCAGTGTCTGCAAACAAATGGTTGAGGCAGTTCAAATTTCTTCTTATATCATGTGAATTTGATTTGTAAGCAATCTATTGATATTAATATAACCGAGTTATACTGGTGTGGATATAAGCCTGAGTAAATCATAACATTGAAAATTTACGGAGTCTGAATTTCAGGATATCTCCTAAGCAGCAGAAGGATCCTATACATATATACTGGAGGAAGATCTGGCAACCCACTCCAGTATCTTTGCAATGAAAACCATTTGGATAAGCACAACCAGAAACACAGACGTACCTGTCGTGCTGCGTCCATTTGGTTACCGAGAGTCGGATACGACTGAAGGACTGAATAACAACAACTGCAAAGCACCAATAAAAATGTAAGTTCTGAAGCATGATATCAGGTTCTTGATCAAATGACTTTAGACCAACTAGCTACGCAAGTTTTGTATTTTTCAAACATTTTAAGTAATACAAATGTAAGTTGCTAATTGGGTCACTTTATTATTCATGAACAGGTAGGGCAATGTGAAGACTAAGGGCCTCATTCAATTGAGATTTGGCCAATTGAATAGGGCTCTATATAAGCACATAGCATATATTTTTTTACAGAAGTTTTAGTTAGCGAAGACCTTGATTTTAGATAGAAGTTCCCTAACTAAAAGTTTATGTTAAAAAATATGCTGTGTGCTTATTTAGAGCACTATTCAACTGGCCAAATCGCAATTGAATGAGGTCATAAAAGAGCGGAAGTGGAAATTTAGAACAGAAAGGAAATTAAGAAAAAACTATGCAAATACATCGACACAAAAAAGATATAATAGATACTATCAGCCCTATTAAATTGAATTGAAAAGGGCTCTTATATAGAGCCCTTTTCAATTCGCCAAATTGCAATTTAATAAGGCTGTAAACCTGTAAACTGGACAAATGCATCAACATAATATGTGGGGCTTTTCTCAGTCACTGAAAAATATATTGCAAGTTTGAAATTAGCATATCAGGCAGTAGAATAAGTGGTATGCTTTGTATGTAACTCTCTCTATCAAATGAATAAACCCCATTTAGGAAGTGTTAACCTCTTCTAACAGATTGTTACCAATTGCAAGTAGGAAATTAACAGGTTTTCTAAGAAAACTTACACTAACACAGAAATTGAACTATTCTGTTATCTACTATTAAATGAAAGTATTCTGTTATCCCATTGTTGTGCAGCAAGTATTTAATGTGTTGTGTGTTTATATTTCTTTTTTGCATTCCTTAGTTTTGAATATATTAAATATACCTTATACACTGCATATATTGTTTCAAACAACTGAGACACTTGGGAATGTGTTGAAAACACTTAATGTCTCTAGTTATTTAAAAAAAAATATATAGTGAAGAACATTTTTTATCATCTTAAATCAGCATTGCTGTTTGTAAATTTCACCTACTGCACTATTATAAATGGAAAAGAGAACAAACAGTTCAGATTAATGACACCTCATAATATCTAACAAAAAATCAATGGAATGGTGTTATAGGTAGTTGACAAAAATATGCACTCCAGAAGCATATTGTTAGGATTATTGAATACATTGAAACCACAGTTATGTTCATACCTACCACATGTTAAGTTGTTCTTGAAAAGCATTAATATGCCATTTTAAACTAATTTATCCTACAATAGCATCACAACTAAAACAATTAGCAGCCAGCTCAGTTTCTCTGCCTGGCAGATATTTATGAAATCACCTTTTGTTAAGTAGCTAATGGCAATTAAAATGTGAAGATTCTACTGTAATACTGTAAGCTCATGTTACATTTTAATGCATTTACTTTATTAAAACCTCCCAGCTATTTAGAATTTTAACATGGCCAAAATAAATATATAACTATTTTAAAACAGTGCTCTTGCTGTAAACGTTCACTGTCTAAATTGCATGAGTTAAATTCATAAGTGTAATTTGAGCCACCTTCATATGTTATTTAGTTATAGCCACAGTATATTTTAAAGGGGCACTGAGGTCACCATGCTCTAGAGCAGGGGTGTCCAAACTCGGTCCTGGAGGGCCACACACATGCCTGGATTTGAAGATAACCCTGCTGTGCGGAGGTAAGTCAATCACTTCTTCAGTCATCCTGATTGACTCACCTGTGCACAGAAAGGGTATATTCAAATCCAGGCCTGGGTGCGGCCCTCCAGGACCGAGTTTGAACACTCCTGCTCTAGAGGATGGAAATCATGTTGAAAAATTGGTTAATATTTTTAATTGATCAAGAATTTAATTACATTTTGTAATTTAGGTATTGCGTGTATAGATGCTGAAGCCCTCACACAAAAATTGCATAGATTATAATGATCAGTCTATGGCTGTCACAGTGATTCTATTTAGGTTTTATGAATTTCTATAGTGCTTGATGAATGTGCTGCAGTGGGAAAAAAACTCTGTCTTTTTAGAACTGTGGGTTTTATGTTCAAATTCCCCTTCATCACTTTTGTCTGTTTTACGTTAACATTTTTTTTGTTAAAATAATTATTTTAAGATCATTAGAACTATTTTATTTGTCTCTTATCAAGCATTTTCAGTCCCGAAAAAGGGATATGACGAATTGGAGAAAATGTTGAAGTTGCTAGACAAACCTGACAAAACAGAAGAAGAAAGGGCAACTTATAACTCAATATAGACTCTGGCTAGATACTGGAGAGGACAAATACAAGCAATGTCAAATATGGAGTAAACATAGTAATGTGAAGTTTATTGAAGATTAAAAATAATTGGAATATTGAAGTCTTCATAAATAAATATCTCTGATAGTGCCCCACTATATACATCCATGCTTCATTTTTAACCTAACTTTATGCCACAGTGTGTAAAGTAAGAGATGAGCTGTATAATCTCTTTATAGGCATATAGTGGCTAACCCTAGATGATAACTAGTGTTTGCGTAATGTACTAACACCTAATTATTATGCTGGTGTTTATAATTTGTTATAGGATATTTGATGTTATTTTAATTTTATCTTTAATCAAGTTTTCAATAAAGTGGTATATTGTTTTATTACTCTCCTAACATTACTATATTGACTCAATATTTGACTTAACTTGTATCTGCCCTCTCCAGTATTGAGTCTATATTGAGTTAGAAGTGGTACTTCCTCTCTTTTGTCTGGGTCAGAAAGGTTGACTCCCAGCTGAAAATGGCAATCTTCCCTGTTAGTTTGCTGTAGGGAAATATATATTTGAAATACTTTTGAATTAATAAAATACTTGTAATTGCCTATAGTTTTAAATTATACCATATTTGGAATCTCTGTTGTGTCACTTTAAACAATAACACTGTATTAGATGTTCTTTTTAATCTGAAAGTGGAGTGAACATTAAAACCATATTTGCATCCCAAAAAATGTTTAAAAAATGTACTTACTTTTATTGTACATTTTCATGCATGTATAGGAGTTCTGCAGTTCATAGGGTCTAGGAGAGTCAGACGCGACTGAAAGACTTAAACAACAACAACAACAATTTTACTAATAACTTTATCTGAGCATGTGCAAGAGCATTAACTAACCAGTAACAATATGGATTTCTTTTTTATACTGCGATTCAATTTATTATCAGAGATAACTGAATAATAATAATTGTCCTATTTATTAAGAATCATGCAATAAGATGTAAAAATTGAGAATACAGAGTACAATAAAAAACATTATTTGTAATATGCATTTCCCAGATTACAGAAGAGAGTGTGAATTGAAAAGTTAACACATGAGGGATTTTTCAATAGGTCAAAAAGTCAGTCAGAATGTCACTAGTTCCAATTTAAATGCTTTCCTTTAATGTATTTGGCTTGATCTCCTTGGTATAGTTTTGCAGCCAGGAATGCAATTAGAGTATATTATATATCATATAATATATCATTTTCCAATGTAACGATTGTAAATGCTGGTAGTGAGAGTGCTGTGATTTTGTTTTTCACAAAATCTGATTACAACAACTGCATTAGTTCTATATTTTACATATTAAACTGTTGGATTTACACATTTTAAAATGATTACACACTTTTTTATTTATTTTATGTTGTTAGCATGTAAAAGTTGTGGAAAACAATAGTGTTCATGTATATTGTCCTAACTAACAAAGTCCTAACAAAGGGACAACCTTTACAGAGATTTATTTCTCTTCTTCAAGTCAAAACAAATGCAAATACTAAATAACTCCATAAAATGTATTAAAAAACAGGTAAAAGGAATTTGGGATGTATACAATGTCCATGTGAGATAATAATGACAGTGTGCATCTAATAATTTTTTAGATTAACAAATTGCAGACTTTTATAAATTCAGGAGACATTTAGCTTTTTTATTACACTTACATATTTTATGTATTAACAATTGCTCAAATCTGTACAACCTAATTATTATTTGTATCTTTTAAAGAGGTAATATATATATTTAGATATAAATCTGCTTATCTTTCATAATGTATGTGTAACACATGCACACATAAAAACATATACTATCCAATCGAAATTGTCGGCTCTCTTATCTACTTCTGTACCCATGCATATGTAATAATATTCTATGTTGTATTATTTATACTGTCCTCACATGTATGTTCAAATAGTATCCATGTGTTGTTGTAACCCAAGCACTAATCTGTTGGTGCTCTGCAAATATAATAATTATTATTATTATTATTTTTTTTATACTAATTGTAAAAGCACATGACATTGTGGCAGAAATTCCTGAACATTTCAACATTTTAAAAATGGAGTATTACTTCCTTAAAGCATATAGTATGAAAAAGAGAAACTTTATAGCTGGATATCTGCACCTAGATATGATGTATTATCCCAAATCTACTATCAATACACTGAGGTGGTGAAGGACTGTAAGAGAATAAATAACTGCAACAACACAGTTATATATAGCTCTCTTGTTATTGTGTGTATTTTATTTTATTGCACTTATTTCACATCACCAATTTTTCATATCTTGCACAGGTTTTCTCTTCAATATGTGCCATTTGGGATTTTCACTTGAAAGGTCAGTTAGTCAACAAGGAGCAATAGCATTGCTAGTAAAAATGATCTGTGCATTAATTACAGTCTCCAAATGATTAAAATCTCAAAGGCAGTGCATCATTACCGTTGGCTGTAATGTTAGTGATATACATTTGCATTCCTTTTTTCCCTTATGCATCATAAAAAGTGAGTTTTGTGTAACATGAGCTGCCCGATTGCCGATTTATATGATATATTTAATCAACATAATGGTCAATTCCTACCTTTAATTCTATACATTTTTATGGGCTGTTAATAAGCATCAGCTGATAAAATATTTATACACAACTCAGAAATGGTCATCCATATTGTGCCACAGATTGCAATATTGTTTTCCCAATGAAGAGGGAAATGAGGACACCTTGCTAATTATACATAGAAGTAATTTTATACAAGCACTCTGGCTAAGTGCGATGAACCTGAAAGGTAGAAACTTTGGTTCCTATTCAACCGCGAATTTCCTACATTTACAGAGCAATTCAATTGAAGAAGCCTGCAATTTAAGGACTGAAAGCCAAAACCGTAAACCATTCAATCGTAAGTAGCATTTCAGAGCATGATCAGTTAAGCAAGGCCTTAATTACCAATTTAGAAACAGCCAATAGTGAATGAGACCATCATCATGACGTCAGTAAAACAAGGCGGTTATAAATCAATCATTTAGCGTTTAGAGGTCCGATACTGTTCTAGTCCATGTGGGTAGTCTGTATTAACTCATTGATTCCCAAGACTGATATGACACGGAAATGAAACATAAAAAATAATAATTTGAGACTTTCATCGCTTTCCCTGTCTTTTAAAGTGCAACATTGATTTTTTATTTGCATTTACAGTTCTACAAACAGGTGTTCAACCCCCTTGCAAGTCCTATCTGGTACCCATAGGATTTTCTTCTACATTTGCCATTTATGGGTGTGAGAACATTGGTGGGCTTGAGAAATTGTATCAATTGTATAGCGATTTATGATTTTTACATTTACTGGCTTGAAAGATCAAAGGCTTAGCAGGGTCGTAGTTACGATTTTAACAATCGCAGGAATTTTGAGCTTCTAACCTAAAAATCATTTGTGGCTAGTGAAAAGACACAAATAGAATAGCAAATTAGTTTATGGGCCCCCTTTACAGGCTTTAGTAACTTACAATTGCTCAATTGAATAGGGTCCATTTGGTCTACTATTTATTGAAACTCAACTTTCCGCTGTTAGGAAAGTATCAATAAATTAAGCAAGGTAGTAAGGCAACAAGCTAAATTTATATATCTACTGCTTCTTAATTGATCTGCATGAAAAAATGAAAGATACCAAATTCTGGCCAACACACAAATAAATAAAAATATATAATTTATAATAAAGCTATAAATCTTTATGAACATAAATTGACATATTGTGTACATTTTTATTGTTAAAAAATTGACTTTGTTATTTAACTGTTAGCTTTTCAGGTTTTATATTTTGTAGTATAATGAAAATATGACTAGATTAATATGTGAAACAAAAGTGTTTTCTTAGTTGGGGTTCAATTGAAAGTGATATACTATATATAGATTAATAATTACTAAATTACTATATATATATATATATATATATATATATATATATATATATATATATACTTTAAAATAGGTCCATACGCTCTCCAGTTTTCTGCACTACGATATATCAGTAGTATTGATAGCTTCAAAAAGTTAAATTGAAAGTGGGTCTAAAGTTGTTTACTTAACCCAGTAAGAAAAGTACAAAGCCCAGACAGTACGTTTTAGCCCATCTATATAGCATGTATCTAGCAAACTTCTGAAAAACGTCAGTCGACATCCTTATACCAAAAAAGGCAGTGCCAAAGAGTACACAAATTATTGAACAATTATACTCATTAGGCATGATAGCAAGGCAATGCTTAAGATACTGCAAGCTTGTCTCCAACAATATACAGTATGGACTGAGAAATACTAGATGAGCAAGCAGGGTTTTGCAGAGGTAAAAAAGATTAAATTGCCAATATCTGATGGATAATAGAGAAAGCAATAGAGTTCCGGAAAAACACCTATTTCTGCCTCATAGACTATTCTAAAGCCTTCAACTGTGTGGATCACAACAAAGTATGGAAAGTTCTTAAAGAGATGGAAGTACCAGATCATCTCATACGTCTCCTGAGGAATCTGTATGTGGACCAAGAAGCCACTTTAAGAACTGAACATGGAACAAGCCAATGATTCAAGATCAGGAAAGCAATGCAACAAGGTTGTGCATTGTCTCCTTATTTATTCAATATATATGTAGATTATATCATATGTAAGGCTGGACTGGAAGAATCCCAAGCCAGAATTAATATTTCTGGGAGAAATATCAACAAGCTCAGATTTCTAACAAATGTAACTAATTTCTTGTAAATAATTTATTGTAACCTTTTCTATATCCTGCTGGTATGCCGCTCTGATATGTACAAAAAAAAACACGGTCAAAGAATATAAATTTAGTCTTTTTGCAGATGACATCCTGCTAACAATCACAAAGCCCCTAACCAGCCTCCCTAATCTGCTAATTATTTTGGAGAAATTTGGAAGCATCTCTTTTTTTAAGGTGAACGCAAATATAACTGAAGCCCTAATTATATCACTCCCAAAGCAAACAGAAACATTGTTATCTCTAAACTCTCCTTCAAATGGCCACAACACCACATAACATACTTGGGCATCTATATCCCCAAAGAAACAAATATATTCTGTAGTGCAAATTACCCAAATATCCATAAAAATGTTTTTAAAAATTCCCACAAAATCTCCTGGTTAGGCAAAATACATGTTGTAAAGATGAACATACTCCCCAAGATGGTGTGTCTCTTCAGACCAATTCCAGCAGCAATCAAAACAAAAGATATACTAAAACTCTGCTTTATTTGGAATCATAAAAAAACAAGGGTAAATAGAGCATATATGATAGCCTAAAAAAATAGAAGCAGTCTAGCAACACCAGAACTGCTAACATGCTACAAACCAACCAGACTTGCACAACTGTCTAAATGGTTCACAAAAGAAATACCTCCTAGATGGGTAGAAATTGAAAGTTATATACTCAAAGAACAGAACATCTTAATAAAACATGTGCTCTGTCTAAGCCTAATTCACAAAATTAATATGGAAATTCTTCTCCAAATTATTTCACACTACCCTAATTATGGAAATAAATCAATAAAAGAATGGAAACAAAGCAATACAAGAAATCAATAAAAGGCTCACTCCACTATGGCTCCCACAATATGGAACCCACTAGTGATAAAAACTCACAGTTATCTTGGTGGATAAGACAAAATATAACCATAGCTGCAAATGGCAGAGCTAGAGAATGGAGGGGCCTGGTGCAAAAACACTTTTTGGGCCCCCTCGGGGGGATGTCACTCAATTATCCTGGCTGTGTGCAGCTCCTCTGCCTGCAGCACAACTCCTGGGTGCGTATGCTCCACTTTCCTGCAACATCCTCTTCGGATATATACAGTATGTACACATATATACATGTATATAAACATCACCCCCACACAGCAGTCATTCCTTTTAGCATCCATTCCTGCACAGCACCCAACCCCTCTGAGCACCCATCTTACATTGCACCCATCCCTCTCAGAGAGGAGGAAAGGGGATAAGAGACAGAGGGGGGAAAGGGGGAAAGGGTGAAAGAGACACAGGGGGAAAGGGGGAAAGAGACACAGGGGAGGGAGGAGGAGGAAAGAAACAGAGGAGGAAATGGACACGGGGAAAGGAGCAAAGAGACAAAGGGGGAAAGGGACACAGGGGAGGGAGGAGAGGGGATAGAGACATAGGAGATAGGGTGAAAGAGACAGAGGGGGAAAGGGGGAAAGAGACACAGGGGAGGCAGGAGGGGGAAAGAGAGACAGGGCAGGGAGAGTGAAGAAAGAGACACAGGGGAGGGAGAGGGGGAAGAGACACAGGGGAGGGAGAGGGGGAAGAGACACAGAGGAGGGATAGGGCGGGAGAGACACAGGTGATGGAGATGGGGGAAGAGACAAAGAGGAGGGAGAGGGGGAAGAGACACAGGAGAGGGAGAGAGGGAAAAAGAGACAAGGGTCGGAGAGGAGATAAGAGACACAGGGGAGGGAGAGGGGGGAAAAACTCACAAGGGAGGGGGTGTAAGAAAACTCCAAATATGCCTCAAATTAACTTGCAACCTCAGTCACAGGCTCCCTGGCTCTCATCCTGTTCTGTGTGTGAGTGTGTAAGTTAATTGGAGGCATATTTAATTTTTTTGTTTTTTCTTTTTCGAGTTCTGCGGTTTAGCTGTTAAATTTGTCATTTTTGCGAGGTCTTGCAATCTTTCCGAGGATCGAAATTTTTACAAGTCCTGTGGGCCTTGTCATGAGACCCTGCGGAGCTCATCTCCCCCGCGGGCCTTTACCCCTGCAACTTCGTCCCTCACTTTGCGAGGGCCACAGTTGCGGGACACACTGCTTCCCTCGCTTTGCAGTATGACAACTATATATGCGTCCCTCGCTTCTCAGTTCAACAACTATGTTAAGGTACAAAGACCTATATGTCCCAGCATTTGGGTAGTGTGCGCAGGGCAGCCTGGATAGTAAGTCTGACGATCTTTACTACCAGCATGTCCTTTGGTCAATAATACATCTTTACTCAAGTTGGGATGAAAATTAAGAACACTTTATTGAATTGGTTCAGCTTATTTAAAACCTTGCCCAACACATTATAGGGAGTGGCTACCTTTAGCCAAACCCCCATCCCCTCTGGGCCAATGGAGTAACTCTTACAATCAGTTAATTACATCTGTCTAATCAGACGGGGCTAATCCGTGGGAACTTTTAGTCTCCGCCCCCGGGTCCGCCTTTAGGGGCATCAACCTACTTCATTCTTGCACAGGTAGGAGAAGGAAGAACATGTATTTCTCTCTCTCTCTGCCCCTGGTTCTGGGGCAGAGAAACCCTGTAGACAGGCCATATAGTTGGTGCCTATATGTCTGACCTACTGCTGTGCATATTAGATAACCTTTGCTCTCCAACCATCTGGCACCAGTCACTCCCCGCTCATAGATGGGGCTGGTACTAATCTGTAACACATTTTCATATTTGTCCCCATAACTCACCGGTCATGCCACTCACACATCACATTGACTCTATCACCTGATTCTCATTAAAATGAGTATAAACATCATGTATGGGGGGGCATTGTAAGGGATATATCCATGTCTAGGGGTACATACATGTTTAATAGTTATACTATACAGATGGATCTGTCACACGGCTCCCTCCATGTGGGACACTCCGGCAGACCCGGCTTGACCCTTTGGCGGGTCAACTTGGGGATGACAGGACTAGGAGGTAGTAGGGATTTCAGTTTGCCGGGACAATCCATCAGCATTCCCGTTCTGCTTACCGGGTCGGTAGCTGATGGTGAAGTTATAAGGTTGTAGGGCTAAACTCCACCGCAGCAGTCTACCATTGTCGGCTGCACATTGAACAGTATGTGTGATTGCAGTTGGATAAGATCCGAACCTTCTCTCGGATGGTGATGGAGGTTCTTGAGAGTAGTAAACAGCCCCACCACCGCAGGGTTTCACATGGTCATACCTGCAAAGGGGGCCATAAGCACACTGTCCTTTCTGATAAAACCGACAGATTGTTGATGGTTTACTTGTCGCCAAGTCATGTGAGAACATACATCTACTTCCTTCTCTGCAAACTCCATGCATAAAATACCTGCAGGTCACGTGCTTGGTGCTTATCCTGCGGTCTCGCGCTCGGTCGGCCCTTCGTGTTCTTGTTGGTATGGTCGCTCCCGCTGTATCCGCCTCTTTGGCTCCTCCCCCTCCCATCCACGAGCTACACCTTCCTCTGTCCGGTTCCCTCCCGTACCTCTCTGGGGTATCCCGGTGGGCAGCTTGGACGGGGTCTGCCTCGTGCAGGACGCCCCAACATTCCTCCTCCTCTACGCAGTGGGCAGCAGGCAGAGGGTTGCGCTGGTTTTCGCTGGTGGGTCTCCTCCAAGACTGGGCCTGGTTAGCGGTATTCAGCTGGCACTCCGGTCGTTTGTGCCCCAGCTGCTTGCACCTAAAACACCGGATGGGCGTTGAGTAGTCCCGTGAATTTGGCCAGGGCGGCTGAAGGTAGTTATTAGCTGGAGGGGGTGCTGCTGGTCGGTACTCCACTCTGGCAGGAGTCTTAACAGTAGCACTGTACAGTTTACGGGCATCCATGTACTCATCTGCCAGGCGGGCTGCTTCATGCAGGGTGGAGGGTTTGCGGTCCCTTACCCACTCTCTGACGCCTGGGGATAATTTCTCAAAACAATGTTCCAGCAGGAACATCTGCAGCATCTCTTCCCCGGATACGGCTTGACACCCCGCCATCCAGTTAGCGGCTGTGCGGTGTATTTTACTTGCCCATTCAACGTAGGAATCCCCAGCTAGTTTGGCAGTGTCTCTGAACCGCCTCCGGTATGCCTCCAGTGTAACAGCATACCTGGAGAACAAAGCTTCCTTTACAGCCACATAATCCCCGATCTCCTCATCAGGAATGGCCCGAAAAGCGTCACTGGCCCTGCCGGATAGCTTTCCGGACAATATAGTTACCCAGTCTTCTGCGGGTACCTTGTGTAGCGCACATTGCCGCTCAAAATCAGCAAGGTACCCATCAATCTCCCCTTCTGTTTCAATGAAGGATTTAAAAGCTGCAAACGGTACCTTCCTTTTCTCCACCGGGGATGCTAGAACTGGAGCTGCTGTAGCACCGCTTTGGCGTCGCAGGTTGGCATCCACAGCGTCCATGACCCGGCTGATGATCTCTGGAGATGGGTTGGGACCATAATGAGCCAGTCTGATTCTTACCGCCCGGTCAAAGCTTGCCTCTTCGGGGGTTCTGTCAGCTTTGCTGGGCCCATTGGTTCCTTCATCCATTTCGTTTAGCATTGCAATAATCTCCCCTTTTTCTTTTTTTAGATTACTGGCTTGTCTGCCTCTTTGTTCCAGTAGGTCTTTAAGTGTAGCCCTTTTCAGCCCTTGGTATTGTCTTTCCATTAATCTTGGATATAGTTGTCCCTCTGGGCGATGAGGGTCATCCCATCACTAGCCACCAGTGTTAAGGTACAAAGACCTATATGTCCCAGCATTTGGGTAGTGTGCGCTGGGCAGCCTGGATAGTAAGTCTGACGATCTTTACTACCAGCATGTCCTTTGGTCAATAATACATCTTTACTCAAGTTGGGATGAAAATTAAGAACACTTTATTGAATTGGTTCAGCTTATTTAAAACCTTGCCCAACACATTATAGGGAGTGGCTACCTTTAGCCAAACCCCCATCCCCTCTGGGCCAATGGAGTAACTCTTACAATCAGTTAATTACCTCTGTCTAATCAGACGGGGCTAATCCGTGGCAACTTTTAGTCTCCGCCCCCGGGTCCGCCTTTAGGGGCGACAACCTAATTCATTCTTGTACAGGTAGGAGAAGGAAAAACATGTATTTCTCTCTCTCTCTCTGCCCCTGGTTCTGGGGCAGAGAAACCCTGTAGACAGGCCAGATAGTTGGTGCCTATATGTCTGACCTACTGCTGTGCATATTAGATAACCTTTGCCCTCCAACCATCTGGCACCAGTCACTCCCCGCTCATAGATGGGGCTGGTACTAATCTGTAACACATTTTCATATTTGTCCCCATAACTCACCGGTCATGCCACTCACACATCACATTGACTCTATCACCTGATTCTCATTAAAATGAGTATAAACATCATGCACGGGGGGACATTGTAAGGGATATATCCATGTCTAGGGGTACATACACGTTTAATACTTATACTATACAGATGGATCTGTCACAAACTATATATGTGATAGTATTTCACTCCAGCGAGACTAGCAATCTCAAATTCATCCCTGGATAACTTTTATTTATCATAACATTTATCCTTGGTAAATGTTTTAGAGGCTGCAATGAAACAGGTACACTGAGCCATGCATTATGGGAATGACCTAAAATCTCTCATATCTCATATATGGGAAGAAAAAATACTCTGACTTACAAAAATATATATCACATTTTCTCATATTTTATTCTAAATATATTTCCAGGACTGAGCTATGCATGTTGATAGGTTATCAATATGCCCTAAGTTTGCTAAATATTAAATGTTTTGAAGTGTCACTGGTCTTTTTAAATCAACAGTGAAAGGATACTTTTGTGTCTTAAAGAGAGGGTACCTTTGTGGTTGGTGCTGTTTGTATAAAAAACAAAAAAATAATTATTGTAAAAACAATGGATTCATCCCCTGGTATAATCTTTGTTTGGACGAATAAGATATGTACATGAGCATTGGGAAAAAAGTTAGATAGTTTCTTTCATTAGATAAGAGTCCTAGCCAGGATCCATGAGGGTTCACCTGTAAACAAAGTAGGGTTGCCGAAAAATGTTATCCCTGTGGTAAACAGGAATTTTTTTAAATAAATAGACACGTTTTCTTTGATTTTAAGATAGTAATGGGCTACTTCACAGAGAGTGGACAGTACATTACACGTGTATAAACAACATTTTAAAACACAAGCACAGGGAGCTGTGAAAGACAGAGAAAGTAAAATCCCATCAGATTTTCAAATGTAATAAACTTGGCTAAAATCCTCATCTTTATTTGAAAAATATATTGAATAAGCTGATAATGACTGGCAGATTTGAAGGATAAAAGTCTGTTAGAGTTTATGATTCAGAAATACCCATAATTGGAAAAATAATTAGAATATTGTTGTGAGGAATGGGGTAAATGTACACCTATTCCTTGGCTGAAAGAAGATGCTGATTGGAATTTTCTGATGTTGGATAATATTGAGACTGCTATGATTATGAAGGGAGATTAAATGAAAAAGAAAGATTGTGATGTGATGAAGGATTCATTTTGATAAATGAAAAGCTGAATATGCACAACGAAGGGAACAGGCGTTGAAAGATAGTCCCAGTGCTCCTCACCCACCTGATCCTTGCAAATGTTCCTCTTATCCTAAATCTCCAAATATAGAACAGATTAAAATGTTAATTCAAGGGAAGGGAAGAAGTCTTGAAAAAGAACAAAGGAAAAATGGGGGCAATGTCATAGAGATAGAGGATTAGGACCCACAGTGCAAGGAGAAAACGAAGCCATACCAGCATGGTTTTCACGTTTAGAGTCAGAACATCCAAAGACTATGACTTCCACACCAAGGGAAAACATGAACATTGAAAACAAAAATGTAGAATGTATTGATGAGATAGACCATCTCTTCTGAACCTTTCTCCTGGATGGGTGAACTAGGTCAAAAGATACTCCTCTACCTTTTCATTGGATTGGCATTTCTACTAGGTTTATATTTTGTTATCACATGTTACAAATCCTTCACTCAACAATGTGTCCCTTCACCTTGACTATGGACTTTATGCAAAGGACTGCCTTATTAATAACTACTCGATTTTGTTACGGGAAATGGAACACAGACCATACTGAGTTAACAGCTGTGTCGCTCTACAGTCACAATAATCCCTGCCATATTCTATTTCCTAGTGAGCTTTCTCCCTCTGAAACAAGATTCCCTTATGGCATCAGTTTGAAGATGGAGCCCAGCTTTTCTAATATTCTCATTTTGTACTTTTGCAATGTTTGTAAAGGACATCAAGAATGTGCCCTTGTGTAATATTGTTGAATTTCTCTAGTATTTGCTTATTAAGTCAAGAGTTCTTGGTGGTGGTGGTGGTGGTGGTGGTGGGGGGGGGGGGGGGGGGGGGTAAAGGGGTATATATGAGTTGAATATTGCCTTAAAAAAACATGTTGCTTTAAAATTCTATATTGTGTACATGTAACCCAGAATAAATCTTTTTTTAACACAAAATTATGTTGTTTTGAAGTTCCTACCAAATGTAACTAATTTTATTTAACTAATTTCTTGTAAACATTTCTTTATTGTGCTAGTATTTTATTCTGATACATACAAAATAATGACCTAATTAACCATGGCTGAAGTGTATTGGTATTTTGTGTATTGTGCAGGTAGACATTTGTGAGACACTCCCATGTATTTAGTAATTCTTATTGGATTTTTGTCATGTTATACAAAAAGGTGTTATCCTTTTTTTGGCAGACTGCACTTTTGGATCTATTGCATGAGATTCACATGTTGTTCTCTAAAAGCCAGCTTATTTAGGTAAAAAGGGAGTTGTTTACAAAACCTGGAATATTGATTGCTTTTCTTGAGTTTTCTGAGCTGGCAAGAGAAAATCTGTATTGGATATTTTACACAACAACGAACACCACCAATGATTCAATAGATTAGTGCATTTCATATTTCTCTGTGACATAATACTTTTATTCATTCTTACAGATTGTGGAGGTTGTGAATTGTTAAAGTATATAATATATTATATATATATATATATATTGTTTTCTCTATATCACGATTCTCCTCTTTATCATTTTATTAATTATAGAAAACTATTTATTTAAGAATAGTTTAAGCTTTAATAGAGTTCATTTTTATGTCATCCCATACCTTGAAATGGATCTCCCTCTTTGCCCATGCTCAATCTCTGATGGAATGAATCAACAAAACATGTTAGGAAGTTCTGGTTATGGCTGGAGTTAGTCCCTTGTTGCAGTACTGACAAAACAATGAGACATTTTTAGCTACTGGCTTGGAAGATATTATGCAGCATCACACAAGAAGTAGGGAAGGTAAACAATAATGGCAGGTTTTTGGATTCTCACTGCAGAAGTATCCAACCATATCAGAACAAGAGGGCAAGAGGCATAAATCTCGGTAAAATATGAATCCAAAGGATAGTTGAATAAACAAGCCAAAATCAGGTACCAAAGATTCAAAAACAGTAAAACAAATACAGGAATTCTTTGTAGTGGACAAGTCAACAATTCAGCAAAGTCTGTTTGCACTCTGATGGAATTTAAACTCTATGTTCAAGTCATCTGACACACAGCTAACACACAAAAAAATAGACAATTGTCACTACCTATACTTTATCATTACATTATTGATTAACTCTTTATAGTACATTTAGTAATTGATTAATTAGTAATGTACATTAACTAAATAATAATTAATTGTTAATAGTAATAATGTTTATAAAAAAAAAAGTCTATTTCTCACTGGGCTTACATTTTGGCCTTGATGCTCAACTATTAATGTTCATTTATTACTTTATTCAACAATAAGATTATGAATGTTCGTTAATTAATTATTAATTATTCATAATAACAAATGTAGTAAAAAAAAAAAGAAAAAAAAGAACATTTCATAGTGGATTTACATTTCGTGGTTGCTGCTCAACTATTAATGTTCATTAATTACTTCATTGATCATTCATAGAAGACATTTTGAGTCAAAAATGCATAAAAACATATGTACCTTTTGCACTGAATTTACACATTACTGTTGCTGCTGTATTAGTACATTGCTGTTATATTTATCTTTTCAGTTTTCATTATTAATGCAATAGTTTTTATGTGTTGATAATTAATTATTAATTTTATTGATTAATTATTTAATTAGTCATTTATTTTAAAGAATTTTCAATTAAATGTGCTAAAATGCATCAAAAAATACGTAGATTTTAGAGTGTCATCATATTTATCTCTTTCAGCTCATTGTATTAAAGGTATAGGATCCTCAAACTGTATACATATTTATATCACTTTCTTACATTTTACAGTGCATTTACTTATATTTTGCAGCTATGTAATTAAAATCATAGCAAACATTAACAAGCCCTTTTTTCCATTTCTTTCCCCCCAATTTGACTACACAGAGGGGCGTTTGCAGCATTTCATCTGCAATCAGATCACCTTCACAGGTATATCCCTTTTAAATATTTATATTTACTTTACTGCATGCATGTATGAACAGGACAACAAGTACTTTAAGTACTATCAATGATTCATACATTTATTCAAACAAAATATTACATATGATTTTTACATCTTTTCACAGATTTGTGAAGTCTCCACCTGCCTCAACACAGGAGTCTCTTCTGCAAGAATTACCATTACAGAACATCAAATTGACAGTTAAATGATTTTGTGATGACATTTTTTTGCAAAATATAATATTAACTATTTGTTTGCGTTGAGTAATGTTGTTCATTCAATCAAAAAATGAAATATGATTTTTAGATCTTTTCACAGATTTCTCACGTCTCCACCTGCCTCAAAACAGGAGCATTTTCCATTATAGAACATCTACTTCACAGGTATTTGATTTTGTGATGACATTCTTATATATAAATATAGGATTAACTATTTCTTACAGCCCATGGATGAGAGATATTGCTTCATTCATTTAAGTCATTTATTTTACAAAATATGAAATGATTAGAAGGAAAAAAACAAACAAAAAAAGATATATTTAGAGATTTTATTCATGTGTATTCCTGTATTCATTCATTCATCATTATATTACTGCTCATTGTCAGGGATAGCACCTTAGAAGCAGTTACATATTTAATTTCATGTATTATATTAGGTCACTTTTTAACATTTGAAAATGCATTTAACATATATTTATGATTAGGATTTACGTTAGCTATGTATGCCAATTAAAATGCATATTTAATAAATATTTATATGTCATTTTACAGATCCCTCATCTTTGCACCTCCCTGAACACACAAAGTGACGTCTGCAGTATTTCAGTTCAGATCACATCTAATTGACAGGTATAATTCGTTATGACATTATTTATAAAAACAGAATTAACACCCTTATTACATTGTAAGTTGCCCTATGAAACAGAGCTTGATATAACCGCATAGCATAATTTGAAATAAACATACTTACTGCACAACTTGCTTTTGGATAGAACATAACTAACTACAACCTTACATAAACCAAATATGTTATGTGGTTATATAGAGCACTATTCAATACGTTAAAACGCTAACACCTACAGAGGGACACCTACAGAGAGACACCCACAGACACATAGAGAGAGAGAGAAACACACACAGACACAGAGAGAGGCACGCAGAGACACACGTAGCGAGACACCCAGAGACACAGACACCCAGAGACACAGACAAACATCCAGACAGACACCCACAGACACCCAGAAAGACAGACACCCACAGACACGCAGAGAGATAGACACCTATAGACACACAGAGAGACAGACATCTACAGACACCCAAATACACACAGACAGACATCCAGAGAGACAGACACAGACAGACATCAGACAGACACCCACAGACAGACATCCACAGACAGACATCCACACAGACACAGACAGATATCCACACAGACACAGACAGACAGACACCCAGAGAGACAGACACCTACAGAGAGACAGACACCTACAGACACCCAGAGAGACAGACAGACACAGAAACACAGAGAGACAGACAGACACCCACAGACAGACACCCACAGACACAGATAGACACCCACAGAGACACACAGACACCCACAGAGACACAGAGAGACACTCAGAGAGACAGACACCTACAGACAGCCAGAGAGACAGACAGCCAGAGACACAGAAACCCAGAGAGACAGACACGAGAGACGCAGATACCCAAAGAGACAGATAGAGACAGATTACCATTGAATTCTTGAGAAATATATGACAGGGTAAAAAATATGTATAATAAAACTAATGTAATTCTTACAACTCTATTTCCAATAACAGACAATGCAGAAGAAACTAAAGAATATAAAAGAAGAATAGCAAGGGAAAGGAAGCAGGTATGGAGAGATGGACAGACACCTGAGACTTCACAACGTTTAAGAGAAAAAGATTGACAGAGACGTCTAAATAAAAGAAAAATGGCTAAAAACAACACAATGAGTCTGCTGGAGTTTCAAAGAAAAGAAAAAGTTAACAAAAAAATGTCTGTAAACCTATCTTTAATGAACCTATTTTGCCTTCTCACACCAATGTTGATGGAGATGACAACAATGTAGATATAGAAAGTTCAACTGACATCTATATTGAGGAAGGTTATGATAGTCCTTTATTTAGAGCACTAACAGTAGACACTCATTATTGTGGATTAATGAATGTGGTTTGTCAGTTTTGTGAGGCCTACCATTTTCTGAAAGAATGACCAACTGATGGAGAGTTTATTAGTTGCTGTCAGAAAGGAAAGGTAAGACTTCCAGAAAGACACACATTTCCAGAATATTTAAAAAGTATCATGAGTGATCCTACATTTCCGAATTACACCAATTTTAAGAAAAACATTTGCTCTTATAACAGTGCAATTTCATTTGCTTCAATGGGTGTAACATTAGCCGAAAATGTTCCAGGACATGGTCCTTATTGTTTTAAAGTCCAAGGACAAATATACCACCGGACATTTACACCCAGAAACAGGAGAACAAAGGAAATTTGCACAGTTATATGTACTTGATACAATCAAAGCTGTTGAACAATGAATGCTGCTTACTGAAAATAAACAATGTTTACCCATAGTCTTTGAACAGCTTGATAACATTATGGCCAACAACCCTTATAGTAACGCATACAAAAAATTAGTGGAGGTTGAAAAAGAACAACTGGCACATTCGCAAACACATCACTTGCCAATGCTAAGAGTAAGGTTCTAAAAAGAAATCACCATACTGAACAAAGATGGTATAATTTATCAACAGCAAATGAGGTTGCCATGGTATTTAAAAATGATGATGGGGAACCACCATTTGACCGGTATATTAGAATATATCCCCGCAATCAAGAACAACCTTTTATAAACATAAATATTTTAAGCAGTAATTTGTATCCTATGACATATCTCATTTTCTTTCCAAATGGGGAGCCAGGATGGCAACCAAAATTGCAGTTGCAAAGTTATCCCAATAGTAAAGTTTGTGTTAGAAACAATATTTCCATGCTGGAATATAAATTGGCACAAACTGCTGTCCGGGATCATTATAATTCCTATTTTATGTGGGGGTAAACTCACACAACAATGGATTATTGATTCCTATCTACAAGTCAAAGCAAATAATCTAAATTTTGTCAAATTTCCACAAAACAAGCTTCGAGTAGAACAATATTGTGGATTGATGGATTATGTCGCTGAATTGGCTGCAAACAGAGACATTCCTGCTGGACGAGCAATGATTTTGCCATCCTCTTTCCAAGGATCTCCTCGCAATATGCAAGAAAGATACAATGATGCCATGGCTATTGTCACTAAATTTGGAAAACCAGATTTATTCATTACATTTACATGTAATCCACAATGGCCAGAGATCAAAGAAAATTTACTGCTTGGACAAACTACTTCTGGCGGCAAGAGTATTCAAAATAAAATTCAATTCGTTAATTCATGATATCACTAAAGCAGACTTATTTGGAAAATGTGTGGCTTTTGTTTATACCATTGAATTTAAAAAAAGAGGCCTGCCACATGCACATATACTTTTAATCTTGCAAGAAAAAGATAAATTGAATACGGCAGATTCAGTCATTACTGCTGAACTGCCACATCCAGAGAAACATTCCAAGCTTTATGAGATTGTAACTCATAGAATGATTTGGAGAGCAATCCAAATTCACCATGTATGGAAAATAAGAAATGAATAAAAGAGTTTCCAAAACAATTTCAAATGCAGACTTACACTATGTTAATTGTGATGGATACCCTTTGTATAAAAGAAGAGAAGGACAAACAGCTATTATCCGTGGCCAAAAGGTCGATAATGGATATGTGGTCCCATACAATCCACATTTGCTGATGAAGTACAATGCACATATCAATGGGGAAGCTTGTACTTCTATCAAATCCATCAAATATGTGTATATATATATATATATATATATATATATATATATATATATATATATATATATAAAGGATATGATGCAGGAACTGTTGTTGTGCAAGGTGCACAAAATGAAAAAGACAACCCCATTTCACATGACGAACTTTCTTCTTATTTAGATGCTCGCTATGTAAGTGCTCCCGAAGCACTGTGGCGTCTTCTCAAATTTGAGATGCATGATCGGTCACATGCTGTGTATCGATTAGCTGTCCATTTGCCACAAAGCCAATTTGTTTGCTTCACTGCCGGAAATGAAACAAATGCATTAGCACAAAGTGAACATAGAGCAACAACACTTACTGCTTGGTTTCACAAGACATTGAAAATTTCAGTTTAGGATTACTCCTTTTACATGTTCCTGGTGCACAAAGTTATGAACATTTACGCACAGTCAATGACATAGTTTATGAAACTTTCCTGCAAGACATCACAACTTTCTGGCAAATGATACAGAATGGGAGAGATGTCTCGAGGAAGCAGCACTATGTCAAATGCCAAAGCAAATGAGAGAACAATTTGCTTTTATTTGTATCTTTTGCAATGTTCAAGATGCCTTAACTTTGTGAGAAACATTTAAATTACATATGTGTAAAGATTTCTTGAAACGTTATAATGAGACCATTGCACAATTTAAAGCATTAATGGAAATACAGGAAATCTTTCTTTGTCATGGATTAAATTGTGCCAATTTTAATCTGCCTGATCCAGTATTTATTGATGAAATTAACTTTGATGAGTATGACACTGATATTGAATACCAAAAAACACAAGAAAAAATTGGAACTATAAATGCATTTTAATTGGAAGCATTTAACGCCATCACAAATGCAATAGAAGATGATATGCTCAAAGAACGTTATTTCTATCTGGATGGCCCTGGTGGATCAAGAAAAATTTATCTATATAATTTGTTGATGAGTTGCATTCGAGCACAGGGTCAAATAGCACTGCCATTTGCCATCACTGGAATTGCCGCACTTTTGTTAGAAGGTGGTAGAACTGTGCATAGTGGATTTAAACTGCCAGTCCCTATTCTGGAAACATCAGTGTCCAATATTCAAATGAATTCATTACAAGCCAAAAAATTGTACAAGAGTAAATTAATTATAATAGATGAGGCAACTATGATGTCATGTCATGCCCTGCAATGTATTGATCGATTATTAAAATAAGTTATGGCTAATGATTTGCCATTTGGTGGAAAGGTGATGTTGTTAGGAGGAGATTTAAGGGAAACATTACCTGTGGTGCCACATGGCAATCGGACTGACATTGTCTATATAAAAAGAAGTAAGCTGTGAAAAATATTTACACACCTTAAATTAGAAGTAAATGTGAGATCTGAAGGCCAAAATCAATTCAAAGATTTGCTCATTCCCATTGGAGAAGGAAAACAGCCAAAAATAAATAATTTACCTGATGATGCAGTACAAATTCCACCAGAAATGATTTCAACAGAACCACTAATTTCAACAATCTTCCTCAATACCATCAATAACGAGGATTACTCAGACATTGCAAGTAAAGTCATATTGACATCCAAAAATATAGATGCCTTGAATCTAAACAACGAAATATTAAAATTAATCAATGCTCCACAAAAAAACTATTACAGTGCAGATTCTGTTCTGGCTGACGACAAAGATAGTGAAGCAAACTTTAGTATGGAATTTATTAATTCTTTAACTCCCTCTGGAATGCCACCACATTTTTTGCAACTTAAAAAATGGGCAATTATCATGCTATTGAGAAATATGAATCCCAAAAAAGGACTTTGTAATGGGACCAGATTAATTGTGAAGGATTTAAAGGATAATTTTATACATGCAGAAATTATGAGTGGTACCCATAAAGGCAAACCAGTTCTTTTACCGAGAATTGATTTGGCTCCAAGTGAGAGTGGTTTGCCTTTTTTCCTTCAAAGGACACAATTTCCCATTATCAAGGCATTTGCCATGACCATCAATAAATCCCAAGGACAAACTTTTAAGTCTGTGGGTATTTTTTTGAAGGAAACTGTGTTTGCAATATATGTTGCATTTTCAGGATGCAATAATCCAGAGGAAATTAAAGTACATGTTGAAGAAAATCAAGTCAGGGTGATTTATTTGAAGATGGCTTTGCCGCTCATTGCAGGCCTTGTCATCCCACAACTTTCGTACTTCGCAATGATCACCTTCGGCGCTGATCACATGGCTCGCAATGAGCGCCTTCAGACTACTGTATGGGCCTCGCGATGAGCGCCGAAGCTTCGCCGCTCATTGCAGGTCTTGTCAACCCACAACTTTTGTGCTTCTGAATGGATTTGCCCATCAAAAATGACGTCAATAACATTTTAAGCCTGGCAATGCAAGGTTTCCCCCCCCCCCTGAGCAAATCCAGCTCTCAAATTTGCTCGCAACCTCAATCACAGGATTCCTGTCTCTCCCCCTGTGCTGTACGTGAGTGTGTTATTATTTTTTTTTTTATTATTTGGCTTTTTGGGTTGTCTTTCAAATTATGCCTTGAAACAATTTGGGCTGTTAAAAAATGCGTGCCTCGCGATCAGCGGAAAAGTGCTCCGTTTTTCATTGACTATCGCGGCCATCGACATGAGCGCCACCTAACTGTTTTAAAGTCCTGTGTGCCTCGCAATGAGCGCCTGCGGTGCTCATCGTGAGGCCTGCAAATAAGCACCTTCGGTGCTCATTGCAGCCTAACTCCTGTAGACCTCACAAAGAGCACCTGCAGCATTCATCGCAAGCCCTGCAATGACCGCCTTCAGGGCTCATTGCAGCCTAAACCCCACGGGCCTCGCGATAAGCGCCTGCGGCGCTCCTCATGAGGCCTTAAATGAGTGCCATCGGCGCTCATCACCGCCTAACTAGCTCCCAGGGGTCTCGCAATGAGCGCCTGTGGCCAATCATTCCTAGGTCCAATGAGCCTCGCAATGAATAGAGTTTTTAACTGTCTAGCTAATTCAGACAGTGGTAAACCAGCTTCTGTAGCATCAATCTGAGACAGTTACAACAGTTCTTTGAATTTCCACTGCAGAAGTATCAAGTGGTATCAGAACAAGAGGGCCAGAGGCATATATTGTCATTACAACCCTCCACTTTCTGTAGCAGGCAGAAAAGGTTGAGAATCAAAAAAAAACAAGCCAAAAAGTCAATCTATGCAACAACTCAAAGGAAAGCCCAATAAACAAAGTTAAAGTCACAATCAGGAAAGCAAGAACCGGAATCAAAAACATAGGAATGCTTAGTAGTGAACAATCCAAACAATTCAGTAAAGTCTGTTTGCACTCTGCTGGAAATTAAATGTCATGTTCAGGTCAGGTGACACACAATACACACCCACAGATAGATCACCTAATTCTCTACAGCAGACAAAATGAAACACCTAGGCCCCTATTCAGTTTTGCAATTGTTGGTTATTGTAGCCTGTAAACTAATTTGCTATTCAACTGGCGTCTTTTAGCGAGCCACAAACGATCTGTGGGCTACATGCTGAAAATCCCTGCGGTTGCCAAAATTGAAACTCCCTAACCCATCTAAGCCTTTGATCATTCAAGCCTGTAATGTTACAATCGCACATCGCTTTTCAATTGCTACAATTCCTCAAGCCCGAAATGTTCTCACAACCGTAAATGGCAAATATAGAAGAAAATCCTATGGGTACCAGATAGGACTCGCAAGGGGATTAAACACCTGTTCCTAGCACTGTAATAGCAAAGTAAAAATCAATACTGCACTTTAAAAGAGGGGGAAAGCAATGAAAGACATTAGAATTAATTACACAACAGTCTCAAGCTCGCAAATCTGCAATAAAAAAAATATTATTTTTTATGTTTAATTTCAGTGTCATATTAATCTCGGGAATCAATGAGTTAATACATATAACAGGATCACCATTCATTTTTATTATTATGTTCATTGCCGGATTGCGAGTGTCCAATCTCTTATTGGACTTTTAAACGCTAATTGATTAACATTTAACCTCCATGTTTTACTGACGTAATTATGACAGTCTCATTTACTATTGGCTGTTTTTAAATCGTTAGTTACAGCCTTGCTTAATTGATCATGATCATGCTCTGAAGTGCTACTTACGAGTGGATGGTTTACGGTTTAGTCTTTCGGCCAGGTAGTTGCAGGCTTGTTCAACTGAATTATTCTGTAACTGTAGCAATTTCCTGCCCGTAGTTGTCTTCATACCGGTTGTAAGGGGCCTTATTTACTAAACTTTGTAGTATAGCAACATTTAGCTCTTGTGCTAATGATTCTTAAAGCGGAATGATAAACATGACAATTTTTATTTTAAAACAAGTCCAGATATCATGGTGAGATCAAGCTGTGCTAAAATCAATGGAGTTCTAAGGCCAGTTTTGCGGCTTTGGCTGTTCCATAATGATTGTGGGTGGGTAACTCAATACATTCTAAATAGTGCACTTACCTGTCCCAAATGCCCATCCAGCGATGCCCCTGTCCTCCTTGGATTGGGCCCTTGTTAGCGGGGTGGTAGAAGAAATTCTTTATAATTGTAATGATTGCTGTATTATGCATTGTATTATGTATTCACATAATCTCCTCAACTTTACATACTTTGAGTAAGGTACATAATTTTAATTTAATTTTAAGTGAATTAAATTGAATATGTGTAACATTACTGAAAAAAAGCTCCCATAGTCGAAATTATATGGTTTCTTAACGTACCTAACTCTAATTAAATTAAATTAGCCAATTCTCAAAGTTCCACAAACTTAAAACTACTCAGAAAATGGTCACAGATTCTATTAGCTACTCGCATTCCGATTACGAGTTCCCTGCTCACAATCACTATGGACCTTAGAACTCCATTGGTTTTAGCACAGTTTGAATATTACAAGATAATTAAAGTTACACAAAATCAATATTCTATTAGACCCGGAGCGCTAGATCGCAAATAAAGTTTAACTCACAATTGAAAAAGTATCACATTTCTGTCAAAAATATTAGGAGTACTCAAGAGGACTCGCAAGGACTTTTTCAATCAATTATTAGAGCCTTAACAGCTATTAAACATGCAATACTATACTTTTAAAATAATAAGCATAGAATAAGCATAGAAATACATTAAAATTAATTGTAAAACAATCTCAAACCCTCAAATATGCAAGTAAAAAAAATATATTTTTTTTGTGTGAAATGGATCCCAGGACTTAAGGGGTTAATCCATATCAGGTAACCCAAATGGACTAGAACAGATGCTTTAATGAATTGTATTAATTTCTATATTGCCGGATTGTGAGGTTGATTGCAAAATGTACTTCTTGACACTAATTAATTTGTAGTCTCTAATTCTAAGTATAAATTCCATGTTTTACTGACGTTATGATGACAGTCTCATTTACTATTGGCTTGCTTAAATATTGTCAGATCATATGATCATGACCCCTGAAATCTTACTTAAAAAGACAGAGTTTTCAAGTTCAGCCTTGTGGCCGGAATACGCGAGCTTGATTCAATAGAATCTTAACATTTATAAAAAAAAAAAAGCACAGCCAAATTCTTGAGTTTGAGGCATTTATGAGCAGGTAATAGAATAATGGCCTCATTAAACTCCAAGCCTGCAGTTGCCCGTAAGGCGGCTTGAAATTTTCAGCAGTTACAGATGGATTTAATTGAAGAAAGCTGCAAGTACAGGACCGATACCTCAATAACGTAAACTAGCATATAGTATGTAGCATATCAGGGCATGATCAATAGTAAATGAGACTGTCATCATGACGTCAGTAAAAAATGAATTAGTGCCAATAAGTAAAACATGGCTTTTAAACATCAATTAATTAAACTTCAATGAATTAGCATTTAGGCATCTGATATGCGATCGTGCTCGTAATACAGTGATGTAAAAATCTATAAAAACAAATGAAGAAAATGTTCTAATCCATGTGGGTTGCCTGATATGTATTAACTCTTTGATTCCCGAGACTGATATAAAATGGAAATAAAACCTGAAAATAATCATTTTTGATTGCAGATTTGCGAGCTTGAGACTATTGTGCAATTAATTCTAATGTCTTACATCGCTTCCCACGTATTTAAAAGTGCAGTGATGTGTTTTTATTTGCTTTTATAGTGTTATGAACAAGTGTTTAACCCCCTTGCGTGGCCTCTCTCGTACTCGTAGGATTTCTGGCGACGTTTGCCATTTATGGGTGTAAAAGGAATTGCGGGCATGAGGAATTGTAGCAATTTAATAGCAACTTGTGATTTGTAACATTTGCTGGCTTGAAAGATCAAAGGCTTAGATGGGTTGGAGTTTTGTTTTTGACATCCACAGGGATTTTCAGCCTGTAACCTGCAAATAGATTGCGGGTAGTGAAAAGAGACCAATTTAATAGCAGTAACTTTTGCGGGCTACATTACGGGCTACAGTAACTACAATTTGGACAATTTAATGAGGCCCTATTGCTCCTAGGGCCCCATTCAATTTCAAACCCGTAATTACCTGTAAACCAAAACTTTGTCTGCGAGTTACATGTTTTAAATGCATTCAATTCTCTCTATCTCATACTGTAACTGCCCTCTCACATGGAAACCATGCACTCATAAGAATGATTTCAGGGGGAGTAATCTTATGATCTGTCAAAATTTAAGCAAGCCCGTAATTTACATCTTAGACACAGCCAATAGTAAATGAGACTGTCATCATGATGTCATTAAAACAAGATTATATTTAATTCACTCAAAGACTACAAATTAATTGGTGTTGAGAAGTAGATTTAGGACTCGCAATCTAGCAACGTAGAAAACAATAACATTAATTAAAGCAACTGCTCTAATCCTTGATATGTATTAACCACTTAAGTCCCGGGATACATTTTCCAACCCCACCCCCATAAAATAACAATATTTTTTATTGCATATTTGTGGGTTGGAGACTGTTGTGCAATAATTTCTAATGAATTTTTATGCATTCCCATGCTGTTAAAGTACATTAGTGTGTTTTAAATTGCTGCTGCAGCTGTGATAAGTGTTTGATAAAGCTCTTGCAAGTCCTTTTCAGAACTCGTAACATTTTTGACGGAAGCTTGATGCATTTTATCAGACTTAATTTGCGAGCGAGAGCTATGGGTCTAATAGAATATTATTTTTGTGTAGCTACTATTATTTCACACTCGTAAATCAGGAGCTGTGCTAAAGCCAATGGAGTTCTAAGGCTGGTTTTGTGGCTTTGGCTGGCCCGTAGTGATTGTGGGTGGGTAACTCGCAATTGGAATGCAAGTTGCTAAATATAGCCAATTGAATATTATTTACTTTTAGTTTTATGTGCACCCTCTGTCCACTGCATTAAGTCTGTAGGTTTTGGTGTAGCTAGGATACTTTGTACTATTAATTCCAACCAAGCCTACTGGGCATAAGGCACTGACATAGGGTTGCTAGGTAGGCATGCAGATAATGACTAGTTGTACTATTGGGCATTATTTATCTGCAAATGATGTGTGGATAATGGCTCAATATAATATAATGTATCTAGTAAGTAATGCACGCTGTAAAAAACTCCTTTAACAAATTACAAGCTATTTCCAATATACATATTGTGGTGAAGTGCCACCAGGGGTCAGAAGAGAGCTCTTCAAGATTTCTCCCCAGGAGTGTGAGAGTTAACAACCTGCTCAAAAGGCAGGGGTGTGGCTGCAATCAAGGGCAGCTGCTACCTCCAGTTGGAGGATTTTTTTGGAAGTTTGGAGCCTGTGAAGAGGCAAAGGAAGCCTGAGATAGCTCTGTGTGGCCTGGAAAGCCAGTGTGGCTGAAGTGCACAGGCAGCACAGTGTCCAGTGTGATTGGAGAGGTGAAAGAGACACAGCTCACAGCAGATGGAGTGCAGATCCTGAAGGGAGTGGACTCTAAAACAGGCAAGTGTTCAGGCCTGTATTTTGGACTGTATTATTAATTACAGTAGAGCAGTAAGGGAACTGCAGATAAAAGTGTAGTTAGGGCTTCAAAGAGAAGCTAGGATTTATTTTCTGTAATGATTATTTTCTGTTTGCTGACAAATAAACCGCAAGATCTGTTAAACCATACAAAAAGCTCCAGAGTACTCCATTGTGGTGCTGGAAAACAAGGAACGGATCCTGAGAGTGGCAGTGATTCTGTCACAATATACAGTACATGAAACACCTGGTAATGCACAGTTAAATAATAGACTGCTAATACAAACATAAGCAAATAAGAAAAGACTGAGCCACTATGTAACTACCATCTCTCCCCAATATATATAGATATATACTGTAAAAGCACATAATTCAGTTATATGATGACATTCATTGGTCATTAATCAGGTTGAAAATTTCAACATGGCACTAGTTTAAACTTAAAAGCTTCAAAAGTGGCACATCATTCGGACAAGGTGAGTTGAACAACTAGTCATTAGAAAACTAATTATACAGATTTTTCCATCACAGTTAATAGATAACTTGCTTACCACAGAGATAAGTATTACAGATTAAACAGCTATTCCTCACAGAGAAAACAACTAAGATAAATACAAAAACTTCCACCCAGTCTAATCAATATTAAATAACTTTATCAAAAATGATTGATGGAAAATTTACTTCCATTCTCACTTGTCTGATAGCAGAAAAGCAGGTAGAATTTATACAACAAGACATGCACTTAACAATACCACATTCCACTAAATAGAAATGTACGTTGCCCCTGGATATTAAGTAAAAAGCCATAAACTTCCATCATATGCCAATTCATTTTTAGATTGTTACCAATATTCTAAATAGATTTAGGGCCTCATTCAATTAAGAAATTGTAAGTTACTGGAGCCTGTAATGTAGGCAGTAAACTAATTTGCTATTCAATTGACGTCTTTTTGCGAGCCTCAAAAGTTCTACAGGTTACGGGCTAAAAATCCCTGCAGTTGTTACAACCGTAATGTACACCTCATCTAATCCTTTGATCCTTCATTTTCGCAAGAGTTACAATCGCTAAAATTGCAAATTGCTATTCAATTGCTACAATTCCGCAAGCCTGCAAATGTTTTCACATCCGTAAATGGCAAATGTACAAGAAAATCCTACGGGTACCAGATGTGACCCGCAAAGGGGTTACAGACATGTCTCTAGCACTGTAAATGCAAATAAAAAATCAATACTGTGCTGTAAATTACGGGGAAAGAGATGATAGACATTAGAATTAATTGCATAACAGTCTCAAGCTTGCAAATTAACAATAAAAAATTTGTTATTTTTATGTTTAATTTCGGGGTTATATTGATCTCGGGAATCAGCCCACCCATATGGGCTAGAACAGTATTGAAATTCATTTTTGTTATTGTGTATTTTGCAGTTTTGCGTGTCCGATTGCATATTAGATCTCTAAACGCTAATTGATTGACATGTAACCTCCCTCTTATACTGCCGTAATGATGATGGTCTCATTTTCTATTGGCTGTTTCTAAATGGGTAGTTAAGGCCTTGCTTAATTCATCATGTTCACGCTCTGAAATGCTACATACGATTGCATGGTCCGTGGTTTCGACCTTTCGCCCGTAACTTGCTGGCTTGGTCACATGAATTGTTCTGTAATTGTAGCAAAGTTCAAGCCCGCAGCAAGCCCACAGACATACGGCCTGTATACCATGAGTTGCAGCCTTGTAATTGAATGATAATATAAGGCAGGCTTTATATAACATATAACTGGGTTTTCAAACAGAAACAATAGCAGCATCAAAAGGAATGTTTAAGAGATGCACACTGTCACTTTTAGCCTGAATTATTTATAAAGACTTTACAATAGTTTCCCTTTGTGTGATTCAATTGATAACGTAAAATTGAACAAAATAGAGGTGCTCAATCAGAGAACAAACTAACCTTAGGTTAGAATAGGTTAGTTCTATGGACATGATAACCCACTCTGAGAGCAACCTATTTTTGCTCATTTGTACCCTTCACAGGGAGAAATATCCTGTAGTATATAATGCTGGTCTCACTTACTAGAGTGACCCAGCCCTGAAATACCAGGCAATTCTAAAATGAGCAGAGGAAAAAGCAAACCCTAGAAGTACATTTCAACCCTAATTAGGCCTCTTGAGTGAGGTGTGGCTGAACTCCTGAAGGCACAGTGAGCAGGGAGTCCCAAGAGTCATTTGAAAAAAAAATATATAATTTCTCAATGATAGAACAAACTAAACTTAATAGGTTAGTTCTATGGACATAGTAACCTATTCTGAGAGCAACCACTTTTATCTCACTTGTGCCCTTCAAAGGGGAAAATATACTGTAGTATATAAGTCTGATCTCACCCAATAGAATGAGCCAGCACTGAAATATCAGGCAATTCTAAGTTGGACCTCTCTTGGGCCTCATCAGTGAGACCAGACTGATATACTACAGGATAGTGAGCCTCTCCCCCTGTGTACTTCCTCGCTTGTCTCTCATTTCCCCTCTCCTCTCCCTCCCTTAGGTCTCCTTTCCTCCCCCTGTGTTTTTACCCTCCCTCTCCCTCCCCTGTGTCTGTTCCCCCCTTCCCTGTGTCTCTTTGTCCCGTGCCTCCCCTGTGACTTTCCCCCCTCTCCCTCTCCTATGTCTCTTACCACCCTCCCCTGTGTCTCTTTCCATCCTCTCTCTCATCAGTGTCTGTTTCCCCCTCTTTCCCCCTTCCCCATTATCCTCCTCTTCCTCCCATTCCCCCTTATACTTCTCCTCCTCCCTTTCCCCTTATCCTTCTACTTTTACCCCCTTATCCTCCCCCTCCTCCCTTCCCCTCCCTCCTTCTCCTCCATCCTTCTCTCTTATCCTCCTCTTTCCTCCTTCCCCTTTTTCTTCCCCTCCTCCTCCCTTGTTCCCCCTTATCCTCCTCCGTATCCTCCTGCTTCCCCTCCTCCTCCCTCCTTCTTTCCCTCTTATCCTTCCCCCTCATCCTCCCTTTCCCCTTATGCTCCTCCTTCCCCCTTCTCCTCCTCAGTTTCTTTAATTCTTTCCCCCCTTATCCTCCTCCTTCCCTTTATCCTCCTCCCTCTTTCCCATCCTCCTTTCTCCTTCACCCTTATCATCCTTCTACCCCCTTATCCTCCTGCTTCCTTTACCCCTCTACAATTACTTCCCTACCCTCTTTCCCCTCTCTCCTTACTATCATGCGATCAGCTCCTGCTGCTCTCCCCTGCAGCGCCGGCTTCTGGCTGTGTCCCAACCAGCATATACTATTGACGTCATGTTATTAGCATATGCTGGTTGGGACACAGCCAGAAGCCGGCGCTGCAGGGGAGAGAAGAGCAGCAGCAGGAGGAGGATAAGGGGGGAAGGAGTAGGATAAGGGTGAAGGAGGGAGGAGACACGGGAGACGCAAAGCAAGAGTGCAGCACTGCTGGAAGGGTCGCTTCCAGGTAGGTGCTTGGGATAGGGTGATGCGAGCCTGGAGGCCTTCGCGATGAGCACCTCCGTCGCACATTGTGAGTCCTCCACTGGCAGGAACAAGTTACAAAGTCCTGCAGCCCTAGTGGTTACAGGCCGTTTTGCGAGGCTCGCATTTGCGGCCCTATGGGCTGCAAGTCTGGCAGCCTAAGTCACAAGTGACAGTTTGCCTCTGCGAGGCTCGCAAGTGCATGACCAACATCTTGAGCGTTACGATCAGTGACGCAGATCCACAACTATATATGTGATGCAGTTACAATGTCCTGCTTCTTTACCAAATGTATAGCAATATAATGGGAGGAATGTGATCTGTGGATTCAGATAATGATCTCTGATGTGGATTTAGATAAGATTTCTGATAACGCCTCCTTAAAACTGCTCTCCTAATAGCAGATTTGACAATATAATTCAGTGGAATGATAACGTTATAGAAGCTACAGACAGACAAGTAGTCTTACATATAATTTTACAAATCCTACAAGTCATTTAATTATAAGTATTTCTCTAAAATGTTTTTGTCCTGTCTTGCTTACCTTCTAATGCTGTTATTTTGGTAGATATTTTGAAATGTTGTACCAAAGTACAATGATCCTTTATTGGTGCATTAGCAAAGTAAATATGTGTAAATAATAAAAAACAGATAGCATAGTGTCTGCAACAACTAATCAGGCAATGTGGCCCATGAATTAATACACTGTGCCAAACACATAAAAACCCAAGACCTCAATAAATGTGGAGTTTAGAAAAATAGTATGATATATAGACAGTTTTTATTATTTTAGTGAAAACAATTATTAGCATTAAAACATTTTTTTATAAATCTCAAACATACAAGATAAACCATAACTTAATTGCAATACTATTAATTAAATATTTTACAGTATTTTTTGAATGACAATCTTACTTTGGGTCTCCAAAACCTGGGTCTCCAAAGACTTCTCCAAAACCTGGAGTATCGTTCTATGTCTAGAACTGTTGCTGTCCTCTGTGTCTTATTTTCATTTGATAAAATATTACAAATTGTTGAGTTCCCTGGTTGTTGTGTTTTATTGACTCTACATATATGGTTTGATAATCTTTGGCTATTTATTGAATCACATTGAATGAAATAATTGATCTTGAAATGGATATAGCAGTTCCTCTTTAATCGGTGCCTTGAAAACAGTACAGAATTCAGGATTTACGAAAAGATCTACTTGTACACTGGTGAGACAAGCACTGCCTCTATCATTCTTACTGAATCAACTGAGCACAATCGGAGGAAACCCGGACATGTTAAGAACTCAGGTACTGATGCAGCCTACCCCTGTTTTAATCTATAGATTCCATGCACGGCAATTTAATTCATGATCTTAGGTTTGAACCACATGCCATTTATATAATGTCATATCATGCTCATTCAGTATATTTTATAAATATTTTTTGTTTATTACATTTTTAAATGAGCATACTGTTTCTATTAATAGAATGCATAATACTATTTAAAGACATTTTATACAGATATCACCTTTCCAAATTTAAGAAAAAACTACATTTCCATGACTACTTTTTAAAATTTTGCTTAAATTTACACACAAAAAAAACAAAAATAGTGGATATCTCTTACACATCTGGTTTCAGAATGCACCACCTGCACAGTTTCACATATGACCATATTATCTCTACTGGGTTAAGGTTATGTACTTGTTTTTTTTAAAGTAATCTCTCCCTGAAAATATTGCTTAACCAGAGCAAAGGTAAATAATTAGTACAATTTATGAATAAAAATCAATGGTTCACTGCACCATAACGTTATCTATAACAAAAGGCTCTGGTTTATGGAAGAGTGATTATAAACCTAACCTCGTAAAAATATTTTAAAGTCAAAAATGTATAATATGTGAATGTAACATTATTTAACTGCTACCATCTATAGTCATTGAAAGAATTGTTCACAAAACATTATAATTATCTCATGCAAATGTTAGAATTTAAATATAAAATATACCATGTGCTACAAATGGAGTCTAGGTTACAAATATAATACTATAGAATAGTTACACAATCTTAATACAGTAAATGTAATGTGGCAAATTGTTGAATATTATACAAGCTTGGACACACATTTGTGCATATTTTGTGATGCACTATAGCAAAACTTTTTTTGTAACTGAATTGTACTGAATAAAGTAATAGCTGAGTAAAAAATGTGAATGGAAAATAATAAAACTTATTTCATGTACTTTTATTCAGATAATTGTCAAACAGGAAACATATAAAATGTTACTGTAATCAATGTAAGTGATTTATCTATTGCTATGGCCAAAATCTTCTCTAAAGCTATGGAAATTGCTGGTCTACTTTGTTTTATTTGTTTGATTTGAAAAGCACACTACTCATCCTTTTCTAAATTATATCACAAACTGTCATCTGAACAGTCCAGAAGAAAATTATGTATTAGAAAAAACAAACATTTTCAGTACAAATTATAACAACTTCAAAGAACAAGACATTAATTAGAATGAAAAACACAGAACTCCATATGGAATTATTGCTTGCATATTGTTTAAATTAAATGCCTATTGTTATTTTCCCATAACAGTGTTAATAATATTGTTAATCACCATAACAGTGCAGCATTAAAGGGCACAAGTACAAAACTGTAGAAAATATTTTTGAATTGCTTTTATATTTCCCCTTCTTTCAGTTTCAAGTGAGACTCACATAAGGAGCACCTGCATAGTAATTACAGTGAAATAATTTTAAAGTTTAGGTAGTATGTCAGATAAGGTGGAAAATTGAACTTTCTTGATGTTGACATAGTTAATGGGGTGACCACGCACTACACTCTGACAAGAACTATGCACAATAGATCAATTTGAAGAATAAATAGTATGCCTCGAAATATAAATAGTTGCCATAATAATAAGCATACTATACATCAAAATCATTAGTGTATAAGTTGTAGATCAATCAAGGATTTCCTTACTTTCTATGACAGAAATCCTGCAGTTGTCTTTATGATGCTAGAATGTGGAGTCAAGAAAACCACAAAATACCTGAAAAACTGATTTATTTGTCTAATATACTCAAATACCTATTTTAAAATGCAATGCAATGTGAGAGATATATTATTTAATGGAGTCTTTTGTCGCTTCACTTCTATAAATTAACAAAATACAATTCTACTTCAGTCATTGAAAGTGCATGGACAGTACTTATCAAAAATACCTAAATGTGAATAAATGTGCTCAATACAGTGATAAGCAGTTATAAATGGTTATTCAGGTTGATAATTATTCAATAAAAACACAGTAATTCATGGCTGGAATTCAGTTTTTTCCTTAGATAATAGGAAAAAAGTCTAGTACCCATTACAGTCAAGTCCTTGAACTTATATCCCAAAGTACTAGGAGACACATTAAATTCACACGTAGCCCGTAACTTAGATCTTAGGGTCTTTTGTTTTTAAATTTGCCCCGTAACGCAGGCTGCAAACGCCTTGCGGGTTAATATGCAGCAAGGCACAGAAAAGCCTAGATGATGAGCAAAGTTGAACTTTGTGGCCGTAAATCCTTTGATCAGTCAAGCCCTTAACCGCTATGTTTTCCATTTAGCTATTAAATTGCAAAAAAGTAATTTGCAAGCAAGCCCATAACATGCAAATGGAGCCCAAAGTCCAACGTGTGCTCGAGAGGATCCGCAAGGGGGTAAAGTCCAATAAATAGCACCTGTAATGCAAATATAAACACACTACTGTACTAATATTAGAAGGGACAGTGATGTAAGGTCTTAGAATTAAGAGCACAACATTCTCAAGCCCACAAATTGGCTCAGAAAAATACTTTTTTTCATGTATATTTCTTGTGTTATATCGAGCCCGGCAATCAGTGTGTTAATATATATACTGTAATTCGCATGTGATAGAATATCATATTTGCTGCTTTATTAATATTGCATTTTGACTGGAATGTGGGTTCACTCGTAGCTCGTAACTGAACCCCATAAGAGTTTGAAATCCATCCTCCATTTTCTTGTGACACAATGCTGATTATCTCTGTTTCCATTAGCTCCATCTAATCCCGATACTATGGGCTTGCTTAAGTGATTACGTTCTAGCCCGCAAATTCGACTGCCGACAAATGGTTACGGTTTTGCGTCTCCAGCTCTTAACTCGCAGCCTTTCTAATTTAATAGCAATGTAACTCGGCCAAATTTCAAGCACGCAGCCCATACGAGCTTCACGATGGAGTTACTAGCTTGGAATTTAATGTGGAACAAGATATTTCAAAGATTCTGCTTACTAAAGTTTTACATATAAAGTGCTGGGAAGGTCCAAAAAATAAATGGCAAAAAAGACTTCAAGACATATTTCGTGGACAACGCCCACCTAGACATCTTAATCACTGTAGTAAATGCTAAATTGCTAGTGTATCTTGGATTTACAGTGCCTTGCAAAAGTATTCACCCCCCCCCCCCTTGGCATTTTTCGTGTTTTGTTGCCTCACAACCTGGAATTAACGTGGATTGTTTGAGGATTTGCATCTTTAAATTTACAGAACATGCCCACAACAGATTATTTTTTTTTTTATTGTGAAGCAAACAACAAATAGGACAAAATAACAGAAAAAGTCAATGTGCATAACTATTCACCCCCCAAAAGTCAATACTTTGTAGAGCCACCTTTTGCAACAATCCAAGTCGCTTTGGAAAGGTCTCTATGAGCTTTCCACATCTTACCCCTGGGATTTTTCCAAATTCCTCATTGTAAAACTGCTCCAGCTCTTTCAAGTTGGATGGTTTGCGCTTGTGAACAGCAATCTTTAAGTCTGACCACAGATTTTCTATTGGATTGAGGTCTGGGCTTTGACTAGGCCATTCCAACACATTTACATGATTCCCCTTAAACCACTCATGTGTTGCTTTAGCAGTGTGTTTGGGGTCATTGTCCTGCTGGAAGGTGAACCTCTGTCCTAGCCTCAAATCACGCACAGAGTGGTACAGGTTTTGCTCAAGAATATCCCTGTATTTACCACCATTCATCTTTCCCTCAACTCTGACTAGTTTCCCAGTCCCTGCTGCTGAAAAACACAGCCACAGCATGATGCTGCCACCACCATGTTTCACTATGGGGATAGTGTTCTTTGGGTGATGTAATGTGTTGGGTTTGAACCAGACATAGCGTTTTCTTTGATGGCCGAAGAGTTACATTTTAGTCTCATCAAACCAGAGCACCTTCCTCCATACAAACTCAAAACGTGTAATTTTTTTGCTGAAAGTAATGGCTTTCTTCTGGCCACTCTGCCATAAAGCCCACCTCGATGGAGTGTATGGCTTATTGTCGTCTTATGTACAGATACTCCACTCTCTGCTGTGGAACTCTGCTGCTCCTCCAGGGTTACCTTAGGTCTCTGTACTGCCTCTCTGATTAATGCCCTCCTTGCCCGGTCCGTGAGTTTTGGTAAGCGGACGTCTTTTGGCAGGTTTGCTCTTGTGCCATGTTCTTTCCATTTGGTTATGATAGATTTAATGGTGCTCCTGGGGATCATTTGGATATTTTTTTATAACCTAACCCTGACTTGTACTTCTCAACAACATTGTCCCTTACTTGTTTGGAGAGTTCCTTGGTCTTCATGGCAGTGTTTGGTTAGTGGTGCCTCTTGCTTAGGTGTTGCAGCCTCTGTGGCCTTTCAAAAATAGGTGTGTATATGTATGACAGATCATGTGACACTTAGAATGCACACAGGTGGACATCATTTTACTAATTATGTGACTTCTGAAGGTAATTGGTTTCCCCAGAGCTTTTCATGGGCTTCATAACAAAGGGGGTGAATACATACGCACATGCCCATTTTCTGTTTTCTATTTCAAAAAATAGTTTTATGTATATATTTTTCTCATTTCACTTCACCAACTTAGACTATTGTGTTCTGATCCATCACATAAAATTCAGATGAACAAAACATTGAACTTAAGGCTGTAATGTAACAAAATAGGTAAAAAGTCAAGGTGGGTGAATACTTTTGCAAGGCACTGTAATTTTCTAATTTTTGATCCACTAGTCAGCATTAGTCTTGCTAGCTATTACAGCAAGTTAGGAATTGGGGTGAAGCCTAATGGCTGGGCCTTCCCGGCAGAAGGCTCGCCTTCATGGGTCACATGCAAGATTATAGTCAGCATATAGTCAGATTATAGTATTGTATTGCATATGAAAATTTAGAGATACTGCTGTGGAGTCACCTTATTGTACTCCCTAAGAATTCCCAATGGATGTGTTCCAGAAACAGAATTATTTGTTTGGGGTGCTCAGTGTAGGTTTTAACTTTAAAAACCTGCCTTACATATTGACCAAAGTGCTTAAGAAATAGTTATCGATTGGAGACTTTTTACTTTCTCTATACTGGTTTTGGATTTAATTTTAGAAAGGTGCTGCTGTCATTATTCTTAAAACCTTTAATAAATGATTTTTTGGGTTCCCCTATTTGTCAGGATTAGTATATGAAGACAACAAACAAAATACACATATACCCAAATAAACCAGGACTCGATTACATGACTCCTGCATAAATGGCTAACCTCCACAGAAGTTCTTATAGAGGTAATTTATTGAGCTATTACAATGTTCCCACGGGGGTTGTACATAAGGGAAAATAGCGTTTGAGGTATGAAATGGTCCTACCATGCACACCTAAGCAGTTCTATGAGTATGAAGTTAAGGCAGAAGTATTATTGTAAATGCATTTGTAGTGCAGGTGGGTAGGTGTTAAAACCTAGGGATCTGTAATAGCCAGGTAAGATTTAGCATTAGTAGAGTATCAGTGTCTATTTGTTGGAGAAGGAAGTGGTTTGTAATTGATATTGTGATTTAGTTCTTCAGTATTTATTGTTGTAGAGCATTTAGTTAACCAATAGAAAGGCGTATTTTGTGCTTTAGGATGTGTACACCGATTGTTTTTTTTTGTTATTAGGGTCCTGTTGAATTATTCTTTATGTTGTTGTTTTGGTACTGGCACTGGGTTTTTACTGATACTCTTAACTTCTTAAGTGTCTTGTAATTGCTCTTGTAAAGAGTTTAGTGGGTGGTTGAGTTTACACGTAGGCTTCAGGCTGTGAGCACACACAGAGCGTTCTGGGAACACATAACGTATAAATGAGTTAATAACTTTTGGTTAGTGAAGATATGCTGGCAAGGGTGATAAGTGTTTGTGTGAATAGAGCAAATTGTAAAGAAGTTTGTGGATATCTTCCCAAGAGTCTGCCGAAGATTCCTCAGGGTGATGCTACTTATAGTGCGTAAAATTACTATAGCAAGGAGTAATCCATAATCCTGATTGAATTACTCTTTGTTACAGTAAAATGACCACGGTGGTCAAAAATGTAAAATAGCCCCTCCTGGAACGTGGAACTTCGCAGCCTCAAATCCTTTGTTCTGTCAAGCCCATTACCGCTACGTTCCAATTTAGCGATTAAATTGCAACAAATTGACTGGCGTTCAACCCCATAACACGAATATCTAGCCAAGGCTACCAGAGAGGTATTGCAAGGGGGGTAAAGTCCAATCCATAGCACTTTAAATGCAAATATACACACACTGCTGTACTGATATGAATAGGGAAAACGATGTTAGTTATTACAAGTAATAGCACAATATTCTGAAGCTCGCAATATAAAATAAAAAAAATTATGTTTAAATTCTGTGTTATATCAATCCCGTTAATACATATAATTGAACTCACATGTAATAGAATATCATATATACAGCTTTATCAATATTGCATTATTTCTGGAATGTGGGTCCAATCACATCTTGTAATTTAAACCCTTAAGACTTTGAAATCCCACCTCCATTTTTCAGTGACGTAATTTGGACGTAATTCTCTCTGTTGCCATTGGTAACTACGCGTTTGACTAATTGATCACGATCACGGCCACGTATCCAACCTTCAACAAATGGTTTAAATGTGTTTGTGTCTCAAGACCGTAACTCGCAGCATGTTCTAATTTAATAGCTCTGTAACTTGGCCAAATTGCGAGCCCACAGCCGTTGCAGGTTTCACATTGCACTTACAGCCTTGAAATTTAATAGGACTGTATGTTTGTAGTGTATATGCCTATAGTAAAAACATTGTTTAGGGAGAATCAGTATGAAAACTGCCTCACAAATGCTTGCAAACTACAGGCTCTAGCTATATAGGTAGACTTAGACATATTCTATGGCCCTAACTGGGAACCTCATTAGTTAGTGGATTTGGCAAAATAAAGTGGACCCCTTCTTTAGGGAGACAGCCACGAGTGAAGAGTGAGGTAGCCATGAGTGTCCAGTAATCTAGATGAATAATCAGAGTATTGCAGTATATAGTGATACCTTTTTATTAAACAAACATAATTATAATAATAGTGACAAGCTTTTGGGAGATAACCTCTCATTATTAAGTCCTAATGGCATGCACCAAAATAGCAAAATATCTGTTCAGAGTTTAGAGTGGTGACAGACAAACACCATAAACATGCCCATGTCATCTCATCAAAGTTATTTTTAAGCACTATAACTAAAGCTATGTATCCGAGTTTATAGACTAGTTTGTAAACTGCAATGAGATTCAACTGTATGGTAGTTGAGTAGATACTGGCTAAAATATAATAGATAAGAGCAATGGTGGCTGATGAACTTTTAAGCTGTTGCGGTGGAAGTCGTCAACCTGGTCCCTCCCCTAACATTAACCCAATAGTACAGGCTCATCTCCTTGCAGCAATGTAGACCTGTATATTGATTCCTATATGGTTCTGCCCTCTGACCCTATATAGGGCCTACCTATTAGCACAGATCCCACCAGGACCCACTAAACACAGGAATACCACTTTAAACCCATGGATACTGTTGGAAGCTATATAAGAATGCGGCCCCTCAAGAATGTCGGACATCTCTACTAGGCTCATGAGGTAAAAACGTGGGCCCTATTAGCCCCATGGTAGTCCCTGTGAAAACCCCACTGGGGAACTAACACTAGCGATAGGCTTCCTTTTTGACTATCATAGAAACTAAGTTTAACTTCTACATCAGGAAAATCTATATATACCCCCATAGATCTCTATGTTATGAAAATGTATCTCCTATACCATGGAGTTCCATAAGGATCCAAATCGTATCACTTAAATTAACTCATATTTCATGGGAATTGACAAGGAGCTCCACTGTATTACTAAATGAACACCTATATCATGTGGGTCCATATTGTGGGTATTCCTATGTGTATCATATGGGTCCATATTGGTTCCCTAAAGCCCCTAACACTAATGCACAAAAAGGAAAAATGACAAAAAATAAATAAAAATGAAGTAAACCTATAGGGGGGTTATACATTTTCTATCCGAGCAAAGATCATGCAAGCCCTGGTCCTCAATCTTCAGCCCTGCATATTCTTTCTTGATTGAATCCAAGTTCCTCTCTTCTGTCTATGATGATGAGCCCCCATCTAAATTATAAAAAAAATGGATTAACAGTGCTCCTTATAGGAGCTCATCTATATTTAAATGCCACTCAACAATAAATTGTTTTTATTGGAAAAAAGACTATTAAAAAGTGGCTATTTCTCTTCAGTAAATCATTCCTGAAATCTTCAGAATAATTTGTGCAGCTCCTGTATGCTATATAAAATAATGAATACAGAGGTACCTGTAGATTATAATTAAGTTGTATACCACATTTTTTGTTAAAGAAAAGTAGTCCAAAAAACATGGGGTCATATATTACATATTGAACAAAAAATTCTACCAAGCAATGTTAATCACACATCCCAAAACATTGCGGGAGAACTCCTACACGTCGCTGCTACAAGTGAACTTTACAACAAAGCCTAGGAACAAACACTCTGATGCATTGTCTATAAATATATCATACTAGCGACTTGCCCTTTAAAAATTACAGAAATATAATTTGAAGGCTGACAATGCCGTTTGCCACACAATTCAAGGCTCTCCTCCCTCTAACGTGTAGGCCTCGTGATGAGCGCCTTTGGCGCTCACCGCATCCCTCTCCCACTACTTTACAGGCCTTGCGATTAGCGGCTTTGCCGCTCATTGCAGGCCTCGGCCAACCCGCCACTTTCATGCCTCTCCCCATTCTCTGTGTCTGTTTCCCCCTCTCCCTTCCATGCATCTTTTCCCCCTCTCTCCCCCCTCTCTGTCCCCTGTATCCCCCCCCTTCTCTCTAAATCAGAGAATAGAAGATAACTAAAATGCTTTTTAACTTAGTTTCTCCTTCATTAGCACCCTTTCTCTTTACTTACATTATCTGGTGGGTACCACAGTGTTCACATTTTATTCTTTTATTATCTATATCAGCAAGTAATTCATTAGAAAATGTATAATTTTTCCTTTTCAGTACCACATCTATGGATGATGATTTGTCATATGCAGCCAATTCTTATTGCTCCAAAAAGGGGCTCCATATTTAACATCATCAGATTCATAATACTTGCACTTAATATAACTGCACCCCTTTTATTAGATGTCTCCAACCATTTCCTCATCCAAACCTTGGGCCTCATTAAATTGTCAAAATTGTAATTGATGAAACCCGTAACGTAGCCAGCAAAAGTTACTTCTATAAAATTGGCCTCTTTTAGCTACCCCCAATCGATCTGTGGGTTACAGGCTGAAAAGCAACTGTGGTTGTCAAAATCCTAACTCCGACACATCTAAGCCTTTGATCTTTCAAGCCCGCAAAAGTTACAATCGCTAACATTGCAAATCGCTATTAAATTGCTACAATTCCTCAAACCTGCAATTGCTTTCACACCCATAAATGGCAAATGTATCCAAAAATCCTACGAGTACTAGCGATGACTTGCAAAGGGGTTATACACCTGTTCGTAACACTATAAAAGCAAATAGAAACTCAATACTGCACTTTAAAATACGGGGAAAGTGATGTAAGACATTAGAATGAATTGCACAACAGCCTCAAACTCGCAAAACTGCAATAAAAAACTATTATTTTCAGGTTTTATTTCCGTGTTATATCAATCTTGGGAATCAAGGAGTTAATACATATCAGGCCACCCACATGGACTAGAACATTTCCTTTATTCATTTTTATTGATTTTTACATCACTGGATTGCGAGCCAGATTGCATTTTGGATGTCTAAACGCTAACTAATATTTAAACACCATGTTTTACTGATGTCATGATGACCGTCTCATTTACTATTGGATGTTTCTACATCGGTAGTTATGGGCTTGCTTAATTGATCATGCCCTGAAATGCTACTTACCGGTACATGGGTTTACGGTTTTGGCACTGTAACTGTTGCAAATTTCAAGCCCACGACTTACGGGCTGTATGAAGGCAACTGCGTGCTTGGAATTTAATGAGGCCCTTAGTTTCTATCCATGTATTATGCCTTTATTCTTATTATTTCTTAACTTCTCCCACTTAAGCCTACAGAACTATTTAGCTTTCTGCTCAGATTCTGATGAATTCCCTACGTAACCCAATTTGACATGTGTTGCTTTAAACTAATATTAAAATATTTATTTATTTAACAAAACAGAATAGGTCTGAAGAAGCTATTTTGCCTCTTTGTTGCTAGCAAGTAGAGTAGCCCAGGAGCAAAATAGATAAACATATACATTTCAAATGAACAACACATTTTTACAAAAGCTTGAGTTATGCATGCCCCCATGTTCTCTAGATTGTATGCTTGCAAGAGTAAGGCTCTCAAAGTTTTCAATATTGATTGGCTAACATCTAAATAACATTTAACTACCTCCAACTGTATACCTAAAATGTCAGCACTTTGTCAGTAATAATAATATTAATAATAATACATCTGAGAGTACATTTTGTTTCCAATTTGGATGTATATTTTTAATAAAGTCTGATATCTGTAGCATATACCTGTGTATTTATTTAAATTTATTTCTCTTTTAATAAGAATAGGAATGCCATGTTTCTTGCAATTCTTTGTTTATTTTAATGTTGCTTATCATTTCTGTTAAATGCATCTCAAATGCTTAATTTGTTATAAATCAGCAAGTATCTTATTCCTAACAAATGGTATGGCAATTCAAATGATTAAATATAAAACATGTATTTTATGGCATACTGGCAGATTGTACCTCCAGTTGAATTGGGAACAGAAAGTTACTCTTTAGAGCAATTATCAGTTAGAGTCTTTAGAGATCCCGTCTGTTCTCAAGTTTGACCAGGGGCAACACAAAAGTTTTAAACTCTACCAATCACTTCCCTGCAGTTCTAAGGATTCTTTCCTCTCAATGTGTTTTAAGTATCAAGGTGGGAGCATGTAAAAACCCCTGATTTATATAGAGTGTTAGTTATTCATAAACTCAAAGCACACGTAGCCTGCAGATTTCAATCCAGTCTTCTACTGTATGCATGACTAAGCTTACACAGAGAAGGCAAACACTACTTATTACAGATAAAACGCAACATTTAATGGCTAGGCCTGGCAGCATTTTCAGCTTTGTCATTCAGTATAAAGAGCACAGCTTTCAAGCAGTAAAAATCCTCTTTTTTATAGTGGAGCTTTCAGCCTTTTAAAAAGCAGATCCATAACTTTAACATAACTTTACATTTCCCCCAAGAAAAAATCACATATATAGTTGTGAGCGTACGAGTTGTTGCAAAGCGAGGGCCTCAGTTGCTGGCTTGGAGCGCCGCAGGCGCTCCATGCCAGCACCTGAGGACCTCGCAAAGCGAGGTCTTCAGTTGCAGCAACTGCGACCGTTGCAAAATTTCAAAAAAAGTTTACGTCGCAACACATTATGACACTCGCAAACAACATACGACACACGTTCACACACATTACGACACTCGCAAACAACATACGACACACGTTCACACACATTACGACACTCGCAAACAACATACGACACACGTTCACACACATTACGGCCTCGCAACACTCGGACGCAACTCGCGAACATTACAAAATTAAAAACACAATACATACACACAGCTTATATATAAAAACCTTACCTACACAAACAGGAAGCACCCAGGACCTCAAAAATGCAACTTACAACTTAATTGCACTCAAAATAAAAGAGTTTAGACACTAAATAGTTTGTTAAGCGACACAAAAAATGGCCGACGAATAAAACGAAAACGAGGCTACACACGCAAACACCATACGAGACACGTTACCACACATTACGACTTCGCAAACATCGGACGCAACACGCCGACATACAAACATTTAAAACTTAAGAAAGACACACAACAAACACATAAAAAGCTTACCTACAGCAAGAGGAACCAGCCAGCACCTCAAAAAAACAAGTTACACCTACATTTAAATCAAAATAAAACACTTTAGACACTAATACCATCGCTAAGCGAGAGAAAAAATGGCCGACGAACAAAACGAAAACGAGGCTTCAGACATAACTACACTACACTTACTCGCAATAATGAAACACATACTATGCGGAACGTATCACAATCATATTAAACACCATTTTGAACAGTAATACGCAGAAAATGGCGGATGGAACGCAAATTGTAAGCTGGAACGCAAATAGCGCATGCGTATTGCGTTCTAACGGTCTCACTTTCCAGAACTTTCTACAAGTTTATAAATACTGCCTATTTCAAACAAAAAAATACATTTCTCCTCAGGTGATCAACGGAGTGACTTCTGAGATAACTGCTGCTTTTACTTGAGAAGACAATTCTTTACTAATTTACTACTTTGCATTGTGCAAATTACAACTGAGAGGTAAGCTATAATATATTACATTTTATTATCAGGACAGGTCAAACAAATAAAAACAAAAAAATAGCATTTATGTAGTGCCATGTATGGCACATTTATGTGTATAGGCTCAAAAAAAAAAATACGGTTCATTTAACAAAACAACAAAAAAACATAATTCAATATTAAACAGAGGTTTATGTATAGTGACATGTGACACGCACATATATGTCTATAATGTATAGTGACATCTGACACGCACATATATGTCTATAATGTATAGTGACATCTGACATGCACGTATATGTATAGAATGTATAGTGGCATGTGACATGCACATTTATGTGTATTGCCCCTGCATAGTGACATGTGACACGGACATATATGTGTATCATGTATATTGACATGTGACACACACATTTATGTGTACTGCCCCTTCATAGTGACATGTCACACGGACATATATCTGTATAATGTATAGTGACATGTGACACCCACATTTCTGTGTATTGCCCCTTCATAGTGACATGTGACACGGACATATATGTGTATAATGTATATTGACATGTGACACACACATTTATGTGTACTGCCCCTTCATAGTGACATGTGATACGCACATTTATGTGTATTGCCACTGCAACAAAATTAGCTTAAAACAAAATCACTAAACAACTACATTTAAATGACATTATATGTCATGTATACTGATATGTCACACGCACATATATGTGTATCATCTATAGTTACATCTCACACACACACATTTATGTGTGTTGGAAAAAAATAAAATAAGGTTAATTTAACCATTTAAATATGAGTCATGTATACTGATATGTCACACGTACACAAAATAATTACATTAAACTATGGAATGTGCTTCATGTATGTGACATATGTGTGTAGCCCCCAACAAAAAATAAGGTTAATTGAAAAAAATTACACAACTATATTTCAATGGCATTCATTTACTTCAATTCAATAGATCATATAAAGCTGAATCTTTTTATTTCTTTGAATATTCAAACAGACTCTGCATCAATAGCGTCTCTCAACAATTTGCACCGTGCACTGTGAAGCACAATCCCTTTTAAAGAACACCAACAAAGAAGAAGAGGTAAGATACAACAAGACATTACATGCTCAAAAGGCCATGCTTTGCTACATGAAAAATTATAAATATACAAATAACTATTTCACTTTCTTTTTCAAACAGACACTACAAGAAGACCGGCGCATTAAGATTGGCAGGAGGGGACCGTCTGTCATTCAAAACTTCAAGCAAGGTAAAGTATTAAGTATAAACAAGAAAGAACCATGAGCCTTATTCAATTGCGACTTCCTCAATTGAATAGGGCTCTATATAAGCACATAACATATTTTTTATACAGAACTTTTTAGTTACTGAATTTCTAACCACAATCAAGGTTTTCAATAACTAAAAACTTTGCTCAATAAATATGTTATGTGATTATATAGAGCCCTCTTCAATTGGCAAAATTGCAATTCAATGAGGACCTATATATCTTTAATGGCCAAGGGCCTCACTCAAATGTGATTTGCCCATTTCAATAGGGCTCTATATAAGCACAGAGCATATTTTTTAAAGGAAATTTTTCTTTTGTGAACACGTTGCTTTTGGATACAAGTTCACTAAATACAAAATTCCGTAAAAAAATATGCTCTGTGCTGATATTGAGCTCTATTCCATTGGCCAAAACACAATTGAATGAGGAGCTCACAATATAACAAATGCAGTAACCAAAGGCCCTCATTCAATTGCTATTTTGGACAATTCAATATGGCTATAAATAAGCACTTTTAGGCCCTTATTCTATTTTAACAAATATATGTGATGTGCTTATTTACAACCCTATTCAATTTTCCACATTGCAATTCAATGACGGCCTTAGAGTACTATTACATTGTAAAAAATGCAATTGAATGAGGGGCAAACTATGCAACATATGGTACACACAAAGGCCCTCATTCAATTGCAATTTGCCCAATTGAATAGGGCTCTAAATAACAACATAACAATTTTTTTAAAAGAAGTTTTTAGTTACTAAAAATATATCCAAAATAAAGTTTTTAAATGACTAAAAACTTATTTAAAAAAATATGCTATGTGCTTATTTAGGGCACGATTCAATTAGCCAAATCGCAATTGAATGAGACACAAACTGCTACACACAAAACAGAATTTCTTATTCAATGTTTAACAACCTATAAGCCTTACAAAGAAGCAAAAATAAGAATAACAAAAGTGTTGCGCACCTAATAGCATTGTACAAAAAATCACACAAACTCATAGGAAACTAAATTAACATTCTTCTTTAATGTTTAACAACCTATAACCAGTACAATCAAGAATAAATAACTTTTGCACAAGTGTTGCGCACCAAACAGGATTGTCAAAAACTAACACAAACACATAGCAAACTACATTAATTATATTATTTCATGTTTCACTAACTATAAGCATCCCAATAAAGGTTACATAAGTATACCACAAGTGGTGTGCACAAAACAGGATTGTACAAAAAATAACATAAACACATAGCAAAATAAATTTATATTCTTATTTAATATACCACAACCCACAAGCCTTACTAAGAACCCTCAATAACAATAACAAAAGTTGTGGGATTGTACAGAAAGTAAAAAAAAAAAAAAAGATAGAAAAAAATAACCATAACTGATACAATACAGTCAAATTAATACATTTTTAAATTATTTAAAAGACATTTCACTCAAACAACATTTTCTATTTTATATTACAACAGATACTGCGTGAAGACAATCGGACGAGGACTTTTTCCACAGGACCGGACCATCGGACGAGGACTCGGAACAGACCAGCAGACGAGGAATTTCAACACAGGACCAGACCATCGGACGAGGACTTTCACCAACGGACCACAACATCGGACGAGGGATATCGCCACAGGACCACAACATCGGACGAGGGCTATCGCCACAGGACCACACCATCGGACGAGGACTTCCAACAGAGGACCACACCATTGGACAACGATTTTGAACCGAGGACCAACAAACATTCGGATTTAAATCACACTTCAACCAAGGTAAAGTATAATAAGTACTAAAGTATAAAACTAAGGAAACTGCTTTCAGTTGCATCTGTGTCAACAGAAAAATAAAATAATTCATTTACTATCTCCCTTATTTTATTTAAATTGCTACTATGCAATACATAGCTCAATAACCACATCACTTTTTTTTTTAGCAAAGAAGTTTTGCAGTGGTAAATATCTATCCACAAACAACGTTTTTAATAAATAAAACCATTATTTAAAAAAAATATGTTACATGCTTATTTACAGCACTATTCCATTGGCCAAATTCTTAGCCAGTGAGGACAGGAATTATAAATTTAACTAAATATAAATGATACATTCTAAATATAAATGATACCTTAATGATTTGCCTTTTAGTTCACCAATTGTGCACAAGAATCTTTAACAGGAATTACAATTTTAAATATACACAATTACATTTACTTTTTTTTCCTTTACAGATTAATATGGCTGATAACGAGACCAAAGAAGAGAAGAAAAGACGTAAAACTAGAGAAAGACAAGAGAGATGGGCCGCCCAGCAGACACCGGAGGAGAAAGAAATTCGACGAGAAAAAGAACGCAAAAGACTTGCAAATAAAAGAATATCAGCTGCAAAAATGAAAGATACAACCAAAAAAAATAAAATTAACCCTTCCCAGTTACCCAAATGCTAAAGCCAGAATCCGAAATAATGTTTCTATGCTTGAATTTAAAGTTGCTCAAATTGCCATTAGAGATGAATTTAATCCAATTTTATGTGGTGGGAAACTAACACAACAATGGATTATTGATTCATATTTGCAAGTTGAGGCAAATAATTTAAACTTTATAAAATATCAACAAGATAAACTACGTGTAGAACAATATTGTGGACTCATGGACTATGTTGCTGACGTGGCTACAAGCAGAGACATGACAGCTGGCAAAGCCATCATTTTACCATCTTCCTTTCAAGGATCTCCTCGAAATATGAGAGAAAGATACAATGATGCTATGGCTATTGTGACAAAATTTGGAAAACCAGATTTATTTGTGACATTTACATGTAATCCACAATGGCCAGAAATTAATCAAAATCTACTTCTTGGACAAAGTGCTTCAGATCGACCAGATTTAGTAGCCAGAGTTTTTAAGATCAAATTAAATGAATTAATACGTGACTTCACTATAAATCAGTTATTTGGCAAATGTCTTGCTTATGTATATACCATTGAATTTCAAAAAAGAGGCCTTCCACATGCACATCTTCTCATAATACTTCAAGAGAAAGATAAATTAGATACTTCGGACAAAGTGGATGCAGTCATAGTTGCTGAACTACCAGATCCAGAACTATATGGTAGACTATATGAGATTGTTACTCATCGCATGATTCATGGACCCTGTGGAGACCTTAATCCACAATCACCATGTATGGAAAATAATCAATGTTCAAAAGATTTTCCAAAAGATTATAGAGACAAAACATATGCAAATTGTGATGGATATCCACTTTATAAAAGAAGAGAAGGAGATAGTGCCATTATTCGTGGAAAAAAAGTGGACAATAGATATGTAGTACCCTACAATCCACATTTACTCATGAAGTACAACGCCCACATCAACGTAGAAGCCTGCACTTCCATCAAATCCATTAAATATGTCTACAAATATATTTACAAAGGTTACAATGCAGCTACTGTGGTCGTCAAAAGTGCAGACAACCCTGAAAGTAGTGAGTTAGTACATGATGAACTTGCATCTCATGTAGATGCTCGCTATGTCAGTGCGCCAGAAGCTATGTGGCGGCTTTTAAAATTTGAAATGCATGATAGATCACATGCAGTATATAGGTTAGCAGTACATTTGCCACAACGACATTTAGTCTATTTCCATGCTGGAAATGAAATGAATGCATTGGCCCAAAGTGAAGATCGTCACACTACACTAACTGCATGGTTTGCATTAAATTCCACTGATGCTCAAGCAACACAATACTTATATATTGAAATTCCATATCACTATGTTTTTGTGAATGGATTATGGAGAGCAAGAAAAACCAGAGGCAATAAAATAATTCCACGAATTTACACAGTCAGTCCAAGAGATGTTGAACGATTTTGCTTACGGATATTACTTTTAAATGTTCCAGGAGCACAAAGTTTTGAACAATTAAGAACTGTTAATGACATTGTATATGAATCCTTCCATTTAGCTGCAAGACATAGAAACTTACTCGCTGATGATACAGAGTGGGAAAGATGTTTAGAAGAAGCAGCACAATGTCAAATGCCACGACAGATGAGAGAACAATTTGCTTTTATTTGTATCTTCTCAAATGCTCCAAATGCATTAGCTTTGTGGGAGACTTTTAAAAGTAATATGGCTGAAGACTTTATGCGACGATACAATGAACCCATTGCACACTTAAAAGCCTTAATGAAAATTCAAGAAGTCTTTTTAACTCATGGATTAAGTTGTGCAAGTTTTAATTTGCCTGATCCAGGTCTAATAGATGACATTAACTTTGAAGACTATGACATTCAACTACAAGCAGAAAGAACAGAAGAAAGACTTGCAACTTTAAATACACTACAATTGCAAGCATTTCATGCCATTAAAAATGCTATAGATGATGACATGGTGACAGAGCGTTATTTCTATCTTGATGGACCTGGCGGATCAGGGAAAACATATTTGTACAATTTATTAATGAGTTCAGTACGAGCACAAGGAAAAATAGCAATGGCGTTTGCCACTACTGGAATTGCTGCACTTTTATTAGAAGGTGGAAGAACTGTTCATAGTGGATTTAAACTGCCAGTGCCTATTTTGGAAAATTCTGTGTCAGATATTCGCATGACATCCTTACAAGCAAAGAAATTGAAGAAATGTAAATTAATTATAATAGATGAGGCCACAATGATGTCATGCTATGCCCTCCAATGTATTGACCGTTTGCTTCGTGAAGTCATGGATAATATTTTTCCATTTGGTGGAAAGGTAATGTTGTTGGGTGGCGATTTTAGACAAACATTACCTGTCGTTGTACATGGAAATCGAACAGACATTATTGAAACATGTATAAAGTCAAGTACAGTATGGAAACATTTTACCCATCTTCAACTGCAACAAAATATGAGATCAGAAGGCCAAACTGATTTCAATAATTGGCTTATTAAAATTGGAGAAGGCAGAACAGAAAAAATACTACATTTACCTGACGACACTGTAGAGATCCCACCTCATATGATTTGTCAACAAGATATTATATCCGCTATATTTGAAGGGAGCATAAATAACAAAGAATATTCCGAGCTTGCCAACCAAGTTATACTGACGTGTAAAAATAAAGATGCATTAATACTCAATAATGAAATCTTAAAAAAAATTAATGCACCACAAAGAAATTATCACAGTGCTGATTCTGTACTTGCTGATGACAATGAAAGTCAGGCAAACTTTTCAACTGAATTCATAAACTCTTTAACTCCTTATGGAATGCCACCACATATTTTGCAGCTAAAGAAAGGTGCAATTATCATGTTACTGCGAAATATGAACCCCAAAAAAGGCCTATGCAATGGCACAAGATTAATTGTTCAACAATTAAAGGACCATTTTATAGATGCTGAAATTTTAACTGGGACCCATAAAGGAGAGAGAGTTTTCATACCAAGAATAGATTTAGCACCAAGTGAAAGTAGTCTCCCTTTTATACTTCAAAGAAGACAATTTCCCATTATTATGGCATTTGCCATGACCATTAATAAATCACAAGGTCAAACTTTCAAATCTGTGGGTATTTACTTGGAAGAACCAGTTTTTGCACATGGTCAATTGTACGTTGCGTTGTCACGCTGCAAAAATCCACAGGCTATTAAAGTTTACATTGAAAACAATGAAAGTCAAGGTGATTTATTAGAAGATGGACGTATTTTTACTAAAAACATTGTCTACTATGAAGTACTATAACTTTGCAGGATACAAACTAAAGCCATGCAAACATTTTGGAAAAACATTCAAAAATACAAAACAATTGGTTGTTTAATTCAGTCATAATTAATGGAAGTCATGTTTATGGATAATTTGCCTCACAAAATACTTGCCTTGCATTTCTATGAAAAATTATGTTAAAATGTTAAGTCACTATGTTAATGTTTCTAATGTTACAAGTTTAAAAACAATATTTTCAAGTTATTTCATTCAACATATTACAAAGTTCATGTTAAGAGCTCAAGCACCTTTTAAGTCACAATGTAAATATTCTATGTTATCTTAAGATTACTACCTACATTAATGTTTATCGACAGTTTATGTGCTCTGTAATGAATTACTTTAATTACGTACGGTTTAAGGAGAGTTTTTACTGTATGCCTTCCTCTACATTCAATGTATATTAAACTTAACAATTATTCTGATATAAATTGCATGTTAATACTGATTAATTTAAAGTAAAACTGTTTTTACATTCAAATGTTAATACTTTTAATTGAAAATTATGTTACAAAATGTTTTTACTATGTTCCTGTTTATAATGTTCAAAATTAGACAAATGTTTTGCAAAAATTACAAAGTTACATAAAAAATAAAGTTCAATTTTAAAAATATATACTTTCAACGTTATTGCTTACATATATTTTAAACTTCATGTTAAAATTCGCCACGTTTAAAAAACTCTTTTTACTTTTTACTTTTCTCTGGATTCTATGTATATTAAACTGAACAATTCTTCAGATACAAATTAAATTTAAAAAAACCATTACATCAACGTTTTAAAAAAATACATGTTCATATCACTATACTTACAAGGGTCAAAAATATATTTAAATAACTAAACAACTTCACAAACATATACATCACATTGCCGTCATTTTTTGACGGGCAAGTCGCTAGTACTCATATAAATGTTATACCAAATAACACAAATTGTGTGTTTTGAAAAAATTAAGAAAAGGAGATTAACAAGAGTTTGGGCCTAATTCTATTAAGGGTTGTAAGAGCTGCGAGGCCGCAGGCTACGTCACTATTCAATTTGCGGCTTACGGCCATTGAGCTGCGGTCGCTTGCGATAAGTTTACTTCCAAAGCCTTTGATCTTATGCGGCCGCAAGAAAGCCCAGGTCGCTATTCAAATGCTATGCGGACTCTTCCGTCAAAGCCATAAATTGCTAAAACTGAGCCGCAGCTTACTTACACCAAAAAGCTCCTGCAAGACTCTTACTTACAAATCGTAGCACCAATTAAGCACATAAAAAAGCCATCCTGTACTTTGATGAGACGTTAAAGTGATTGTAGGTGTTAGAATTCATAGCACAACATTCCCCTACACTCAAATCTGCAAATAATTTTTTTTGTAATTCATGTTCAATTTCCATGTCACACAGGCTTGGAGCACATCAGAACCGCAACGACTGCGGGATTAGCCTCCGTCAAGTCTGTAAATGGGTAAAATAGACTCATAGGTTACTTGGGCCACGGAGGTGTCACAAAGGGCTTACTTACAAATCATAGCACTAATTAAGCAAATAGAAAAACCATCCTGTACTTTTATTAAAGATGAAAGTAATGTTTAGTCTAGGAATTAATAGCTCAACATCCCCTACTCTCAAAATCTGCAAATAAAGAAATTTAATTTCATGTTCAATCTTCGTGTTCTATCTATCATGCAAGTCTCATGGGCTTGGAGGTCAATCACCCTCCAGGCCTGTACGGGCTTGAATAACGAGCTACGGCTTGGAGGTCATCAAAGCCTGTGGGACTTTGGACGGAAATTAAACCTAAAATCAAAAATTATAATTTGGTGATGTGCAAGCTTGAGAATGTTTTGCTATTAATCCTCATGTCCCCCATTGTGATCCCTATCACTTACAGTGCTTTACAGTGCTGGATTGAATATATATTTGCTTTTACAATGCTTTGAGTTTGCGGCCTTCAGCCTCTGAATCTGTACAGCTTTTAACATCGATTTACTGGCTTTGAGGTCATTGAAGCCAGTGGGACTTGGGATGGAAAATAAACCTAAAATGAAATATTGGATTTGGGCGATGTGCAAGCTTGAGAGGGTGTTGCTATTAATCCTCAAGTCCCCCATTATGTTGCCTATAATTTACAGTGCTTTACAGCGCTGTCTTGAATTTATATTTGCATTTAAAGTTTTCCGACTTTGCAACCTTGAAACACGAATTATGGGCGCGTGGGAAATGCATAGTTTGCGATCGGCAGGAAGGGGGACCTCCTTGCGGCACCGTCCATTTGAATAGCAGCATAGCCATAGCGGTACGCAGAACCATAAACTGGACGCAAGGAATAACAGCTTTGTGGCCCTTAATAGAATGAGTCCCTATGTAAGGTTACATATTTGCAGCAATGAGAATAGTGCTAGCCATTAAATACAAAAACAAAATGTCATGTTGTTTCTTCAATAACATGGAAAATTGAGACACTAAGGCCTCCATTCATTTGAGCAAATCGTAATTACTGGAGGTCCTAATGTAGCCCGTCATTTTTTTGCTGTTCAGTTGGCCTCTTCTAGCTAGCAGCAAATGATTTGAGGCTTACAGGCTGAAAATTCCTGCGGTTGTCAAAATTGTAACTCTGATCCATCTAAGCCTTTGATGTTTCAAGCCCGCAAATGTTACAATTGCTAAAATAGCAAATCTCTATTCAATTAAATAGTTACATAGTTAGGGCCTTATTCAATTGCAATTTGGCCAATTGAATAGGGCTCTATATAAGTACATCGCATATTTGAAGACCTTGCTTTTGGGTAGAAGTTCCCTAACTAAAAACGTCTGTAAAAAAAATATGCTCTGTGCTTATATAGAGCCTTATTCAATTGTACAATTCGCAATTGAATGAGGCCCTTACATAGTAATTGTGGTTGAAAAAAGACTTCTAGTCCACCAAACTCCAACCTTTTTAGATCTTCGCTGATCTGCAATATGCAGATTAATTGTTAATTGCCTACAATTCCCCAAGGATGCAATTGCCTTCACACCCGTAAATGATAAATGTAGCAAAAAATATTATGGGTTACAAATAGGATTCGCAAATGGTTTACAGACAAGGTCTTAACCCTGCAAAAGACAATAAAAACACAGTACTGGACTTTAAAATATGGGGAAAGCAATGGAAGGCATTTAAATCCATTCCACAGCAAGGTACATATAGGCCTTCAAAAAATATTTTATTTTTTGATATGTTGGAATAGTCATGCATATGCCAATATGAAAAGTGTGGCTGCAAGATGCATAAAGCTATTAAAGACACACTACTCGATTAAATTGCAACACAAAAACATGAAACTGCCTGCCATATTATTCCTTTCTCTCTCACAGAGACTCTAATTTACATCTCACTCATCAGATCTAGATTGGGTGAATAAATAGTTTCCAATTTACACCACCACATGATCCATATCAAGTACCAAACACCACAACAATCTACTGTAACCCTTCTGGAAGGGCCGCAAACACACATGGATGCTGTGCAGAGGCATGTGGAGCAACAGCCAACTCACCTCCATCAGGGACAATCTCTGCTACACCCATCCTGGAAAATCCCACGCCATTGTTGGTGGCCATGTGCCATGATTTATACCCATTATCATTTGGTGAAATCACATTGTGTTTTGGTATCAATCAATTCACATTATCACCTGTCATATTGTTATCAGCCCTCCAGGGGAATGTTGATACACCACAGTATCAAAAAATCGGACCTCTCATGTATATTAACTCTATATTATTATATTAGTATTATTATTATTATTATATTATTAAACTATTGTACAGTAATTAGGGCTCATTAGTTTACAGACATAGGAATGTGACGCAAATGTAATATATGTGGATGTCCCAAAACCCCAACCATTGGAAACACACTGACAGAATGATGACACAGCTTTATTTCATACACAGAGCGCACTCAGAAATGTACAAGACTGTGAAGAAGATGTGTGTGAAGATTAATATCAAGGGTGTGGTGTGGGCGGATTCCGGAAGGGCAAGAGGCTTCTCGGTAAAAAAAGGGACACATAAATGCTTAACTGTAATACTGCATAAAAAGTATGATGCATAGCATCTACTGGGGTCACATGTGGTCATTGCACCACAGTAACCATAATCTGAGGATAATATAGGATCCTCATATATCACTCCATTTAATAGAATTAAGCATTAATGCGGATAGTGCTTCCATGTGGTCTTCATCTGCTCCATGAAACAGCTGCATCAAATCATGGATTATGTCATCCAGTTCAATTCCACACACAGTGTGTTTTCATATAATAAGGAATAATCCCTTATAGACTGTCATTATCTGGAAAACAGAAAGAGGAGGCTGATAAACAATCAATTGCAGCACAGTGTTTCATGCTGTTACTGAAATAATAAAACAACATGAACTTCATCTAGGAGCAGTGCTACCATAGTGAATCTATCCTGGACAATCACTATTCCAGTAAACTATTGAGGGTGTGCAATTTCACAAGGAATGATTCACTGTGACCACAATCAGTTAGCAAAGAGTACTAACACTATCTCCATATGAAATTGTTGTGCCACACTAATATCGCATTTAATTGTTAAACAGGTGGTATTACGGCCATACAGATTGGAATGATCACTTTACTTATAAACACATGATCATTGATCCTGATGTAAAACAAAGGCCATCGTCCCTGATGTTTGTGAATTAAAACATACACATGAATCTGCTATCAGTATGTTAATTTGATGACATGCAACGATAATGCTTGTATACCTACTGGTTTGGATTAGCAGATCCAAATGGGACCATGCAACTCTACAGCTAGGACTGTATTTATTGTAATTGAACATAACACCATATATGGCATTTAAGATCTATCTGCTGGTGGAAATGTCACTTATCTAAAGCCTTTGATGAGACTTTACTTAAATTATATGATTGCACTGCTTGAAGATGATGAACATGCCTTCATGGTTGTGAGATTAGGCTACTAAGACGTATAGAGACAAGAACAAGATATCAATCATAAAACTATTTGGATTGACTTCAACACCTCATCTCAACCGCAATCCACATTGAACATCAATTGCTAAAATATTCAGCATAACCATACGTGTAGACACTCTGTAAGGCAGGCAATAGTAGGTAAACATTTATACCAAATGATATTAGTTTAGTCTCGTCAACCTGCTCTTTCTCAACACTGGGCTCCCACCTTCCATGCCTGCATGCCTTCTCCCTTTACTACGTGGAGGAGGTGTTGAAATGAGGGGTGTGTCCGTCTGACGTGGCTGTGTAGCTGCTGGTGTTGCGGGTAAGCCGTGAGATGAGGAGGCCACCGGCTCTGGTTGCGATGGTGGTGGTGGAACCTGTGGAACCAAAGCCAGGAGAGATATGATCTGTTGTTCCTCCAATTCCAATAGCTGTTCAATTAGTTTTTTATGGTTTTGTATGTCCCTATTTGCCTTCTGCTCATACCTCTGCATTCTTCGGCTGTGCCTCCTCATCTTACCATATAGCAATCTGTTGCTGTCAAGGAGGGAGGTTGTGATGTCATTCTGCTTTTTCAGCTGGAGTGCTGAATTGATGACAGGGATGCTGCTGGGGATGGTGATGACAGGGGTGCTGGTGGGGATGGTGTCGGTCGTGGTGATGGTGTCGGTGTCGGCCGCAGCATTGGTGTTTGCCGTGGCGATGATGTAGCACATGTTCGGTGAGCCCATGTTGGGTGAGCCCAGGCTGGGAGTGAAGGAGCGGTGGGGTCCTGCCAAGGCATCCATGGGATTGGAGCAGGTGGCAGTGGTGGGCCTGCTGATGGTTGCCTCCAGTATCCGGACATCTTTGGAAGTGGCAGTGGTTGCTGGCTCAAACACATGTGTGGTTGAGGTGGAGATGGTTGAGGAGGGGCAAACGTGCCCATGATGCATTGGAGTGAAGATATAATTCTGATGATGGGGCAGCTTCCTTTGATGATCCCAGGCCCTCTGATCTGGTTTTGCATTCCTCAACCACCACTTCTAGGGGTATATTTGGCTCCTCCTCCAGTGGAGCCAACGCTATCGTCTGTGTCTCTATGGGTGGGCTAGGCCTCGTTGGTACTGAAATGAAAGGACAATAGTGAATTGGGATTCTCTAAACAATTGTTTGCTGTGTCTTTCCATAACCCTGACATCATGGTCACTTGTAATTGGCTGTGGTAATTGTTATACACATGTGTTTGACAGACTTGACATCCCTCTCATGCAGAAAAAGCTGTAGCAACCTCAGTCCAGGCACGTGTCTTCTGGCCAGGCCTCACTTCCCTCCATGTTTGATGCTATAGTGGCACTGATTTCACTGAGGGGGATTGTCATCTCCGCTGGGCTTAAATTGGGGGCCCTGTACTTTGCCACAACCTCTTGCCCTCCGAACTGTGCCTGGGGATCCTGGTCTCCCATTTCTCTCCCTGGGGTTGGTCCTTCATCCCCACTAACTTTCCCTCTGGGATCAGACTCCTGACCCTCTGCCTCTACTCCTTGCATGCCTACATCAGGGGCAACATCCCTCCCCCTCCTGCTCTCTACCTCCCCTCCCTGATCTGCCTTCTCGTCTCAATCTCTCCATACCTCTACCTTTCCTCATCTCCTCCTCCGATGTTCCCCTCTCTCTCCTCTCCTCACTCGCCGCCTCTCCTCCCCCAGTGTTCTCTCCATACCTCTACCTTTCCTCATCTCCTCCTCCGATGTTCCCCTCACTCTCCTCACTCTCCTCCTCCCCTCCTCTACCCTCCTGGAAATGGTTTATTGAATATAAGGATAAATCAATATAATCTATATGTGTATGTGTATGAGGTAAAACAAGAATGTGTTTATTATGTGTATTATAGTATGGGTGTGTGTGTGTGGAGGGGGGGGGGGTGTATGGGGGTGTATAAGTGCTGTGGCCTAACACTTTGTATAGCTTATGTGTACCTATGAATCTATTTGTGTGAATTATGTGATATCTGTAATTATGTGTGTTGTAAATTAAGTGTTAATATTTCTTAGTAGTCCAAATAGAATTTTTTTTTAAAAACTGCTCCTTATCTCTCTTTCTCTCTCTCTCTCCAAAACTTGGAAACCCACCAACACCTAAACCTGTGTGTTGACTTTCTCAGCTACAGAATAGTAAAGGTCTTACGATTTCTGGGAGCTTTTAAAGTCTTTTCCCGCAGCATTCATTAGCGTTATTCCATTCCTATTGTTTAATTGGGCTGTGACAGGATCGGCAATTGCGTGCTTGCTTAACTTTTGCACCCTTCAGATGTTCGGCCACCCACAAGTGTTACATACGAAACCAGGGTTTGCAGTTTTAGGTTTTAGCCCTATATTTGGTTCATTTGAATTAATCTGTAACTGTTGCAATTGAATGGAGGTCTAAGTATCAAAATATCTATCTCATATCATAAAATAAGTTAAAAAACATATTTTCTGTCTTTAGAAAACCCAGGAAATACAGTTAATGCAATATGCCCTGGGAAATTGGGCATGGACATGCAAATGAGCCCACGATGCATTTTCACTCATAAAACAATGTACATGGCTCTTTTTAGGCATATGCTTTCTGTATAACACAGCTATAAAGCATAGCTTAGGATGGATTATGCACAGGCTAGGAGACCTACCCACAGACAGTTTTCTTTTCATATGCTGTGGAGTAGACCCTCGTGGTACATCCATATCTGCTCTCTATGAAACTTGTGCTCCAGTGAAGCCTTCAGGTTCCCCCGCCTTGTGGGCTTGAGAATCCCTTTGTCTTCTGGGCTTCAGCCATATGATCCAGGAAAATCTCTGTTGACCTCCCTAACCCTCTACAAGCTAGAAATCGGGAGGGGATTGTTACACCATCTCCAGGCCGGAGCCCTCTGATGTGGTCTAGATCTTTGCTAGGGGAGCAGCTGCCACCAAGAATCCCCAGTCAAATGCCCTGTCCCCTCAAATACTGGTGAAACCCCTCAGTCTTCACTGGTGCGAAGAGTGCAAAAGTGTCCAAATCATAGTCTTCGCTCATTATCATTGCTCATTGTTACCAAATCAGTCCCTTCAAAAACAAAAAGTGTTTTTTGAATAATTTACCACATCATTTAGCTTACGGTAATAGAAGCCCTAGTAAATAAATAGTTTTTTTTTTGTCTAAAAATAAGTTAAGAACTTATTTTCTGCTCAGAATTCCAAGAAATAAAGTGCACTTCACTCTGGTGAGGCACCATTTATATAAAGTGTTTTTTGTATTAAAGAGTGAACATGCACTGTGGGCTGGTTTGCATGTGCCTGCCCAATTTCCCAGAGTATAGTGTAATAACTGTATTTCATGGAATTCTGAGCAGGAAATAATTATTTTATTTATTTTTAGACATTCAAATGTGAACATAATTATACTGTTTATTTACTTTATTCTGTACAGTGGAAGGTTTCTGACAGTCTTCTGCCCATCATAAGCTAAATGATGTTATAGTAAATAGCAGCACCTACAGTCAATGATCGTGGATGGAAAAGCTGCTGTGGTATTTCAGAATCTAGGATCCTTCCTCAGTTAGATTCACCCTGACCTGGTGAGTGCTACTGCCCTGCTGGACAACACAGTGGTGGTAGTGATGACTGGAGGGCACATGTACTCCATTCCTGTGTTCAGAGTGAGTATTGATTAGGGCACTGGGCACATAGTCTCAAGGTCCCATTAACTACCCTTCTGCAGAAGACCTGCATGTCATAGAATTTGAAAAAAATGGAGGAATTAGGACTCTGTGCAGACATTTTAAACTTATCGTGTCTCAAATCCTGTAAATTGGAAAAAAATTACAATATGCTTACAGTTCATATCTTAGCCGTTTCTCCTCTGCCAGGAATACAATAGCCCATGAAATAAATAAACTGCAGGCTTTATACAGACAACATTAAACATTAGATAGGAATCGCACTCTTAAAACTATTTATTTGTGGTCCTAATTTCAGCCTTAAAGGTTTTAGAGATTCAAGTACGTATAAAGGACCTTTTACATTAACAAATGCAGAAAAGTCATCTATTAGACCAGATCCAGAATTCCTTCTGAAGGTTATATATGAATGTCATTTAAATCAAGAAATATGATTTATCAGCCTAATGAAGGGAAGAATATTCCTTCAATTAGAAATAAGATGTAGCAGTTCTCTAAATTCCATCTTGAGAAAACAGCATTTGTGAAAATCAACAAAATTATTCATAATATGTTGTGGTTTCAGCAAAGGAGAGCAAGCATTAAGATCTCTTAGGGTGTGGATTACTGGCACTATTTCTAAGGCAAACAGGTCCTTAGTGAATCCAGCACCAAAAGGGTTTAAGGCTCATATTTTCATATTCAACACACTAGAAGGCTATGCCAGATCCACACACACACATGCATTAATATTATTTATTTTACATAGCTATAATTTTACATTACTAAAAATTATTTTTTGGACTGTCCATCGAGCAGTTTAATTGGGTATGCTAGATAACTGTAGATAATGATCTCTGCTAGCTCTTGTCTCACTTAGGTGAGAAAAATAGAGAAAAGATACAGTTGTATTTTTCTGAGCCTATTGTGCCTGAGTAAGTGGTTGCAACAGCCACCATCCATCTACATCTCTACTATGCTGCTCCTCACTGTTTAGCCTGCATAGACAGCAAACACAGTACAGAGCCCATTCTTTGTACTGCTGAGTGCTAAACCTGACTGCCCTCAGGCTCCCACACTGATTTATGGAAGAGCATAGGACTTGCCTTATTGAAGCAGCTCCTTCTGCTGTATTCTTTTCATGGAATCAGCCAGAGAACACTCAGCCACATGAAATGTGACGCTCATATGAGCAACGTGTGACCCGCAATGGCCGCAAGCTTGAAAAGTTGCCAATTTACGGTGCTATTAATTTAGAACATGCTGCGAGTTACGGGCTTGAGAGGCAAACCCGTAAACCATTTTCCACTCGTCAGATGTGCGGCCGTGAATGTGATCAATTCTACACGTAGTTAAAATTTGAGATGGAGCCAATGGAAACAGAGATCATCAGAATTTTGTCACTGAAAAATGGAGGTGGGATTTCAAACTCTTACAGGGTTCAATTACGAGTTACGATTGGACCCACATTCCAGTTATAATGCAATATTCATAAAGCCTAAAATATGATATTCTATCACATGCGAGTTACAGTATATGTATTAAGACATTGATTGCCGGGATCAATATAGCATGGAAATTAAACATGAAATAAAGTATTTTTCGGGACCGATTAGCGAGCTTGAGAATTAATTCTATCATCACTTTCCCTTTTAATAAAAGTACAATAGTGGGGTGATATTTGCATTTAAAGTGCAACAGATTGGACATTACCACCCTTGCAGGTCCTCTCTAGCACTCGTTGGCTTCTTGGCTCCATTTGCAAGTTACGAGTTTGAACACCAGTGATTTTGATGCAATTGAATGGCTAAATTGGAAACTTAGTGGTTACGGGTCACGAAGATCCACGTCCGACATCCTGTAGGCTTTTTTCGGCTTTTTTGCACCTAACTAGCAAGTTGTCTGCAGGAAGCGTTAAGAGGCCAATTTAATAGCCTTAAGTCTTGCAAGCTACTTTACGGGCTACGTTTTAACTTGTATTGGGAATTTAATGGGGCTGACTGTCAGGCAATATTTATTTGAAAGTATTGATAAGCATAGCTTTAGAATCAACATCAACATGGGTGCGTTTCTTAAAAGGATCGTTTCTATATTATATTATTTATATATTATTTTCATTCATGGTATGATTTTTTTTGTACAATGACAATATTGCATTTTTCCACCCATGATCAATTAAGCAAGGCCGTAACTACCCATTTAGAAACAGCCAATAGAAAATGAGACCATGAAATCATCATTAGGTCAGTAAAACATTGAGGTTACATGTCAATCAATTAGTGTTGATTGATGACACATAACAAAAAATATTTTTTTATTGCAGATTTACGAGCTTGTTGTGCAATTAATTCTAATGTCTTTCATATCTTTCCCTGTCTTTAAAAGTGCAGTATTGATTTCTTAATTGCATTTACAGTGCTACAAACACGGGTTAAACCCCCTTGGAAGTCCTATCTGGTACTGTAGTATTTTCTTCTGCATTTGACATTTACGGGTGTGAAAATATTTGCGGAATTGTAACAATTGAATAGCGATTTGCGATTGTAACTCTTGCGGTCTTGAAAGATTAATTGCAAAAAACATTAAATTGCAATTTGTCCAATTGAATAGGGGTCAAAATAAACACACAACATTTTTTTTTAAAGAAGTTATTAGTTAGTAAACATCTATCCAAAAGCAAGGTTTTCACTAACTAAAAACTTATTTAAAAAATATATGCTATGTGCTTATTTAGATCCCTATTCAATTGGCCAAATCACAATTGAATGAGGGCCTTAGATGGGTTTTAATTTACAGTTGTAACAACCACAGGAATTTTCAGCTCACAGCCTGTAGATCCTTGCGGCTTCTAAAAAGACGCCAATTGAATAGCAAACTAGTTTACGAGCTACATTACGGGCTCCCGTAAACTATAATTTCTCAATTGAATGAGGCCCTAAATATTCCAGTGGGTCTGGATTAGCAATACTAAAAATGATCTGCCTTTGATAGGAGGGTGTCATAATCCATGAGATAAAATTGGTTTGATTTTTGGTAATTATTACAGTTTCATAACCAAGCATAGTAAGCTAAATTTAATAAATTGTTCTATTATTCTTTAGTCTAGTTTCAAGGTGATAATTTTCTATTTGTATATGTTTAGAATTTATGCAAAAGCTCAGGTTAGTTTTATATGATTGAGTCAATTAAGAGAATCCTTTTTTTCCTTTGAACTGATAGTTCATATTTGAATGTCTGATGTATATTGACTGCATACTGGATTTCTATTTTCATTTGATCTGATACAGTAAATGGTTAAATGTGAGCTATAACCCAAAAATATTTAAACCATGATGGTGCTTTGCACATCAAAATAAACTAATTAAACAAGTACTATTTGATATTTTCCCTTCTGGATTGCTACCTTGTCATGGTGAATGGGCTGGTGTACTTCAATGAAGCTGTGAGCTATACCATGTAGGGTCACCCAAGATGAGCAGGTCATACCAGAAAGGTTAGAGAAATTGCGGTCTGCTGAATTAGAAAATTGCAAACCCACTCCAGTAACTTTGCTAAGATAACCTTATGGTGAAGCACAACCAGAGACATAACAATATGGCACTGGAAAATGAACACCTAAGGTCAGAAGGTTCCTACACATTACTGAGGAAGAACAGAGGAAAAATATGAGTAACACCAAATCTAATTAAGTGGTTGAGACAAAGCTGAGAGGACTCTCAGCTGAAGATGTGTCTGGAGGGGAGAGGAAGTTCCGTTGTTGCAATGAACAATTCAAAATAGGAACCTGGAATAAAGGCAAATTGGTCGTGATCATACATGAGAAAACAAGGTTAAACACTGATATACTGGAAATTAGAGAATTGAAATGGACTGGAATGCAGCATTTCCACATCAGACAACCACCAGATAATCTCCAGTAGTCAAGATCCAGCAGAGAAAATGGAGTAGCACTCATAGTCAATGAAAGGGTGGCCAAAGCAGTGTTCGGTTACAACCCAATAAATGACAGAATGATTTCAATTAAAATTCAAGGCAAGCCATTTACCATCTGAGTGACCCAAGTCTATGCCCCAACCCTGGATCCTTAAGAGGCTGAAGTTGTCCAGTTCTACGAAGATATTCAACACATTATAGATAGAACACCAATAAAATATGTTTCTATCATCATAGGAGATTGGAATGCTAAAGCAGGGAACCAATATATGCCTGGAATAATTGGTAAGTTTTGCCTTGGAGTACAGAATGAAGCAAGTCAGAGATTAGTAGAATTATGTCAAGATACTTCTCTGGTCATAGCAAACACCCTCTTCCAACAGCCTCAGAGACAACTCTACACATGAACATCATCAGATGGACAATAGAGATATCACATTGACTATATATTTTGTAGCCAAAGATGGAGGAGCTCTATACAGTCAGCAAAAACAAAACCCAGAGCTGGCATCGGCATAGATCATTAGCCTCTTATTGCAAAGTTTATAATTAAACTGAAGAAAATAATAAAATATGAATATAAAATTGAGTTAAAGAATAGACTTAAGGGACATGAATGATAGAATTGGACCAAAGTTTGAAAATTATCCAGGAAACAGCAACAAAAGAACATCCCCAAATGAAAGAAAACTAAGAAGGCAAACTGGCTGTCTGATGAGGCTTTGGAAGTAGCCTAGGAAAGAAGGAAAGTGAAAGGTAGTGGGGAAATGATTAGAAGAACTGAATGTTTAATTCCAGAGTGTAGCAAGAAGAAAAATGAGGCATTCTATAACGAGTGATGTAAAGAAATAGAAAAAGATAACAGAATGGGAGAGTTAAGAAATCTCTTCAAGAAAATTGGGAATGTCAAAGGAACTGTTCATGCCAAAGTGGGTTTGATTAATGGCAAAAATAGTAGGGACTTAACAGAAGCAGATAAGTTAAAGAAGATGTGTCAGGAAAACACTGACAACCTATGAAGACAGTCTATATTTTGTTAGTTAAATATATGGATCAATAAACAGTGTATATAATCTTAAATAGTATGGTATAAACAATCTATTTTAAATCAATAAGAATTGTATGAGATCTTATTAAACTTTGATTAACAATGTATTTTAAGACAGTCTATATTTGGTTAGTTCAATACAGAAATGATAAGCAGAATAAGCAGAGTAGACATTCTTATCACACTTGGTTAAACAATCAGATGTCTACAATATATGTTATGTATATATATATATATATATATATATATATATATATATATATATATATATATATATATATTATTCAGAGATATAGCATATTACTCTATGAAAGCAGTAAATAGCAAAATCAGGTATGACACCCTATATGGCAGCCAGAATATATACTGGAGCAATATAACTACTTAGGTTATAATGTATCTATATCAGGCTAAATCACTTTTGTATATCAGTATAAGGGTATTTAATTAGTGATACAGCATGTTTCTATACAGTATATGCACCCAATTCACTCAATAATGATATAAAATAGTTTTGTTGATTGTAGAACATATGTGTTGAGAAATGCTAAGTAGGTTTGATTATAGGTGTCTTTAATAATTGTTTTTGTAACAGAGTTAAATGGTTATATTATTGAATAAAGTCAATTAAAATGTTTTAGGGAATATGGGCACAGATTGAAATATATTGATTAAAACCTACAGTCCAGGATGCAGGTGCTAATTAGTATTTGTTCTGTAACCACTAGAGATGTCCCGAATAGTTCGCCGGCGAACTGTTCCCGGCGAACATATGCAAGATTCAACCCGCCCCCTATACTTTATCATTGAGCAAACTTTGACCCTGCATGTCACAGTCAGCAGACACATTCCAGCCAATCAGCAGCATACACTCCCTTCCAGAGCCTTCTAACTCATGGACAGTAGCCATTTTGGAATCATAATTAACTTGCAGTCATACTGATAGGAGGCTGAGTGTAGGTGATACTGCATCAATAGGGAAAACCATAGCTAGGCTACTGTGCACAGTGTGCAATACAGTCCTGAAGGACTCTTTTGATCTCTGCTGCAAGGACACCCCTGTGTCTCTTCCCCCCTTATCATCATCCTCCCTTCACCTTAGCACCCAACCCTAACACCCCTCACACTTATCCATAACACCCACCAACCTAAAACCTAACCCTAACACCTAACCCTAACACCCCTCACACTTATCCCTAACACCCCTCACCATAACACCTATCCCTAACACCCCTCCCCCTAACCCTAACACCCCTCACACTTATCCCTAACACCCCTCACCCTAACCCTAACACCCCTCACACTTATCCCTAACACCCATCACCCTAACACCTAACCCCCTCACCCTTATCCCTAACACCCATAACCCTAACACCCCTCACACTTATCCCTAACACCTAACCCTAACACCTAACCCTAACACCCCTAACACTTATCCCTAACACCCCTCACCCTAACACCTGTCCCTAACACCCCTCACCCTAACCCTAACATCCCTCACACTTATCCCTAACACCTAACCCTAACACCTAACCCTAACACCCCTCACACTTATCCCTAACACCCCTCACCCTAACACCTAAGCCCCCTCACACTTATCCCTAACACCCCTTACCCTAACACCCCTCACACTTATCCCTAACACCCCTCACTTTAACCCTAACACTCCTCATACTTATCCCTATCACCCCTCACCCTAACACCTATCCCTAACACCCCTAACCCTAACACCCCTCACACTTATCCCTAACACCCCTCACCCTAACCCTAACATCCCTCACACTTATCCCTAACACCTAACCCTAACACCTAACCCTAACACCCCTCACACTTATCCCTAACACCCCTCACCCTAACACCTAAGCCCCCTCACACTTATCCCTAACACCCCTAACCCTAACACCCCTCACACTTATCCCTAACACCCCTCACCCTAACCCTAACATCCCTCACACTTATCTTTAACACCTAACCCTAACACCTAACCCTAACACCCCTCACACTTATCCCTAACACCACTTACCCTAACACCTCTCACACGTATCCCTAACACCCCTCACCCTAACCCTAAAACCCCTCATACTTATCCCTATCACCCCTCACCCTAACACCTATCCCTAACACCCCTAACCCTAACACCCCTCACACTTATCCCTAACACCCCTCACCCTAACCCTAACATCCCTCACACTTATCCCTAACACCTAACCCTAACACCTAACCCTAACACCCCTCACACTTATCCCTAACACCCCTCACCCTAACACCTAAGCCCCCTCACACTTATCCCTAACACCCCTTACCCTAACACCCCTCACACTTATCCCTAACACCCCTCACCCTAACCCTAACACCCCTCATACTTATCCCTATCACCCCTCACCCTAACACCTATCCCTAACACCTAACCCTAACACCCCTCACACTTATCCCTAACACCCCTTACCCTAACCATAACACCCCTCACACTTATCCCTAACACCTCTCACCCTAACACCTAACCCTAACACCCCTCACCCTAACCCTAACACCCCTCACACTTATCCCTAACACCCCTCACCCTAACATCTATCCCTAACACCCCTCACCCTAACCCTAGCAACCCTCACACTTATCCCTAACACCCCTCACCCTAACCCTAACACCCCTCACACTTATCCCTAACATCTAACCCTAGCACCTAACCCTAACACCTCTCACACTTTCCCTTAACACCCCTCACCCTAACACCTATCCCTAAAACCCCTCACCCTAACCCTAACACCCCTCACACTTATCCCTAACACCTCTCACCCTAACCCTAACACCCCTCACACTTATCCCTAACACCTATCCCTAACACCCCTCACCCTAACCCTAACACCCCTCACACTTATCCCTAACACCTAACCCTAACACCAACCCTAACACCCCTCACACTTATCCCTAACACCCCTCACCCTAACCCTAACACCCCTCACACTTATCCCTAAGACCTAACACCCCTCACACTTATTCCTAACATGCCTCACCCTAACACCCCTTACACTTATCCCTAACACCCCTCACCCAAACACCCCTCACACTTAGGCCTAACACCCCTCACTCTAACACTTAACCCCCTCACCCTTATCCCTAACACCCCTTACCCTAACACCCCTCACACTTATCCCTGTGTCTCTTCCCCCCCCTTATCATCAAGGGAGGGGGGAGGATGATGAGGGAGGGGGAAGAGACACAGGGGAGGATGATGAGGGAGGGGGGAAACAGACACAGGGGAGGATGATGAGGGAGGGGGTAAGAGATACAGGGGAGGATGATGAGGGAGGTGGGAGGATGATAAGGGAGGGGGGATGAGACACAGGGGAGGGTGATGAGAAAGGGGGCAAAGAGACACAGGGGAGGATGATGAGGGGGGAGAGACAAAGGGGAAGATGATGAGGGAGGGGGAAAAGAGACATAGGGGAGTATGAAGAGGGAGGGGGGAAATAGACACAGGGGAGGATGATGACGGAGGGGGGAAAGAGACAGGGGAGGATGATGAGGGAGGGGGGAAAGAGACACAGGGGAGGATGATGAGGGGGGGAGAGACAAAGGGGAAGATGATGAGGGAGGGGGAAAAGAGACATAGGGGAGGATGATGAGGGAGGGGGGAAATAGACACAGGGGAGGATGATGAAGGAGGGGGGAAAGAGACAGGGGAGGATGATGAGGGAGGGGGGAAAGAGACACAGGGGAGGATGATGATGGAGGGGGGAAGAGACACAGGGGAGGATGATGAGGGAGGGGGGAAAGAGACACAGGGGAGGATGATGATGGAGGGGGGAAGAGACACAGGGGAGGATGATGAGGGAGGGGGGTAAAGAGATACAGGGGAGGATGATGAGCGAGGTGGGAGGATGATGAGGGAGGGGGGATGAGACACAGGGGAGGGTGATGAGGAAGGGGAAAGAGACACAGGGGAGGATGATGAGGGAGGGGGGGAAGAGACACAGGGGAGGATGATGAGGGAGGGGGTAAAGAGATACAGGGAAGGATGATGAGGGAGGTGGGAGGATGATGAGGGAGGGGGGATGAGACACAGGGGAGGGTGATGAGGAAGGGGGGAAAGAGACACAGGGTAGGATGATGAGGGAGGGGGAAGGGACACAGGGGAGGATGATGAGGGAGGGGGTAAAGAGATACAGGGGAGGATGATGAGGATGATATAACTTCTGCAAGTGCACAGTGCCACTCATATCTGTTGTCACAGTAGCTTGCACGCTTAGTACCAATCTGTCAAAACCTGTAATGATGAATGAGGTCTAGAGTAGCCTGGTTCCCTTATCCTCTACAGGTTGAGACATAATATTTGGGTGACTCCAGACCAACACGAGTACAAGAAGCACACAAACTCAAAGCCGCCATCCTCCTCCTGGTCCAGCATCATCAGACACATCAACCACTGCTGTCCTCCTTGCCCCCTCTCAACCATCCCCCACTCCGTCTCTCGCCTTGAGCAGTTCCTGCTCCTCTGCCCATAGTCAGGTGCCTGTAAAGGACATGTTAAGAAGCTAATGTCACAAAGTGCCCCAAATTTGAAGTGATACAACCAACCAAGCATCTTTTTCCATCTCCCGGTCCCAAAAATCCAGGCCTTATACACGTGCCCTGATAGGTGACGTAACAAGTATTAAACTGATAAGAGTAGTACTTACAAACACGCCACTCCTATCTGGTGGCACCTTTAATTGCACGTGCCGTGCCCCAAAATTGAAGTGATACGACCAACAAAGCATCTTTTTCCATCTCCTGGTTCTAAAAATCCAGGCCTTATACACGCCCCCTGATTTGTGCTGTAACAGGTATTAAACTGATAAGAGTAGTACTTACAAACACGCCACTCCTATCTGGTGGCACCTTTGACTGCACGTGCCGTGCCCCAAAATTAAAGTGAGACGACCAACCAAGCATATTTTTCCATCTCCTGGTTCTAAAAATCCAGGCCTTATACACGCCCCCTGATAGGTGACGTAACAAGTATTAAACTGATAAGAGTAGTACTTACAAACACGCCACTCCTATCTGGTGGCACCTTTGACTGCACGTGCCGTGCCCCAAAATTGAAGTGATACGACCAACAAAGCATCTTTTTCCATCTCCTGGTTCTAAAAATCCAGGCCTTATACACGCCCCCTGATAGGTGACGTAACAAGTATTAAACTGATAAGAGTAGTACTTACAAACACGCCACTCCTATCTGGTGGCACCTTTGACTGCACGTGCCGTGCCCCAAAATTGAAGTGATAGGACCAACAAAGCATCTTTTTCCATTTTCTGATTCTAAAAATCCAGGCCTTATACACGCCCCTGATTTTTGCTGTAACAAGTATTAAACTGATAAGAGTAGTACTTACAAACACGCCACTCCTATCTGGTGGCACCTTTGACTGCACGTGCCGTGCCCCAAAATTGAAGTGATACGACCAACAAAGCATCTTTTTCCATCTCCTGGTTCTAAAAATCCAGGCCTTATACACGCCCCCTGATAGGTGACGTAACAAGTATTAAACTGATAAGAGTAGTACTTACAAACACGCCACTCCTATCTGGTGGCACCTTTGACTGCACGTGCCGTGCCCCAAAATTGAAGTGATAGGACCAACAAAGCATCTTTTTCCATTTCCTGATTCTAAAAATCCAGGCCTTATACACGCCCCTGATTTTTGCTGTAACAAGTATTAAACTGATAAGAGTAGTACTTACAAACACGCCACTCCTATCTGGTGGCACCTTTGACTGCACGTGCCGTGCCCCAAAATTGAAGTGATACGACCAACAAAGCATCCTTTTCCATCTCCTGGTTCTAAAAATCCAGGCCTTATACACGCCCCCTGATAGGTGACGTAACAAGTATTAAACTGATAAGAGTAGTACTTACAAACACGCCACTCCTATCTGGTGGCACCTTTGACTGCACGTGCCGTGCCCCAAAATTGAAGTGATACGACCAACAAAGCATCTTTTTCCATCTCCTGGTTCTAAAAATCCAGGCCTTATACACGCCCCCTGATAGGTGACGTAACAAGTATTAAACTGATAAGAGTAGTACTTACAAACACGCCACTCCTATCTGGTGGCACCTTTGACTGCACGTGCCGTGCCCCAAAATTGAAGTGATAGGACCAACAAAGCATCTTTTTCCATTTCCTGATTCTAAAAATCCAGGCCTTATACACGCCCCTGATTTTTGCTGTAACAAGTATTAAACTGATAAGAGTAGTACTTACAAACACGCCACTCCTATCTGGTGGCACCTTTGACTGCACGTGCCGTGCCCCAAAATTGAAGTGATACGACCAACAAAGCATCTTTTTCCATCTCCTGGTTGCTAAAATCCAGGCCTTATACACGCCCCATGATTTGTGCTGTAACAGGGATTAAACTGATAAGAGTAGTACTTACAAACACGCCACTCCTATCTGGTGGCACCTTTGATTGCACGTGCTGTGCCCCAAAATTGAAGTGATACGACCAACAAAGCATCTTTTTCCATTTCCTGGTTCTAAAAATCCAGGCCTTACACATGCCCCCTGATATGTGCTGTAACAGGTATTAAACTGATAAGAGTAGTACTACTTAACACACCTTATAATAATGCAGAGAGAGGCAACGCAGTGAGAGGAGTCTGAAGAAGAGGAGTCAGAGGAGGAAGGTGGCTTTGAGGAGGTGGAAGACCAAACACAGCAGGCATCCCAGGGGGCTTGTTGTCACCTTTCGGGGACCCTTGGTGGCTGGGTGGAGGAAGAGACCTTCAATGACATCAGTGAGGACAAGGAACGGGACATGGCTAGCTTGGTATCCAACCTTGTGCAAATGGGGAGTTTGCGGTTGTGCAAATGGATTGCTTGCGGTTGTCTGCAGTGCGTTAAACGGGGAGTTTGGTCTGTCACTGTGAAGCGGGCCTAACCCTTACACTACCTGATCGATACAACATCATACCTGATGTTTTAAAGCATTTTTTTCCAAACAATTTAGGAATGTTAGGTAATTTATGCCCTTTATGGCTTAAAACCAGACTCTGCATCAACTATGTAATTTTCCGTGGGAGTTTTGCCATGTATCCCCCTCCGGCATGCCACAGTCCAGGTGTTAGTCCCCTTGAAACTACTTTCCCATCACTATTGTGGCCAGAAAGAGTCCCTGTGGGTTTTAAAATCCGCCTGCCCATTGAAGTCTATGGCGGTTCGCAGGGTTCGCCGGTTCGCGAACATTTGCGGCGGTTCGCGTTCGCGGTTCGCGAACCGAAAATGTTATGTTCGCGACATCACTAGTAACCACCCCAAAAATATAACAGAATGATTGTGGATATTGGACTATTTTAACTCTACTACAAACTAGAAAGTTAAACAATTTTATACATTACCAAATATAGGATTTCAGTGTAACACCCTTTTTCATTTGAGGACCCCTTCTTAAGATAGTTTGAAGCAATCTTTTTTGGTTCCTTTCTTTGTAGAATAGATAGCATATAAATTGGATATTGACAGATATCTTAGATAGAATATGAGGGGGCATAAGTTTATGCCCGAGAGTGAAAGACAGAAATTAGCCCAGAGAAAATGACCATCAGAAAACCCAGAAAAGACCCGATCCCTCTCTCTGCCTATTAGATAAACTATTTCTCTCTCTCCATCACAAGGTGGTTTCCACCAAATACAATTGCTTATGCCTTGTTTGTATGTTTATCCATAATTATAATGTGTCAATAAACATGTTGCGTAAATCTGTTTCTGCCCACTGGGGAGCAATCTAGCTCTATGTATTAAACTACATTTATTAGAGAATATATGTGACCTTTGTCCCAACAATTTTGGGTTATAGAATAGTCCATTGTACTCAATCTCACACCTGCTTGATAACACCCTCAATTAGAAGAATTGGAGATTGAAGTTAAATGTGTAGATCCTAGCATATGCTATCTAGAGACATTGCTTGTATGTTCCGATCTCAAGGTCTCTGCTAATGGTCTAACATTATCTAGCATTGGCTTTGTTCCCACTTGATGGACTTGTTTACTAGACAATCAGAAAATGATTAACCCTTCCCCTGTCAGAACCGTACACTATAAGTACCTGTATGTTTACAGTGGTAACAGCAAAACAACAGACAATCATATAATGTAGGTAATATATGCATATGGTAGACAATATGTGTATATGTTCTTTTTTTTACACACCCATACCATGACACAAGAGATCAAATTGCCAATGTCTGATGGATAATAGAGAAAGCAAGAGAGGTCCAGAAAAACATTTACATCTGCTTCAAAGACATCTAAAGTCTTTGTCTGTGTGGATCACAACAGAATGTGGCAAGTTCTTAAAGAGATAGGAGTACCAGATGATTTCTTCTGCCTCCTGAGGAATCTGTATGTGGGCCAAGAAGCCACTGTCAGAAAAGAAAAAGAGAACAACCAAATTGTTCAATATCGGGAAAGAAGTGTGACAAGTCTGTATATTGTAATATTACGTATACATCATGCGAATGGCTCCGCTGGAGGAATCCTAAGGCGGAATCAATATTGCTGGAAAAAATATCAACAACCTCAGATACGCTGATGATACTACTCTGATGGCTGAAAGTGTGGAGGAGCCAAAGGAACTATAGATGCGGGTGAAAGTAGAGAGTGCAAAACCTGGCCTGCTCAACGTTAAAAAGACAAAGATCATGGCAAACAACAAATAGATGGAGAAGAAATGGAGGCAGTGACAGATTTTAAATTCTCAGGATCCATGATATATTTAGATGGTGACTGTAACCATGAGGTTAAAAGATGTTTGCTTCTTGAAAGGAAACAGGAGTGGAACTACCCCTGTACACCTGGTGCTATCCACTATGGCCCTGTTCTGGGAGGGACAGGAATGTAAAACATTTTTATATTTAGTTTTTCATTCATAAATGTCCCTGGTGGGGCCCCACTACAGCTCCTCCTGACCCCACCACCCCAGCTCCTCCCCCCCCCCACTTGTCCCCACCATTATATGATATATATATATATATATATATATATATATATATATATATTATTTATGGTGGGCAAAAGAGGGATAGACGTCCTCATCCATACAGTGGTACAGTAACCTAACTGTACCCAGTATACCCCTATCCAATTAACCCCCCTCCAACTTATCTTATTAACCCCCATCTACCATATCCTATTAACCCCCATCTTCTCTATCCTATTAACCCCTACACTTCCTACCAAACCCCCTAATAAAATCCCTAATACCCCACTAGTTACAAAAAATAAAAAAACACTAATTACACAAAATAAAAAATGACATTACTGAAAATAAAAAAACTACATTACATCAAATAAAAAAACCTAGATTATTGAAAAAAAGAACACTACATAAAAAACCTACATTACATAAAATAAAAAAACAACTAAATTACATTTAAAAAAAGCCTACATTACATAGAATTACAGAAAATAAAAAAAGACAATATTACACTAAATCAAAGCATAAATTACATATAATAAAAAACCCTAAATATATACAATAAAACCTCTAAATATTTACAATGAAAAACCCTAAATACATAAAATGAAACCCCTAAATATACACAATAAGTCCTCTAAATACATACAATTAAAACCTCTACATACATACAATTAAAACCCCTAAATATATACAATAAAACCCTTAAATATATACAATAAATAAAAAAATCACCTAAAACAACCACCTGCACTAAACCGAAAATATGTTAAATAAAACCACTTACCTTGCCCAAATGCCCCTCCAGTGACGATGATCTTCTGTGCTTCCTCCCTAGGCAAGGTCCCAATCCAAAAATGTTGACAGGTCCGGCACCCCTACAAAAAAAGAAACATTACAATTAATGCATAAATTAATACAAGTAAAATAATAAATTCTAAATAGGCCACTTACCTGTCCCAAATGCCCATCCAATGATGCCCCTGTCCTTTTCAAAATCTTCGCCGGCAGGGCCCCACCAAAAAGAACAGACAGGCTAAAAAATCTAACGGAACTCCTCCCTTGAGGAGCTCCCCGGCACAAATTAGGGTTCTCTTGCATTCCGCAGTAACATTTTGAAATAGCGCCTTCTGATTGGCTGAAATGGCTGTCAATCATATTTCAGCCAATCAGGAGGTGCCGAGGTGTGAGCAACTCAGAATGGGATACACCCCCATATCCCATTACGATTGGCTAATGTAACTGGCAATCATTTGTAAACCAATCAGAAGGCACTATTGTCTTCAGCCAATCAGAATTTGATACACTCCTGTGGGGTGTATCCCATTGTGATGGGGTCCAAGCATTTGCATCTTCTGATTGGCTGCAATCTGATTGACAGTTACATCAGCCAATCAGAAGATGCAGATGCTTGGAGCCAATCACAATGGGAAAAAACCCACAGGGTGTATAGCACCTTCTGATTGGTTTACAAATGAATGCCAGTTACATCGGCCAATCAGAATGTGTTATAGGGATGTATCCCATTCTGATTGGCTCATACCTTGGGGCCTCCTGATTTCTGAAATATTATGGCGCCATTTCAGCATTTTACCAGAGAATGCAAGAGAACCCTCATTTGCACCGGGGAGCTCCTAATTTTTTAGGCTGGTAGTTTTTTTGGAGGGGCACTGCCCACAAAGACTTTGAGGAGGATGGGGGCATTGCTGGATGGGCATTTGAGACTAGAATTGATTTAGATATTTTGACTTGCAAATATGTTAGTTACTGAGACTATGATTAGGATATATTAAAGAGATGTTGTAACTGATGATGTATGATTTTAATAAGCGCTGCAGATTTTAATTAAAGTAGATATAGCTTAACAGGGGTGAGCCTTCCTATTTAAAGGCGAGAGAAAAGGGCGAGCCTACCTAGAAAGGCGATAAAGATAATAAGATAATAAAGATTAAACAAGGTGAGCCTCCCTAGAAAGGCAATAGGGTGAATTAAGAGAATATAGGTGAGCCTCCCTAGAAAGGCGATAGGTGAGCCTCCCTAGAAAGGAGAGTAATGTGTAGACAGGTTTTTGAGATGCGGTGCAGTCGATGAAAATATAGAGTGTAGACTTGCTATCTACATTCGAATGGCGTTGAAGTGACAAAACAGGCTATTGGCAAAAAAACACAATTTAATTGGGCCCATGCATGTATGTACTGTGAGTACTGAGTGTGAGTACTATGAGTACTGATTGTGAGTACCGAGTGTCAGTACAGTGTTGTGTGAGAAATTGAAGAAAAGGAAGATTGGTCCTCTGTTCTGTGTCATTGTTGAGTGTGTTTGAACATATGTTTACAGGGTTTGAAAGTGTGTGAGCTAGATTGAGATCTATCTATGAGTGAGGATATCATGTATCTTCTGATTATCATGTGGATTTGTGATTTTTGAAAGAGGGAGATCTGTTGCTGATCTCCTAGAATAGTGTATGCTGAATATTGGTTTTTATATAGGAGACTAATGTCCAAATTATATCATTGCATTTTTGTGCAAACATTGTCCATTATATCTGATCAAAATTGCCCATAGAGAATATAATCTGAAATTTGATCAATTTTATATTAATATTTGTGATTTTATATTTGTGTTTTTTATGCCGTCGGGCATTTTGGATAATCAAATAAAGGTTTTATTTAGATCTGGATCCTAATTATGACGCTCTTGTTAAAAGGTTGATATTTGAGAAAATTAGTTACAAGTAAATACAGTATTTGGTTAAAAAAACTGGGTTAAAATAAATAAAAAGAAAGATTTGTAAGGTTTTATTACAATTAAAAAAACAGTTAAAAATCATATAATTTATAAATTATATTAACTTCATTGAAGCTCTCTATTATTGTATTGTACTGGATAGTGGCCAAAATCCAATGTTTACATAACTCTTAGTCTTTTTCAAGGTTGTGAACAGAAAATGTTTTGGTAGAAACTAAACTGTGTTACTTACTGCCAGAAAAATTTGTAAATACCCACTATATCTCCTCTGAGATCATTGAAGTAGCGCAGTACACATTTTAAAGTAATATTTAGGTGCAAAAGTGCCTGTTCAATAGAATTAATTATTATAAACGTTTAAAAAGGTGACATTTTTTTATGTGTTATGTTTTGTTTATTTTGTAACAACAAGGGTAAATATCATTAAATATAAACATTTTCACTTTAATACATTTTTGATCACAGCGACAATTTAAAAACTTTAAAAAAATCCAGGATTGGAACGAAAGGGAAATATCTATTAGGGTAGGTGTATATGATGTGAGGATATCTAGATGAAAAATGTATGGAAGTTTCTTGTTTGATAGATCTTGTATGTTTGGATTTTTCTTACACTTGTCTACCCCAGAAGAAGATGACAGTGAGTGCATGCCTGTAGAGACGGCCAAAACACTAGCATGCCCTGATATATGATGAGAGAAAGTCTCTACCAAGTACTTATCCTGATCACAACAGATAACAACAGATACATAGTTTGCACATTAAGAGACTCCTTATACAGGAACACCAGGAACTACCTACACTGATAACATCTAGAGAATGAGTACCTGTTAAAATCATCAAAAGGAAAAACTGGATGGATGCCAAGTGGGAAGATCCCTACCAGGTTTTGTTGACTACCCCGACAGTTATGAAAATTGCAGAAAAGACCTCATAGATACATCTGACCCACTGTAAGAGGGTCCCTCTTCGGCACCTGGAAACCTAACTGCTAACCTTAGTATCACCACACTTGTTTGCTACACAAGGTCTGGCTACAAAGGGGAGTGAAACCAATAGGGTCACTCATCTCATACCCAGGGAAGATACTGCTGTGTTCAGACAGATTAGAGGGGCCTTGGGGAAGCGGGAAGGGATCCCAGGAATGATGCCCAAACACAGACTGAGGCATCCCTTCTGAAGTCCAGGATGGTATGGGATGAGAAAGTCCATATGAATCTTGGTCCGTATCACTGGCATTTTAGTAATACCTACCCTGATCTGGGAGAATACACAAAACAGATTTTGGGACAAATCCACAAAAGCTAAACAGGAAAATAAAAGAATGATCAACCACCATTTGGTCAAGAGATAGCATCAGAGGTGAGATGGATACCTGAATCCACTAACCTTTACTGAAGGTCAGACAGGAACAGCACAGTTTAAATCTTGTGCAATTGTACCCTGCAGAGGAAATGAGGAAAGTCTGAATGTCAAATACATGTGCATGGTGTACCTGATGGACAGTTACCAAAGCCCTGGAGGGATTGACTGCCCTCTCAAATGAACTAGCAGAAAATTCAGGGATGGAAAACCCATTCCCTAGCTGGCTTCAGTTGTCGTGTGGAAGATGGAAAGGCATAGCCCTCTCTGTGATGACTTCAATCAGTGTCATGCTTGCCATTTGGGTCACTTGTGGTTGTTGTGTGGTTCCCTGCGCAAAGGGACTAATACAGAAATGGATTGACATGACTATCACCCAGAAAGAATACCTAAATGAAACCTTGCAATTCTACACGGCACTCTTGCCTAAGGACATGGAAGAAGAGGAATACGAAAATTATGCCTAAAATCAAGGCCCATCCCCACGAATGACATTTTCAAACTCTTGCTCATTGACATTACAATACGCTAATACATATATCTGCTGCAAAAGAAAAAAGATGTAAAGACCTGTCAGAAAGCCATACTGTATACACCTTGTCTTCTGCCTATAGATCTGCACATGATGGCCTATTGCTCTGACCAGAGAATCTCACCATCCAGAAGAAAGTGATCCACCTGTTTACCGTATGTAAAAAGAGGGGTCTACTTAAGTGTGATGTCTAAGAGTAGGCCCGTATGAAGTTTGCCACAGCATATGTTTTCACTGTGTTGTCATTTTCCTTTTTTCTGTTCTTTCCTGTACCTGTCTTCCTTTTTAATATTCTTTGGCTTCTAACATTTTTACACATTATTCTATCAACTTGCTAGCATCTAGTACGTACTAACATCTGACAAGGAATAGTAATTAGGGAAAGAAGAAGTTATCATGCATATACTCTGGGTTATTAGTCATATCAGTGCAAACTTTATTGGTTATTAAATTACATCTATCATATAAATGCCTCATAAGACAATGAGTATAAAGGTAAATTGGTTCTTTGGCCTAGTTATTGGTAATTGGTTGAAGAATTAAGTGAGACCATTTTGTCTGCATTAACCATTGTTTTTTTATTTTACATATCTGGGCTGTTATATCTATGGCACCACTATCTGGACTGTCACTTGGTAACATATAACAGCATATGTGGATTTTTTCATCCACATCATTGGACTCTTTCCTTGTTATATGGATTTCGTCAAACAGGTGCTCACTTGTTTTTGTGGATTTATTGTTTTATCATTGTTTTATCATTTGATTTTTCTTGCTTGTGCTTTAGAATCACTAATTGTAAAGCTTTCATTCAACAGACTTTAATATCTGGACTGTGAACTTTCTGCTATGGATTCCATTATGGAAAGACTTTTTATATTATTCCATGGTTCATATCAGCTTATTAAAACATTTTTTATGTATTTTATTATTTCTATGTATAATTATGTTTTCTTTTGCAATGTTCTTGTTAGGAAGGTATTAAGGTAAAAGATGCAAAGGACTCTGAGATAAGATCTAATATCTCCATGTTGTAGGAAATTCATCTATACTGGATCTTTTCGATACCTTGAGTCTGTATAAGAGCCAGTATGAAGATCATACCTTTACTTCCTATTATGTTTATCGTTTTATTTTATTTGGTTGAATATATGACATATATGTGAAATGTCATATTTGTACTTTTTTCCTTTTGTTGAAAAAGTTCATTGTCATAGGGGGAAGTGTTGGGGAAATAATAAAAATATCCTTACATTATTTAGTGTATATATATATATATATATATATATATATATATATATATATATATATATATATATATACATATATATATATATATATATATTGTGACAGATTCACTGTCACTCTCAGGATCCGTGCCTTAGTTTTAAGCAAAAATGGAGGGCTCGGGAAGCTTTGACATGCTTGAACAGGCTTTAATGTATATTGTCAGCTTACAAGAAAATAATCAAAACAGAAAATAAATCCTAGCTTCTCTTTCAAGCACTACCTATACTTTTATCTGCAGTTCCCTCACTGCTCTGCAGTAATATGAAATACAGGCTAATGACACAGCAATACAGGCCTGTACACTTATCTGTTTTGAGTCCACTCCCTTCAGGGTCTGCAATCCATTTGCAGATGAGCTGTGTCTCTTTCACCTCTTGTCAGTGTTATCTCTCAATTGTTCTGGCTGTACACTTAAAACAGCCTCACTGGCTTTCCAGGTCTCCTTGACCTCTCTCTGGCCACACAGAGCTGTCCCAGGTTTTCTCTGTCTCTGCAGAGGCTCCACACAAACAATTCTCCAACTGGAGATAGCAGCAGGCCTGATTGCAGCCACACCCCTGCCTTTTGAGCAGGTTGTTAACTCTCTCACTCTTGGGGAGAAGTCTTGAAGAGCTCTCTTCTGACCCCTGGTGGCACTTCACCACATATCCCCCACCCCAGCTCGACACCATGGGGTTGAGCGTCCAAGGCCGTGAGGCAGTATCTGCAATCCAACTCATACCATCTGTGTTCTCTCCGCACTCACCACTGTGACACCAGTGAGACTTTACTTTATTCATCGGAGCTACCATCCGTTGGCGCTCTCTTCTTCATACTTCTAGGAGTATCTACATCATTTGTCTCTACTGTCTTTTTAAACTCCTTCATAGGACTTTTCCCATTTTGCAGCTTATCTTCTTCATCACTGCTTTCAAATTCCTTTGTCTTTTTCCATACAGTCGCTTCCCTGGGGTACATCACAGACATTACTGGTTTCTGTGACCTTGTCTTCCACCGGATGCATCTTTTCTTTCAGACCCTTCATCTCATTATCGCAGCTCTGACTTATCCCCTTTATATTTTTAATGCGAGGACTGACGTTTTCCAGTTCATTCTCTAGCTTGGAAACTTACTGCCAGTTCGTGGCTAGATGGTGTGTTTTCGTCTGTTCAAAGTCACCCCGGCAGTATTTATGCCTCTTCTGCAGACCGGGACTGGAGCTGCCTCACTTCGGCCTCTTTTTGCTTGGATTTTATTTGCTCCTTTAATCCTCCTGTTAAACTTTCTTTCTTTTCCAGAAGATTATCCACAGCTTTCTCATCCCTTTCAACAACAACTTATTGGGCTGTTTTTCTTCCCTCTGTTTCTGGCTCTCTCAGTTACAGGTGCTCCTATTGGCTGGCTGACAACTCTCACCAAAACGTATCAGCCTCATCCAGTCATCTTGCTTCTGTTCTGGCCCAGTATCATCTATGGACTCCAAAGGCAGGTCGTCTCTCAAGGCTGCATCTTGCTCTCTGATCTGTACTTCATATCTCTTTCTGTGCACAGCAAGCATATGCTATATCTCTGCTTTGAAAGAAGCTCTCAGACTTTTGGTTTTGCTGGAATATTTCCAGCTGTTCAGGAACTTCAAGCTGATACCCAACAGATAGGCTACTACACCTCTTAGTAGCCTCTTGAATCCTAAATTCCTGGAAAACACTTTTATTTTCGGTATCCTCAGCCTTCATCCGTATTATTTCTTCTTTTAGTAGCTTCTCTACTTGCTTTGCCTTCAAGGCGTCCAGCTTTTCCTCTTCCTCGGCTTCCTTCAGCCGCAGATTCTCCTCATTAGCTTGTTGCAAATCCAGTTCACTCTGCTTGAACTGGATCTTTTGCTGCATGTTCAACTGAGGAACCTCCTCTGACTCTTCTATCAGGTCCTCCCTGAATATCTTTGGCTGCTCAGCCATGTTTTCTTCACCCTTCTGTCTCTCCTGTACAGGCTCCTTCACTATGCCTTGCATATGAGCTTCCTGCAAATATAGCTCTGCATTAAATGTAGCATCTTGTACACACAGTTCATTCAGGTCAGTGCTAGTCTCTTCTGGACAACCAACACTCTGCTCCAACTGTCCCTCTGTATCAAAGAGTTCGCTAACCTGCTGCTGTTCTGGAGTTTGTGACAGCAGGTCCTTTCTTGTTATAGCTGCTCCCCTCTGAGATACATGGCGAGCGAGGAGATTTCGATTAATCTGTTCGCCACTGTGCAGCCCCTTCTGCATAAATCTCTCATTCATCTTGTACTTGGGGGAACTCTCCAACTGTTCCCAATTAGACATCTGTGTCTTCTTCCTATAGGACACTCTGTTGTCTTCAAACACAGGCTTCCTTCTCCATTCAGGAATATAATTTGGCATCATCCTGATAACCATAATTTTAGTAGCAATTTGCCCGTCTTCTACTTCAGGCTTTTTCAGTCCCACTGGGATAGAGTTCATCTGTACTCCTCGCTTTACTTGTTTCCCGTTTTTCTTCTCTTTATCCATAGCGCTTTGTTCTATGGCCAACCGAGACAGAACCCTCTTGGGATACTTCATAGTTTTATAAGGACACATCTCCATCTCAATCTCCAGACTCTTTTCTTCCTTATCTTTCCCTTTAGTAAGGGTTCCAGTTTCTTCATCATTTTTAGGACATTCTTCCTTTTTAAGAACACTGGCTATATTCATCCACTTGGTCTCTCCTTTCTCTAGGTCAGAGATCTTTGTCAGGCACTTTCTTTCTCTTGCACTCTCCGCCAAGGACATGTGGCTGTGTCTGTCTGGGTTTCTTATGGAGTCATCTTCATTGCTCTTACCCAAAAGGTCTCTGCATCGGTTTGGACTCAAAACTTCAAAAAATGACTTGATCAGTATCCTTTTACTGAGGCTGGTTTTGCACTCAGTTAGTGACAATACTTTGTCCTTTTCTCTTTGACTGTTACCTACAACCTTAGTTGTTTTTTCGATCATTAGCAGTTTGATCCAGGGGCAAAGGTTCTTTATCTGCACTAGCAGCCTCCTTTGATTTCTCAGCAATTTCTGTTACTTTCACAGCAATCTCATTTGTGCCCTCTGCCGTCTCTGTGGTGCCCTCTGCCGTCTCTGCGGCTCCTACTGCCGTCTCTGCGGCGCCGTCTGCCGTCTCACTTGCAGCTCCCTCTGCCATCTCCCTTGCAGTTCCTTCTGCCGTCACACTTGCAGCTCCTTCTGCAGTGTCTTTTGCCATCTCAGCAGTTTATTTTGCCATTGCAGCAGTCTCAGCAGTCTCTTTTGCCATCTCAGCAGTCTTTTTTGCCGTCTCAGCAGTTTCTTTTGCCATCTCAGCTGTCTCTGCAGTCTCTTTTGACGCTCTCTTGGTGGCTTTTTGCACCCTCTCTGTCATCCACCAGGTCTCTAACTCCTGATTTCTTTCTTCATTAGGTTTGGTACGCCTTCCCTTAACAGGGAAACTGCTTTTTAAACTTGGGTAGACAAGCATGCCCCTTGGATAGCGATAAGCAGGTTTATAAAAAAAAGCCCAGTAATGCAATCTCTGTACTCTTTTCACTCCTATTTTGTTAAGGATCTCTTCCTTCAGGGTACAATAATGAATTGCCTTTTCTTCAGGCAAAACAACATATGCTTTCTGAGCTTCTCCACACAGATAGGGACCAAGGACTGTTGCCCATTGCTTTTTAGGCCAACCTTCCCTTGTGGCAATCTTCTCACAGTTCAGGAGATGTGTCAACGTCATCCTGAGCTGTCATCCTCTTTAGGAAGCGATTAGGATTCATGCTTCCACTTGCTTCTGTAACCACAGTATTAGTTTCAGACTCCAGTTGCTGCAACTTTGCTTTCTGTGCCTCCAAAAACTCTCTCTTTTGGACTCTGTCCTCTTCAGCTTGTCTCTGCCCTTTCTCTGTGGCCTCACACATGCAGATTATATCCTCTTCTGCTTGTCTCTGCCCTTTCTCTGTGGCCTCACTCATGCGGATTATATCCTCTTTTGCTTGTCTCTGACATTTCTCTGTAGTCTCTCTCAGACATGCAGCAGCATCTCTTAGTTGAGCATCCTTTGCAGCATGGGCTCTGTCTTCTACATTTTTTTGCAGCCCTTTCTGCTGATTTTCTTGCTGACAAGCTCTGCCCACGTTCAGGTATGTAGTGGCATCTAACAGGGCTTTCAATAGTTCCTCCATTATTATACTGTACTGTGGGCTGTCTTCTTAAACACAGACAATTTTCATTCCACTTCTGACACCAAAATGGGACAGATTCACTGTCACTCTCGGGATCCGGGCATTAGTTTTCAGCAAAAATGGAGGGCTCGGGAAGCTTTGACATGCTTGAACAGGCTTTAATGTATATTGTCAGCTTACAAGAAAATAATCAAAACAGAAAATAAATCCTAGCTTCTCTTTCAAGCACTACCTATACTTTTATCTGCAGTTCCCTCACTGCTCTGCAGTAATATGAAATACAGGCTAATGACACAGCAATACAGGCCTGTACACTTATCTGTTTTGAGTCCACTCCCTTCAGGGTCTGCAATCCATTTGCAGAGGAGCTGTGTCTCTTTCACCTCTTCTCAGTGTTATCTCTCAATTGTGCTGGCTGTACAATTAAAACAGCCTCACTGGCTTTCTAGGTCTCCTTGACCTCTCTCTGGACACACAGAGCTGTTTCTGCAGAGGCTCCATGCAAACAATTCTCCAACTGGAGGTAGCCACAGGCCTGATTGCAGCCTTTTGAGCAGGTTGTTAACTCTCTCACTCTTGTGAAGAAGTCTTGAAGAGCTCTGTTCTGAACCCTGGTGGCACTTCACCACAATATATATATATATATAACAATTATCACGCTCCTCAGTTAGTGTTATATTTGGCTAAGATATAAGTTAGGAAATGGTTTCATCTAAATGACCCATGACTTAGCAGTTTCAGCTAGAGATAGTACACAACTTTAAGTCATAAAAATAAATGTTTTTCTAGCAATAAACATGGTCACTAATAAAGTATTTTCTTGCGCATCTAGAGTGAGATACCATAGCTTATTGGATATCATATATAAATAAACTGTTATTGGTTGTTGGTGGGAATGTCTCATTCTCCTAGAAGGGATGATGGGCTATATCATTGTTTTTATGTAAACGAATATAAAAGCTATGTTGTTTTCATTTTCTGTTCAGTTCAACGGGTCAAAAAAACTAAGTCAGAGGTGCTCATCAGAGAACAAACCAACCTTAATAGGTTAGTTCTATGGCCATGATAAGCCACTCTGAGAGCAACCTCTTTTAGCTCACTTGTGCCCTTCACAGGGAGAAATATCCTGTTGTATATCAGTCTGGTCCCACTCAAAAGAGTGACCCAGCCCCAAAATGCCAGGCAATTTTACCCTGAACAGGAGAAACAGCAAACCCCAGACGCGTTTTGGCCTTTTATGGGGCTCGTCAGTGAGGTGCAGCTGAACTCCCTAAAGCACAGTGAGCATGGGGTCCACGTCTGGAGACCCCTATTACCCTTAGGGAGACTAAACCCTATGGGTAATTTGAATAAACAAAAAAAATAAAACAGAGGTGCTCATCAGAGAACAAACCAACCTTAATAGATTAGTTCTATGGCCATGATAAGCCACTCTGAGAGCAACCTCTTTTAGCTCACTTGTGCCCTTCACAGGGAGAAATATCCTGTAGTATATCAGTCTGGTCCCACTCAAAAGAGTGACCCAGCCCCAAAATGCCAGGCAATTTTACCCTGAACAGGAGAAACAGCAAACCCCAGACGCGTTTTGGCCTTTTATGGGGCTCGTCAGTGAGGTGCAGCTGAACTCCCTAAAGCACAGTGAGCATGGGGTCCACGTCTGGAGACCCCTATTACCCTTAGGGAGACTAAACCCTATGGGTAATTTGAATAAACAAAAAAAATAAAACAGAGGTGCTCATCAGAGAACAAACCAACCTTAATAGATTAGTTCTATGGCCATGATAAGCCACTCTGAGAGCAACCTCTTTTAGCTCACTTGTGCCCTTCACAGGGAGAAATGTCCTGTAGTATATCAGTCTGGTCCCACTCAAAAGAGTGACCCAGCCCCGAAATACCAGGCAATTCTACCCTGAACAGGAGAAACAGCAAACCCCAGACGCGTTTCGGCCTTTATGGGCATCGTCAGTTCAACCGTTTGTTGGGGACATTTTGGATGTTTTGCTACTGATCCACATTTTTACCTAAATAAATTCTAATAATGAGAAAATTACCAGTGGACTCTGTTTTTTGTTATCATGACTAGGTTCGGAGTACAAAGTGGTATGTGAGTATGGTATTTTTCTCCAACAATGTATTTAGGGTTTTTAATTGTATGTATTTAGGGATTTTAGTTTTATATATTTAGGGGTTTTATTGTATATATTTAGGTTTTTTTATTGTATATAATTTATGTTTTGATTTGGTGTAATATAGTCTTTTTTATTTACTGTAATTGTGTTTTTTTATTTTACTGTAATGTAGGCTTTTTTATGTAATGTAAGCTTTTTTAATTTATGTATTTTTTTATTTTATTTTATGTAATGTAGTTTTTTTTCAGTAATATTTTTTTTAATTTCATGCAGTGTTCTTTTTTTTCAGTAATCTAGTTTTTTTTTATTTAATGTAATGTAGTTTTTTTATTTTCAGTAATATAGTTTTTATATTTTGTGTAATGAGTGTTTTTTTATTTTTTGTTTCTAATAGATAGGGTTGGGGGTTAGTGATAGGGATGATTCGGTATGGTGAGGATTAAATAGGGTTAATTACTTATGTGGGGTTAATTAGTTATGGGGATTAATTAGTTAGAATGGGAGTTAATTATTTAGGAGGGGGTTTATAACTTAGAGGTAGGTTTATTAGTTAGAGGTGTGTTTATTACTTAGAGTGGGTAAATTAGTTAGAGGGGGTTTATTACTTAGAGGGGGTGTATTAGAGGAAGGGTTTATTACTTAGAGCAGGGGTTAATTAGTTAGAGGGGGTTTATTACTTAGAGGGGGGTTAATTAGTTAGAGGGGGTTGATAGTGTAGGGGGTTATTGGTGTAGAGGGGGGCTTAATAGTCTTGAGTGAAAGGTTAATAGTCTAGAGAGGGCTTAATAGGGTAGCAGGGGTTATTAGAGTAGAGAGTGGGTTAATAGTCTAGAAGGGGACTTAATAGTCTAGAGGCGGGTTAATAGCCTAGAGGGGGGGCTTAATAGGGTAGAGGGAGGTTAAAAGTGTAGAGGGGGGATAATAGGGTAGATAGGGGGTTAAAAGAGTAGAGAAGGCATTCATATTCTAGAAGGGTGCTTAATAGTTTAGACGGGGCTTAATAGTCTATAGGGGGAGTTAATAGTCTAGAGGGGGGCTTAATATGGTAGATAGTGGTTAATAGTGTAGAGGGGGGTTAATAGGGTAGAGAGGGGGTTAAAGGAGTAGAGAAGGTGTTAATATTCTAGAGGGGGCTTAATAGTATAGAGGGGGGCTTAATAGTCTAGAGGGGGGTTAATAGTCTAGAGGGGGGCTTAATAGGGTAGAGGGGGTAAATAGTGTAGAGAGGGGTTGATGGGTAGAGAGGGGGTTAATAGAGTAGAGAAGGTGTTAATATTATTGAGGGAGCTTAATAGTCTAGAGGGGGGTTAATAGTCTAGAGGGGGTCTTAATAGCCTAGAGGGGGCTTAATAGAGTAGAGGGGGGTTAACAGTCTAAAGGGGGCTTAATAGTCTAGAGGCAGGTTAATAGTCTATAATGGGCTTAATAGTCTAGAGAGGGCTTAATAGGGTAGAGGGGGTTAATAGTCTAGAAGGGGAATTAATTGGGTAGAGGGAGTCTTACTAGAGTAGAGGGGGTTAATAGTCTAGAGGGGGGCTTAATAGGATAGAGGGGGTAAATAGTGTAGAGAGGGGTTGATGGGTAGAGAGGGGGTTAATAGAGTAGAGAAGGTGTTAATATTATTGAGGGGGCTTAATAGTCTAGAGGGGGGTTAATAGTCTAGAGGGGGTTTTAATAGCCTAGAGGGGGCTTAATAGAGTAGAGGGGGGTTAACAGTCTAAAGGGGGCTTAATAGTCTAGAGGCAGGTTAATAGTCTATAATGGGCTTAATAGTCTAGAGAGGGCTTAATAGGGTAGAGGGGGTTAATAGTCTAGAAGGGGAATTAATTGGGTAGAGGGAGTCTTACTAGAGTAGAGGGGGTTAATAGTCTAGAGGGGGGCTTAATAGGGTAGAGGGGGATTATGGTGTAGAGGGGGGGTTAATGGTGTAGAGGGGGTTTATACAATGGTATAGGGTAAGATAGGGCTTACTAATGTAGGGTAGGAGTTAATAGGGTAGGGGTTTATTGGGTAAGGTTAGGCTTAATGGAGTATAGTTAGGGTTAATGGGTTAATGCAGTATAGTTAGGATTATAGGGTATTGTTAGGGTTAATGGGTTAATGGGATATATTAGGGTTAATGGTGTATAGTTAGGATTAATAGTGTAGTGCTTAGACTTTGTGTTATGAGGGTCCTGGAGGGCCCTCATGGCACTTATATTTTTAATATAAGCGTTAATAGTGTCCTACAGGGGTCTATATAGACCCCTATTGGACTAAGGGAGTTAATTATTGTTTAATGAGGGTCTATATTGACCCCATGAGTGATGGAGTTGTTTTAGGTGCCGGGGGGGGGGGGGGGTACTTATAGTACTGCCGTGGCAGGGGCTATGTTTTCATTTATTGCAAGTCCTTTAAAGTTCTTTTAGGACACACAGCAGGACATTTACATTTTAAAAAGCATCGAGGGTGCCGATCAGGGCCCCCGTTCCAAGGGATAATGTGGGGACACTGTGGGGGGGGGACGCTCAGCATTTGGGGGTTAATGTTAGGTGCCGCAGGGGTACTTACAGTACCCCCACTGCCGGTATTGCGCAGTAGTGTGCCGCAGGCCCTTTAAGGACCCGCGACTGGGAAATTACAATTTTAAAAAGTTTAAATGCAGCAGGGTCCATTTAAGTTTCCACATAAATGTATTTGTTATCTGGATAACATTGCTACAACATGCCAGAGCAACTCCTATTTCCTGTTGAGAGTTGTAGAGAAGTACATTAAAGCACGTGTTGAATATATTGGGACTTCTGAGTCTGTTAACATTTTAAAATGTAAATATGAGGCTAAGGATAGGGGTGTGTTTCTGCTACGAGGCCCAGGACTAGGACATCACTTTTCATTGGGCAGCAGGATGTAGTGCAGTACACTGAAACATGTTTCTATATACACAGAAACATGAGTGTTGAAACTGGGCGGTAGGAGGGGGGGCTGGGCGAGGAGGACAAATTCTCCCCCCCCCCCCGACAGATTTTCTTTGTGTGTGTTTATTTGTAGAGAAGTTTTTGGGTATTTTTATTCTATATGCGGTATCCCCCCAGATTTTCTTTGGCTCCTACACCTATGCAGAGAAATAACACTTTCTGACTTAACATATATATAAATATGGAAACACAGAAACGTATGATTTGAGACATAGAAAGGAAAAAGGAGAAACTGGAAGTAGAGTATGGGGGTTTCACAAATCTGAATGAAATAGAGCAGAATAAAACCTAAATATGCCCAAGGCCAAGGTACAAAACATTGACACATATATCACCATGTTAACACCCAATGCAATTTTCCACAAAAAAAAACAACATACAAAACACAAAGCTTAATGAAATTAGATTTTTTTTGTTAAATGTACACTTAAAAAAAAAAAGCAATGTTTTACAGCAAGAACCCATTCAACTAAACATTTGTCATGGAAATTACAAAAAAACGAGGATTGTTTTAAATGTCAAACTACAAGACACTGCTATGTCTCACAAAGCACTGCTTTTATCTATTATTTAATACGTTTAAAAGTCAATCTACACATAAGAACCTAGCAACCACTTTTCATCTGTTAATTATTGTGAAATGATTTTAGATTTAATGACTTCTTGCAGATTATACATTTCCAAGTTACGTGAGATCTCTGATAATAGTCTACAGTATTTTATTTTGGTTAACATTTTTTAAACATATGCTTTTTAGATCTAACAATATGTATCTATCTTCTCTAGGTTGTGTCATCGCTTTTGGAGGATGTGGGTGAGTATCTTGTGCTCCCCCATGTGTGATAGCTGAGGGACACTGGTTGTGCTTGCCAAGGAGCTCTGCTTGTAGCCTAAGGCAAGCAGAAGTGATGCATTATCAGAAATCCCAGGATATAGAGTTATAGGTAGGCTAGCTGGTATTAATATTAAGATCTATAAATGAGCTACTAGATAGGCTATGGACTTGTCTAAGGGCTGCTGTCAGATTTCAGTTGCTGAGACCGCTAGAGAAAAGCTGACATTCGCCACCCCATTTGGGCTACACCAACTTACGGTTATACCTTTTGGGATGAAGGATGCATCTTCCAAATTGATCACCTACAGTATGGGTGCCAGGAATGTGCATGACATTGCCATATTCAGCTATACTAGGTAGGAATTTAAAAAGCAATATGAGAAAATACAATTGAATATGGATAAGAAAGAAAGATAATTAATTCAAGCAAAGAGAGAAAACTTCAATCGAGATGTCAATGATTTTGACAAAGGAATGGTCTTTGATTGGTCACATGGTAACAACAAACGTTGAACCCCAAAATAGAGAACTGAACAAACAAGATCCTGGCAGACAATACCCTCAGATAATGAAACTTCTGCAACAGATGATGAAAGACCTCATGTTCAAACTATGTAGAAGTTTGATCATAGATCAAAAGATTTTTTAGAACAAAGAGCAGGTATTCAATCATTCACGGAACCAATAAGGGATCAGCCATAACAATCATAAATGAGGATGGATAATATCCAAAATTGGAACTTGAGATGTCGACAAAGATGGGGTAAAGAAGCCACGAGAGACCAATCCTGAGAAAAAAATAATCAAAGAGAAAGAATTGGTGAGGTCAGGAGATTCTCTTATCATTAATCTCTCTACAAAATATCTACGCCAAAACCAAACTAATATTCTTAAAAAAGACCTGTATTTTTCTCCAAGTAAAATGCTTAACTTTTTTGATGTTGTGAAGGACTTGCATCTCTTTTCTAGGAAATTACTTATCTAGGGACATTTATCTGGGTTACAGGATAGTTGTTGTGTGTCTAATGGTTCAATTGTTCAGTTGGATGATTCTAGTGACATCGATATAGAGTCTAAGACAAATTATGTAGGTTTAGTAAATGTCTCCACCTCAGAAAGACTGAGAGAAGGTAATTAGATGGATAAATTGAAAGTGGAATCTAACTTCTATCCCCCTCTAGCTTCATGTTCTGAGGTTGATATATTTGTCAGGATGGTAATTAAAGACCTGGAAAATTGAATCCAACAGCTAGACACAATAAAATGTTTCAAGAGAATCAAGGCTTAAGAGAGATTTCTTCTTGGGATGACGTAATTGTAAAACCCTCATACAAGGGGGCAATATTGTCATAAGGCCCATTTCCATAAATTGCTAAAAAAAATAATAAATAGCAGGGGATCCCACAATAGACTAAATTATTTCCAAAGCTAGATCTTTGGAGTTGATATCTTTCAAATAATTCAAGTTTTTAACTGTAACATGCCCAAAAGCTGCAATGTTGTATATGCTTCCAAAAATTCACAAAAACAAATATAAACCTCCAGGAAGATCCATAATATTGGGTAATGAAAGTCTCACTGAAATTGCAAGTAGATATCTGGTTATAAGATTGAGACCATTTGTACTGGGATTGCCATTTTATATAAAAGATACAATGGAGGTTTTGACGAGATTAGATGGTATTATCTTGAATCAAACAACACTTCTCGCAACATTTGATGTGGAGGCTTTACATAATCTTACATAGTTATATAGTAATTAAGGTTGAAAAAAGACTTTCAGTCCATCAAGTTCAATTTTAGTTATTAATTAATTAGTTGTTTATTGTTAATTCATTATTAATTAACTATTTTTTTATTTATTTTTTTTAATATTAATTAATCCAGAGGAAGGCAAACTGAAAAAAACCCCAAGTAAAAGCCAATCGTCTCAAAGGGGAAAAAAATGAATTCCTTCCTGACCCCAGATACTGGCGATCGGATTCCTCCCTGGATCAATATGCTCTCTCTAATTATCCAGGATAACCCTGAATTCCCTTCTTAATGAGAAATACATTCAGTCCCCTTTTAAAGTTATCTATCAAATCTGCTGTAACCACCTCCTCTGGTAGAGAATTCCACAGATTAACCACTCTTACGTTGAAGACCCCTTTTCTTTCTTTAAAGTGGAATCTTTTTACTTCTAACCTCAAGGGGTGTCCTCTTGTCAGCTGAAAACCTCTTGGCACAAAAAGCTCCATTGACAAATCTTTATACTGACCCTGGATTTATTTATATAATGTAATCATATGTCCTCTTAGATGGCTTTTTTCTAGAGAAAATAAGCTTAATGTGGTTAGTCTTTCTTCATAACTTAGCCCCTCCATTCCCCTAGTTAGTTATGTTGCCCTCCTCTGTACCTTTAACAGCTCTAAAATGTCCTTTTCATGAAGTGGTGCCCAAAATTGTACTCCATATTCCAAATGAGGGGCATACTAGAGATTTATATAGTGGCAGAATTATATTTGCTTCCCTGGCTTCTATACCCTTCTTAATACATGCTAATATTTTATTTGCCTTTGCAGCTGCTGCTTGGTTTTGAGCACTGTTACCTAGGTGGTTGTCCACAAGCACTCCCAAATCCCTTTCAATATCTGATACACCCAGATTTGCTCCATTAAGATTATAAAATTGCATGGCTATTTTTCCTTCCCAGATGCATAACTTTACATTTATTCGTATTAAATCTCATCTGCCATTTAGATGCCCATTTCTAAATTTTATGTAAATCCCTTTGAAAGGAAAGCACATCATTATCTGATTTAACTATCTTGCATAACTTCGTGTCATCAGCGAAAATGGAGACACCACACTCCAATCCTACCTCTAAGTCATTAATAAATATGTTAAAAAGGAGAGGACCTAATACTGAACCCTGAGGAACCCCACCTACCACATTAGTCCAATCGGAGTATGTTCCATTTACAACAACCCTTTGCTTCCTGTCTTTTATCCAACTCCCAATACATGAGAAGATATTTACAGCAATTCCTGTATCCCTTAGTTTGCAAAATAGGCTCCCATGTGGCACTGTATCAAAAGCCTTTGCAAAATTCAAAATAGACTACATCCACTGAGTTGCCTTGATCCAAGTACCTACTAACCTCCTCATAGAACCTAATTAAATTTGTTTGACATGACCTATCCCTCATAAATCCATGTTGACTTCTACTTATAATAATGTTCAAAAAGATATATTCTTGTATATTATCCCTTATTAACCCTTCTAAAAGCTTCCCCACTACAGAAGTGAGTCTCACTGATCTATAATTCCCCGGATTTGCTCTTTCTCCCTTTTTAAATATAGGTATCAAGTCTGCTTTTCTCCAGTCATCTGGTAGAGACCCTGTGTTGAGTAAATCTTGAAAAAATAAATATAATGGTTTGGTTATTACAGAACCCAGTTCCCTCAGTACCCTTGGATTTATTCCATCAGGACCCAAAGCTTTATTAACATTTATTTTTTCCAACCTCTTTCGGATTTCTTTCTGCGTTAACCAGTTATTATTCAACATTATTACTAGTGCTGCCATAAATATCTTCTCTGACTATAGGCTTAAATCCAGGCTTATATAACACACAAGCCTGGTTGTGATTCGATCACATATTTTTTTGCAAATGGAATCTATAGACAATGAAGATACAAACAAATTAATCTTAAATCTGCTGGATATATCTTGAAGCATAACTTCTTTACGTTTGATGGCACGTTTTACTTGCAAACTCGAGGATCAACCTTAATTTGGGTTGGTGGGAGAGAAAGGTAGTCTTTACAGAAAAAAATTCTAAATTCACAGATTTGATAAACATGTGGCTACGTTATATAGATGACATTTTCGTCATCTGGAAGGAAGCAGAAGTGAGTTTTCAGAATTTATTTCAGTTTTGAATACTAATAATCTGAATTTAAGCCTAACTCACCACATTGATACCCATAGTGTAGATTTGTTGGATATTTCAACATGTAAAGACCCTCAAGGAGCAGTAATTACAGATCTATATAGAAAAAAGACATCCACCAACACCTTACACAACCAGAGTGCACACTAGATTAAAAATAAGAGGATACAGTAACACCTCTATCAAAAAGGCATTCCATAAAGCTCTCTATACACACTGAGATGAACTACTGTCACCTAAACTTAGATAACCAATAACCAATGGAAGGATATCTCTCATATTCTTAACAAACATGTCATTGTGCTGAAATCTGATCCCATTATGATACACTATTAGGTGATAAAATTTATATGGGATGGCAGCTGATATGACGATCAGACTATGCCCAGGAAGCTGCTAGTATGAGCAGCTAGCATGGAATTGGCGCCAAAGTGCAGTGGTGCAAAGAACACCATGATTCTTGCCTGAACACCATGGAGCTGCCCTAAGCTGCTTTCATGCTGTCTCAAGCCCTTCCCGTATTTCGAGTCCTCCTAACCTAAGGAGAGGGAAAAGTTGTACAGCCTATGCCATCAATACCTGTCTTGAACTGGGAGTGAACTCGAACTGTGGCCGAAGGTGTCGCCAGGGGAGATTGAAGGGGAGATGGAGAAGAGTATCTGCATCGCTCAGAGTGATGGTAACAGAGGCCGGAGGGGGGGGGAGGGGGAGCATTGCCACCCAGCACAGCGATGAGCTCATGCTGAGTGATTGATTTCCCCTGAGTGGTGGCTTTAGATGCCGGTAACAGTAAAGATGACTGGAACACATATTGTCTGAGCCCCCTTGCACCCTCTTACCGCTCTGTCTGTACTCAGAGGGTTGAACTGAGTGGAGATAAGATATCCAGCAGGGCGCCCAAAGTTTTAGCAAGGTGGAGGATCCAATGTGAGGAGTCAGCCTGTCTCTGTGTTTGCTGGAGAGACCTTCACCTTTGGTTGGAAATTATTTGAAGAGATGGTCTTTTCTGGAGGGTGCGGTATGTCATAGACACTGTAAGACATAAGCCATGGAGCTTGAGTTTAAAAAGATAGAGCAGAGGAGGTGACCAGAAGGGACAGTATTGTGCACAGCGAGTGGAGCTGTCCGCGGCCTGAGGCCGTAAGTGTGCGCCCCTTTCTGCTCTAAGAGGAAAAAACTTGAAGCTCTAACCAAATAAAGAGCAGTGGGGCTGATATCACTGCTATCAGCAGGATCTTATATCCACCTATAGAGTGACAACAACACAGAGAAGCTGGGGACCCCCAACTATATATTTAAAAAATTACATTGCATTTAAAACAATTTTTCTTTGTTGATCTTAATAATTTCTTAGAGCTGCACTTTAAGAATTCTACCTCTTTATACTAATACAACTTTTTGTGTGTGAATAACCATAGAAATAATAATTGGAATAACTGGATGTGAACTTAGATCAATTAAGTAATATAGTTAAAAGTTACCCCAAAAAATGTAATATTTCTAGCATGTTGGCCAGGATTGTGGCTATTTTTGATCATGGAAGGTATTGCAGTGTAAACCATTTTAATATGGAAAAGCACATTTAAACACTATATTATTGAGAAAATCTGTGTGTTTTGTAAATCTTGGATAGGCTAATGGTCAAGAAAGAAATCTAGTTTATCCATTGAAAGTGTTATAATGTAATAAATTGTGTGTAAAATAATAAATTAAACTTTGAGGTTTGATAAAAACCCAGTAACTTTCCAAAATGAAAAAAGATACTCAAAATTCTAAATCTAAATTACCATGGAATAAAAATAAAGATCTAGCTAAAATTCAAATGGAAGAGGACTCCACAGGAAAATTAGATCTTTCAGTTAACCCATCTAGTGTAGAAGAAGTTCTGGAGCTGGAAAAAAGCCATATCTCAAATAAATCTCTGGAAGGTAGACCTACAACTACAACATTGAAAACAATATTAGCAGAATTTAAAACCTCTCTACTTCTAGAATTAAAGGCAGAAATAGCCAAGAACTCTAATGCAATAAAAGTGTTGGGTTTGAAAATAGATGGATTAGAATCCAAATATAATCTTATTGGCAATGAACAACAAACCATAAGTGTAGAAACTTTAAAAATAAAAGAGGAAGTATCTGATTTACAATTAAAGATTATTAAACTCGAAGATTATTCTCAACGGAACAATATCCGTATAAGAGGCATACCTGAAAAAATGTCTCAACCAGACCTAAACCAGTATATCCTTACTATTCTAACCTTGATGTTAAAAGTCGAGTGTCCGCTGGAACGGTTGGTGGATAGACTCCACCGTATTCCACTTTCCAAAAGACTAGCTAGAGATGTCCTGAGAGATGTTATTGTCAAATTACACTCTTCAAAACATAGAGAAACCATTATTAGAAGTGAGTATGATGTTAAGAAATTTGACTTTCCTTATGAGAATTTTATCATTTTCACTGATATTTCAGAAGAAACATTGAGTAAAAGGAGAGAATATGTAGAAATTACAAAAATATTGAGGCACAACAACATAAGATACAAATGGGGTTTTCCGACTAAATTAATTATAACCTCTGAATCTAGGAGAATAATTGCCAACTCTCCACTAAAAGGGAAAAAACTCATAGAAGAGTGGAAATTAGTAAGTTGATTAAAAGTGAGTACATTGACTCAATAATGAAAGCTTTTTATAATCTTAAGAGAAATGATGGTACCTATTTTTCCGTTATTGTATTAAAAGGCTTTAAAAGATTTGAATAAGATGGTATGCTTTAATATGGAATTGAGGTTGATATTAAAATTCAGGCTAAATTAACTGGGGAGATATATATTGTTAAATCTCTGAGACATATTTTGTAACGTTTCTGTTTAAAAGCCTAAAAGCACAGTCACTCTATTGGTAATATAACCGGTTCTAAATTAAAACGTATCTTTTCCAGATTTAATTAAGAAAATTATCAGAACTTAAATTGTTAATAATTATGTTTCACCTTACTGTAATCATTTTTTAGCCTGTCTTTACTTAGATATTGGAATTGAGTTTTTTTATACACTTCAAATATGTTTTTTGCTTAAATCACTTACTTGAATGATTAGATTTAAAGTAAAGTGTTTTTGAAAAAGTGCAATACATAGAACTGATGTAATATTTTATTAAGCATGTAATCAGTAATATATAAACACAAATTCTTACAAAAGCACAAAGATTTGCACATTATCGAAAGTTTTCCAAAGATAAATCTGGGAAAATTAGCTAAAATATTTTTGAAAAAGTGCAATATATAGAATTGGTAGAATATGTTTTTAAGTGTGTGGTTTGTAATATATAATTTATTATTATTATTATTATCCTTTATTTATAACGCGCCAACATATTCCGCAGCGCAATACAGGGGTTAGGTACAAGTATAAACAATACCCCACAATGAAAATAATGGAAGACCCTGTTATTGAGCTTTCAATCTGATATACACTGTGCTTTCCCTAAAGCACCTCACAAGATTAAAACTCGCAAACTTACATTCTAAAGGGAATGGGTGAGGTACAGGAGAGTGAGAGATGCATAGTGAATGAAGAGGTTAAAGATGATAGGCTTTTTTGAATAGATGTGTTTTTAAAGAGATTTTGAAGGATCTGAGGCAGGAAGATAGTCTGGTGGTGCGAGGTAAAGAGTTCCAAAGAATAGAGGCAGCACGTGAAAAGACGGGAGTGAGAGGAGGTGATGAGAGAGGAGAAGAGAAAAAGGTCATTAGCAGAGTGAAGAGGGCGGGTGGGAGTGTATTTTGGGATGAGAGCAGATATGTAGGAGGGTGCACTATTGTGGAGGGCTTTATATGTTAGGGTCATGATTTTGAATTGTATTCTAGACGCTATGGGAAGCCAGTGAAGTGCCTGACAGAGAGGTGCTGCAGACACTGATCGTTTAGTATGGTAGATGAGTCTAGCAGATGCATTTAAAATGGATTAGAGTGGAGACAGACGGGTGATAGGAAGGCCAGCAAGAAGAGTGTTGCAGTAATTGAGGTGAGATATGATGAGAGCGTGAATAAGAATTTTTGTTGTGTCTTGTGTGAGGTAGTGGCGTATTTTGGATATGTTTTTTAGGTGAAAGTGACAAGAATTTGTGAGTGATTGGATGTGGGGAATAAAAGAGAGGGCGGGATCCAGTATGACCCCAAGACAGCAGGCCTGAGAGGTAGGGGTGATGATGGTGTTGTCAACAGTGAGAGATATTTGAGGAGTGAAAGCTGTAGTAGAGGGTGGAAAGATAAGGAGCTCTGTCTTAGACATGTTGAGTTTGAGTTGACGGGCAGACATCCATGAGGATATGCTCGAGAGGCAATTGGCAACATGAGCTAGCAGAGAAGGGGATAGTTCAGATGCAGAGATGTAGATTTGGGTGTCATCAGCATATAGTTGATACTGAAATCCAAAAGATTGTATAAGGGCACCAAGGGAGGATGTATAGATGGAGAAAAGGAGGGGGCCTAGGACTGAGCCTTGGGGTACACCGACAGTTAGAGGGAGAGGAGATGAAGAGGTGCCAGAGAAGGAGACACTAAATGTTCGATTTTCTAGATAAGATGTGAACCAAGAGAGAGCAGTGTCACGGATGCCAAGAGAGTGGAGAATTTGGATAAGAAGAGGATGATCAACTGTGTCAAAGGCAGCAGAGAGATCCAGGAGAATTAGGATAGAGAAATGACCCTTTGATTTGGCGTTGAGTAGGTCATTAGTAACTTTTGTGAGAGCTGTCTCTGTAGAGTGTTGGGGCCGGAAGCCAGACTGGAAGGGATCAAGGAGGGAGTTGGAGGAAATGAATTGTGTAAGGCGAGTGTAGACGACACACTCAGGTAATTTAGAAGCCAAGGGAAAGATAGGGCGGTAATTAGATGGAGAAGCTGGATCAGATGTGGGTTTCTTAAGAATGGGTGTAATTGTGGCTTGTTTCAAAGGTGATGGAAACTTGCCAGTGTCTAAGGAAAGGTTGAATAGATGTGTGAGAACTAGGATAAGTGTGGTAGAGAGGGGGGGGGGGGATCAGCTGTGATGGAATAGGATCATGTGGACAAGTTGTGAGACGAGAGGTTGATAGAAGATTAGCAACTTCATCCTCAGTTACAGGGTTAAAGGAGTTTATAGTGGCTATAGGTTTGGGAAAGGGTGAAGGCAGACTACTGTTTGTTTTTTGAGGAGAAGGTGTGATATGGCCGCGTTCAGAGGAGAGTTCATTATGAATATTTTCAATTTTACTATTAAAGTATGTAGCAAAATCTTCAGCTGTAAGAGAGGAAGGGGCGGGAGGTGGGGGAGGGCAGAGGAGAGTGTTAAGAGTGGAGAACAAATGTTTGGGGTTGGAGGCCAAGTCTGATATAAATGATGAGAAGTAGCTCTGTTTGGCAAGATTGAGGGCATAGTGGTAGGAGCATAGGATAAACTTGTAATGAAGGAAGTCTGATGAGGAGCGAGATTTCCTCCATAGTCGTTCAGCACTACGGGAGCACTTCTGGATGTAGCGTGTTTGTGTAGTGTGCCATGGTTGTAGATGAGAGCGGGGGCGTCTGCCTGTGGTTATGGGGGCTAGAGAGTCCAGGGTGGAATTTAGAGTCAAATTGTATTGTGTGGTAGCAATATCAGGGCAAGTGAGGGTAGTGAGAGGACTGAGAAGGGGTTGCAGTAAATTGGAAAGGTGTTGTGAGTTAAGTGTCTGCAGGTTTCTGTGGGTTCTGGTAGTTGGGCGTGATAAAGGTTAGAGATTGGAAGGGGTAATGAGGCTGTAGGTTAGGAGATGGTGGTCAGAAAGAGGGAGCGGGGAGATTGTAAGATTGTAGATAGAGCAGTGATTAGAGAAAATTAGGTCCAGGGAGTGTCCATCCTGGTGGGTAGGGGATTCTATCCACTGTGAGAGGCCAAGGGAAGAGGTAAGTGCAAGTAGTTTTGTGGCTGTGGGAGAAGTGGGAGTGTCAGTGGCAATGTTGAAATCACCAAGAATGAGTGAGGGTATGTTAGAGGAGAGAAAGTGAGGGAGCCAGGCGGCAAAATGATCCAGAAATTGAGAGGCTGGACCAGGCGGACGATAGATGACAGCCACTCACAGAGAGATGGATGAAAAGAGACGGATAGTGTGAACTTCGAAAGAAGAGAACTGGAGAGAGGAAACTGGGGGAATGCAATTAAATGAGCAACGAGATGAAAGTAATATGCCCACACCCCCACCTTGCTTATTCCCAGGTCTAGGTGTGTGACTGAAATGTAAGCCACCGTATGATAGTGCAGCATTGGAGGCAGTGTCAGATGGAGAGAGCCAGGTTTCAGTTATAGCTAAAAGGTTGAGGGAGTTGGAGAGGAATAGGTCATGAATGTAAGTGAGTTTTGTTGCAAACAGACCTAGCATTCCAGAGGGCACATGAGAAGGGCAAAGTGGAGGATTTGTGACAGATGATTGGTATTAAGTTATGAGGGTTTCTGGTGTTTGTTGCCCTGTGGGCTGAGCGTGACTGATAGAAGGTAGGAATGGATGAGGGGCCTGGGTTAGGAGATATATCTCCAGCAGCCAATAAAATAAGCAATGAAAGAGAGAGGATGTGAGAGTAGGACTTACAGAAATGTTTCTGCTTATTGACCTTAGGGGAGGGAGGAGATAGTGACTGGAGGAAGGAGAGGAGCTTGTGGGAGCAAAGAAGAGGGGAAGAGAGCAGGGAGGGTGAGATGGTGATACAGTTTGAAACATGAATTGGAGAAAGTGATGAGAGCCTGAGAAACAGACAGGAGATGATGAGGAAGAGGGAAGTAAGAGGAAACATTGTTACACTGTGTGTTCTTGAAGGAGTGGTTAGGGATAATTAGCAGATGTCACTGATTGGGCAGGTGCAGGTACTTAGTAGGCCTCAATAAATTAAGTGTAAGCAGGGGTGGGTGGGAAGAGGGGAGGGAGGGAGGTAATTTCTGCAGGTGTTGGGAATTGTGAGCTCTGAGCAGGCAGTATGTGTTCTGAAATGCTCCTAGGAACAGACAGATGTAGAGAGAGATATTTAGTGGGGGGAAGTAGGGGCAATAAAAAAGAGAAAAACAAACACACAGGCCTATTCTAACTAACAGATAACAACCATTAATAATGAAGTTACAATTAGCAGTAGAATTACATAACACCAAGAAAAAAGAGAAGGAAAATGACTATCTCAGCAGTTATCATAAACAGATATTAATAATATATAATACATATTCTCACCAAAGCACTGAGTGAAAGATAGAACGGGACATGGATATTTCTATTAACAGATTGAACTCAATAAAACGGTTGTTATAGAGATAGAGCTTTGGGACTTGAGGCCATGTACTAAGAGTTTTTAGGTACAAAAAAGGATGATATAAAGTTTGGGCAATAAGTACTTGTTTTTGCTCTGTGACTTGATGTTTAAAATTTGCACCACTGGAGATTGCCAAGGACTGATTGAACTTAAAAATCCGCCATTGCCCTCTCTCTCAGGGTTTCTACCCTACTTTTGGTCGGCTGCAATGGGAGAGAGGACAATATTCCCTCCAAGATGGTTTTCTATCTTGTTAAATATTTTGAATATGTTTTTTCCTTTTTTTGTATGTTGTTTTTCTTCTTTTTTTTCTTTTCTTTTTCTCTTTTCCTTATGCTGGGTGGGAGGGTGAGTGGAGGGGGGGGGGGGAGGGCTAGATCTTGCATTGGTGAATAGGCGATTTTACGACTCTGAGAATAGTAAGTCAAAATAGTAAGACAACATTTTCTATAAAAGGAGTGCCAACATAGTGTGTCTACAGGAGACGCCTTGGCAGTCAGATAAAAGTCCAAATTACATATATAGTCCTTTTGTATCTGTCAGCAATTCAACATTTTGTAAAAAAGCCAAAGGTTCTGCTATATTTTTTAATAAAAAGCTTAACTGGAAAGAAGAACTTTTTATGACAAACCCTGAGGATTATAAAGTTATACTTCTAAATAAGTACGCCCTCAATAAAGAACAGATTAACAGCCTTATTAAATTGCGATTCCGCCAATTAAAAAGGGCTCTATATAAACACATAGCATATTCTTTTATGGACGTTTTTAGTTAGTGACCTATCCAAAAGCAAGGTCTGCACGAACTAAAAAGTTCTGTAAAAAAATATGCTCTGTGCTTATATAGAGCCCTATTCAATTCGCCAAATCACAATTTAATAAGGCTGTAAATTTATTAACAGGACTCTACTTAAGAAATATTTTACAGGCATGCTTATAAAGTGTGGTGACTTTAACATCTGAATTCAGATCTAGATAGAACATCAATTAAAGTCTTAAAGGACAAACAGCTTATAAGAGAGAGAACTGTAAATTTTAACAACATTTTGTTCAGATATAGTCTTTTTGACACATGGCGTTGATTTCCATCTTACTGTTAAAAATTATACATTCTACTCGGCCAGGAACGCCTCATATTTAAGAAAAGACTATATCTTCATAAACAATCTGGCCCTTAAAAAACTTTTGACCATCGAAATCGATCCAATTAAAAGATCTGATCATGGATTAGTCTCTGACACTTTGAAAATAGGAATAGCATCGAAGGCTTTTCCTTCATGAAAATGTAGAGATTCTTTACTCAAAGATCAGGAAAGTAAAGTCAAATTTAAAAAATCACTGGAATTCCCACAAGGCATACATACGTGAAGTCTGTATAAATATTCAAGCCCAAAATAAAAAAAATTATGTCAGTTCTTTTAGCGAACTACATATTAATTTAACAAAAGTTGATAGAGAAAATAAAAAAGACCCCTGTTAATCAAAGCCTCTACAGATTAAGAAGATACATATGCAAATTAAAACAACTGAGAAAAATAGAATTGATAAAGGCATATGGGCTCTTCACAAATGCCTACATGGCAATAAAGCGAGTACATTCTTGGCTAGTACATATAAATCAAAAGCTATTAAGAAAAGAATAAATCAAATCAGATTCGAAAATGAAAGTATCTCTAATCAGCTCAAAATAGCAGAAGCTTTTGGCAAATATTATTATAGTTTATACAATCTGACAGAGAATGAGCCAACAAGATCTACACGAGGTGAAATCCAGCAGTTTCTAGAAAAAAAATCAGGTTCCAAAAGTTACCTTGAAAGACCTTGAAAGATTAAATGAGCCTATCTCTGGAAAATAAATAAAGGATGCGATATTTAAGCTAAAAATAACCTCAGTTCCTGGACCTGATGGCTTTATAAATATGTACTAAAGATTTAACTGGGGTATTTAATGAAATTAAAAAAGCAGGGGTTGCCCCAAAAGAGATGCTGGAAGCATATATCACAACTATATCAAGAAATGAGAAAGATTGTATGGAATGCAAAGATTTTCAACCAATTTCCCTAATTAATACAGATGTTAAAATATACGCAAAGGTTTTGGCAAACAGGCTGACTACTATAATTAAATTACTTGTAGATAGAGACCAAAATGGTTTTATAGAAGGCAGACAAGATACAGACAATGTTAGAAGACTAGTCAACTTACTGTCCTATACTAAGATTCATAGGATTCCATGTGCTTTTCTTTCCTTGAAAGCGGAGAAGGCCTTCGACAGGGTCGGATGGGACTACATGGACCTGGTTTTGTCCAAATTTTGTTTTGGCGATTTTGGGTCCAAGGCCGTTAAAGCCCTTTATGTGGCCCCATCTGCCTCTGTCGTGAGCCTAGGTTTCAAGTCTGATAGTTTTAGCATCACTCATGGGACCAGACAAGGATGCCCTTTGTCACTGCTAATTTTTGCACTCCTAATGGAACCTTTGGCAATATCCATTAGAAAATGCATGAACATTCATAGAATAAAAGTAGGTAAAAAAGAACACAAACTGACATTGTCACAGATGATGCCGTCCTCTCTTTAGAGGATCCCGACAACTCTGTGAAGAATCTTCAAGATTGCATAACTGAGTTTAGTAAAGTATCCAACTACCAATTCAACATGACAAAATCTGAAGCATTGATGAACAATGTAAAAGAGGAAGAAAGTATTTTATTAAAGAACAATTTTCCATTTAAATGGCAAATAAACATAAAGCATTTGGGAATTGTACTACAAGTTGATTTTAAGCAAGTAATTGAACAAACCTTTTAAGTTGACACATGCAAATTTGGCAGACTGTATTTATAAATGGAAGAATTTAAACTACTCCTGGTCGGAAAGAATCATAGCAGGAAAAATGTTTCTGGTCCCTAAAACAACATACTTTATGAGATGCATTCCCTTTCATCTATCAACCTTTCAAATGAATACATTTCAAGATATTCTAGATACATTTATCCATAAAGGTAAAACAATTAGGATTAAAACAGAATCTTTGGTTAATAAATTTAAAAAAGCGGGTATGGCATATCCCTCTGTTAAAAAATTCAAGGAAGCTATTACACTCTCTCATATTATTAGATGGAATGAACACATTGATTCCACGCACTGGTCACAAATTGAAAATTAGATGATATCAAAGGGTGATTTGCAAAGTTTGGTATTTTAATGCAATATAGAAATTAAAGATAAAAAATGAATGGGGGTAACATTAAGGAATACTATTGAACAATGGAAAAATATTAGTCTAAAATATGCTCTAATTTCATGTCCCAGCCCATTTATGCCGCTGTGTTCTTTCATCAAATTACTTGATATCCCTTTATTTTAGTTCTTAGGAGATTTATTTCAGAGTGGTACTATTAGACCATATAAGGATTAAAGAACCATATACAAGCTGCAGAACTCAGTTAAGACTTCCAGATTTTTATGGTGGGTCAAAGAGACCTGTCTAATTGTGAAAAATGAATACAAACGATTGACAAATCACACTTGATGGCTAAATGTCATAACATCTTAAAAAGTAAGCAAGTCCCAGTTAAATCTATAAAATTAAAACTTTGGGAGAAAGAATTGATAAAGGAATGGTCTTTAGAAATATGGTATGAAGCTTTCTCCATTACTGGTTAATTCTTGAAAAATGCATCCTACAGAGAAACTTATTTTTAAATCAAAAACAGGTGGTACATAGTTCCCATAAAACTGTATCAAATCAATAAGGAGATAGAAGCCAAACCTTGTTGGTGTGATTGTAGACAAATTGGAAACCACATACATACATGGTGGGAGTATCCAACAATACAGGAATGGTGGTGAGAATGTATATTACAAATAACATCGATATTCAAGATAAATTTGCCATTTACTCTGGAAATTATCCTTTTTCACATTTTTCCTGAAGCTGTTTCATTGGAGATTAAAGCTCTCTTCGTTCAGAAATTTATGACGGCCAAAAGTTGTATTGCTTCCAAATGGAAGTAAGAAAAAGTCCCTATTTGGCCTGAATTTTTTTACAAAATTAGCAAAACATGTTTATTAGAAAGTGAACTTAATGAAATTGGGGTAACTCAAGTTCCTGTATACGAATGGAAACCTTGGGACCAAAAATATACTTAACTAGCGAATTGCCCGTCAAAAAATGATGGCAATGAAATTGTATGGTAGCTAATGCTGTTTGGTGTATAATAATGAAATATGTAATACATTACTAAATGAATATACTTAACCTATTTTGAAGCATTGTGATGAAGAGCTGGCAATCTGTGTTGATGTTGCTGCAGCATTAGTGGTGTGGAGCTGCTGTGTAAGCATGCTGAATGTGTGCACTGTGTGGTATGAATATCCGTAGGTCGTTTGTGGCGTTTTGCGAGTTTCTTGTGGTGTTTTGCGAGTTTCTTGTGGTGTTTTGCGAGTTTAGAGTGCTGTAGCCTCGTTTTCGTTTTGTTCGGCGGCCATTTTTTCTCTCGCTTAGATTTTTTTTTAGTCTCTAAACTCTTTTATTTCGAGTAAAATCGAGGTCTAAGTTGCATTTTTGAGGTCCTGGGTGCTCCCTCTTGGTGTAGGTAAGGTTTTTATGTATGTTCTGTGTGTATGTATTGTGTTTTACATTTTGTAATGTTCGCGAGTGACGTCCGAGTGTTGCAGGTCCGTAATGTGTGTGAACGTGTGTCGTATGTTGTTTGCGAGTGTCGTAATGTGTGTGTCGTGCTGTTTGGGTTGCGAGGTGAAATTTGCGAGGGTCCCAGTTGCTGGCATGGAGCGCCTTCGGCGCTCCATGCCAGCAACTGCGGCCCTCGCTTTGCGAGGTCCTCAGGTGCAACTTAAAAATTTATACAGAAGTCGCTGTTTTTATCATGCATGTACAATTGTAATTGTTTATCTATTATGTTATTTATAAAATCTTTTGAAATAAAAATAATAAAAAAATTGATATGGGATGGCGCAGAACAAAACATTTGAGGGATATCCTGGTTAAAAGTACATTTTCCAGACATAAAAAACATTCTCTTGTGGACACTGCAGTTCTTGTAAATACATGACATCAAAGAAGGATTTGGTTGACAGACTGGGCAACAACATAAATGTTAAAGAGTTTTATAATTGTGGCAGCAAAAGCATTATTTACTGCCTTCAGTGTTCATGCAATTTCTTGTACATTGGTATGACCATCAGGGACATTTGTAGAAGATTGTGTGAACATTTATGTAATATAAGAAATGCTCACCTAGATAAAGAAAGAGGCAAATCCTTGACAACAGTGGCAAGACATTTCCTGAACAAACATGGTGGCAAATCACAAATCAAATATAGTATCCTCCAAAAAGTAGATTGTGGTATTTGAAAAGGTAACTTTGAGAAGGGATTATTAAAAATGGAAACCAGATGTATTACCATGCTTAACAGAGTAAAGAATGAGAATTACAACTTTAAAGCATATCTCTAGACAGTATCCACAGGTGGTCAAATTATGAGAACTTGGGCATTACTGCCCCTTGAAGAGGAATTAAGAATATTGGCACTTTGGCAATGAGCAACGCAGCACTTAGAAAAAAAATAAGAGGTGAAAAAAATTACGAGATAAGCGGCGGAACAAAAACAGTAAAAAAATAAAGAAATACACACTATAAAATATAACAAAGGTCACTTACAGCATGGGGAACCAGGCAGGACGTCTGGAAGTGAGTTGGAACTGCAATTTAGATTGATTTAGCCGAGTTACAAAGATCGAAAATCGGCTAAGCGAGAAAAAAATGGCCGCCCAAAAAAATGAAAACGAGGCTATACTACTACGAACTGCGTAAAACACAGCCACAGACGTATGTCTTTGAAAAACAACGAGATAAAGGATGCGGATTAACAGCGCAATGAGTAAAAAGACAGTAGCGAGTACATTTTACGAAACACAATTACAGATTTACGCATTAACACAGATTTAACGACTTTGTCTCGCGCAACATCGGATTTCCCGCCTAAACCAACGCATTTGATGTGAAATATAAGTTGCAAGTTACAAAAAAAAATTGTATTTATTTTAAGAAAAAAAAAAATGTAGCGTCATGTTGTGTGGCAAACAAATTTCATTGCATTTCATTTTTAGTGACCGTCATTTGACCATTTGACCATATTTACTGTTAAACCGTAGTACTTTAGCGGGCTGAGCGATGAGCGCCGCAGGCGATCATTGCCCGGCTCGCCTCGTGCAGCGAGGCGAGCCGTTAAACCGTAGTACTTTGGCAATGAGCGCCGCAGGGCTGAGCGATGAGCGCCGCAGGCGATCATTGCCCGGCGAGCCGTTAAACCGTAGTACTTTGGCAATGAGCGCCGCAGAAAAAATGCCGCACGAACAAAACAAAAACCAGGCGACAGCACTATAACCACGGAAAACACGTACCGATAATCCGCTAAGACGCATACCACACATTAGCCGCCATTTTAGGATAATGCGGAAGTACACAGCTACGTTAACGGTTTCGGATCGCGCACGCACACTATTACACTGCACACGTTCATCACGCTTACACAGTACCTCCACACCACTAATGCTGCTGCAACATCAACACAGATTGCCAGCTCTTCAACACAATGCATAAAAATACGTAAATTAATTTATTAATTTGATTTCTATATTTCAGTAGTACACAGAAAACAACATTAGCTACCTTACAATTCCATATGTATATTAATAACTAAACAACTTTTAAAACATACACATCTGTTTGCCGTCATTTTTTGACGGGCAATACGCTAGTTAAATTATAAAGCATAAGACACATGCCTAATTGGTTTATTTTTAGACACACTATCATAGTGCTTGGCTTTCTATATGGGAAGTAAAGTGGTAGATCTAAATGACAGTATAATTTGGATAAGATTCTGCCCTTGGATTTTTATCTATATCTCTGAACATAATACATTGATTTACTAGAATGTAGGGCTCAACGTAAAGTTTTCCTTTCAAGAAATAAAATAAAATAATGTATGACTTCATATAAGCCCATGCCATCTAAAGGAATCTATCTAGGATGACATTATGCCTTGTGATATATTGGTTGTAATATAGGCAGTGAGATGGTGAATCAGTGCCTCTTATCTGAGGGGAGAATCACATGATACATGATACATGATATATGATTATATATGCAATAATTTGGTAATAGTAAATAAATAATTTTAGATGTAACTGGTAGAGATAAATAAGATTGTAGTATCTTGAATGTTATTGGTTAAAATTATATACATATAATATATATATATATATACAATGTTAAAGTGATATCTTTTTAAACAAATAAGTCCTTTTTAGGCCACTATAACTCATATATGGATTGTCTGCCTATTACTGCACTTTATATATAATGATGAATTTTGTAACATCAGGGCTTATCATTCAGAAAATTTAATAATCTATACAGTTTAATTGAGTATCATGATATAGTTAATAATTCAAGAGAGTGAAATGCTAAGTAACACACTAAACGCATTGTTAATTGAGAGATGCTTATTTACTGGCTTTGTGTCTCATTGTATGTATTGAGAGGAACAGTCATCCTGTTTTCTGTTCTTCTTATTCCCAGCAATTTGGAATTCCATATCAAGCGCCATTTGAATGATTTCTAAGAAGTAAAAAGAAAAATATATGAAAGGGTTAAACAAGTACCTGATACTTACCCTATATAAAGATCCTCCTTTCCTTCAACAACATGGCCTTGGGAAGAATCTGAATGCGAAAAGTGCGCTGCAGGTCCTGGGGGGTTGAGACTGTCCCCTGTTGATGACGTAGGATGCCGAATGAGACTGTGGTGATATCATGAAGTTATGTATTGTATCTATTCAACTTTATTATATATTGCTTTGACATTTTACAACTTTGTTGCACTTATCCAACTTTATTGCATATTGATATTGTATAACTGAATTTGCATTCACACTATTACAGTATACTGGAAGGATAATAGATGTCATTCTTATCTTTAGGAGGTGAGTGTAGAATCTATGAAGGGGTAATCTGTGGATCCCCTGATCTCCATTGGTCGCCCTTTGCCCTAGGGTTGCTGGTATGGTGTCAAGCATGATACCACAAGCCTTCATTAAGTCCGTCCACCCACAACCATAGAGACTCTCCTTCTCTCTCCTCCTCCCCCCTCTCCCCCTATATCCTTCTCTCTCCCCTTCTTAGCCCATTAAAGGACAGACAGCTTGGCTCCAGCCACTGGATTATGTACATAAGCACCTCCGTTGTATTGTTTGCCAGATAAAGTTAATCACACATTATACATTTTAAATATTCTGGAAATTGGTCTCTTTCTGGAAGTCTTACCTTTCCTTTCTGACAACAACTAATAAACTCATGATCTCTTGGTCTTTCCTGTTGTAAATGATAAGCCCAGCAAAACTGTGAAACAACATTCAACAAACCACAATTGTGAGGCCCTATTGATATACCTGTAAATAATTAACTTTCCTGCAAACATATATCATTATTACTATCTTTTTCATATTGTTTACATGCATCTTTATTGTTTACATGCATCTTTATTATTTCCATTTTCCAGTTAAGCGATTTTTTTGTGTTCTTCAATGTTTTTGTTGATATCCGATATTGTAATCTGTAATTGTAAAGTATAATAATTTGTTTAAAAGGGTGAAAAGCGTTTGATAAGATTTGGGGGTTTTCTTTTTCATTTACATGTGAACCTTCATGGTTTTATTTGTATCATTTTATATGTTGGCTATTTTTATGGGGATATTGTGTCCCAAATAATTAATAATTCCTAAACTTGGACTATACAGAGTGTTATATATACTCGTTGATTATAATTTTTCCAAGACCCCTGGGCAAGTTGGATAGTGACCACACGTCCTATTTATATCCTGGCCTAGAGTTAATGTGCTATTCTCTGTAGTGCGCCTATGAGCCACTACAGAATTCTCTAATAAGGAAGATCAAGGTGCCCATCTGACCAAGTCTGTGCCTGAGGATTGGGTTTATTTATAACCAGGGACTACCTTGGGGAGCTTACTACATAACTCATAGATTTGAGGTTATAACACATGAGTTGATAGTCTTCATACATAATGATATTCCTTGTATCATCTCATATTGCACTAGGAGGTGGTGCGCTTTCTCTCTCCTTCCCTTCTTTTTTTGATCAGTTATTTGGACACGGCAGGAATGGTGTCCTCAGAAGAAGCCGCACCTCTCCAGTGATTTTTGTGGAGTCTTCAGTCGGAACTGTATTCCCCATATGAACTGTATATATCCCCTAGAGGAGTGGTGTGCATGAGGAACTTGCACTATTTTATTGGATATATATATTGCCTTGAGAAAAATCTCTTTGGAGTGAGTACAAGCGCGTCTACAAATAACTCTACACTTAGGATTGTTTAACTCCTTCCCATCCCTCCCCTCCTCCTTCCCCCTATGGAATTACATCCCTTTCTCCCCTCTTGATTCTTTCCAGCATCACCTCCTGCCGCTAATACTTCCCCCGCAGCGTCTCTTATGCCATTTACCGGTATATGCTAATGACAAGGACGTCACAGAGTCACGTCGTTAGCATATACCGGTGAATGGCATATGACACACTGCGGGGGAAGTACTAGCAGCAGGAGCTGATGCTGGTAAGAATCAAGAGGGGAGAAAGGGATGTAATTACATAGGAAGGAAGGAGGAGGATGGGAAGGAGGAGGGGGGATGGGAAGGAGGAGGATGAAGGAGGCTGGGAAGGAGGAGGATAGGAAGAAGGTGGATGTGAAGGAGGATGGGAAGGAGGAGGATGGGAAGGAGGAGGATGTTCATTAGCATATACAGGTTCTGGTGATCTCAAACCTCACTACACCGGAGAACATCCTCCTTTTTCCCATCCTCCTTCCTCCTCCTCCTTCCCATCCCTCCCCTCCTCCTTCCCATCCTCCTCCTTCCCCCCTATGGAATTACATCCCTTTCTCCCCTCTTGATTCTTTCCAGCATCATCTCCTGCTGCTAATACTTCCACCGCAGCATCTCTTATGACATTTATCAGTAGCTGCTGCATTTCCCACCCTCGGCTTATACTCGAGTCAATACGTTTTCCAAGTTTTTTGTGGTAAAATTAGGTGCCTCGCCTTTTACTCGGGTCGGCTTATACTCGAGTATATACGGTAGTTAAGACATCCAATCTCAAACTTTTAAATGAGTAATATCAGCAGCATATTTCTTATAATGATTATTTTTTTATGAATATACTTTAATTGCAGCACAATACACAACATTCATTTATGTTTTTTACAATTAATAATCTATATACGTGTTAATTAACTTGCTATAACTATTTGCAATATTGTAAATTTTAAATTATGAAATCAATGATATCATTTTTGCACAGATAATTATACTGTGCCTCTTCTATGTAAGTAGATGAGTGGAAAATCCTGCAAAGCTGACAGTTTGTCTTCACAAAAGCCCACAGCTGAATAATTTCTGTAACACTGTGTTCAGCAAGTGTCTGTTGAAAATGACAGTGAGCTGAAAGTTGTAAAGTGAAAAGATAATAATGATAATTATTTTTTGTAATAATTTTCATTTTTTTTAAATGTATCTATAAAAATTTTTTTTGTACTTTCAACTATATCCTTGATGAATTTGTGTACATTTCTATATTTATTTTTTATCCCAAAATAATTTACTTTCTTCTAAATATTTGTATGTGTTGTTAATACAAATATTTTTGATATTTTAAATACATTTTAATATTTTGAATAATGATTTTTTTTTTTAAATTAATAAATAAATGAATTAATAATTAATAATACTTTACCTATTATCTGTAATATGCAGAATTCCAAATCCTAAGAAGCTAACGATCTCTCTTCAGAAATTACGCCAGCAAATAAATGTCCAGTCACACTGTTCATCACCTGATGAGAAAGGGAGAAAGATCTGGAAATTGTCCAGTATATATAGCCGCATTCATAAGACAAAACCGTTGGTTTAAGTGCGAAATGCAATGTGCATGCTCTATTTTGTATCTTAGACTCAATTTGCGAGTCTCAGGACGTTGGAATGCATGACAAATGTATGGGGGGGGGGGGAATTTAACAAGAGGAAGTTACAGTATGATTAGTTATAATAACAGAGATAGATTCATACTAATATTAATAATTATAATGAGGAAGACAATAATGAGTATAGTGATGGCTCCTTCATTGTCTGTGAACAACTCCACTGAAGTATTTTCAGTGGTTTTCAGTTAGCAGGAGAGCAAGTGTCAGTTACTGTTAATATGTTTTCTCCAGTTGTTGTGCAAATTGTTTATTGGTTTTCAGTTAGCTGGAGAGTAAGGTACTGTTAAAATGACTTCTCCGGTTGATGTGTATATATGTAAATTATACCATATATGGAATTACCAATGTGACACAGAAATAAAGATGAGATTCTGGGTTGTTGTTGTTCAATCGTTCAGTATTGTTCAACTATCCGTGACCATATGGACTGCAGCACACCAGGTACATCCTGTATCTGGGTGTGCTAATCCATAAAGTTTGCATGGTAAAGATACTGGAGTGAGTTGCCTGATTATTTTCCAGTAGAGTACAATTTGCCTGACCTCTCTGCTAATTGATATATAGTGTAGACCAATTACATTAAATATAGAACATTTGGGATGGTTTTCTCCTCTGTTCTAATATGTTGCAGGAAAGGGAGGGACAGTGAGCCTTATGAATATGTCAACTGCCACATTATGCTTTTGTTCCCTTTGATGTTAAGGTAAGTTTGATAACAAAAGACAATTAACAGGTTCTCAACTGATTATTTTATGTCAAAGCTGGTAAGCACAGCTATAGGCCTTTTCTCTTAACTCATTGGTAAGACAAAGGCAGATCAAACACACTTTTTTCCAATGTATTAAATTTATGCAATTTAAAAAACAAACAAGCAGCATAATCTGTAGACAATTCATCATTGCAAGCATTATTAGTGCAATTACATTGCAAATTACACGACTTATATTGCATACTAATTCTCCTTTATTATAATTATTATTATTAACTTTTATTTGTAACACGCCAACATATTCCGTAGCGCTATACAGGGGATAAGCACAAAAAAAGAATACAACGTTAACAAACTGCAGAGCCCTGTTTTGAGCTTAGAATCTTTGTAGAAAGTGTTATTTTCCAAAGCACTCTACAGGATTGGAAACTCGATACTTACAATCTAAAGGGAATGGAAAAGGCAGAAACCTGGGGAGGAACAGATAGGGAATAGAAAGGGTGAGGAAGAAAGTGAAAGTTTATTTAAGGTAGAAAGGTATCTGACATTGTGAGGTGAATGGCTCTAGTGTCCCTAGTGGTCAGATAATGTAACCTGCTAGTGAAAATGTCAGATCAGTCCCTGGGTTAGGAGATACAGTGCCTTGCAAAAGTATTCACTCCCTTGGCATTTTTCATGTTTTGTTGCCTCACAACCTGGAATTAACATGGATTGTTTGAGGATTTGCATCATTTAATTTACAGAACATACCCACAACTTTGAAGATGTTTTTTTTTTATTATTATTATTGTGAAGCAAACAACAAATAGGACAAAATAACAGAAAAAGTATTCATCCCCTAAAGTCAATACTTTGTAGAGCCACCTTTTGCGGCAATTACAGCTCCAAGTCACCTTGGATAAGTCTCTATGAGCTTGTCATATCTTACCACTAGGATTTTTGCCCATTCCGCCTTGCAAAATTGCTCTAGCTCCTTCAGGTTGGATGGTTTGCTCTTGTGAACAGCAATCTTTAAGTCTGACCACAGATTTTTTAATGGATTGAGGTCTGGGTTTTGACTGGGCCATTCCAACACATGTACTTGTTTCCCCTTAAACCACTCAAGTGTTGCTTAACAGTGTGTTTGGGGTCATTGTCCTGCTGGAAGGTGAACCTCCGTCCTAGCCTCAAATCGCCCACAGAGTGGTACAGGTTTTGCTCAAGAATATCTGTGTATTTAGCATCATCCATCTTTCCCTCAACTCTGACCAGTTTCCCAGTCCCGGCTGTTGAAAAACATCCCCACAGCATGATCCTGCCACTACCATCATGTTCCACTGTGGGGATGGTGTTCTTCGGGTGATGTGATGTGTTGGGTTTGCACCAGACATAGCGTTTTCTTTGATGGGCGAAAAGTAAAATTTTAGTCTAATCAGACAAGAGCATCTTCCTCCACACATTTTGGGAGTCTGCAACATGCCTTTTTGAAACTCAAAACCTGCCATTTTGTTTTTTGCTGAAAGTAATGGCTTTCTTCTGGCCACTCTGCCATAAAGCCCAAATCTATGGAGCGTACGGCTTATTGTCATCCTATGTACAGATACTCCAGTTTGTGCCTTGGAACTCTGCAGCTCCTCCAGGGTTATTACCTTAAGTCTCTGTGCTGCCTCTCTGATTAATGCCCTCCTTGCCCTCCTTGATGGCCGCCGTCTCTTGGCAGGTTTGCTGTGCCATGTTCTTTCCATTTGGTTATGATAGATGTGATGGTGCTCCTGGGGATCATCAAAGATTTGGATACTGTTTTATAACTTAACCCTGACTTGTACTTCTCCACAACATTGCCCCTTACTTGTTTGGAGAGTTCCTTGGTCTTCATGGCAGTGTTTAGTTAGTGGTGCCTCTTGCTTAGGTGTTGCAGCCTCTGGGGCCTTTCAAAAAAGGTGTGTATATGTAATGACAGATCATGTGAAACTTAGGGCCTCATTCAATTGCAATTTTGCCAATTGAATAGGGCTCTATATAAGCACAAAGCATATTTGTTTTACAGAAGTTTTTAGTTAGTGAGCTTCTATCTAAAGGCAAGGTCTTCACTAACTAAAAACTTCTGTAAAAAAATATGCTCTGTGTTTATATAGAGCCCTATTCAATTGGCCAAATTGCAATTGAATGAGGCCCTTAGATTGCACACAGGTGGACATCAATTCACTAACTATGTGACTTCTGAAGGTAAGAGGTTGCACCAGAGCTTTTTATGGGCTTCATAATAAAGGGGGTGAATACATAATGCACAAGCCAATTTTCTGTTTTCTATTTCTAAAAAATAGTTTTATGTATATATTTTTCTCATTTCACTTCACCAACTTAGACTATTGTGTTCTGATCCATCACATAAAATTCAGATTAACAAAACATTGAACTTAATGCTGTAATGTAAAAAAATAGGTAAAAAGTCAAGGTGGGTGAATACTTTTGCAAGGCACTGTATATCTCCAGAAGCCAGAAGGAGAAAGAGAGGGGGAGATGGGAAAGGGACTTGCAGAAGTGTTTCTGCTTATGAGCTTTAGTAGAGGGAGGAGATAGTGAATGGAGAAAGGAGAGTAGCTCATGGAAACATAAAAGAGGAGTGGAGAGCATGTTAGGCGGTTATGTTGGAGACACGATGTGAAAAACTTGAAAGGAAGAGCTTGAGGAAAAGGCAGGAGGTTAAGAGGAAAGAGAAGGCACAAGGAAACATTGTGTAAATGTGTAATTAGAAATAGTTAGCAGGTGTTCCTAATTGATCAGTTAAAAGTAATTTGAGTGACTCAATAAATTAAGAGCAAACATCATTTATAAAACAAAACATACTTGGATCTGCCCAATTTCAACAAAATAAACATTTTAAAAAAGAAAATACTTAATAATCAATCATATAAAGTAACCTCAAAAAATGCCGTTTTTTTAGAGCTAATTTTCCTCAATTAATATAATTTGGTTTCCTAAATGAAGAGAAAAACTTTTTAAATATTTAAAACATGTTTTTACATTTGTGATAGGACGACAATGGCCATTAAAAATTGCAGAAGTGCAACTAGTACTATAACAACAATAGATAAAATAATGGAAAAATATGCTATATAAAAGTGTCATTCTAAAATTCACTAAATCTCTCTTAACAAATAACAAATAAGACACCTGTGTGACACTTGTAACCATAAGAGCTCAACTCAGTCACTGGAAAAATAAATTCTCTCATATTGTAATCTATTAAATAAATATCTTGTGTATTGGTAACGCATGCTAGCTATTACAAAGAATTGATCTTTTATTGAAGGGAATACCTGTATTATTATAATATTGAAATGTTATAGGGCCAGTTAACTCAGACAATTTGGACAACACCAGTGGAAATATCTCATGAAGGCAGGTTGAAATACTTTTTGAAATATGTGCCTTTTTGACAAAGATCTCATCTCATCTTAACAAATTTCAGAATTTGGGTTTGTTTACATCTCACAGGCTGCCTCCTCTCTGCCTCACAGCACAGAGAGTTCCTCCTCCTGGTGGAAGTGACTTCCACCAATCAGGATGGAGGGGTGTGGGTGCATTAAAGTCAATGGGAATTAATTTGAGTGACTGGGGGTGTGTGTCTGACACCATAGAGGCTGGATCTCTTTGACTGCAGCAGCATGAGTCAGACAAGTGATCACTCTCAGAAAATGGCCCATTAACTAAAGTGAGAACCTGCAACTCATGAGCTGAGACTACTTCAAACATTTTGCTATCACAAGGAAGCTGTTTCAGATTGACCTTTCCAGATTTAAATTGTGGCTCCATAAAATAACATAGGAACTGCACATTGGAGAATCACTCTTTTTGTCTATCTCTCTTTCTCTCTTCCTCTCTCTCTCTCTCCTCCATGCATGCAGCTCTCTGCCTCGGGCGGCAGGTTGTGCTCTCAGCTATCAGCACAACAGGGGGAGTATCGGATTGGCTGATATTTCCATAGACATACAGCACAACGGCCGTTACGCTACAGCAATTGGTTGTCCCACACAAACCTTTCTACTTGGGTGGGGAACAGCCACAAAATGTAAAAAGACCCATCAAAAATGCAATTCTTTGAAAACTCACACATGGATTTCTGGATCAAAACCAACCTCCTCTGCAACATGATGTAGAGCAACTTATGAGAGCTAGATGGCCCTTTAAAAATGTTTTACTACTTTGCCAAATTTGGCCATGTATCTGTAATATATGTATTTTCTAGCATTCAATTTCTTTTGTATGCTTGGTGTCTTAAATCTCAATCATCTCATGCTTTTTGATATATAACATTTGAATGCTGGATTGATGTGATGATTGCTTTTTTTTATTTATTTTTATTCAACTGAGACCCTAGATTACATTAATAAATGAATGCACTAATACATGAATAAAATAAACACCTATTTATTTGCACCATGAAAAGGTACATCTGATACCTACAGCTGCATATCCTGTGAAGTTGAAGCTATTTAGACTTTCTTTGAGAGATTTTCACTTGATGATGTACTGTTTGGGAGAAACTGTCAGTTGTTGAAATAACTATATTTTTTCTCATTGTCTTTGTAATTTGCTAAATTTCTCAGCAGTGTCTATTTTTCTTGATCAAGGCTACATTGCTGCTTATAAAATGAAAATATTTTGTAAGATAGCTCAGTAAAAACATGTACATTAAATCTAATTATTTGTTCAAAACATAATTATTTGGGTGAAATCTGGGAAATGTTTTTTTAAATCATTCCAGTAATTTATACATATTCTTTCGAAACCTATGACATTTGTTGGTAGTTGAACATTTGTTATACTCTTTTTTTGATAGATAATAAAAGAACAAACATAAAATATATTGTATATTTGTTGTTGTTCAGTCCTTCAGTTGTGTCCGACTTTCAGTGACCATATGGACGCAGCACTCCTGGCACATATGTCTGTGTTTCTGTTTGTGCTTATCCTTATGGATCCAAATATACTGGAGCGGGTTGCCAGTTCCTTCTCCAGTGTAATGTAATTTATCTGAGCTCTCTTCTATGACCTGCCAATCTTGGGTGACCCTACATGGTATTGCTCACACCTTTACTGAGGTACACAAGCCCCTTCACCATGACAAGGTACTGATCCAGAAGGGATACAAATTGTATATAGTACTATATAAATGACATCAATACAATACCAACTGCCTTGTTCTAATGGAAACTACCTGCTGATTCAACAAAAGTTTATTTTCAAATAATTACCAAGTTTTTTCATTTTAATGCAGCCTTAAACTTCTATACAGATAAATTGAACTGCACCATGAGCATTTAGAACCAATATGATGTACTAAGTGGTTACACTGCGGGGTGGTTCATAGATCTAAATATTCCTTTAGCCAATTCATATTTTAATTCTACCGAAAAAAAGGTTAAAATGGCTGTGTTTTGCTTGTTGATGAAAATCAAGCAGCTGGGCAAAGATTAATAATTTTAATTTTCTCCAGAAGATAATTGATTCATTTTAATTAATTGAATAGACCACACTATCCATCTCTCGGTTGAAAAATTGATATAGTTATTCTAATTAGAATTTAAGGCAAAATTGATAGTGTTTTTAAATGTCTTTTCATGGCTGCTACACACTTCTAGTAATGATGCCACTGCGAATAATGTGATAGTTATTAGTGTTTTTTTTATATAATCAACATTTAATTCCTGCAGAAAAGATTTGAGCATTCATAATTACAGATGGAAGCACTCTTCTGACTCATGAATTTGAATTAATATAATATCTAGAAAAAGATTATTTAGGATATTAAGATTTTATTTTACTGTTTACACTTACTTGATCATAGCTGTGTTTTTAACTCTTTTGGGTGTGTTTTGCATTTTTGTTACATCTAGAATGCCAATGCTGGTAAACACACCTACAGGCATTTTCAGCTTTTCGTTTGAGAGGTCAAGGCATACTTGCAGTTGCTTTAAGGTTGGAGATCAAGAGGATACTGGCAAGAGTAGTTGGAGTCACATTTAGGGTCATAAAGAGAGCATTCAATCACTTGGAGTGTACCCAATATACATAATACTATCACACAGGCAAGTGTGGCTAGAAAAGGCTTGTTTACAAAAGCGGCAGGCTAATCATTATGGATAAAGGGCCTCTGTGGACCCATTTTTTCTCCATGGTCTTTTGAATAATTACATTAAAAAAAAGTAAAATAGTTGTTTAAGAAACAAAAAAAAAAAAGTTTACAGGTTTATCTTTTATTTGTAATTTGTGTAGTCTTTTATTCCATTCCTGAGATAATTCTTCCTGCTACTTTTTTTCTGGCTGGTTTATCTTTTGAAATACATTCGATTTCCAATAGTCCTGCTAAACGCATTTACAGTATTAGCTGCCATATTTCTATTGTTATGCTAAAAGGCTCTAGTGGGTAGGCAATTAAATCCCCAAAGGGGCCACATAAGAAACTGGGACTGTTGTGGAGGGCCGAACCATAGGCTGAACTTAATTATGCTCAATATTAATTTTATAGCTTTATTAAAAGCAGTAAATTATATACTTTTGATAAGCTGCTACTGGTAAGAATAGATATTACGAGTTATGCAATTTTCATAACAAACTTTTAATCTTCACAATAACAATACCGAAAATGTGTATGTTTTGTAGTATGTTAAAGACCAGATATTAATTAATTATATTCAAAAGGCAATTGAAAACTAGGCATGATACCAAAAAAAACAGAGTCCTCTGGTAATTTTCTCATTATTATAGTTTATTTAGAAAAAATGTGGATTAGTAGCAAAAACAAACCCAAAATGGCTGCCACCGTCACACTGACTGCCGACTACTGATCTACTGTCAGAAATATATCTAGACACAGCCTTTTATACTTGTTTACATAAGACAATAATAATAATAATAATAATACCCTTAAACACCCCAACACCTGTGAAAATGCCTTTAAAAAGACATTAGCATCTAATCTGGGCCATTTAAGCCCAGAAAAACTCATTAGAAAAAGTTAGCATTTTTTTTTTTGCAGTCTCGAACACCGGATAGTGCCAGATAGTGCCGGTTATGCCGGTTTAGCAGGAGTTTTTAAAAAATGGGGAATTGATGCCGGTGCCGGTTGCTTGAGAGTCCCGGTTAGTTCGGTGCCGGATAACTGGGATTCTACTGTATATGATATCCAATAAGAATATAACACATACTTTGGTAAAATCTGTGCATACATCTACTTTATATGATACACTTGTGCGCAGTAAATAACACTTATTAGATCTTGGGATGACCGAAAATACATATTTTTTATGTTTCAAAACCTGTGTACTGTCGGTAACTGAAATTGCTTAGTCATGGGTCATGTAGACTTATCTATTTCATACCTAATGCATTACACAATGGAAAATTACTGTTTCAGGGCTAAAATTCACGTGTCACAAAAGTGATGAAATATATACATACATATATATATATATATATATATATATATATATATACACACACACCAAATAATAATAATAATAATAATAATGTAAGACACTATATACAAGAAGAAAGTTTTTTTTATGTTTTAACCTGCAAAAGTCGGTTTGGTGACACTTAATCCCGCGACACTTAATCCCGCGACAGATAATCCCATTGACACTTAAGCGGAGAAGATTAATACTATTCCAAGTGAGTTAGGCAAGAAACTCTCTGATTTATATAGTGGGAGTTATGGTGGTTTTCTTAATTTCAGCCAATCTGGTCCGTGTTAGTTCTTCAACAATCAGAATTATTCATGCGATCAACGATCAGAATTATTCATGCGATCATACTATTGTATAAGATTATTATTTATTTGATGGATTACTGTTGGTGAAATTGTTTGCGATATTAGCCTATCTGTGAGTATATATTGTGTCAGCGGGATGAAGTATCGGGGGATTAAGTGTCAATGGGATTAACTGTCACGGGATTAAATGTTGCGGGATTAAGTGTCGCGGGATTAAGTGTCCGTGCACCCAAAAGTCACTCTTTTAATGATTTTCCTGTTATTGTATTTTTGTATTGAGGAAGCAAAACAAAAACAGCAACTGGAACTGAATCCCTACATTGCTTATTATTGACAAGTCAATTTGTTTTGGATAAATCAGTTGAAATTAGCCTTAAGCATTAATGAGAAACCTAAATCTATTAATAATTGCAGATGATTGTTAAAAGGCGTCTAAGAGGAGATATGATTAACTTATATATATACATCCAGGGTCAGTATAAAGCTTTGTCAAGCAAACTTTTTGTGCCAAAATATTTCCAACTGACCCAAGGACATCCTTTGAGGTTAGAAGTAAAAAGATTCCACCTTAAAGAAAGAAAAGGGTTCTTCACAGTAAGGCTGGTTAATCTGTGGAATTCTCTACCAAAGCAGGTGGTGACAGCGGATTCGATAGATAACTTTAAAAGGGGACTGGATTTATTTTGAAACAAAAAGGGAATTCAGGGTTATCCTGGATAATTAAAGAGAGAGTATTGACCCAGGGACGAATCCGATCACCGATATCTGGGGTCAGGAAGGAATTATTATTTTTTCCCTTTGAGACAATTGTTTCACTTGCAATTTTTTTTTCTGTTTGCCTTCCTCTGGATTAATTAATAATAAAAAAAAAAATTTTTTTTTTTTAAATAGTTGATTAATAAATAACAACTAATTAATTAATAACTAATCTGCATATTGCAGATCAGAGAAGATCTTAAAAGGTTGAACTTGATGTACTGAAAGTATTCAACCTTAATTACTATGGGCCTCATTCTATTAGCGGCCGTAAATCGGCCGTAAGGCTGCGATTCCTTGCGGGGGTTCTGTTAACTCGCGATTATATTATACGGCCCTGCAAGGATCTCATCTTACGGTCGGCCGCATATCTTGGAACCGGCCATAAGCGCTGAAATCTAAAAACGCAAAAATAAATTCAAGCCTGCACTGTACAGCTCTGTAAATGCTAGGGATCATATTGGGGGACATGAGGATTAAAAGTAACCCACTCTCAAGCTTGCACGTCAGCCCAAACCCGAGTTCAAATTAACTGTTTATTTTCCGGCTGCGGCGTGGGCGGGTCTGAAGTGCTCCAAGCACTCTGGACTTTTTACATGGATATTTTACGGATATTAAAAATAAAATAGTTTACGGATTTGAGTATCGTATAATTATGTGCTATTTTTTCTAACACCTAAAATCCCTTTATAGTCTTCTCAAAGTGCAGGATGGCTTTATTTGAGCTATTTTATGTGCTTAATTGGTGCTAGCGGGACCTTTTTCCTGCAAGTAAGCTGCTGCTCGTTTTTAGCCTTGCAGAGAGGTTTCCCGGAGCAATTGAATTGCAAATAGGAATTTCTTACGGCCGAAACTCTTGCGGACGTTTTAGATCAAAGGCTTTCCTCTGGCGCGAGCGGCCGCAAGAGATAGCAAGGCACCGGCCGCAAGCCTGCCGGAGCCCCCGGCCGTAAGGGAATAGAATAGCCGAATAGCTTGCGGCCGGTCCTTGCGGCCCCGCAACGGCTGCGGCCGCTAATAGAATGAGGCCCTATGTAATTATGTAACTTTAGACAACCCTCCCACTTCCAAAAAATGAAAAGAGAACATTACACAAACCCGCTACTACAAAAAATAACAAAGAGATCATTACACAACCCCCCACTACAAAAGAATAATTACACACCAGCAAAGAAAATACATACACATATATAAATAACATCACAATACAGCAATACATACATTACAAATATACCCCTAACTACACTACATGACCCCCTATCTATAAAACATTACCCCATCTCTACATTACCCCCTGTCTATACAAAATTACCCCCTATCTATACAACATTACCCCTATCTATAAAACATTACCCCCTACCCATACAGTACCCCTATCTACAAAACATTACCCCTATCTATACATTACCTCCTATCTATACATTACCCCTATCTATACATTACCCCTTATCTATAAAACATTACCCCAATCTATAAAACATTATCCTCTATCTATATATTACCCCCTATCTATAAAACATTACCCCCTGTCAATACAACATCACCACCTATCTGCTTTACATTTAAACCCCTAAATCTAACCTAAAATATAATACATAAGACCACTTACCTTGCCTAGATGTCCCTTCAGTGATGATTGGTTTCCTGCCGCAGGTCTCACCCCTAGAAAAAAAAGAAACATCAAATTAGTCAAAAATAAACACTACATAAAAAAACAATACACATTCTAAATATTAAACTTACATTTCCACCATGTCCCCATCCTTCTTCTTGTCTTCTCTGGCTGGGCCCCTGGAATTAATAAAACATTACATCAGTACACACATAAACACAACATAATACACAATAAACATAATACACATTAAACTTACCTTGTCGCAATGTCCCCGTCCTTGTTCTCTTCTGCCCCAGCTGGGTCCTTTAAAATCCAGCACTCTAAAAAAACTAAAAAAACTAACGGAGATCCTCCCTGGAGGAGCTCCCCGATGTGAATGAGGCCTCTAGCAATTTTTTGGTTAAAAAGATACGCAGTGGCGCCTTCTGATTGGCTGAAATGGCTGTCAATCAAATTTCAGCCAATCAAAAGATGCCAGGGTGTGAGCCAATCAGAATGGGATACACACCTATATTCCATTCGGATGGAACTGTCAATCAATTTTAAACCAATCAGAAGGCACTATTGCTTTCAGACAATCAGAATGGGATACACCCATGCTATTATCTTTTTCTAAAATGTTGCACCTCTGATCAGGAGAATTCAATTTTTTGAGTTATTTGAAACACTTCACTTCACTTCAATACTGATATAGCAATTCGTTTTTTTTTCCCCTCCAAAATACTCTGAGGAAAGGTATTAGATCAGCAGAAATATTATATCAGAGGAATTTATACTTACAAATTTATTTACTGTAAAGAATGCAGAAAAAAAAAATTAAAAAAAATTTTCAGCCATAGAGAACAATATAACAAAAAACGTCTAATTTCTATACATCTGCATTAAGACCACTCATAAAAAGATGGACTGTTTAATTAGAGTATTTTTCCATACATTTCCCTGACAAAACCTAAGTAGAAATGATTATCTCTTGATAAAAAAACGGAGATTGTAATATTGAGAAAAATAATCCTATTTTCATATCCAAGATTATTCTGTAAATTAGTCATATAAACCAGAAAACTATTTTGAAATTTTCATGCTACAAATTACTAAATCTTAAATAATTGAATCTTCTCATTCCTAAATAGAGGTCACATTTATAGTTGTCATAATTGCAAGTTTATTGGTAACGCTATGCAAAAAGTTACAGGCTCATCGCAAGACCCGAAAATTATGGGTTTGACAGGGCTGCAATGAGTGCCGAAGGCGCTAATCGCGAGACTCATAATGTAGAGTGGGGTAGAGATGATGTAAAGGGGGCTATTTCTCCCTTAATTATTTTTTGTGGCAAATAATTACTTGATTGAAATAAAAGTTACATTTTATCTTTATTCTAATTTACTGAATACAAAACATTTTACTTTGTTTCTCGTTCTTGTGGTTACATGGGCTGAAATATGTGTCAGTCATATTTCATCCAATCAGTTTTACAGATATCACTCTGTTTTTTTAGCATGGGAATTTTAATTGAACCACCTTTTCAGTCTGAAAATTCTGAATGGTTCAATTAAAATTGCAGGAGGGTGGCATCCATAAAACAATTCTGATTGGCTGTAATATGATTGACACATATTTCAGCCATTTAAAAGACACAAAAATTGCTTTTTAAGCAGAGAAAGTCTGGCAAAAGCCACTTCCAGTGCCATTAGTTTCTTTATTTTTTGTGATGTAGGTTTTTTTAATTTTCTATAGTGTTAAGGTGCCTCATGGCACATAGTGGGTTACATTAGCATACCATTACAGTCCTTAAGGACCCCCATGGTATAGGGCTACATTTACATGACCTCAATAGACCTCCATGGTTATTTGGATAAGTGGGGATTGAGGTGTTCTTCAGTGTAAATCGGGGTAAATGGGGGGACTTTGGGCTATCAGGAGGTATGGGTACTAGGGGGATCCACATTGCATCTTTAAAATCAACGGTAATGACTTGGAGGGAAATTTAAATGAGACAGGTCATCGTAACTTGACAGATTTGATTGATTTAGCCTTTTCAGCTGTGATTTCAAGGAGAACTGACACTAGAGTGATTGAGATAGGTAAGCTATGGTGTAACTTGCACCATAACTATAGATGCAAAAGATAGAAATGGGGCCCTTATTGTGTAATTATACTTGTAATTTACCTGAAAGAAATAAAACCCTAAACCCACCACAAAGGAACACTGTACTGCTTTTTGGGCAATGGCAATGGAAGAATAATGTGGGACCAATGTGGTACAAACATTTTATAAAGATTTTGTAAACTGATCTTAAAGTTTTTCCAATGGAAGCCTGACATAAATGCTTGATTTATCCCATTAATGTTAGAATCCCATAAGGAGCCATTCTATTTTGAAAGCATGTTATATCCCTGGATGTTTGGCAAAACATGATTCTCACTGTTAAGGAGGACTGGCAGGGGAAGAAATGTGGTTTGACCTAGCTGGTATATGAAGTAGCTTCAGGAGAATTTATCAATTTAAGATTAAAACAGTGACTGTTGCTTCTCGGCCTTTCGGCTAAGATCAAGTTTAGTATTTCCTCTGAAAGGGCACGTGAAGACCAGCCCCTATCAAGTAAGGTGGGGGGGGGGGGGTAAACCTTGGTCTCGCCATCGTTTTGGTAAGTCTGAATGCTCAGGGCTAGGGGAGAACTGCAGCCCTGAAATGTCACTGTGCACAGATTTTTCAAGCATTTTGGGCCTCCATTCAGGACCTTTTGGCTCGTGGGGGAACCCATATTTTTGATTTTTGCATCCAACCTACAGGTTGGGGAAGCACGGTCACGTGCACCTCAGAACTTAGTCGGAGGGTCAAATGAGAGCTTTCCTTCTGGCCTCACCTTATGCTAGATAGGGTATGTGGCAGGTACCCTATCTAGCAAACTTTAGATTTTTTGGGACACGTTTACCATGGCAAAATATATTTTGGACACTTTTGCACTCCACAACAGTGATGCTGAGGGTTTATACTAACCTTTGACAGTGTGGACTTTTGGCTGTGGACACCTTAGATGGACCTGGGTGGACTGTTGGAAGCAGTCCCCCTAGCGAAGATCCAGTCCACATTGGAGGGCTCTGGCCATGAGACACTGGAGAGAACCCCCCCCCCCCACCCATTCATAGAGTCGGGAGCGGGGGGAGAGAAAGGAACCTGGAAGGTCCAAGGAGTCCTTAAGGTGGGGGGACTTAAAGGCTTCACTGGAGCACAAGCACCAACAAAAAAAACATGATTGTACAAGCGCACTCACAAGAGAGCACATCTGGGCATTCAATAGAAAAAACAAAGCATATTTAGGAGAATGTAAAAGCATTTGGTTTGCTTTAGTGTACTATTTACTGTAATGATACATACATTTGATGATTACAACTTAATTTGTTTGAACAAAATAGTAATACTAACAGAGATGTTTCATTTACTTCATAAATTTTCATCTCTGTGTCTCTTACTATTTTTCAACTGGTCATGTTCTTTTTCTTTATTACTCAGGACTGCTAGTCCTTTATTGTTTGTTCCCTCCCAGGATTAGGAGTGGGGTCTACCAAAAAGTAAAGGTAGCGCTCTGACAGTGTTAGGCCTTTTCTTTTCATTGTTTTTTTTTATATGTTTTGTAACACTGGCAATTATTATAGTAAAATTGGAAAACATACTGAAGCCACCTGTATATTGTAAACCACTTTACAAATGTCAAAAACATGGCCATGAATAAAGATGGGAATGGATGTTTGCAATAATACTCATACACACAAATATATTCAATCTTATTTTGTTACCAAAGAAAATTACTATGGTGGTTCCAAGCCAACTGCCAAAGCAAGAGGGCGTGCCTCATAAGAGTTCTGTGTAAAGGCCTCAGAATAACCAAAATAGGAGTTGAACATCCCCCAAACTCCTGTAAAATAAAGCCTCAACAAACATAAAGATCCAGAAAACGTTTAAAAGCCATCCTGATACTTGAACTTCCAACCCAATGCCGGAACTTTCTAGTGAGGCAGATAGGCCTGACATCATTAGCAACTGCACCTCACATCACAAAGTGGAGACTGCTGCTATAACATCAGGAGGCTCTAAACAAAAACTCAGTGGACACCCAAAACACAAACCAGTGTGGAAAAAAACAGTATACCACAGAGCCACAGTATCACCTGACTCCAAAGCTGCTACCTGATTTTCCAAACCCAAATTAATATCTTCATCAGGAATAGGTAGGCCTTTTAACCCACAAGTCACACATTACATAATAAAATATAGAGAACACTGTCTTAGTACCCAAGAGATCAACACACATAGCTGTGCTAGACACCAGTTTAACTGCCATCAACCAGGCCAGAATCAGAGCTCTCAAACACCACTAGAATCTACAAATGGCATCGGCTGAAACTGGGGCTTTTATATGATGCAGAGCCTAAGTCAGTAAACCGATATAAAGTGAATATATCCTTTAAAATAGTGGAAAGATTACTTTATATAATGAAAGAGCCTGATGTTTAAATATAAATTAATCAGTAAATACCTTATAGACTATCAGAACCAAATCAAACTAAATCCTAAGGAACTTATATCCTTCGTTTTATCACTTAGTCAGAACTATGCATAATATATGTACCTTTCAAACTTGATCCAAGACCCTGCTGTTACCTCTCCCACCAAAGAGGTGAACTATTACACCTCATAACAGGTACACTTTGGATTATAATTTAAAAAAAATGGGATCTTAAAACCTAAACCCCCTCCAAAACAAATTCACTAAGAGAGTGATGAGCTAGGTACAATGTGGCCTATACATATAACGAATGGTTCAATATGAAGTGAAACTTTTCCAAGTAAGGGCTCCTTCAGAGTAAGAGAGAAAAACAAAAATAAAACAATTACCCGGGAAATGAAGGCTAACAAGCCAATTTAAGATAATCAAAAACCTAGAGACCAAGGCACTAAAGGAACGAAAAAGATAAAAAGCATCTAAAAGGTCATAAAATCCCTCCAAAGGCTTCCTTACTCTGCAAATACTCAGCAACTGTGAGATAAATCACGAAGAAAGCGAAGACTAGTATCTCCTCCAAAGGCACACCAGAATATTTCAACAATCAGATTCCTCAGTAACAAAGGGAGAACAAGTGAGTATTGATATAGATCATATAAGACCATGGCCAAATTTGAAACTTTGTTGAAAACTCAGCTTTGTCTGGCCTTAAAAGATATCAAAGAAGACCTATAGACAGAGAACACAGGAATTGGAAACCATCACGGTTCAAATAGTGACTACGCAAGAACATGACAGGTCAGGTATTACCGCCAACTCCTCTCTGTCTCTTGAGAACAAGCTCGAGGACCTCGAAAATTGGTCCAGGAGGAAAAACTTGTGCCTCAGAGGGGTGCCAAGGAGAGTCACTGATTTGCTCCCATACATTACCACCATCCTTCCAAATAATCCTGATCAAGTCCTTGAAATTGCGAGAGCCCATAGGGCACTAGGAGGATCAGCAAACTCGGAACAACCTAAGGTCATTATAATCTGCTTTCTACGTCAAAGCACTAGAGACTTACTCATTGCAGCTTCAAGGAAGTTGTCTAAATGTTGGGCCCTAATGAGGCACAGTTGTAAGTTTATGCTGATCTAACTCCTTCAAAACCTATGAAATGGAGGAAGATCAAATCCGTTTTGGAGATCTTGATTAAGTATAACATTTTCTACAGGTGAGGATTCCCTTACAGCTTACTTTTTCACTATAAGGTCCAGGCTTATGCTGTAAACTTATTGGAGGACTGCCAGAATCTGTTGTCCACCCTGCAATTAATGACTATGGCAACGCAGCCTATCCCTAGAAGAGATCACCCTTCCATACAATGGACAGATGTACACTTAAGTAAAAACCCAAAGAGAAATACATCTTCCCAGCATACTCCACCTTCGGAGGGAGGAGATAAATCTACAAAAAAAGGGGTGGACTAGATTATGCAACCCTCTACACAACAAGTAGATCCTTATAAGAGACAAAAGAATGACCTCAACCAACATAAGATAGAAAAAATTAGCTTTGCAGAGTTAAATATCTAAAGTTTTTTTGGCATTTCTGGGGACTTAAAACCTTTTGACTGATAAATCTGAAGGAGCCGTGCAAAAGCTAAATTAATACTAATTGCAAATGTATACCAATGTTTGTTGCTCTCTGAATTAGTGTAATTTGTTTTCGACTTTCTCATTCTAGAGATTCCTGGGAGAAATGAGTCCTCCCTTGACCCTAGCACCTCAGCTGCATACTTAATTGTTACATGAGAAATTTCCTTTAACGTTCTTTTATTGTTTATGATGTTTTGTTATCAGTTTTTTGTTCACTAACTTAAATATCTCTTTTCCACCTTGCCGATATAGTAGAAAAAATCTTCTTAAAATCGTCACAACTGACCTTCCCTCCGGTCGTCGCCCCCCTCCAGCCAAGGACGGGTAAGTGCACCCTCACATCAGCACATTCATCTACATTTAACAATGGGTAGTTCTGAATATGTGTGCCTAACGCATAAGGTTAAGGAATTTAACTCCCTTTTCAAACGGCGAACATAAACCAGCAGTCATTCTCATGCAAGAGACTCATTTTCAAAAAAACAATGTCCCCAAATTCCTACATAAACATTATCAGACCTTCTACACAATGAGAAGAGATTAAAGTGATGGAGGAAATTAGCAGGCTTGAATTAACCAACCAGAGGAATCCATCATACAAAATTAGACAACAAATTGAGAAAGTGAGGGTAGAATTAGACTTTTCTTTTTTAGAATTTTGGCAGAACGCACAGAAAAAGCCATGAGAAAGACCCAGCATAATATTTTTCTAAAGCAAACAAGCAGGACTCTATGCTGGCATGAAAATCTTAAAAAACATTTATCCAAATGAACACCTCTTCAGATATAGTTACTACAAGTCCAATGAAAATTTAAGATACCTTCACCAATTTTTATAAAAAATTATACTCCTTCTCAGGGGTGAAATCAAACTATCGTATGTAATACTTCTTGGATTCCTGCAATCTTCCTGCTCTGACAGTACAGAGTTGGAAACTCTGAACTCTAAACTTAGCCAAGAAGAAATAAAGAAAGGAATTCAAGGTATTAAAATAGGCAAGGCTCCGGGCCCTGATGGCTTCTCCAATATGTATTATAAAAAAATGTCTGGAATAACTAACCCCCCTTTTAGCAAAACTATATAACTCCGTAATTGAAAGGCAACAAATTCCCCGATAAATTAACCTTGCAGAAATAGTCCTATTCCCAAAATAAAACAGGGACCCCCCCGGAGGTGAAAAATTATAGGCCTATATCTTTACTAAATGGGGATATTAACATTTTGACCAAGATCATGGCTGACCGCATTACAAAATTCCTACCAAGCTTAATACACAAGGACCAAGTGGACTTCATTCCCCATAGACAGGCCAGAGATAATATTAGAAAGGTTATAAATATAATTCACCAGACCAAAATTTCTAAAACTCCAATGTGCTTACTGGCACTTGATATCAAAAAGTCATTTAATTCAATGGAATGGCCCCATCTCCAACCAGTCCTAGGCAAATTCGGATTCAGAGGTCAATTCACAAATTTGATCGAGACATACTATAAAAATCCCTTGACCCACCTAAAACTACCTGTCCAAAAAAGCCAACAATAAATATCTGCAGGGGCACAAGGCAAGGATGCCCTCTTCCACCCTACTCTTTGCTATGGCAATAGAGCCACTGACCCAGGCAATTAGAGAAGACGCTGAAATCACAGGGCTAATCATAGGTCATCACCATTTTAAAATTAGCCTCTTCGCAGATGATATACTGAGCACTTTGATGAATCCAACCTATTCTATACCAAAATGAATGCAAGCCCTACACGAATATGCTTTAATCTCAGGCTAGGTATTAATGAAGATAAAACAGAAGCATTAGCGATAAACCTACCAACACAGATTAAAGAATTATTGCAGGAGGGTTATCAGTTTCAATGGGCTAACAAATTTATTCAATATCTGGGCCTAAAAATTACTGCCAGTTTGGACAACTTATATAAAATATCTTTGTGAAGACATAACAAAATTGTCTAGATACCCTATTTCTTGGCTAGGGAGGATTAATTCATTTCAGATTAATACCCTCCGGAACTATTATATTTGTTCAAAACTCTCCCAGAACTCTAAAGGCTTTGAAAGATTTTCAGAGTAAGGTTTTTAGGTTAATTTACCAAGACAGACCTCAAAGAATCTGTAAAACTACTATGTTTAAACACAAACCTAGAGGGGGCTTGTCCGGCCCGGACCTGATAAAATACTATAGATTCTGCATACAATTCCCTGCTGGAAGTGGGCCATGAAACACTCCACCTTATTCTCCAGTCAGTCACATTTGACATCAGTAATCTCCCATCCGCGGGCCCCTAAAGGCCTGAGTAGGGAATTCATAATTTGGTGGAAGTCGAAGGGGTTAGATAGACTGGGCGCCTGGACGACCTTTCACTTTTGTTATAATTAAGGATAAACACAACCTCCCACTAAGCGAATGCTACAACTTCTGTAACTACAAACAAGATAACTTAGGCATACGAATACAGATTACTTTAATAGAAATTTAACAAATAAGAAAAAGACAGTAAGATATACTTAGATACTGTCGATATTAAAAATAATCACTGTGTAAGATTAGCTTATACAGTGATCATTTTTAAAAATGTGTATTTAATAAGTGTATCTCATAAAAATATGTAGTTGTATAAATCTTTATTTATAATATATAGATTGTGTTCATTAGCGATGTCGCGAACATAAAATTTTCGGTTCGCGAACCGCAAACGCGAACCGCCGCAAATGTTCGCGAACCGGCGAACATCGGCAAACCGCCATAGACTTCAATGGTCAGGCGAATTTTAAAACCCACAGGGACTCTTTCTGGCCACAATAGTGATGGGAAAGTTGTTTCAAGGGGTCTAACAACTGGACTTTGGCATGCCGGAGGGGGATCCATGGCAAAACTCCCACGGAAAATTACATAGTTGATACAGAGTCTGGTTTTAAGCCATAAAGGGCATAAATTACCTAACATTCCTAAATTGTTTGTAATAACGTGCTTTAAAACATCAGGTATGATGTTGTATCGATCAGGTAGTGTAAGGGTTACACCCGCTTCACAGTGACAGACCAAACTCCCCGTTTAACGCACCGCAAACAGTCCATTTGCACAACCGCAAACTCCCCATTTGCACAAGGTTGGATACCAAGCTAGCCATGTCCCGTTCCATGTCCTCACTGATGTCATTGAAGGTCTCTTCCTCCACCCAGCCACGTACAACACCAAGGGTCCCCGAAAGGTGACAACAAGCCCCCTGGGACGCCTGCTGTGTTTGGTCTTCCACCTCCTCAAAGCCACCTTCCTCCTCTGACTCCTCTTCTTCAGACTCCTCTCATGCATTGCCTCTCTCTGCATTATTATAAGGTGTGTTAAGTAGTACTACTCTTATCAGTTTAAAACCTGTTACAGCACATATCAGGGGGCGTGTATAAGGCCTGGATTTTTAGAACCGGGAGATGGAAAAAGATGCTTTGTTGGTCGTATCACTTCAATTTTGGGGCACTTTGAGACATTAGCTTCTTACGCTCAAACATGTCCTTTACAGGCACCTGACTATGGGCAAATGAGCAGGAACTGCTCAAGGCGAGAGACGCAGTGGCGGATGGTTGAGAGGGGGCAAGGAGGACAGCAGTGGTTAATGTGGCTGATGATGCTGGACCAGGAGGAGGATGGCGGCTTTGAGTTTGTGTGCTGCTTGTACTCATGTGTTGGTCTGGAGTCACCCAAACATTAGGTCTCAACTTGTAGAGGATAAGGGAACCAGACTACTCTAGACCTCATTCATCATTACCGGTTTTGACAGATTGGTACTATGCGTCCAAGCTACTGTGACAACAGATATGAGTGGCACTGTGCACTTGCAGAAGTTGGCAGAGTAGACGCTGTAGTTCTGACACACACGCTTGCAGACAACTAACTGCTATGCAATCTATTACAGTAAAAAACATGTTTTTTGTTTTAAATGTACACTACTGTTACACCAGATATGAGTTGTGTGTTAAGTAGTACTACTCCTATCAGTTTAATCCCTGTTATGTGCCTTTTTTGGGGGTTTGGTTGTTGAAGGCACAGTGCAGCACCAGAGGCCAGAAAAATTAGGCATGTACACATGCCTGAAAACTTAGGTATTGTTGATCTTGCAGCGAGCAGAGAAGAAGGTAGGCCTGATTCAACGCCCCAGCCCGCATACCCACACTCAGAGATTGAGGGGGGGACCTGAGAAGGCCACGGGTTGGAGATATAAAGGGGGGCCATCCCAAATAAGCACACAAGCGGGGACAAAGGTAGTGAAGGGGACATAGAGGCCCATGGACTGACGGTCGCCATCTTGGCAGGATAAGGGCCCAGCAATTAAGCCAAACTAACCCAGCACAGGCAGCTACTTGAGTCAAACGCTGTACAATTACACCTTAATAAAGCTGAAACATGCAGCAGCAGGGATTCTAAACGGCCACACGGGGACAAGGAGGCTAACAGCCCCCACAGTCTCTGCACCACTCTTTTTAACAGATAACCCAATGGGCTAACCAGGGACCTTGCCCACATAAAAAAACAAAATTGTATTGGAGGAATTATTAGTGTCTTTACCCCCCAAGAGAGGACATAATATACGGTATCTTTAGACTACCTGATGGCCAAACCTCCTTTAGCCCCAATGCTATCCAAGAAACATTTCAAACCTTTATCTAACTGGGGGTCTATAGAGTGACATTAGTACTGACCTTTATATGACTGGGGGTCTATAGAGGGACATTAGTACTGACCTTTATCTGACTGGGTGTTTAAAGAGGGACATTAGTAATGACCTTTATCTGACTGGGTGTCTATAGAGGGACATTAGTACTGACCTTTATCTGACTGGGGGTCTATAGGTGACATTAGTACTGACCTTTATCTGACTGGGTGTCTATAGAGTGACATTAGTACTGACCTTTATCTGACTGGGTGTCTATAGAGTGACATTAGTACTGACCTTTATCTGACTGGGTGTCTATAGAGTGACATTAGTACTGACCTTTATATGACTGGGGGTCTATAGGTGACATTAGTACTGACCTTTATCTGACTGGGTGTCTATAGAGTGACATTAGTACTGACCTTTATATGACTGGGTGTGAGGAATTGACTCTGCTGGGTTTTGAACCCTGGTCCCCAGGCTGCTATACCTCTTCCCTACCACTGCGCCAGCCTGCCTTTTGTGAATTCCATTGAGACCTTATAAGCTTGACTCTGCTAGCAATTTTATCAGTAACTAAGTCTCTTCAGCTGTGTCTGGTCAGGTGTCTGGTCCTTGGCCTATATAAGGCACTTCCTGTCAAATGTACCTTGCCAGATTATTGTTGGTTCCTGATCCCTTCAATAAAAACTTGTTCCTGTTTAACCTACAAGTTGCTGAACCGGATTATTGCTGACCTTGGCTACTGGTCTCCACAACTTTGTGATTCCTATATCATTACACTGGGGGTCTATAGGTGACATTAGTACTGAACTTTATCTGACTGGGTGTCTATAGAGGGACATTAGTACTGACCTTTATCTGTCTGGGGGTCTATAGGTGACATTAGTCCTGACCTCCTGCTGCTGTATTATTACTCCCATTACTCCCAGGCTTGCTACTATGAGATATAATAACCTTAGTTTTGTTTCCTTATCTGTTGGTAACATCAAAATATGATTATTAAATATTTCATATTCGTTTGTTTTTTTCTCTCCCAAAGTGTCCCACAGATGTGGCGTTTCTGCTCTGCATATGTTGGATTTGCACCGCTCAAAAAGTATGAAAAGAGATCCCCCCCCTTGAAGCCCATTAATGACATCATCAGTAAATTGTATGTAACAGATTCCAGTGTTTAGGGTTTATGACCCAATACTGCGATCATATCATTTATGACAAAAATCCGTATTTGTCGTATTATTCAGACGCGCGTGCATCTTTGTGTTACATTTCCTGATACTTTTATTATCTTGATCTTTATATATTTACTAGCAACTTGCCCGTCAAAAAATGGCGGCAATAAGATTGTGAGGCAGGTAATGGTTTGGACGAGACATTCATTTTGTTGGCGGTCGGATATCCTTTGGCGCTCATTGCGAGGCTGTTGGTTGTATTTTTTTTCTGATAGGCGCTTTTCCTGTTATTCTTTGGTCGGCGGTGATGTGTTTTTTGCGCTTATTGCAAGGCTTTGTGTGCTATGAGCAGCGTTGGCGCTCGTTGTGAGGCGTGCAGTGAATGGCTTTTATGTTTAATGTGATAATGTTTTTTTTGTGTATATGTATTTTTGTATGCTAATGAAATAATTACTAAATGAATATACTTTACCTATTTGTAAGTAATATATGCAGGAAGCATTGTGCTGAAGAGCTGACAATCTGTTTTCATGTTCCTGCAGCATACAATGTAGGTTTTCAGTGCTGTGGAGCTGCTGTGTAAGTGTCAGCAATGTGTGCAGTGTGTAGTGTAAATAGGCTGCGTGCGCGAGTGGAAGCCGTTAGGGTAGCTGGGTACTTCCGCATTGTGTAAGTTAGTGTTGTAAAATGGCGGGGAATGTGTATGTGGTAAGCGGGTGTGGATGATTTAGCGTCCTTGTTAATAGTGTATCTTTACCTCGTACGGCTTTTTAGGAAAATCTTTTTTAGTTAGCTCTTCAGGTTATTGATCACTGGATATATTACCGTAATTACAAATAGGTAAAGTATTTTAGTAATTAAGTAATTCATTCATTATTCTTAAAAAATATATATATAAAAAAAATACGCTTAATAGCATATTTTACACTGCGGTTACTTTACATACATTATCGCTTCGCACTTCCTAATACAATTGTTCATTCACAATAGTTATTATCGTGCATTTATTTAATAAGTATTAATTAGTAATGGAAAATAAAAATGTAGACTTTACACTACACTAAAATGTTTTACTTTTTACTCTGAAGTTATATATCTGGATTACTGCTCATTGGCTGCCAGCGATAGCACTCCCAAAGCAGTTACAAATCTAAATCACTTTATTATGCTCTGAGACCTGAATACATTTTTTGATTTACACTGCACAAAAAAAATTATATATTTAACACTGTACTTATATATCTGTCTTTGCGATGAGCGCCGAAGATTGATCGTTGCAAAGCACGAAACATGAAGGACACGAGGGAAGAGGCTCACAATGAGCGCCGAAGGTCCTCAGAGTACAAAAAGCATCACATTGTGTGGCAAACAGCATTGCCATGGCTTCAAACTTTTTTATTTATTATTATTGCCCCGTCATTTGTGCCAGGCAAGTCGCTAGTGATATAATATAACATAATGCAATACAATATTCTACAGTACACAGGTAACCCCCCCCCCCCAGATTTCTTATCGTATGTATGTATGCTAACAGGGGAGGGGAGAGGGGGAGGAAACACAGGGGAGAGGGAGAGGAAGACACAGGAGAGGGGAGAGGGGGAGGAAGACACAGTGGAGAGGGGGAGGAAGACACACGGCAGTGGGGGCAAGAGAAACAGGGTAAGGGAGAGGTGAGGGGAAAAGACACATGGGAAGGGGTAGAGACACAGGAGAGAGTGGGGGTAGAGACACAGGGGAGAGGTGAGGGGAAGAGACTAATGGGAGGGAGTGGTGAGGAGACACCGGGGAGAGGAAAGGGAGTAAAGACACAGAGGAGGGGGGAAGAAACACAGGGGAAGGGAGAGGGGGTAGAGACACAGGGGAGAGGGGCTAGAGACACAGGGGAGAAGGGGGAAGAGACACAGATGAGGGGGGAGAGACACAGGGGAGAGGGAAGGGGGGAAAGACACAGGGGAGGGGGGAAAGAAACACGGGAAGGGAGAGGGGGGTAGAGACACAGGGGAGTGGGGAGTGAAACAGGGAAGAGGGAAGGGGGAAAAGACACAGGAGAGGGGGGAAAGAAACACTGGGGAAGGGAGAGGGGGTAGAGACACAGGCAAGGGTGGGAGAGACACAGGGGAGAGGGGGGGAGAGAGACACATGGGAGGGAGTGGGGGGGGAGACACAGGGGAGAGGGGGGGAGAGAGACACATGGGAGGGAGTGGGGGGGGGAGACACAGGGGAGGTCTTCTGCTTTATTATTATTCTTATTATTATTACTATATAATGTGTAGATGTACCGGCTGGGCATGCTCTTTTGCATTATTATTCTTATTCTTATTATTACTATATAATGTGTAGATGTACCGGCTGGGCATGCTCTTCAATATTATTATTATTATTATTATTATTACTATATAATGTGTAGATGTACCAGCTGGGCATGCTCTTCTACATTATTATTATTATTATTATTACTATATAATGTGTAGATGTACCGGCTGGGCATGCTCTTGTGCATTATTATTATTATTAGTAGTATTTTACTAATAATAATAATAATAATGCACAAGAGCATGCCCAGCTGGTACATCTATACATTATATAATAATAATAATAATAATGCACAAGAGTCCTTCAGCACTGCACTGGACACTGAATAAACTTGCCTAGCTATGGTTTTCCCTATTGATGCAGTATCACCTACACTCTACCTCCTCTCAGTAAGACTGCAAGTTAGTTCTGATTCCAAAATGGCTGCTGTCCATGAGGTAGAAGGGTGTGGAAGGGAGTGTATGCTGCTGATTGGCTGTAATGTGTCTGCTGACTGTGACATGCAGGGTCAAAGTTTGCTCAATGATAAAGTATTGGGGGCGGGTCGAATCTCGCATATGTTCGCAGTTCGCCGCAAATGCGAACATGCTATGTTCGCCGGGAACAGTCCGCCGGCGAACTATTTGCGACATATCTAGTGTTCATCTAACCCCATCTTATGAGAACCCGTTCACTGAGAAACTTGAGGTGTGACTATCTATTCATACTGTAACAAAGGCTTATGCCTGAGTTTGTTTATGGGTAAACAAAAGAACAGTTGGGTGTGGTGGACTGTTTCATCTATCATATAGACAGCATAATAGGGGGTCTCTTGGCCTAGAGTGTTTATATGTAAACAATATGACATCTGTGTGTGTGAGATTCCCATCTATGGAGTTTTTATGGAGTTTGGGGGAAGGTGAGATCATTTCAGTGAGATGGTCAGTCACATATCAAGGGGGAGTGTCCAAGAAAGATATACAAAAGCCCAGAGAGTTTAGTGAGTCTAAGTCTAGAAGTCTAGGAGTGTGTGTGTGTCCATGAAGAGGTGTCCAGAAGAGCCATCCAGAGAAGTGCCCAGCTTAGCAGAAGCCATGCCGTGGTGTGACCTGAGGCCTAAACACATGGACTCTGAAGATATTGCTGACCTTTGGTGTAGTATCTAGTTATAATGTAGTATATTATTCATATAAGTATCTTTTTGTAAATATCGTTTTATCCCTACTCTCTATCTGTTTGTCCCATTGTGTAACCGTATATTGATTTATGCAAGATATATCCTTTTTAATTAACTTATTCATATGTTCGTTTATTGATTTGTCCAAAAGAACTTATTATTTGTAGAAATTATACATTAATTATTTAATTATTAGTTAATTTCTTATAACTGTTTTACCCTCAGATAGAAAAAGGAAAATGAAGAAAGTGAGGAATTACAAGTGGATTTACCTTAAAAAGTAAAGGCTGAGAAACTGCAGAGTGCACTAATTGTGCCCAGGTGAGAGGGGTGTGGCTTGACTGTTAAACTTGGATAAAAGGTTTGGGAGCTGGTTTGGGGTCTGTTTACAAGTGGATTTACCTTAAAAAGTAAAGGCTAATAAACTGCAGAGTGCACTAATTGTGCCCAAGTGAGAGGGGTGTGGCTTGACTGTTAAACTTGTATAAAAGGTTTGTGAGCTGGTTTGGGGTCTGTTTACAAGTGGATTTACCTTAAAAAGTAAAGGCTGATAAACTGCAGAGTGCACTAATTGTGCCCAGGTGAGAAGGCAGAAGTTAATAGAAACCGGAGAAGGGGAACTTGTGAGCTTGCGAACATTTTCAGTATCAAGTGCAATTCTAGTAAAAGCCTAGGAGTTTAAATAAAAGGAGGGCCTTCAAAGAAAAGGGAGGGCAGATTTATAGTGCAAAGGAGGAAAACTTTATATAAATATATTATATTATATTCTTTATTTTTCCCACTGAAATTTCGTAGACAATAATAATAATAATTATGAGTCAGTCCAGTGGCAACCTTATTCAGTGTACATCCTGTCATATGTATGCAATACTGGAACAGATGATCCAGGGTCCATACCTCTGTGAGAGGTGTGAGCATGTTACCTCTCTGGAAGCTCAGATTGGAGATCTGGAGAGGAGAATTGCAGCACTTAGTGATATTGCTCCACTGGAAAGGGGGTTGGTGCTCACTGAGCACAGTTTAGCTAAGCCTAGCATGGAGGGTGGAGCTGGGGCTAGTGAGGATGTCCAGGGAGGCAGCTGGGTTACAGTTACAAGGGGAAGCAGGGGGAACAGGAGCAGGCAGGCTAGTTCTGAGTTGGCAAACAACAACAGATTTGCCAGATTGAGTGAAACTGTTGGCGATGTCCATTGAGGATTGGCAATGCCAGATAGAGCTTTTCCCTCTAACAGCTGGGAGAACAGCTCTACTAGAGGAGAGGGAGGGCAGAATAGGCAGAGCAACAGACAGGTTTTGGTTGTAGGCGACTCTATTATTAGGAAGGTAGACATGGTGATTTGTCACCCAGATCCCAGCAATCGAACAGTTTGCTGTCTCCCGGGTGCTCGGGTTCGTCATGTTGTGGATCGGGTAGACAAATTATTGGGAGGGGCTGGAAATGAACCGGCGGTCTTGGTACATATTGGTACCAATGACAAAGTTAGTGGAAGATGGAGTGTCCTAAAGAATGATTTTAGAGAACTAGGTAATAAGCTGAAGGCAAGGACCTCCAAGGTAGTATTTTCTGAGATACTACCAGTGCCACGTGCTAGCCCAGGGAGGCAGAAGGAGATTAGGGAGGTTAATGCGTGGCTAAATATGTGGTGCACTAAGGAGGGGTTTGGCTTTTTAGAGCACTGGGCTGACTTCTCACTTCGGTTCAATCTCTACAGTAGGGATGGATTGCACCTTAATGATGAGGGAGCTTTTGTACTAGGGGATAGGATGGTAGAAAGGCTGGAGGAGTTTTTAAACTAGTAGGTGGGTGGGAGGGACTAGATATAAGTAATGGGGTAGAAAGTGTAGAGGGTATAAGGGATGAATTAACAACTCATAGGGGAGGAGATGGGGGGAGGGGTAGTATAGTCAATATGGAGGTAGTACTAAGTAATTCAAGTTCAGTGGCAGGCACTTCAGAACTACAGACTCATAACATAACGTGTATGCTTGCTAATGCCAGAAGCTTGCCAGGAAAAATGGGAAAGCTAGAATTATTAGTAATTAATGAAAAATGGGATTTAATAGGCATTACCGAAACGTGGCGGGATGAATCTCATGACTGGACTGTTAATCTGGATGGTTATAACCTATTTAGGAAAGATAGAGGCAATGGTAAACGAGGAGGAGGGATTTGTCTGTATGTTAAGCCTGAATTTAAGGCTATAGTCAGAGAAGATATTTATGGTGGACCTAGTGATAAAGTTGAATGTTTGTGGGTAGAGTTAAATAGCGGAGCAGCGAATTCCAAATGAATATTAGTAGGAGTATGCTATAAACCCCCAAATATAGCTGAAAGTGAGGAAATACAATTATTGTTACAGATTGGAAATGCAGCTAAGCACGGGCAAGTTCTAATAATGGGAGATTTTAATTACCCTGAAATAAACTGGATAAATGAGACCAGCAGTTCAGCTAAGGGGAGCAGGTTCATGAGTACACTCAGGGATCATTATTTGGCCCAGGTTATACAGGAGCCTACTAGAAATGAAGCTATCTTAGATTTACTCATTACAAATAATATTGATATTGTATCAAATGTTGAAATAGGGCAACCTTTGGGAAACAGTGATCACAACACAGTCTCATTTGAGATTGAATTAAAAAAACAACATTTTAAGGGGCCAACAAAAACTCTTAATTTTAAAAGGGCAGATTTTAACGGTCTAAGGGCAGCAATACAAAGTATAGACTGGGACAGAGAACTGATAGGTAAAAACACTGAACATAAATGGACAACATTTAAATCCTTACTAAATATACATACACATCAGCATATACCGTGTGGGAATAAAAGTAAAAGGAGTAAGTCACAACCCATGTGGCTTAACAATGATTTAAAGATCAAGATACGGAGTAAAAAACAGGCATTTAAATTATACAAACAAGAGGACACAGAGTCTGCTTTACGGGAATACAAGGAAATCAACAAGGCTTGCAAAAGCGCGATTAGACTGGCTAAAATAGAAAATGAAAAATTAATTGCAAAAGAGAGTAAGACTAACCCTAAAATATTTTTTAAGTATATTAATGGGAAGAAGGCGAGGAAGGAAGCTATAGGAACATTACAATGTGAAACAGGCTGTCTGAAAATTAGTGACCAGGAAAAGGCAGATGCGCTAAATAGGATCTTTTCTTAGGTATACACAAGGGAGGTACCAGTGGTTGGGACACTGTGACATAATGGGGCTACACTACCTTTGCCAAATAATTGGTTAACACAGGAAGTAATCCAAAAGAGGTTGGAAAAAATAAATGTTAATAAAGCCCCGGGTCCTGATGGAATACATCCAAGGGTACTAAGGGAACTGGGTTCTATAATAGCCAAACCATTATATTTAATTTTTCAAGATTCACTCAACACAGGGTCTCTACCAGATGACTGGAGAAAAGCTGATGTGATACCTATATTTAAAAAGGGAGCAAGAGCAAATCCGGGGAATTATAGACCAGTGAGCCTCACTTCTGTAGTGGGGAAGCTTTTAGAAGGGTTAATAAGGGATAATATACAAGAATATGTCCATTTGAACAGGATTATAAGTAGGAGTCAACATGGGTTTATGAGGGATAGGTCATGTCAAAGAAATCTAATTAGTTTCTATGAGGAAGTTAGTAGGAACCTGGATCAAGGCAACTCAGTGGATGTAGTCTTTTTGGATTTTGCAAAGGCTTTTGATACAGTGCCACATGGGAGACTATTTGGCAAACTAAGGGATACAGAAATTGCAGTAAATATCTGCTCATGGATTGAGAGCTGGCTAAAAGACAGGAAGCAAAGGGTTGTTGTAAATGGAACATACTCCGATTGGACTAATGTGGTAAGTGGGGTTCTTCAGGATTCAGTATTAGGTCCTCTCCTTTTTAACATATTTATTAATGACTTAGAGGTAGGATTGGAGTGTGGGGTCTCCATTTTCGCTGATGACACAAAGTTGTGCAAGGTAATTAAATCAGAAAATGATGTGCTTTCCCTCCAAGGGGATTTACATAAAATTGAGGAATGGGCATCTAAATGGCAGATGAGATTTAATACAAATAAATGTAAGGTTATGCATCTGGGAAGGAAAAATAGCCATGTGATTTATAATCTTAATGGAGCAAATCTAGGTGTATCAGATATTGAAAGGGATTTGGGAGTGCTTGTGGACAACCTAGGTAACAGTGCTCAAAGCCAAGCAGCAGCTGCAAAGGCAAATACAATTTTAGCATGTATTAAGAAGGGTATGGAAGCCAGGGAAGCAAATATAATTCTGCCACTATACAAATCTCTAGTACGCCCTCATTTGGAATATGGAGTACAATTTTGGGCACCACTTCATAAAAAGGACATTTTAGAGCTGGAAAAGGTACAGAGAAGGGCAACCAAACTAATAAGGGGAATGGAGGGGCTAAGTTATGAAGAAAGACTAACCAAATTAAACTTATTTTCTCTAGAAAAAAGGCGTCTAAGAGGAGATATGATTACCTTATATAAATACATCCAGGGTCAGTATAAAGATTTGTCGGGGGAGCTTTTTGTGCCAAGAGGTTTTCAACTGACAAGAGGACATCCCTTGAGGTTAGAAGTAAAAAGATTCCACCTCAAAGAAAGAAAAGGGTTCTTCACAGTAAGGGTGGTTAATCTGTGGAATTCTCTACCAGAGGAGGTGGTGACAGCGGATTCGATAGATAACTTTAAAAGGGGACTAGATTTATTTCTAATTAAAAAGGGTATTCAGGGTTTTCATGGATAATTAGAGAGACAGTAATGATCCAAATTTTTAACATTTCCCCTTTAGACAATTGGCTAAGTCTCGCTTGTTTTTTTTTTTTTTTTCTATTTGCCTTCCTCTGGACTAATTAATAATAATAAAAAAACAAACAAACAAAAAAAAACATTAAATAATTGATTACTAATTAATTAACAACTAATGAATTAATAGTTAATCCGCATATTGCAGATCAAAGGAGATCTTAAAAGGTTGAACTTGATGGACTGAAAGTCTTTTTTCAACTTTAAATACTATGTAACTATGTAACTATGTAACGATAAATGTTAGATCATGAGATCACACTGTGTATTGTATCTCTATTCATTTGTTACCTTAAATGTCTGTGATGTTTATATACCTGACTATCTGTCTAATAAAAATGTATTAGAAAAAAATTACTATGTAAAAATAAAAATAATGTTGTGTTTAGATTCAAAGCCACAATTGTACCATTGGTCTTTATGTTTACATGTACTACAATGGTGAAAAGAACAAGTAACACATAGCTAATTTTGGAAAGATGACACTGTTAACATTCAGAATTACTATTCCAATTTCAATGTCATTAAATTTAAGAACTACTATTTAAAAAAAAAAGGTTTTAGTAAGACTTTAACCCAGGTCTGCCACTGCACAGTCTAGCATCTTATTTGCTGGATTCTATTTTAAAATGCGCTATAAAAGGTGAAAAGAACACTATATCTAATCTAGAGTAAAACATCACAACTGTAACACTTTTTCTACAGTCTGTACACCTGATTCTAATTAGTACCACTGGACAGTGCAGCTCATTGTGTATTCTGAGACTGCAAGGGCAGGTTAGAAGCAGCTTAAATCAACCTACTTCAAACATTGAAAACTTAGAGCCTGATTCAATTGAGCAATCGTAAGGTACAGGAGCCCTTAAGTGAGGCCGTAAGTTAATTTGGTATTCAACTAACTTACTTACGGGCTTTAAAACTTTGCGATGGTTAAACGCAGAACTTACAGCCTCCCGAAGCCTTTGATCTTTCACTTCGGCAAGAGTTACGTTCACTAAAATCGCAAATTGCTATTCAATTGCTCCAATTCCCCAAGGCCGCAAATGGCTCTATAAATGCAGATAAAAAAATCACTACTGCACTGTAAATAATGGGGAAATCGATGAAAGACATTATAAATAATTGCAAGCTCACAAATCGGCAGTAAAATAAATGTATTTTTATGTTTCATTTCGGGGTTATATTGATCTCGGGAATCAATGAGTTAATACATATCAAGTCACCCATATGGACTAGAACAGTATTGGCATTCATTTTCATAATTTCGTATTTTGAGGATTTGCGACTTCCATCGCATTACAGACCCCCGAACCTAATTGATTGACATGTAACCTCCATGTTCTACTGACGTAATGATGGAGGTCTCATTGTCTATTGGCTGTTTCGAAATGGGAGGTAACGGTCTTGTTTAATTGATCATATTCCCGCCTGAACTTCTACGGACCAATTCATGGTTTATGGTGTTGGCTTTCGGGAGCCCACAGCACACCCGCAGACATGTGACAAGATGCGGGCTAGCAATTTTAACTTCAATTAATAATACGACCTTTAAATGGCAGTTTACTACATATTTTATTTGTACTACTATGTATTTTAAAGGCAATTTCCCCTACTGAAGAAAGAGTAGGTGGCTTCTTAGTGATGTTCTGAAGTGCAAAGATGAAATCCATATTTATGTTTAGTCCTTGATGGGTATAGGTACCAAATATGGAGGCAATAATGATTCGAAACCATTCATGTTTATTACTATGTATATAAGAGAAAGCAAGTCTACTAGTTTCACTAGACAATCTGTTTTATACTTAAAATGAATTGGTTTTGCACACATTGAACATTTGTGCATGTATACTAAATGCTTTTTATTTCTTTTGCTAAGTCAAAAACACTAAAAGGGGAAATAATCTATGGCCCTGAGTAGTGCAATGCAATTCTAGGTCCCTCTGCTAACATAGTGAGATGGAGAGATAGGTAGGCCAGCATAAATTCCAAACGAAATATATATAGACAAAATGCTTGTTCTTATTTCATCTCAGACATTTTCCTCCTATGTTTGCCATCAGTGATTTGCTCTGACCTGCACACTCCTCCAAAGCTACCCTGGTCATTTGCCTTCCCACTTAAACACTGATACCTCTACTTGCAGATACTCCTCTCTACATGTCTCTGTATAAGAAAGAGGGAATAACCAAATGTTCTGATGTCTGTGATTTCATATAAAGAATAAGTAGATGTTCTTACCCTTTCTGGATCTCTACCTTGTTGTGGTGAAGGGGCGTGTGTCCCTAAATGAAGTTGTGAGCTATACAAAGTAGGGTCCCCCCAAGAGGGCAGGTCATAATAGACGGAGAATAGACAGACAAATTGTCATGCATTGGAGTAGGAACTGGCAACTCATTCCATTATCTTTGGCATGAAAACCTTATGGATTTGCACTACCAGAAATAACATGTGACTGGTCTGCTCACTCCAGAGGGTCATGGAGAGTTGGGCATGACTGAACTACTAAACAACAACAGCAACAAGATATTCTTAGGTCTGAGTATTAGGTCAGAGAAAAGAGAGGTGAAGATAGAAGGAGAGGAGAACAAAGAGTAAGGATTGAGCACAGTGAAGAGAGAACATGGAACAAAGAACATAGGGAAGAGAGGTAGAGCAGAGATTGAAAAATACTATGCAAAAAAATAGAAAAGAGTAGACAGGAAAGGAGAAGAAAGAAAGAAAAAGAAAAGACAGAAAAGAAAAGAAAAAAAATAATAAAGAAAAACAAGAAGACTGAGTGAGGAAAGGAGAGTGGTTTAGAGACAGAAAAGAGAAGGGAGAGAATGGGGAACAGAATGAAAGGACACTGGAAAGAAGAAAAGCAGTAGCACATTCAAGATGTGGCAACATCGTTTTTCTGTATATGATTTCATCACTAATGATCATTTTGTAAAATTATAATTAATATAAAAGAAGCTTTTTCGTACAGAGATTTTCTCATTGCTTAAGCATTATGTTGGTCCTTTTATTACCCCCCTTCCTATATTTTATGGAGTGTAAGTATCAGTTTTACTCCATAAAAATGTAACTTAAAGTATCATTGTAATGATTCAGCTTTTGTAAAGTAATAAAGATTGGTATAAACATTTTTTTCAGTTTATTGTGGTTTAAAACAATTTGATCATTTGTAAGAAAAATCTTAGCAGCTGGCATTCTCTCCATCTTTACTGTTTAGGAGTACATTTTTCAAATGAGTTTTGAATTATGGATAAGTGTGGAAAAGCAGAGTTAAAACATAAAATATCTCTACTATCCTTATTTCTTATGCAACTTATTTATTATGCAAGGATAAATACTGACAAATAGCCCCAATTGAAAACATTGGACATGGTGTTCGTAAAATCTACTTTTTTAACCCATTTTGAAAAAATTTGCCTGTACTGTTTAAATATGAATATATCATTAGTCATTATATTTAGTATCCTTTTTTCTTTTTTTTTACTTTTGATATTGCCCATTGGTCTTTGACAATAGGATTAGGATTAATTATATTATGGACCTTTACAGACATAATACCAGCTATTGAATATATGCTGGTTTTAACATATACGTAGAGTATTTATTCACGCAGGTATACAGTATATTTTTTCAGAAATCTAACTCCAAGACTTGAAAAAGCAATTTGAAGGAGCATGAAGAAATATGTCTCAGGCACAGAAGCCGTGGTAGAAAGATGGGTTTGGAGACTTGGAAATAATAGCTTCCTTCACTCAGACTCCTTAATCTTCATCAGAGCTGTCATAACCCAGCTTTGAAAAAGAAGAACTTTTTTTACAGTCACTTTCAGAAAAGACAACTTTTCTCAACTTGTTATTGATGATGTTTTCTGCTTATATAATCTGTTACTTCGTTTAAACACAGGCAAAAAAATGCGACCTGTTCAGAATACAATTGTAAGAAGATATAAACTACTGTGCTGCAGGGCTATGTTACGTATTGGTGTGTAGTGTGTAATATGCTCCAGATTCAATAGGTTATTTATTTTGCATCTAATACTGTAAATGGCAGACTAAAACATAGTATCAGGTGAAATGAAGCTATATTTTGAATATTTTCTACACTTACACTGTCAGCAACCCAATTTGTATTTTTTTCTAATAAATAATTCAGGATACATGTGCCTTAAAACTTTAGTTTAGGGGCTAAGTGTCTGGTGGGATGTGCTTCCAGTTTCAGTGTCTGCTCTCTGTCTGTGCTGCCCGGCCCTTCACCACAGGTTAGCACACACACACTACATATCCCAAGCTGCTTTGCAGCACAAACATGAAGCCCAGAGATAATTCAAATGTATCAGTTGCTTGAGGCTCCTCCTGATTGGCCAAAACGAATTAGGCATTTAATGCTAATTTAGCCTGGGTTTTAGTGGGGTGTTTACTCAAATTTTAAACTGTCAGAAATTACAAAACATTTTGCAAACTTCAACATACATATTTAAATGTTTATTTTGGTATTTTTTCCTGCAAAAAATGTTTGCACACAAGAACTGATTTTCCTTAGATATACCTTTAAATAGAAGAAGACCAGAAATTAACTGAAAGGTTACTGAAAGATCCTTGCTGTATATACTGTAAGGAAAGAAAAAAACATTCTGAGTGAACCTATAGGTTTCAAAAAGGCAAATATGCCTGTTTCCCACATAATTTCTTAGTGAACAGTACTCAAACTGCAAGTAAGGATTCTGGGTAGTCACATGCCCAGGTGGAACATTTTCGAGCCTTATTTGCATGTAACTACATTGAATACTTAGGGACAGTGGGAAAAATGGTCAATGAGAAAGTCTATTCACAAAGTAGGTTTCCTGGCATGCTTGAGTCATGTAAATAGAAAAACTAAGCTGCACCTGATTAACATCACATTAAATAGTTGTGGTAATTGCCAGTTGTCATCACACAATGTTAAAAGTTACGACAATTTGCAATTACTACAACTATAGACTGGCAAGTTGCGAGTTGCGCATGATCAATGAGTGGCGTAATCCGTGCATGTGCATTGAGCCACGATGTGGCACCAGGGTGCGCATGCGCAATGCGCGGGTTCAGCCGAGCATGCACATTGCCCAGCGGGTGCCGCATTTCGCTTATGGAGCGCTTTGGGAGAAAGGAGACACTGGGGAGGGATAGGAAAGGAGAAAGGAGACACAAGGGAGGGAGAGGGGGAAAGGAGACACAGGGAAGGGAGAGGGAGGGAGAAAGAAGACACAGGGGAGGGATAGGGGAGAGAAAAGAGAAACAGAGGAGGGAGAGGGGGAGAAAAAGAGGCACAGGGGAGGGAGAGTGGAAAATGATACACAGGGGAGGTATAGGGGAGGAGACACAGGGGAGGTAGAGGGAGCAAAGGAGACACAGGAGAAGGAGAGGGGAGTTGAAACACAAGGGGGGATGAGACACAGGGGAGGGAGAGGGGGAAAGAGACACAGGGGAGGGGGAGAAGGGGAAAGAGACACAGGGGACAGAGAGAGGGGAGAAACACAGGGGAGGGAGGGGGAAAAGACATAGGGGAGGGAGAAAGAAGACACAGGGGAAGGAGGGGGAGAAAGGAGACAAATGGTATGGGGAGGAGAGAAAGGAGACACAGGGGATGGAGGGGGGAAGCAGACGCAGGGTAGGGAGAGGGGGGAGTAACACAAGGGGAAGAGACACAGGGGAGGGAGAGAGGGTGAGAGACATGGGTGAGGGCGAGGGGTGAAAGAGAGGGGGACGAGACACAGGGGATTGAGAGGGGGGAAAGTGTCACAGTGGAGGGAGAGGGGGAAAAGAGACACAGCAGAAGGAGATGGGGAAAGGAGACTCATGGGAGGGAGAGGGAAAAGAGACACCGGCAAGGGAGAGGGATGAAAGAGACACAGGTGAGGGAGAGGGGAGAGACACATGAAGGGGGAAGAGATACAGGGTAGGGAGGGGGGAAAGAGACACAGGGGAGGGAGAGAGGGGGAAAGGAGACACATTAGAGGGAGATGCGGAAGGAGACACAGGGGAGGAAAAGGGGGAAAGAGACAGGGGAGGGAGAGGGGGGAAGAGATGCTGGGGAGGAAGGGAGGAAAGAGACACAGGGGAAGGAGAAGGGGGGAAAGAGACACAGGGGAGGGAGAGGGGGCAAAGAGACAGAGGGGAGGGAGAGAGGGGGAAAGAGACACAGGAGTCCTCCATTACACTAAGTACAAACACTACACTATTCTTCCCCCAATAAACAACTGAATCTAAACTAACCCCCCCTCTACCCTAACCTATTAACCCCTACCTACCTAACACTACCTACCTAACCTCTTTTAAACCCCCCACCCCACTAATTGCACAAAATAAAAAAAGCTAAGGTACAAAAAATAAAAAAGGACATTACAAATCCTTCAGCCAATCACCCTGTGGGGGTGTATACCACTGTGATTGGCTGAAGGCAATAGTGCCTTCTGATTGGTTTAAAAAAAGATTGACAGGTCCACAGGTCCACCAGCCAATCAAAATTGGATATAGGGGTGTATTCCATTCTGATTGGCTCACACCTTGGCACCTTCTGAATGTCTGAAATTTGATTGACATCCTTTTCAGCCAATCAGAAGGCGACATTGCCAATTTTCTAACAGAAGAGGCACTGGAGGCCTCAATAGCGTCGGGGGGGGGGGGCTTCGCAAGTGCGGAACTCCGTTTTTTTTAGAACGCGGATTCTTCAAGGGCACATCCGGGGCAGAAGAGGAGAAGGCCGGGAACATCCTGGACAGGTAAGTTTTAAATTTATAATGTTCATTATTTATTTATGTTGTGTTTATTTGTGTATGTGTTATACTAATGTGTTGCTTCTTTTTTCCAGGGACCGAGCCAGAGAACAGAAGAAAATGGACGGGGACATGGTGGAAAGGTGAGTTCAATACTGTATTTGCAATGTTTATTTTTTATATGTAGTGTAGTTCAAGGTCTGAAGGGACGTCTGCAAAGGTAAGTGGTTTTATTTTTTCTCTTTTAGCTTAGATTTATGGGGTAATGTCTGTATTGGGGGTTATGTCTAGAAAGGGGGTTATGTATTGATAGGGGATTATGTATAGATAGGGGGTTATGTATAGATAGGGGGTAATGTCTAGATAGGGGGTAATGTATAGATAGGGGGAAATGTATTGTAGTTAGGGGTATATTTAAAATGTATTTATTTCTGTAATATTATGTATATTTGTGTATGCCTTTTCTTTGCAGGTGTGTAATTATTTTTTATTTTTTGCAGTGGGGGGTTTATGATGTTCTTATTTTTTTTTGTGAGGGGGGTATGTAATGTCCTTTTTATTATTTTTTTGTACCTTAGGTTTTTTTTATTTATGGTAACAGTATTTTTTTCTTTTTGGTAACAGTTTTTTTTTATATTTTGTACCTTATCTTTTTTATTTTGTGTAATTAGTGGGGGTTTATTATGGGGTTAAATAGGTAGTGGTAGGTAGGGGTTAATAGGTTAAGGTCGAGGGGGGTTAGTTTAGATTTAGTGGTTTATAATGTAGTGTAGTGTTTGTTCTTGGTGTCATGAGGGTCCTGGAGGACCCTCATGGCACATATGGGGTTAATAATAGGGTTCTCATTGTCCTATGAGGATCTTCATAGACCCTTATGGGAGTGATTGGGGTAAATAGAGGCTTACAGAGTCTGTATAGACCACATAAATGATAGGTAGATGGAGGCTTATGGGGGGTCTGTATAGACCCCCATAAGTGATGGGATGAAATAGGTCTAGATGGGGTTAGATTGGCCCAGTAAGGGTTAGATAGGCCCAGTAAGGGTTATCAGGTCCAAATAGTGTTAGATAGGCCTAGTTAGAGTTAGATAGGGTTTAGTATGGGTTAATGGGGCATAGTTAGGGTTAAGGGTTAATGGGGTATAGTTAGGGTTAATAGTGTAGTGCTTAGACTTTGCCATTAGGGTCCTGGAGGACCCTCATGGCACCTGTGCGGTTAACCTAGGGGTTAATAGTGTCCTATAGGGGTCTATATAGACCCCTATTACACTGAGGGGGTTAGTTTTAGTCTTGCAGGGCTCTGTATATTGGGTTAATTAAGGGCTCATGAAGATCTGTATTGACCCCCATGATGACAGGATTAATTAGGGGATCATGGGGTTCTGTATACAGCCCCGTGAGTTATAGGGGTCATTAGGGGGTCTGTATTGACCCCCATGAGTGATGGGGTTAATTTTAGGTGCCTGGGGGGGGGGGGGACTTATAGTACCCCCGTGGCAGGGGTTAATATTTTTTTAGCCTGGGTCCTTTTAGGACCTTTACGGTCCTTTAAGAACCCGCAAGATGGGAAATTTGAATTTTGCCGATCGAGTCCCCCGCTACAAGGGTTAATATGGGGACACTTTGGGGGTTAATGTTAGATGCTGTGGGGGTACTTAGCGGCAGGGCTTGTATGTAGAACTGCCGCAGAGGTCCCGTTCAGGTCCCCCGCGGCAAGTGATGAGGGGTGCAGCCTGCGAGATCATCTTGCAGGCTGTCACTCCTCCTGCACTGTTGCTCCAGGTTTGACACAGACAGCCCTGCTGCGTAGCTCAAACATTGCTCGCAGCAGGGCTAATTTAATAGTGTTGTAACTTTGGAAGATTTGAAGCACGTAGGGATTAAGTTCAAACCTTGTATCTACGAGGCTGGAATTTAATATGGCTGTAAAGCTATTACACTTGGGACGAATAAAGTCTGGCTCAGCAAGCATAGGGGTCTTTTTAACTTCAATGGAAGTTTAATGTTTTTTTTTTTCAATGGTTGTTTAATGTTTTTGTTCAATGTAAAAAGGACATTCACAGTGATTTTGGCTCTTTCGCGCTCGCATTGGACAGCGGAACATGCGCTTTTTTCGGTCCGCTCACTATTCTTTATCATTGAGGAAACTTTGACCCTGCACCTCACAGTCAGCAGACACATTCCAGCCAATCAGCAGCATACACTCCCAGAGCCTTCCATCTGAAGGACAGCATACATTTTAGAATCATTCTGAAGCTGCATTCGTTGTGAGAGGACAGATAGTGTAGCTGCTGGAGATTTAATAGGGAAATAGATAGCCAGGCTGGGTATTTAGCTTCCACTTCAGACCTGAAGGACTCATCTGATATCTGCTGCAAGGACAGCAACGCAAAAAGCCAATTTTAGGGCTAGAACATCATTTATTTTATTTAATATTTTTTTTCTGTGTAATGTAATTGCATATGCCTGCCTGCCAGCGTGTGTGTGACAGGCTAACATCTAACAGCTTATATTGTGCTTATTTTCACTACTCATATCTGGTGGTGTACCATACATTGAAAACAACCATTTTTTTCCTGTAATCTAATTTCAGTTTCCTGCCTGTGTCAGGCTCACAGCTAATATTCTGCTCTGTTTCACCAGTCATGGTTGGTGTACCATACATTGAAAAAAAACAACCGCCACCACCAACACTAGCACCACATCGGCTTCACTTGATCCGTCAGCAGAGTTATTTACACATCCGTTGGAAGAAATGAGTGATGCGCAAACATTAGTGCCAGAGGATGTAGATAACAGGGATATGTCCCAGTCAGGCAGCATTACACACATGGATGTACTGTCTGATGATGATGATGTTGTACCCGGTGCTGCTTCCTTTGTTGAGTTGTCAGATACAAGTGAAGCGGTTGATGATGATGATGCGTCCGTGGATGTCACGTGGGTGCCTGCTATAAGAGAAGAAGAACAGGAGGAAAGTTCAAATGGGGAGACAGAGAGGAGGAGACGAGTTGGAAGCAGGGGGAGGTCGTCGCAAGTAGCTAGTGGCACAGTCAGACAGCATGCATCAGCACCCGGGGTCAGCCAGACAGCACGCCAGTCAACGCATGCTGTTGCCACCACCAGAATGCCGTCATTGCAGAGCTCAGCAGTGTGGCAATTTTTTGGTGTGTCTGCCTGTGACAACAGCGATGCCATTTGCAACCTGTGCGAAAAGAAACTGAGTCGTGGGAAGTCCAACACCCACCTAGGTACAACTTCTTTGCGAAGGCATAGGATGTCACATCACAGACGCCTATGGGATCAACACATGAGTACAAGCAGCACACAAAGCCGCCAACCTCCTCCTGGTCCAGCATCTTCAGCCACGTCAACCACTGCTGCCCTGCTTGCCCCCTCTCAACCATCCGCCACTCCGTTTCTCGCCCTGAGCAGTCCCTGCTCCTCTGCCCACAGTCAGCTGTCTGTCAAGGACATGTTTGAACGTAAGAAGCCAATGTCACAAAGTCACCCCCTTGCCCGGCAACTGACAGCTGGCTTGTCTGAACTCTTAGCCCGCAAGCTTTTACAATACAAGCTGGTGGAGTCTGAGGCGTTCAACAAATTTGTAGCTATTGGGACACCGCAGTGGAAGGTACCCGGCCGAAATTTCTTTGCACAAAAGGCAATCCCCAACCTGTACTCGATTGTGCAAAAGGAAGTAATGTCATCTCTGGCACACAGTGTTGGGGCAAGGGTCCATCTGACCACTGATACCTGGTCAGGGCAGGTATATCACCTACACTGCGCATTGGGTAAACCTGGTGATGGCTGTCAAGCATGGAATACGTGGCTCTGCAGAGGAGTTGGTGACACCACCACGACTTGCAGGCAGGGCTGCTGCCACCTCCTCTACTCCTCCTACTCCATCCTCTTCCATAACTTCCTCGTCTGAGTCCTCTTCTGCTGTTGCTATGTCTTGCTCCATATCAACGGTATCCCCCCAGCTCCACAGGTACTATTCCACATCCCGGATACGGCAGTGTCATGCCGTCTTGGGGTTGACTTCCCTGAAAGCAGAGAGTCACACCGGACCAGCACTCCTGTCCGCCCTGAACGCACAGGTGGATCAGTGGCTGACTCCGCACCAACTGGAGATCGGCAAAGTGGTTTGTGACAACGGAAGAAATTTGTTGGCGGCATTGAATTTGGGCAAGTTGACACATGTGCCGTGCATGGCACATGTGTGTAATCTGATTGTACAACGCTTTGTGCATAAGCACCCAGGCTTACAGGACGTCCTGAAGCAGGCCAGGAAGGTGTGTGGCCATTTCAGGCGTTCCTACACGGCCATGGCGCACTTTACAGATATCCAGCGGCGAAACAACATGCCAGTGAGGCGCTTGAATTCAACACTCCAACAAGAAAAGGCAGTTAATGAGTATTTGTATGACCGGGGTGCTAGGACAGCCTCTGCGGAGCTGGGGATTTTTTTGCTACGTTACTGGACGCTCATGCGCAATGCCTGTAGGCTTATGCATCCTTTTGAGGAGGTGACAAACCTGGTCAGTCGCACCGAGGGCACCATCAGCGACATCATACCATTTGTTTTCTTCCTGCAGCGTGCCCTGCGAAGAGTGCTGGATCAGGCTGTAGATGAGCGTGAAGAGGAAGAGTTGTGGTCACCATCACCACCAGAAACAGCCTTATCAGCATTGTTGCTGCACCTGCGGCAACGCTGGAAGAGGATTGTGAGGAAGAGGAGTCAGTGGAGGAATGTGGCTTTGAGGAGGAGGGGGATGACCAACCACAACAGGCATCCCAGGGTGCTCATTGTCATTTATCTGGTACCCGTGGTGATGTACATGGCTGGGGGGAAGAACATACCTTCAGTGAGATCACTAAGGACGAAGAACGGGACATGACTAGCTCGGCATCCAACCTTGTGCAAATGGGGTCTTTCATGCTGTCGTGCCTGTTGAGGGACCCTCGTATAAAAAGGATGAAGGAGAATGACCTGTACTGGGTGTCCATGCTACTAGACCCCCGGTATAAGCAGAAAGTGCCTGAAATGTTACCGAACTACCACAAGTCGGAAAGGATGCAGCACTTCCAAAATAAATTAAAAAGTATACTTTACACAGCGTTTAAGGGTGATGTCACAGCACAACGGCAATCTAACAGCGAAAGAGGTGAACATAATCCTCCTCCTCCCATGACCACGCCAGCAAGGAGAGGACACTTTACAGACGTGTTGTTGTTGGAGGATGTGCAGAGCTTTTTAAGTCCTATGCATCACCACAGCCCTTCGGGGTCCACCCTCAGAGAACGACTCGACCGTCAGGTAACAGACTACCTCGCCTTAACTGCAGATATCGACACTATGAGGAGCGATGAACCCCTTGACTACTGGGTGTGCACGCTTGCCCTGTGGCCTGAGCTATCCCAATTTGCCATAGAACTTCTGTCCTGCCCCGCTTCAAGTGTCCTGTCAGAAAGGACCTTCAGTGCAGCAGAAGGTTTTGTCACTTAGAAGAGAAGTCGCCTAGGTCAAAAAAGTCTAGATTCCCTTACCTTTATTAAGATGAATGAGGGATGGATCCCAAAGGGACTGACAGTGGGCGATACATTCGATTAAAAAAGGCCTTATAGATGAGCTGCCTTGAGCTAATAATGGTCCACACGCTGCTGTATTTTATCCGTGAATGCCGGATGACTTGCGTGACTTATCCGCCACCAACTAGGGTTCAAGACGCAATGTTTTAGGGCACTTTCTGCCTGGCAAACTAACATAAATTTTTCTGGTCGCTGCAACAATACCTAATTTTTGCATTTAAATTCTTTTATTGTCAGAAGGCATACAGCATGTAATGAGAAATAAAGCATTTTTGAACAGTCTTGCATAACAGTTGTGCAAAAATACATATTTACAATAAAGACATTTTGTGAAAGCTGGCTAGTGCTTCTTATTTTTACTTTTTAGGTTAGTCATTTTTCTTATTTTTTACTGTGATTGCAATTTAAGAGATACCTAAAACATGGTAAAACAGACAATAGTAAAGAGTATATCTGCAGGAAACACCAAAGTCCTATTAACTATCATCCCTCCAGCAGTATTAGCTTATTATTTACAATATCTAACCTGGGCAATCACCCTTGGGTTACCCTAGGGCAGGCTTCAGTAAGCGACGTCTCCTTTCCTTGGATGATTTTGCCGCCGGTTGCTTCTGAAGGGTCTCCAGGGCTCCCCCACTCCGGTCCTTCCCCCAGTGTCGCTTCAACCAGTAACAAATGTTTTATATTTGTAAAGGGACCCAATGATCCCCCTTGATAGAGGTTTATATTTACAAATTTATTTTAGAGAACCAATTTAAGACCGGTGTCCCCTGTTTCTGGGTCAGGGAGTGTGTGAAATGCCTCAGCCTACAGTAATTGTAATGTTCTGACAGCGGTAGCTCATGCTTGTCCCTCAGTTCCTCATAGGTGAGCATCTGGCCCTTTACTAACCAGTCTCCCAGTCTATCTAGTTTCCTTGACCTCCACCAGTGTTGTGATGTTGTGCTCATGTGTTTCGGGGCCTGAGGGTGGTCAAGAATTGGGGTCATTTGGGTGGATCCAGGGAACAAACCCGTGTGTTTCTTGGCCCATTTCCAGTATGATAGTGAGTGTCTGATTAGGGGGTTTGGCGAGTTTTTAAGGCTCTGAGGCAATTCTGATAGCCAAGCCACCTTGTCCCAGGTTAAGGGCCTTAAAGTGTGGTTCTCTAAATACACCCAGGCCGGTTGATGCCCTATAGAATGTGCTATTGGGAGGAAAGATAACTGAGCTGCCTTGTGGTAATATTTTAAGTTTGGACACGATAGTCTCCCCTTTGACTTATGAAGGTACATAATTTTCTTTGCGATGCGTGAGGGAGAGTGGTTACAGATAAACAAATATACTTTGTCCATTCACGCAGGTCATTAATTATTGTTTTATAAAGTTTGGAGTGGTTGGCTTTGTACAAGTCCTCTAGCTTAGGGGTTAGTCATTTTCTCAGGTAGTTTATGTGGTTCTTATCCCACTTAATATTAAACTTCTCTTGGAGACCCTGCTTCTCTACTGCTGTTAAGTCAATCGCTAGTGCTTCTGTCTTCTCTATGTTCAGTTTAAGGCCAGAAAACTGACCAAACTCCTCCAAAGTTCGAATCAAGTCTGGGACCAATTGGGTAGGGTTTGAGAGCATACACAGCAGGTCGTCTGCAAATAGACAAGTTTTGAAATGGTGATGGCCTATTTTTATGCCTTTGATCCCAGCCTTGGCCCTAATTTTCTGAGCCAGGGGTTCTATTGCTATTGCGAATAGAAGGGAAGAAAGGGGGCACCCCTGTCTTGTTCCTCTTTCTATTTTAATTAAGGATCTCTTATCTCCCGGAATCTGTAACCTTGCCGTGGATGATTTGTATAATAAGTGTATGAGATTTATGAAATGGCCTTTAATACCAATTTTTTCAAGCGTGGCATATAGGTAAGTCCACTCCAGGGAATCAAACCCCTTTTCAATGTCAAAGGCCATAAGACAGGCTTAAATTTTAGAGGCTTTGGTGTGGTACAGTAGGTTCATGACTTTTCTAATGTTGTCTCCCGCTTGTCTGTGGGAGACAAAGCCTACTTGGTCATTATGTATTAACTTAGGCAAGAAGGATGATATTCTATCTGCTATTATTTTTGACAGGATCTTTGTATCACAGTTTAGTAATGATATTGGCCTGTAGTTTTTTGGTTCTAGGGCATCTTGACCCTCCTTAGGGAATAGAGCGATATCTGCCCTGTTCAGCTCTGCTGGTGTTTGCTTGCCTTCAAGAACTCTATTAGAGTGACCAAGTGCGGGCCTAATATGTCTATAAATTTTTTATAATATAAATTGGTGTACCCGTCTGGGTCTGGTGACTTACCAGGTTTGAGGTTCTGGACTGCTTTTCTTACTTCCTCTAGGGTCACTTTGGCATTTAAAGTCTCTAAGTCCTTTTCTTCTATTAAGGGGAGATCACAGGAATTAAAAAATCCCCTCATTTTGTGTAGATCTATTTGTTTTGTTGGCATATAAAGGGTATTATAAAATTTTGTAAAAATCTTCTGGATCTTATTTGGGTTCGTTGTTTTTTCTCCCTTCGAGGTCTTAATTTGAAGTCCAGTCAAATCATATCCCTATATCCTTTCCCACCTCTTGTTCTAAATGCAGCGTCTGAATTTTTAGCTTTTATAGCATCTATTTTTAAGTAAATTATTAAAAGTTAAGTTTTAATCAACTGGGTCTCTTACACTGTCAGGATTCATAGGTGTGCACTATTAAAAGGGTTCCCTTTTTCTCTTCCATTGCTTAATTTGAAGTATCCTATTTTGTGTTGTTTTGGTTTGTAGTTTCCTGGCTAGTAATGGGCCAGGTTTATTGGCTTTATTGAATCCAATAGGAATAAATAGTACAACTGAACACACCACTCCTATCTGGTGGCACCTTAGATTGCACGCGCAGTGCCCCAAATTTGAAGTGGGAGGACCGACCAAGCATCTTTTTCCATCTCCCGCTTCCAAAAATCCATGCCATATACACATCCCCTAATAGTGGACGTAACAGGGATTAAACCGATAGGAATAGTACTACTTGGTCATTATGTATTGATAGGAACAGTAAACACCTTATAATAATGCAGACAGAGGCAATGCAGAGACAGGAGTCTGAAGAAGAGGAGTCAGAGGAGGAAAGTGGCTTTGAGGAGGTGGAAGAACAAACACAGCAGGCGTCCCAAGGGGCTTGTTGTCACCTTTCGGGGACCCTTGGTGGCTGGGTGGAGGAAGAGACCTTCAATGACATCAGTGAGGACAAGGAACGGGACATGGCTAGCTTGGTATCCAACCTTGTGCAAATGGGGAGTTTGCGGTTGTGCAAAGGGACTGTTTGGGGTTGTTTGCGGTGCATTAAACGGGGATATTGGTCTGTTACTGTGAAGCGGGTGTAACCCTTACACTACCTGATCGATACAACATCATACATGATGTTTTAAAGCATGTTATTCCAAACAATTTAGGAATGTTAGGTGATTTATGCCCTTTATGGCTTAAAACCAGACTCTGCATCAACTATGTAATTTTCCGTGGGAGTTTTGCCATGGATCCCCCTCCAGCATGCCACAGTCCAGGTGTTAGTCCCCTTGAAACAACTTTCCCATCACTATTGTGGCCAGAAAGAGTCCCTGTGGGTTTAGAAATTTGCCTGCCCATTGAAGTCTATGGCATTTGATGAAATTCGCGTCCGTGGTTCGCGAACCGAAAATTTTATGGTCGCGACATCACTACCTGTGGCTGCTGAATGAATTATTTAAAACTGTTGCTATCTTATGATGTTGTCCACATCTTGGCAGATCCATGCATAACACATTGTGAAGATCAGCAAAATATTCTGTCACAAACTAACTGTTACATTCAGTTTAGCTTCAGAAACAAACTGATTTTTTTGAACTGAAAATCACATCAATCTAGTACACTTTTATAATCTACAAAATTATCTTGCGTGTGTTTTGATGTGTGAAATTTACAGAAGAGTATTCAGATGAAAATAACTGATCTAATTAGGCTGTTAAAATCTTTGTTAAGCTATTTGCATACGCAATGTTTTTAACTGCTTCACATTAAAAAGAACTAGATAACAAACTGGTTTCTTAGTAGGGCTTTATCATGTTAAGATCTATAGTTTAGTGTGAAATATTTAATGTGTAGCAGGCTTAATCATATCTAAAGGCTGCACTTGTTTGCATCTGATGAAGTATCATCCAGGTGACTAAACACATTAAATGAAACACATTGACTTGGAACTTTGTATTTTAATATACTATATATTTTATTCATTCAATACACATGATTTATTAAACTCTTGGTGTTTCCAATAGCTTTATAGCTTTATACTGTATGTTCTGCAATGGACTCACTACTGTTTATTAAAGTAAGTGACAAGTGCCCTCTCCTTCATCATAACCTCCTGCCTTTTCCTCAGGCTCTTTCCCACATCATGTCTCCAACATAACCATCTCATCTTCCATGCTATCCTCTGTTAAGCTCCGATGCTCCACTCTACTTCCTCCAGTCACTCTCTCCTGCCTCTTCTAAAGCTCATAAGCAGAAACACTTTTGCATGTCCCATACCCATCTCCTCTCTATCTCTCTCTCGCCTTCTTCTGCTGGCTTCTGCAGATATATCTTATAACCCAGGCCCCTCACCTGACATTCACATTTTCAGGACTTATAATCTGCCACTAGGGGTAGATAACATATTACACACTAGAGCGACTAACCTAAATTCACTTTCTATGAGATCTCTTCCCACTCCTACTAAATGAAAAACCTTTATAATTTGGTACCTTCTTGCCTAAGTAAGCATTGACTTTCTTCCTCACTCTGGCTACTCTTTATGTGTTTATACTTGCCCAGGTTTCTGCCTCTTCCATTCCATTTAGATTGTAAGTAGTGAGTTTCCAGTCTTGTAGGGTGTTTTGTAAAAAAGCACTGTCCACAAAGATTCTAAATTCAAAACAGGCCCTCCTTTTTCTTCAGCTTGTTAACATTGTATTCTTCCTTATTCTTATCCCCTGTACAGTGATACGGATTATGTTGGAGCATTACAAATAAAAGTTTATAATAATAATGGGCACAGCAAATTAAATATCATCAAATAGCTGAGCATTATTTTTCATCCAAACAAGCTTGCTAGAATCTTTCTGATCATGTGTAGACCCCCAGAGAGTAAGAAGGATAATCAACAAAGTTGATAAAAAAAAATACAAACATCAATGTAAGATTTCTCTAGGAAAATGCCATTTCAAATACAATTTAATGGATAAAGTATTTTTTGCTACCTGTAGTTTTGGTTAAAGAGTAACAATAGTCATTGTCAAATGAACTGGTGGTTTACCAGTGATAACATATACTGCAAGTATTATCACATATTATACTTGTCCAACTACGAGTCGTTGTCACGCTGTTTGCGCAGTACGTACAACTTAGCGTAGCGAGGCGATCCGTTAAACCGTAGCACTTAGGCAATGAGCGCCAAAGGCGCTCATTGCCGGCGAGCCTCGCGTAACGGGGCAAGCCGTTAAATCCGTAGCACTTTTACACAAGACGCAGGACTTAGAAAAAAATATGTGAGATGAAAAAAATTACTAAATTAGCGGCGGAACAAAAACAATAAAAAAACACTAAATACACATAAAAAAAATACAAAAATATCACTTACAGCATGGGACAACAGGCAGGACGTCTGTGAGTGAGGTGGAACTCCAATTTAAATTGATTTAGATGATTTATAAACATCAAAAATCGCCTAAGCAAGAAAAAAATGGCAGGCGAAAAAAATTAAACGAGGCTACACTACTACGAAGTGCGTAAAACACAGACAGAGACGTATGTGGTTGAGAAATACAGATAGGAAGGATGCTAAATAACCGTGCAAACCGTAAAACAGACACTAACGATGCCATTTTACGACACAAACTTACACATTTACGCATTAACAGGGTGAAATGGCGGATTTCGCGCTTAAAACAACGTATTTATCTCGCGGCAGCGTTGATTTCCCGCCTAAAAAAACAGATTTGTCTCGCGCACAAACTCTATATATAGGGCACACTTGACACATTACTGACACTTTCTGCTCAGGTGATGACAGTCTGACTGGACATTTTCAGAGGCCGGAAAATCACAAGAGATTGTTAGCTCTTCAGGATACTGCTTCATGAATATTACACTAAAAAAGGTAAATTACATTAATAATCATTAATGATTAATTATTTAGTTAATTTTTAAATAATAAAATAAATGATAGGAAACAAGAAATTTAAATTTATTTAATTTACAAATAATATTGTGCTTACCTATTTGAAAGAATTGAAAAAATAATTAATAATGTACTTTAATTAATTAATTACTCATTAGTAATCATTAATATCAAAAAAGGTCAACGTTTAAGAATGTGCATAAAAAAAGGAACACATTGATTCATTAATTATTAATGTACATTATTTTACTAATTCAGTTGTAAGATATTCATTATAAAATACCCCCTCCCAAAAAAAATATATGGAATATAGTCATGCTTACATCTTGACGTTATGTTTAGTCAGACATTAATTTAATATTAATAGACATTCATTGATTCTTCTGTAAAGACTAACAATAAAAAAAGGTCAAAGAAAAAAAAAATGTGATGACGTGGATTGAATAATTGGGATTTATTAAAAGATTAAAAAAAAATCATTTCTTTTTAACTTTTTCAGTGATGCTGCAGCTGAATCAACACACAGAGTGACCTTTGCAGCCTTTCAACAGCATCTTTACAGGTATATCATTCAATTATGTACTTGGGGAAAAAAAACATTTATAAATCTTCATAGTTGGAATTGATGACAGTTACATTATTAAGGTGTATTAATATTAGTAAGCAGGAACTAAAAAATACATTGAGGAATATTGATTTCATGTTTTTAATCTATGCTAAAATATTTTCATGCTGATTGATTGATATATTCATTTCATGTTTTTAATCTATGCAAAAATATCTGTGTTCATGCTGATTGATTGATACGGATGAAGCAACATATTATACATTAATTTTACATTTTTGCACACTTTCAGCGGACCTGCAGCTGAATGAACAGAGACAGTGACGTTTGGAGGCATTAAAAATCATAAGGATAATCTTGAAAGGTATAGAATTTAATTATATTACTACAGCAAAAAAAAAATGCTTTTAGGTTTTTAATCTATCCAAAGATATGTCTGTTGCTTAGGATTGAATGATACGGATGAAGCTAAATATTAAAAAGGATTTCATTCTTATTTCATAGTTTCATCGGATCTGCAACTGAATCAACACACAGAGTGACGTTTGCAGCCTTTGAACACCATAAAGATCACCTTCACAGGTATAACATTTAATTCTGAAGTGATGGAACAAAAAAGGCTACATTACATTTTGATAAAATGGATAGCACTTATTGATTAATTAACGTATAATAATATTTTCATTCAGTAATAATTAGTCATCACTTAAAAAAAAAGGTTATAATATAAGAACAATTATTAACATGCACTTATGTAAATTTGGAAAGAGAATAATAATCAATAATAATATTTAAAAAAAAACAATAAGGTTAGAAGACTTGCGAAAAAAAGGAATTAAATGTATGCAGTCAAGTCAATCAAGAATGAATGGAATTGAAGGATTAATAATTACGTTAGAAAAATATATCTATGTGCAGCCCTTTGCTATTTAATATATGTCACTAAAAAATAATTAAAATGGTTTCATTTATTCCATTGTAAAAAAGTACAAGATTTAAAAAAAATTAAGAGTCTGTTACAATACATATATACTTTCTTAATAGCTGTTTATGTTTCAGCTTCTTTAGGAGAATAGAAGTAACTTGGAAAGTTCGACATTTATCCCATTTTTTTAATTACTCAATAACGGACATTCATACTTTACTAATTAATTAATAATTACCTTTCAAATATATATATATATATATATATATATATATATATATATATATATATGCAGGCCATTGCTATTTAATATATGTCAATAAAATAATATTGAAATGGTTTCATTTATTTCATTGTAAAAAAGTACAAGATTTTAAAATGGTTGATTATTTCATTCATCCAATTTAATGTAACATTAGAAACAGGTAAAAACAATATGTACAGAAAACAAACAACAAATAATAATTACATCTCTATTTACAATTACAGATTAAAATGGTGGATAATGTAGAAGACAAAATTGAACGCAAAAGAAGATTGGCAAGCGAAGGGAAGCAATGGTGGAGAAATGCACAGTCACCGGAAACTTCCCAACGCTTGAGAGAAGAAGATCGACAGAGACTTTTAAATAAAAGAAAAATGGAAGGAAGAAAACAGCAAGTGAGTGTGCTGGGGCTTTCAAGAAAAGAAAAAGTAAACAAAAACATGTTTGTGAACCATTGTCCAATGATTCTATATTGACTAATGACTCCAATGTAGAGACACATGACACCAATGTAGATATAGAAAGTTGTTCTGATCTCTATGTTGAGAAAATGCATGACAATGTATTTAGTAGAGCACTACAAGTAGACACTCATTATTGTGGATTACTTAATGTTTTTGTCAGTTTTGTGGGGCCTATCATTTTCTAAAGGAAAGACGTACTGACGGAGATTTCATTAGTTGCTGTCAGAAAGGAAAGGTAAGACTTCCACTAAGACACCCATTTCCAGATTATTTAGAAAGTATCATGAGCGATCCAACATTTCCAAATTATACTAATTTAAAAAAAAAACATATTTCATTTGCTTCAATAAGTGCAACATTAGCAGAAAATGTACCAGGACATGGTCCTTACTGTTTTAGAGTTCAAGGTCAAATTTACCACTGAACTTCACATTTACACCCACAAGAAGGAGAGCAAAGGAAATTTGCACAGTTATATGTCTTAGATACAATGGAAGCTGTGGAACAAAGAATGATGCTTCCAGAAAATAAACAGTGTATGCGCATAGTCTTTGAACAGCTGGATAAAATTATGGCAAAAAACCCATACAGTCAAGCATACAAACAATTAGCACAGCTTGAAAAAGAACAACAGGAACATGCTCAAAGACATCAATTGCCTACGCCAAGAGTAAATATGTTGTTAAAAAGAGATCACAACACTAATCAAAGACGATATAATTTACCAACAGTAAATGAGGTTGCTATGGTGTTTAATAATGAAGATGGTGAACCACCTTTTCGGCGGGATATTAGAATATATACACGCAATGAAGAACAACCATTTATCAACATAAATATATTAAGTTGTAAATTAGATCCAATGACATATCCCATTTTCTTTTCAAATGGGGAACCTGGATGGCAACCAAAATTACAATTGCAAAGTTATCCCAATAGTAAACTTCGTGTTAGATCTAATATTCCATGCTGGAATATAAAGTGGCACAAACTGCTATTCAGGATTCTTTTAATCCAATTTTAAATGGGGGCAAACTCACTCAACAATGGATTATTGATTCATATCTACAAGTTGAAGCCAATAATCTAAATTTCATTAAATTTCAACAAAATAAGTTACGAGTAGAACAGTATTGTGGATTGATGGATTATGTTGCAGAATTGGCTTCCAACAGAGACATTCCAGCTGGAAGAGCAATTATTTTGCCATCCACTTTCCAAGGATTTCCTCGCAATATGCGAGAAAGGTATAATGATGCCATGGCTATTACAAAATTTGGAAAACCAGATTTATTTATTATATTCACATGTAATCCTCAATGGCCAGAGATCAAGGAAAATTTGAATCTGGGACAAACTACTTCTGACCGACCAGATTTAGTGGCAAGAGTATTCAAAATCAAACTCAATTCATTAATACATGATATCACTAAAGCACACTTATTTGGACAATGTGTGGCTTTTGCTTATACCATTGAATTTCAAAAAAGAGGACGGCCACATGCTCACAAACTTTTAATACTGCAGGAAGAAGATAAGTTGAGTACTGCAGAGAGAGTGGATTCAGTAATTTTGGCTGAATTGCCAGAGCAAGAAAAATATAACAAACTTTGGCAGATTGTTACACATAGAATGATTCATGGACCATGTGGAGAGATGAATCCTAATTCACCATGTTTGGAAAATAAAAAATGTAACTTGTAAAAATGCAAAAAGTAAAAAACTTATCTGTACAATTGTTTGATGAGTTATATTCGATCACAGTGTCAGATAGCTATGCCATTTGCAACAACTGGAATTGCTGCACTTTTGTTAGACGGTGGTAGAACTGTGCATAATGGATTTAAGCTGCCAGTTCCCATTTTGGAAACATCAGTGTCAGATATGCGACTGAATTCTTTGCAAGCAAAAAAATTTAAACAAACAAAACTAATTATCATAGACGAGGCAACAATGATGTCATGTCATTCACTGCAATGTATTGACAGATTCTTAAAAGAAGTGATGGATAATAAGTTGCCATTTGGTGGAAAGGTGATGCTGTTAGGAGGAGATTTTAGGCAAACATTACCTGTTGTGCCACATGGAAATAGAACGGAGATCACTGAAACATGTATCAAGACCAGTAAACTGTGGAAAATATTTACACATCTCAAATTAGAATTAAATATGAGATCTGAAGGCCAAAATGAATTCAATGATTGGCTCATTAAAATCTGAGAAGGAAAACATCCAGAAATACAGGATTTACCAAATGATACCATTGAAATTCCATCAGAAATGGTTTGCAATGAATCACTCATATCAGCCATATTTCTGAACACTCTTAATAACGAGGATTACTCAGACATTGCAAACAAAGTGATATAAAAATCAAAATATATCGATGCCTTGAATGTAAATAACAAAATTTTAAAATACATAAATGCACCACAAAATAATTATTACAGTGCAGATTCAGTTCTGGCTGATGATAAAGACAGTGAATCGAATTTTAATATCGAATTTATTAATTCGTTAACACCATCTGGAATGCCACAACATATTTTACAATTAAAAAAAGGGGCAATTGTCATGTTATTGAGAAATATGAATCCAAAAAAGGACTTTTTAATGGGACCAGATTAATTGTGCATGAGTTAAAAGATCATTTTATACATGCAGAAATTATAACTGGGACCCATAAAGGTGAATGAGTTTTTATACCAAGAATTGATTTAGCTCCAAGTGAGAGTGGTTTGCCTTTTGTCCTTCAAAGGAGACAATTTCCAGTTATCATGGCATTTGCCATGACCATCAATAAATCCCAAGGACAAACTTTTAAGTCTGTTGGGATTTTTTTTAAAAGAACCAGTTTTTGCACATGGACAACTCTATGTTGCTTTTTCAAGGTGCACGAATCCAAAGGAAATTAAAGTGCATGTTGAAGAAAACCAAAGTCAGGGTCATTTATTGGAAGATGGATGCGTTTATAAAAAAAACATTGTGTACTATGAGGTGCTGTAAAGATAGAGGACAGTGGTTTCATTTCCACTACAACATTTTATGGTACTCGATATGATTGCAGAAAAACACTATTTCAATAAGAAACTCTATAGAATGTCAAAAAAAAAAATAGCGATCAGTGGTTTTACTTCCAGTACAAAATTTAAGTACTCTGGGACTCTTTAAATAGGGGACCACTATTTCACTTAGGAAACTCTATGTGCCATTTGCACAAAGAACAAACAGAACAAAAAACAAAAGGAAACTACAAGAAAAACGACAGTAAAACATCCTTAAACATATTGGAATGGGTTAAAAGTTACATATTCACTTGAATGGCCCCACAAAACAATTATCTGACATTTTATTGACTTTCAATGGTTAAATGTTATTGTTTGATGGTACTATTTAACATGTTAACTGTGTATTTTCAAAGTTTCGGAAAGTTATTTCAATGTATATGTGATATAGTCAAAGATGTATATTACTACAGGTTGCAACATTTCATAATACTTTGAACTATAAAATTTAAAGACAGAGTTTTGATTTAGGGAGTAATCCGATCGCCAGTTAATGGGGTCAGGAAGAAATTATTTTTTTTCTCTTTTTGATACAATTGAAAAGTTGAAATGTTTTTTTTTATTGTTTGCCTTCCTCTGTAATCATTGCCAATTTAGTTTAACAAGAGTTTTACAAAAATGTAATGAATGTTACAAAGCATGTCATTGTTAAAACAATTTAGTTACTTAAAGTTAATATAGTCCGCAGTTACTCAGTGATAAATATCAATTAAAAAGTTTTAGTATTGTTAAAAAAAAAATTAAAAGATTGTTTAATATGCAAGTTGCATGTTACAAACTTTGATGTTCTACTTTACAATATGTATGCATGAAAAATTCACACATTGTTATATTGTTATTATAATATTAAACAATTAAAAGACTGAAGATTGAAAAAAAAAGAAACATGTTGGTTGAATATAAGTTAAAAGTTAAAAAAATAAAAAGTTACATTCAAAAATTGGTATTTATTTGTATATAAAAAAAGGTGACAAATGTATGAGACTCATATTGTGTGGCAACAATTTTCACAGCATTAACATTGTATTGACCGTCATTTTTTGACGGGAAAGTCGATAGTTTATTAAAAAAAATAGAACTCTGTGATCAGCTACCCGTGGTGCAGGTAGTGCAATGCATCAGGGCCCAGGTCTGTGTAATTTTTTTCCCTTTTTATTTATTTTCTGTAGTGTAAGGGTCCCTGGGGCACCACCGCTGCCCATCCGATGTCTGCCGCTCCTGGGCCTCCTTTGGTGCACAGTCCCCATGACTGGAACTTGGTGGGGATGTGTATCAGGGAAGAGGTGAGAGAGTGCAGGGGTGGGCTCTGTGAGGCAGATAGGGATGGGTGCTATGTGAGGTGGGTGCTGGTAGGGGTTAATGCTGCAAAAGCCTCTGACATGCTATAGAGGATGTTATCCGAAAGTGGAGCTTGCATATCCCGGAGCTGTGCTGCAGACATAATGTAAGGGAAGGGTTGCTTTCATGGGGATGGTCAATGAGTGGGTGTGGACTGGGTGGGGCAGCATAATTATATATATATATATATATATAGGAGGAGGCCCAACACAAAAAAGGTTGTTTTTTTTTGGGGGGGGGGGGGGGTGGCAGCTTTTTTTTTTTTGCACCAGGGCCCTTCATTCTCTAGCTCTGCCACTGTCTGTAACACTCAATATAATGAAATACATTTGTGAAGAACCCCTGTACTAATAAGTACTATCATTTGAATCACTGAAATTAAATTTGTTATTTATTTTTTTGATTAAAACTCCATTGTTCATTATTAAACAGTCACATAACGCACACAACTAAAAATGCTGGCATACTTGAATGAATG